>JAOANR010000003.1:36153925-36753925 GCA_030278955.1 Hygrophila difformis | reverse complement strand
TTAATACGACGATCGTGTAACTTCTGGATCCGCTCTTTATAAATCCTCGAGCTTTCATAAGCTTGCGCACGTATTTCCTCAATTTCATTGAGGTCCAACTTGCGCTTACTCTGAGCAACTCGTGAGTCAAAATTGAGCGTTCGTACGGCCCAGTAAGCCTTATGCTCTAGTTCTACGGGCAAATGACAGGCTTTTCCGAAGATGAGTCTGTATGGAGACATCCCAATGGGAGTCTTGAATGCAGTGCGGTATGCCCATAAAGCATCATTGAGCTTACGTACCAATCTTTGCGAGTTGTCCCCACAGTGGCCTCGAGTATGTGTTTGATTTCGCGGTTTGAGACCTCGACTTGACCACTGGTTTGGGGATGGTAAGGCGTGCCGATCTTGTGGAGAATCTCATTTTTGCTCATAAGATTTGCAAATGCTTTATTAACAAAATGGGTTCCTCCATCTGATATGATCACCCTGGGTACACCAAATCTATTGAAAATATTATTTTTCAAAAATTTGACGACCTGGTTGCCATCATTGGTTGGCAGTGCAACGG
Organism: Hygrophila difformis; assembly: GCA_030278955.1. Taxonomy (NCBI): domain Eukaryota; kingdom Viridiplantae; phylum Streptophyta; class Magnoliopsida; order Lamiales; family Acanthaceae; genus Hygrophila; species Hygrophila difformis. The sequence goes on along the minus strand of JAOANR010000003.1, from coordinate 36,753,376 downwards.
CCTCAACCCACTTGGAAACGTAATCGACAGCTACCAAGATGTAATGGTTCCCATCAGATGTCGGGAATGGTCCCATGAAGTCAATACCCCATACATCGAAAATCTCGAGAGTGAGAATTCCTTGTTGAGGCATCTCATCCCTCTTGGAGATATTCCCTAGTCTTTGGCATCTGTCGCAAGCTTTAACAAACGCTTTGCAATCCTCGTAAATGGTAGGCCAATAAAAACCGCACTCGAGCACCTTATGGGCTGTTCGAGTGGGGCCATGGTGACCTCCGTATTCCGACTCATGACATTTCTTAGCGATTTGATAAGTCTCGTGCTCAGTTACACATCGTCTAATAATCGAATCTGCGCAATGCTTAAAGAGATAAGGATCTTCCCAGAAGTAGTTAACTACATCTCGGTTGAACCTTGCTTTGTGGCCTCTGCTTTGAAATGGTGGGGTTATTCCGCATGCTAAAAAGTTAGCAATATCGGAAAACCACGGACAAGCTTGATCATGAAGATGCAAGGCAAACAGTTGTTCATCCGGAAAATTCTCATTTACGGCTAATTCATTTTTATCATTTTCTAGTCGAGACAAATGGTCAGCAGCACCATTGTCTCTGCCTTTTCTATCTTTTATTATAATGTTGAATTCTTGCAGCAAAAGTACCCACCTGATTAATCGAGGTTTGGCGTCTTGTTTGCTAAACAAGTATCTTAGTGCAGAGTGATCTGTGTACACTGTGGTTTTCGTACCAATAAGATATTGTCTGAATTTATCAAACGCAAAAACCACAGCATACATCTCCTTCTCCGTGGTGGTGTAGTTAATTTGGGCCTCATTCAGGGCATGACTTGCGTAATGAATCACGCAATGCTTCCCTTCCTTATGTTGCCCAAGAACTGCACCCACGGCGAGATCACTTGCATCACACATTACCTCGAAAGGTATTGACCAATCGGGTGGTTGCACGATTGGAGCAGAAATCAACATTCCTTTGAGCGTGTCAAAGGCTTGAACACACGCTTCATTTATTACAAAAGGATTTTCTTTACACAGCAAGTTAGTGAGCGGCTTGGCAATTTTAGAAAAGTCTTTAATGAATCTCCGGTAGAAACCGGCATGCCCTAAGAAACTCCTAACTGCTTTTATTGAATTAGGCAATGGTAGGTTTGAGATGACTGAGACCTTAGCCCTGTCGACTTCGATACCTGCGCGCGAGATGCGGTGACCCAACACTATTCCTTCGGTGACCATGAAATGGCACTTCTCCCAGTTCAAAACTAAGTTGGTGTCCTCACATCTTTTCAGAATTTGTGCAAGATTAGTCAAGCATTCATCGAAAGTATCTCCATATACACAGAGAAGTCATCCATGAAAACTTCAATGCATTTTTCGATAAATTCTGAGAAAATTGACATCATGCATCGTTGAAATGTGGCAGGCGCATTACAAAGTCCAAAAGGCATGCGCCTGTACGCAAAAGTTCCATATGGGCAAGTGAATGTGGTCTTGTCGTGATCCTCGCTAGCTATTACAATCTGATTGTAGCCAGAGTACCCATCCAAAAAGCAGTAGTACTCCCTCCCAGCCAACCTCTCGAGCATCTGATCAATGAATGGCAAGGGGAAATGGTCCTTCCTGGTAGCGGTATTGAGCTTCCGGTAGTCGATGCAAACTCTCCAACCGGTCACTGGACGCGTCGCCACTTCTTCTCCTTGCTCATTAGTCGTTACACAGATCCCCCCACGTTTCGGTACGACCTGCACTGGGCTAACCCATTTGCTATCAGAGATAGGATAGATGATACCAGCATCTAAGAGCTTGATAACTTCTTTCCTTACCACTTCCTGCATATGGGGGTTCAGACGCCTTTGTGGTTGTCTTGAGGGCTTGTACTCCTCTTCCATTAAAATTCTGTGCATGCAAACAGAGGGGCTTATTCCTTTTATATCAGAAATGGTCCATCCGATTGCATGTACATATTTCTTTAGAATGTCTACCAGAGCTTTTTCTTGTTCTTGTGTCAGCTTGGCTGACACAATCACCGGTAATCTTTTATGTTCAGCGAGAAAGACGTACTTAAGATGATCCAGAAGTGTTTTAAGTTCAAGCTCTGGTGTGCATTCAACGGAAGTCAGTAATTTGCGAGAAATGGATGGGAGAGAGAGATCAGATTTACCTTCAGGATCCTGTGTCAGTACAGGATCCACTTCCTCCTCAGCAGTGCTTTCTTCTTCCTCCGGGATGAACTCAACCCCATCGAATTCTTCAAGGTCCCCCGAGATAGGGTCCTCGAAGTGGACAGCGTTGCAGCTCCTTGGTTGCTCCGCACCTTCAGGCTTCAGTACCTGTTTTGAAACTTTGCTTGGCTCATCAGTCACAGAGTCTATGCTCGCATCCTCACTCCTACTATCTATTACATCAAAAATGGAACAAGTTCCTTCAGACGGGAACTTCTGCAGCTTTCCCATGTTGAAATTCAATTCTTCTTCTCCGACTCGGAGCTTGATTTGATTTGATCGAGCGTCTATAAGTGCACCACCGGTTGAGAGAAAGGGGCGGCCTAAGATCAGTGGCATCTCGTAGTCCTCCTCTATATCCAGAATAATGAAGTCGACGGGAAAGAGGGTCCCTCCTGTCTTGACAATTACGTCCTTCAGGATTCCGATTGGATGGGTAATTGATCGGTCTGCCAGCTGTAGCTTCATTGTAACCGGCTCAATTGTTCCCAAGTGAAGACGTTTCACCATGGCAAGTGGCATAACGTTGATGCTCGAACCCAGATCACACAATCCTTTTCCAACATTAGTTTTCCCAATGTGGATCGGCAGAGTAATACATCCTGGATCTTCCTTCTTTTCCGGTAGCACTCTTTGGATAATGGCACTGCAGCTGCTGTTCAAAATCACTACTTCCTCCTGCTCAACTTTTCTCCTCCCTGAAATCATTTCTTTAAGAAATTTAGCATAGACGGGCATTTCTGAAATCATTTCGACCAATGGAATAGTGATCTCGACAGCTTTCAGCCTTTCTAAGAATTTTTTAAATTTTTCATCTTGTTCCTTATTTTTAAGACGTGCCGGGTACGGCACCCTTGGCATGTACTTATTATTGTTTGTTTTTGGTGGTAAAGAGAAGGAAGTTGTACCTTCAACCCTACCCTTTTCAGCTCCCTTTGCAGCTTCAGCCTGCGAAATAGCTGCTTCTGATTTATCCTCGACCAGTCCAATACCATCTCCTCCTTCAATCCTTTCACTTCCTGTTTCACCCTCCAATGGATCATTTTCCTTCTCGGCCATCTCTTTTCCATATCCAACAATTCCCTTTAGAGTCTTGCCTCCCCGCAATGTGATTGCTTTACACTGCGGGTTAGCTTCAGTACTGCTTGGAAGTGTTCCTTTCCCCTTGTTCTGAAGTTCCTTGGCCAACTGGGTGACTTGCGTCTCCACATTCTTGATTGATGACTGTAGTTGTTGGTTTATATCCTTCTGATTGGCTATAAACTCCGTCATCAGATTCTCCAGACGAGATGGTGGCCTTTGGTTGTATTGTTGAGTCTGATCAGGTTGGGATTGGAAATTCTGGAAATTCTGGCCTTGGTCCTGATTAGGCCTCTGTTGGATTTGAGGTTGGAAATTCTGATTCTGATTTTGAAAGTTCTGCACTCTTTGCTGGACGAATCCTTGATTCTGAGGTCTAAAGTTTTGCTGTGGGTTTTGATTTGCGAACTGGTTGGGCTGGTTTGGCTGTAACAAATGCGCGTTAAGTGCATTGTTGTTGGAGTAAGAGAGATTGGGATGGCGATTTTGGTAGTTCCCGGCATAATTACAGCTCTCGGTAGCTATCTGTTGGCATGTGTCAGTTGGATGAGGTCCCTGACACAGTCCACAGACAACTCCCGATTGCTGTGTTTGAACTTGGTCAGATGAGGTTCCTGCCTGAGAAGCGTCTATTCCCTTCCCTTTATCCTGACTCAGCTGTATCGCAGCTACCTGTTCCTGCAATTTTTCAAAATCTGTTTTCCCTTCACTTACAGCAAAAACTTTTCTGGGAGGATCCTCCTTCCTATCATCTGTGTTTAGGATGGATCTGTTGACAGACATTGTCTCAATCTTCTCCCAAGCTTGGTCCATAGGCAGGTGGAGTAAATGTCGTCCGCCAGCGGCGTCTAACATTGTTCTCCATGGATGGGTGAGTCCTCCGTAGAATTTCCTCAACTGCTCCCAGGGTGCGTACCCATGTTGGGGGCATCGCCTGATGAGGCCCAAGAATCTTTCCTTCGCATCATACAATGATTCATCTAGCTTCATTTTAAAATCTCCAATCTTAGCTCGTCCTTCCTCAATCTTTGATTCCGGAAAATATTTCAGCAAAAAGCTCCTCACCAAGTCTGCCCAAGTGCTCCTCTGATTGATGGGCAATGACTTATACCAGTCCCTGGCACCACTATATAAAGAAAATGGAAACAACATTAGTCTTATAGCGTCAGGAGAGACTCCCTGATTTTTGATTGTGTCGCAGAGCTCTAGGAAGGTCTGGAGATGATCATGAGGGTCCTCATGATTTGCACCGCAGAACTTATTGTTTTGCACCAAATTAATGAGTGCCGGCTTGAGCTCGAAATTGCGTGCGGGAAAGTGTGCTCTCCCAGGTCCGTCCAGATAGGGCTCTACTATTGGTTGCATGAAGTCTGCTGCTGCTTGCTGCTGTTGTTGATTTCCTTGTTCAGCTTGGTTCTGGTACTGTTGGTGGTAATTGGGAAATTGCTGGAAGTTATGTGGATCTTGTGGGTTGTTCTGAAACTGATCTGGATTGAAAGCTTGGTTTTGGTATTGTTGGTTTGGTATATTTTGGTTTTGGTGAAATTGGTTTAAGGGTGGTGGTGGTTGTTGGTGGAATTGCTGGTATTGTTGCTGATTGGGATTTGGTAGATTCTCCTCTTCGTTGGCACGATTAGGATGCTCTACCATTCCTCCGTCAGCTCCATTACCAGGGTTATTTTGTGGTTGGTCTATGGGTAAGATCGGGGGAATGTTCTGGTTATCTGCCATGTCTGATAGATCGCTGCTAGATGTTTCAGGTGAAGTGCGGGTCCGACGCTCCTGCTCTTTCCGTCTTCTGGCTTCTGCCCTTAGTTGGCGAGCGGTCCTTTCTATTTCTAGATCGAACGGTAACTCCGGCAATGTGCTCCTTCTCCGTTGCATAAGCAGTTGGTATCAAGCTTTTGACAGTACCTGTACAACCCCCAGGTTAGTAACGGTTCAAGGGTATATACAAAAACTATCTATGAGTAAATCAGGAATGTAATTCTCCTAGTAAACGGCGCTGCATCCTCCCCGGCAACGGCGCCATGTAACTTTTGACGAGTTTGCGTGACACGAGTATTTTCCAAATTTTCTTACTGGTTTATTGCTCGAGGAGGAAACTGCGATTTCAAATGGCGCCTCGAGAATCCCCGGCAACGGCGCCATGAAACTTTTGACGAGTTTCGTCAATCACGAGTATTTTTCTGAAATATCAGGTGTGGAATTATTAAATGAGAAGAGTTATGATGTAGGGAAGGGGTTTAAGGATATGTTAAGATTTCCCTTTTTATTACTCATGTGGGGGTGTTTTAAATCTCAAACGGCGCTGTGGTCCTTCCCGTTATGAAACTTTTGACAAATATCACGGTGCAACCGGGATTGACCTTCAGTCTGTCACCCTGAAAGCCCCTGGTATCTACACCATGATGCTTCTCTTAATTTCATGTCGAGAAGATACCTGCCGGGGTAAATATTTCAATCTTACCAGACACCAGTGTTCAATACTTAATAAAGTATTATTTATTACAACTGCGCTGCATCCTCCCCGGCAACGGCGCCATGAAACTTTTGACGAGTTTCATTGCGCTGCCGGGGGGGTGAAGAACCGTCTAAATACGACTTCCAATTTCATGGTGCTCTTCCCACTACATGAGTATTTTCTAAAATGTTGTCTTTTTATTTACTCGTGTCAAGAAACTGTGCATCCCGAAAGCGCACGGAGTCAAAAATTGCAGTAATTTATAGTAAGTACCGGATCGTTCACTGGAGGATGTGCGATGGAAGCAGGGCCCACGTCGTTTACTAAGATTTTCCACTCGGTTACTCGTTTCAAGTTTTGCAAGGTTTTCTAACAACTACTTGACATAAATTAAACCAGATCATGAAAGCAGTAAAAATTATTCTACAAAGCATGGTAAACTAGATCGAAGAAAGCAATTAAATCTATACTACGAAAGCAATATAAAATTATGCTACACTATCTAGAAAGCAGGTTTAAATATGACAGAAGGGACAGGGAGGAAATAATAAAGATTGGACAAGATTCAGATGAAACACAATTAAACTTCCATTTTTATACACAGATCTTAGCTTGGGATAATCCTCTAGTTAGCTAACTCTCATGCTTTCTACACCATGTTCCCTTTAACAGACAGGTACTTATGGTGAGAATTTACATGCTCTTAAGACAACAATTTCTAAGATACCACAGACTTATAACTCCCTCCACAGGCCTTGTGAAGTTACATTACATATCTGTGGTGGACAAGCAACACCTAACATATCATTAGTTGACATGCCAAGTACTCCTATCATTCCCCCATGTCACACCCAAAGTTTCAAATAAAGCCCCAAACCATTCCATAACTCTCAAACCTTTTAACAGATGGACAGCCCCTAATTCTTCCGAGTGACCTCTATGAAAGCATTTAAAGGGAAGCAGTAAAGAAAGCTGTAAAGAAAGCATTTAAATCTATCACTCGGAATCGTTAAAAACGTCTCTTTCCGTTAGTATAAAAGAGCCCCTGGTCTTGATGACCAGATGCTGATCAAGAACCCCCGAGATATCAATAAGCCACAGGGCTTACAACATCTGGGTAGTTATGAGATACAAACTAAATGAAACAGATTCATAAATGAACCTATTCCGGATGTACTCACTCAAGACTCAATTCTAGACTTTGGCAGAAGAAGATAGTAGTCGAAGGAATACTCGACCTTACCTTATAAATTCACCAAGGCCTATATGTTGTTCCTCTAGTATTATTTATCACATCTCATCTACACCCAAGTGGATATTGACTTAATGCGATATCTAATATCAGATTTCCAACACACAGCAATTTTGAGAAGCAAATGAATATTTGAAAATCATTCCCTAGACAGGTACTAGACTCTCAATTAAAACACAGATCCTTTCAGTCTAGATGAGACCTAATCGCTGACTCTGCTTCTAAGCTCTCAAAATCAACCCCCCAGTGGAGTATGAATTAGTCATAACTGTCGAATTTATCCCTTACTCAGATCCGGATTTTATAAAGGAATTTTTGTTGGAAATTTATTATGCAGCATCTGATTTAAATCAAGACTTCTGTGTCCAAGGGGAAGGATCCCCAAAATAATGATATGACCGGAACATCTACATAATAATATCATGCATACAAGTATATGAAAAGGAAAATAAAATACCCCAAAATATATGGTGGGATTAGACGGAATGCGATACACAAAGATGGAGTAGCCTGAGATGAGAAGAAATCGGCTAAAAAGAGTGCCAGAGATAGTTGGGGTTTTCCGGACTGCAAACATCTGCTGTCCGGTTCCCAATTTTCCCAGATGATTGGTTTTAGACAGAAAGAATTCCAAACGACGGTGACCGCCGTCATTCGGTTTTCTTTTGTCTGTGAGTGGAAGAAGAACCCACATATTTCTTGCTGTAATATTTCTCAACTGATGTTGGTCGACATCAGTTGATACTATTGCAACTTGAATTCAGGTTGAGAAATTAAGATAAAGAAAATTAAAACTGTATCTGATTAGAAATTGGCTGAGTGACTAATCGAAACTCTTAGTGAAGAGAACGCTCGCCGAAGCTTCCACCAACCACTAACCAGATCATGCAAAATAACAGATAATGATTGACACACAGAAGACGGGTTAGTCGATATCCCTGTGAAGGGACCTTTCACCAACATTAATCTGTGGTGTTTCTCATTATCCGTTCATACACACAATGAAGAGGAAAACTTGAAAATAAGGTTTGGGTATTGTGTGGGTGTTAAGCACACAATAAATAGACACTGATGGGTTGAAATGTGTAATGGATGGAAATCAGATGAACTGGGCCGAGGCCCATTACACCCATGCAACTTACACAAATCATGAAAGAAAATGTTTTTGGAATTTTCAAAATAGAAGGGATAGTTCAATTCGAATTATTGGAGTAATTCGAATTAAAAATGCATGAAGGATGAAGCATTATTCTACCCAATTAATCCTTGCAAAGAAATGAGATATCATCTAATTCGAATTGTTGAGCAATTCGAATTAATTCGAATTGAGCAACTCGAATTGATGAAGCCCTTTCCTTGCTCAAAATTGACTAAGGCATTTACCTCAAGGGGAAGGTGAATTCGAATTATCCAGCAATTCGAGTTAATTCGAATTGGTAAGAGATGGGAAAATAAACTAAGGCATGAGTGGATGATATGCAATACAATGTGGTTTCCCTTCCCAATTCGAATTGTTGGACCAATTCGAATTAATTCGAATTAGAGAATTCGAATTGGTTGAAAACCACATGAGGGAACTTTTTGGATGTGCAATTCGAATTTCTTGGGCAATTCGAGATAATTCGAATTGCCTCAATTCGAATTACACATTTTCGAGCAACCACAATTTTTGTTCTCACAAGTATGGGTTAGGTGAACACTGTGCTGTAATGATGGGTTTAGATTTACTAAATCCCTCATCTCACATCAATGTCATTTCACAGCCACCCTAGTGAGATTTTCAAGAAATAAACCAAATACATGTCCAGTGGGTATTTGCTAGATTCAAACCCTATTTCTACAAACAAAGGATCAAAGATCAAAGGACCTAAAACATCTAGTTATCTAAGAACTACATGAGTAAACTAAGAACACTCAAGTTATCTAAGGCAGCATGAAATAGGATTAAGACAGGAAAAATAAAGCATTAAAAATAGATATCAACAAACCTAGAAACATCTAAAATCTAAGAACACTTATTTGAAGCTCTAAGGTACAAAATCAAACCAAAAACCCACCAAACATGCATTTATTAAGTTTGAATGTCAACTAGGACATAATAAATGTAACCTAGTTGAAACAACAAACATACTAAGCATTTATTTCTAGGGAAAGCATTAAAGAGTGCCATAACACATGAATAACACCATTTCTGGAAATTTTCCTTGTATTGGCACTTTGAAAGCAAAATAAAGAACCCAAAACCATCATTAGGTTGAAGGTAGGGTTTATTCTAACTAAAAAGCTTGTAAAAATTCTGGAAAATGGCTACTCTAAGGGTTATACAAACTGCTTCTATACTAAACTAAAATCAAAGCATATAAAGATTACACTACTTGCAAGAAATTTAAACTAAACTAAACTAACTACCTACCTAACCCTTAAGGGGTGTGGAACCTCCTGCTGTTCTTTTTGTCCCAAGCTGCTTTTTGGCAAAATTCTTGATCTCCTGATTCTGTTGTGGAAGGTCTTTTATAGATAAATTTCGAAACCTTAGGCCCACCAGTGTTGAGTCCATGCTCCACAGCTTCTGATGAATTTTTGAGTGTAGTTCGAATTATCTCAACCAATTCGAATTAATTCGAATTGTGAGATCTCTTCATTGAGCTGGGATTTTGGCCTTCAGTTATCAATTCGAATTGTTAAGATAATTCGAATTGGTCTTTTCTCGAATTGGATGAGGGTTTCTGCTTGGCTTCCTTGCACTTGTTGGCAATTCGAATTGTTTGTGCCAATTCGAATTAATTCGAATTGGACAATTCGAATTGCATCTTCTTCTTGCCTTTGGGTTTCTTCTCTCTTCATTCCCTAATTCGAATTAATTCGAACTTGAACAATTCGAATTAGGCTTCTGCATTCCTTCCAACACTTAACCATTTCTTTGCTCTCATTAGCAATTCGAATTGTTGTGCAATTCGAATTAATTCGAATTGCACACAATTCGAATTGTGCTTCAACCAAATTTCAGTTGTGGGAATTTCAATCTTTTTCCCATCTTTTTGGATTTTTGTGGGCTCTTTTATTCTTTTGTCCATCTTTTCATTCCTTTTTCTTCTCTTTTTCCTTTTTTCATGTTTTTGGATTTTTCTAACACAATTACAATTAAAAATTGTATGTTTTGTGTCTTTTTATTACCGGCTCGATGTTTTTACAAACTAGCATTAATCTGTCAAATTCAACTGCTCTCTTATTACAATAAGATGGAAACACGATCAAAATGTCCGTCTCAGACACGGAAATGGATTGAAAATAATGGTCAATTTTGGCCATTATAGTTGACACCTTTAGCATGACCTTGTCTCCCACTTGAAACTCCAATTCTTGTCGTCTCGTGTCGGAATAGCTCTTTTGGCTATCTTGTGCGGCCTTCATCTTTTTGTTGGACCACTTTGATTTGTCGGCTCATGTCTTCTACGAGCTGAGGTCCAACAACCACAGAATTATCATCCTTTGTCCAGCATAGCGGACTGCGGCACTTGCGTCCGTATAGAGCTTCGAACGGTGCCATGCCAATACTAGCATGGTAACTGTTGTTATACGAGAATTCAACTGGCGACAAGTGGTTCTCCCAACTTCCCTGGAATTCAAGTACACATGCTCTAAGCATATCTTCAAGCGTTTGAATCGTCCGCTCCGTTTGACCATCGGTCATCGGATGAAAAGCCGTGCTCATCTTGATTTGGGTTCCCAAGGCTTCTTGTGATTTGGTCCAGAAATTCGAGACAAACCTGCTGTCTCGGTCTGAGATGATGTCAGTATGGTACACCATGCCTTCGAACCACATTCTCGATATATGCCTTGGCTAGTTGATCCATTGACCAATTATCTTTCATTGGTATAAAGATGGCAGTCTTCATCAACCGATCAACTATTACCCAAATTTTATTCATCCATCGGGGAGATCTTGGTAAGCCCGAGACAAAGTCCATGGAGATGCTATCCCACTTCCAACTTGGGATCTCCAATGGTTTCACCAATCCCAATGGCTTTTGCCGTACTGCCTTTACCTTTTGGCAAGTTATGCATTTAGCCACAAAATCCGCAACATCTCTCTTCATCCTCGGCCACCAATAGATTTTCTTTAAATCTTTGTACAGCTTATCACCACCAGGGTGTACCGAATAAGGCGTACTGTGGCCCTCTTCCATCAATTTTCGCTTCAATTCCTCACATTTGTGAAGAACGCACCACCTTCCTTTGAAGCGAATACTTCCGTCGTCGTGGACTATGAATCCTACCGCTTTTCCCTCATCAATCTTTTCCTTCATCCTCTTGAGATTCTCATCGTCCGGCTGAGCTGCTCGAATCTCATCAAATACGGTATATTCAATTGTCACGACATTCAGCTTTTCTACCACAGTTCCATAATGGACTAGTTCAGTATCTAACCTTGCTAAGTCTGTGTATAGTCCTGACGGTAAAATAAGAGTGTTTGTCGTATGCCTCGCCTTTCGGCTCAATGCGTCAGCCACGACGTTTCGCTTTTCCTTCGTGATAAGCTATATCCAGATCGTAGTCCTTGATCAACTCAAGCCATCTTCGCTGCCTCATATTTAACTCCTTTTGAGTAAATATGTAATTGAGGCTCTTGTGCTCCGTGAACATCCAACATGTTCGTCCATATAAGTAGTGTCGTCAAATCTTGAGAGCGAACACTACCGCGGCCAATTCCAGATCGTGCGTCGGATAATTCTCCTCATGCGGCTTGAGTTGTCGCGATGCGTAAGCAATAACCCTCTGGTTTTACATAAGTAAACAACCCAATCCTTCTTTTGAAGCGTCACTGTACACTTCAAAATCTTCCGTCTCTGATGGAAGTGTCAAGACTGGCGCCGTTGTGAGTCTTTTCTTGAGTTCTTGGAAAGACTCCTCGCACTCTGTAGTCCATTCGTACTTTAATCCTTTCTTCAATAGTTGGGTCATTGGTCTTGCAATCTTTGAGAAATCTTTCACGAATCTCCTGTAGTATCCGGCTAGTCCGAGAAAACTCATTACTTCTGTCTGACTTGTCGGTACCGGCCAATCAGTTACTGCCGATATTTTTGCCGGGTCAACCGACACTCCCTTAGCCGATACTATGTGTCCCAAAAATGCGACTTCCTTCACCCAAAACTCGCATTTCGACAGTTTCGCGTACAACTGATTTCTCCTCAGGGTTCCGAGCACTTGATGCAGGTGCTTCGTGTGCTCCTCATCATTATTTGAGTAAACTAAAATGTCATCGATGAATACGACGACACAAGAATCTAGCAACTCCCGGAAAACACTATTCATGAGGTTCATGAATACTGCGGGAGCGTTTGTGAGACCAAAGGACATTACGGTGAACTCGTAGTGCCTATATCTCGTACAAAACACTGTCCTCAGTATGTCCTTCTCGGCTATACGCAGTTGGTGGTATCACGATCTCAGGTCGATCTTGGAAAATACCAAAGCTCCCTTCAGTTGATCGAAAAGGTCTTCGATCCTGGTAGCAGGTATTTATTCTTAATCGTTACTTGATTAAGACCTCTGTAGTCTATGCATAGCCGAAGTCCACCGTCCTTCTTTTTGACGAACAGGACTGGCGCTCCCCAAGGTGACGTGCTTGGTCGAATGTAACCTTTTGATAACAACTCTTCTAGTTGTTCCTTCAGCTCCTTCATTTATGCGGTTGCCATGCGATAAGGTGCCTTGGATACTTGTTCGATTCCAGGTACCAGGTCAATCGTGAACTCAAACTCTCGCTCAAGTGGCATCCCTGGGATATCTTCCGGGAAAACGTCGGGATATTCTTTTACGACTGGGATCTCGTCGATCGTGTTTCCCTCATCTTTGAGGTTATGCACATAGCATGCATATAAGTGATAGCCCTTTTGTATGAGATTGGGGAACCTCAAGGCATTCACCACCTTAGCGCTTTTCTTTTGAGGCTGCATGTAGTACACCACCTTCTTCCCTCGACTCTTGGCTAAAGAAATCTTCTGCTTCTGACACTCAATAACGGCTTTGTATTGCGTCAGAAAATCCATGCCTAAGATGACGTCGAAGTCTCTAAGGTCAAACTCGACCAGATTCACGAAGAATTCTAGGTTCTTGATTACTATCGGGATCCCATCGTATCGTTTCGAACATGATATCACCTTGTCCGATGGTAATTGAATTCCTAAATTAATGTTCTTAGGCACTGGAAGATCTAAGGCAGATATAATCCTTGTAGATATTAAAGAACAGCTCGCGCCTGAATCGAACAAAACTTTAAGGAGTACGCTTAAAGCAGTAAACGTACCAGTGATCACTTCTCCCTGAGCGGCCAGATCCGCTTGGTTGACAAAGTTGAGGCACCCAATAGCTCGTCCCTGATTCCCTTGCAGATTTTGGTTCTGAGGTGGCCTCTGCCCTTGTTGGAACCTCTGCCCCAGATTAATTTGCTGGTTTGGTCCAGCTGGGCGATTCCCTTGAGGTCGGTCGAGCATATCCGGCCTCTTCTCAATCCGATCCTCCCGTGTCCAGTATTCCTTTTTCATGTGGCCCTCTCGGCCACATCGGTAACAATGCCCCGGTTTTGGACATTCTCGTACCAAGTGCGGAATATTGCACCGCTGGCACCTGGGTATGAAAGCGCCTTGGTTATCCGGTCTTCTGGTCTCGTTGCCTCCTTGATTGAATTCTCTGTTCTTGGGCCTCCTCTGCCCATCATTTCTTCCCTGATCGTTTCCTCTCCTGAAGTTGTTTCCATTACCACTGTTCCGGTTCCTCTTTTCAAAGTTGTTCGAGCCCTTGCTCGATTCTCCTTGGTCTTTCTTTTCAGTTGTTGCACCCGGGCAATTGCCACCGCTCGGTCATATACAGCTTGCAAGAAGTATGCTGTACTCCTACCAAAATTTCTCTAACACTGAGGTTCAATCCCATTTCAAACTTCTTGGCTTTATCCGCATCAATCGGCACAAGTCTTGGAGCAAAACGGACGAGCTCCTTGAATTTCGCGTAGTACTCCTGTACCGTCTGGGTGCCCTGACGAAGGTTGATGAACTCTTCGTACTTAGCAGCCTTCGCGCTAAGAGGGTAGAATCTCTCTCTCATCATCTCCTTGAATTCTTCCCAAAAATAAACGTGTTCGCCATCAGCTAGCCCTCCTTGGTGGTTCTGCTACCACTCATCCGCCTCTCCACTTAGGTAGTAGGTTGCCACTCTTACCTTCTCATTTTCGGGACACCTTACCTGTAATACCCGGGAAAAACATTAAGAGGAATCGGAACTAATCTAACTAGATTAATAGCGTTAACCCGACTTCGTAACGAATTTAAGATAGAGATTTCGAACCAGAAATGACCCGAGGAGTCGAGCCAAACACGTAGAGGGTAGAAAACCAATAGAGAAAAGAAGAAAAGACCCGACGGACCACACAAACGGCCGAACCGGCCGGTCCGGCCATCACGCGCTCTCCGCGCGCCGCCGCGCGGCCACCGCGCGGCATGAGGAGACGCGTCCCACGACTGGTCGCGCGTACTCCGCGCGGACAAAGCTCTATGTGCGCGCCACCCCCGCGCCAGAGGTGCAGGAGGTGTAAACTTTCCTTCTATGGCGATTTTCTTGCCAAAAATTCGTTCCCTATTGAGGGCAAGCGGATCAAAGCCTTTAGGAAAGGCTTAAGGGCGGATTAGGGCGCCCCCAATCCCATTTGGACAGAAAACAAAAGTTCCACCCTCTCAAATTCTCCCCTCTAAGCCAAAACTCCTTCGACTTCACTTTCCGGCACGGGATGATCGGAGCGTGGCATCTGCCTTCTAAGACTTTGGTGAGTCGTATTACAGTTTTGAGTTCGTTCTTAGACCCCAAATACTCGAAATCTAACACTCTATTTCTCGTTACAATTTCCCGTCGGGGGGCGAACAAGAAGAGATCGAAGAAGTTGGCCGTTCGTCGCGACCTTAGGACGCCCGGAAATTCCTTACAGCGACCCTACCCTCTAACTAAGTAAGTTAAGACCTTACTCTTCAATTTTTGTGGTTTATTGTCGTTTAACACTTAAGATCTAGACACGTAACTAAAATCGGTTTTCAAAAACCCTACTTTCGACCAATTTCAGAAACTCGCCTAAAACTCGACCTTCGGGAATTCAAACCGAAAACTTTTCAACATAGATATTGTTCATAAGACTTTAATCTACCTTGTGTCAAAATTTCAGCCATTGTCATAAAGGTTTGGTACCCCAAAACGTGACGTAAAGATTCTGTATAAAAACCGGACGTTTGTAACCTTGACAGTTTTACTAGCTCGATTTGATACATGTTTTTCACCCACTTCTAGATCGATTCAATCCTGCCTTTCTAAATAAAAGTTGTAGATAATTGTGTCTAGATTATGTTTATAAAATCTCATGAATTTTAGAGTTCATTTGATATGTCAAAACGGATGTTTTCAGAACTTGTTCCAAACCAATTTTTGAATCCACGCGTAAGCAGTGTGTTAGTGTCGATTTTTGAACATCTAAACCTCATTATTTCCAAAATCTTAAAACATGAAAGTTGTACACTAAGGTGTTAAATACATCCTGTAAAAATTTCGGACCAATTGGATTTACGATGAATTTTTAATCGGCGTTGCAAGAAACTGTGTCAGAATCAGTCCTTTGGGCAGAAATCTCCTTTTGTAAAGAATTCGAAATTTGAATCACTTCGAAACCTCATTTCCAAAAACCTAAAACATGAAAGTTGTTCGTCAATGTGTATATGAGCAACTATGTAAATTTCAGAATTTTTGGTTAAAAGACGAATTTTTAATATAAAAAGGCGTAAACTGTGATGAATCGGATTTTTCGAACTTAAGAAAACTCGAACTATGAAATGCGATATCGAATCCTTTGTATACGACGAAACGTAAACTTTCGAAAAATCCCGTTCACTAGGCTGAGCCGATCTTCATGCTATCATTTTTTGGACTGCCTCGTTAGTGGTCTCCCAACTATCTGAGATTGCCTCGTTAGTGATCTCGCGCGCTATATTTATTTGGACTGCCTCGTTAGTGGTCCTACTATCTTTCAGACTGCCTCGTTAGTGGTCTCCCATTTATTTGGACTGCCTCGTTAGTGGTCCTACGATTTGAGATTGCCTCGTTAGTGATCTCCCCGGTATGGTGTCCTCTTCTTAGTTTGTGGGATAAAAACATAAAAGACTTGTGTGCGTATTTAATTATGCTGAATTTTAATTACCACGTTTTAAATTATGCTTCTAAATTACGTCTTTAAATTATGTTTTAAATTACTCTTTTAAATCGAGTCCTTAAATTATGTATTCTCGTCTTTAGTAAATTAATCGTGTTCTTCCGCTGCAAGTATCTATGAATTTTTAAATTAATTTTCATAATGCATGAAAAGTGTAATTTTAATTAAACACATGTAACCCCTTAAATTGTTTAGTTAGGGATTAACTTACTCGGTATATTTTTATACTGATAAACCCGTTGTTATTTTTCTTTTACAGAGTATGTCGAGTGGCGCATGTTCATGCATTGGGGGAAACTATTTCATAGACATTTTTATTTCTTGCACTTTAGTACTGTTTTAAAACGGGCCTGTTAAACCCGAGTTTTGGCCATGTCGGTCGTGATTACTTTTCCGCTGCATTTACTCTATTTCGTGCATGGATGAATACTACTTCCGTATTTTAAATTAAGTATTATTATTTTCCGGACTCATTATTGAAATGTTTTTAAATCTTTTGCGTACCCATAAGCTTTGCATTTCCTTAGCGAGCTCGGGAAGCCGTGTCTTGCTAGAGAGATGTGGCGGTGACATCCCGGCCTGGGTTATCAAATCCGGGGTGTTACATTACCGCGCTCAAAAGTTTGTCGAATGTCCGGATCCAGTCCTCGAGCTTTGCTGGATCCTCTTGTCCCTCGTAGTGGGGCGGTTGGTAGGGGTTTACCATCGCCAGATATTTAATGTGGGCTGCCGGCGGAGGTACTGCCGCTTGGGCCCTATTTACCTCGGCATTTCCCAGTGCTACGAGGACTTGCTCTACTGTCCTCAGCCGTGCGCCCAAAACATTGGGTATGGCGTCCGCCTGACCCCCAATGTTGGGTGGGTTTGCACCCACTGGCCTGTTTGCTTCATTCGGGTTCATCGGTGCCCCACCTTCAGCTGGTATGTTTGGATTGGCATCGTTAGCGGCAGGGTTTTCCCTTCGCGGCCTTCCCCTTGGCGCCATTCCGTTAATTAAGCACGCAAAGATGAGAATCGAAAGCTAAGGTAGGTTAGTAGTCAAGTCAGAAAGTGCTAACGCCTTGAATATCCAGAATTCTTAAAGAGATGACGCAATAGAGAAATGGGAAATACTTCATTCTATTAGATCATTTAGGATGGATCATTTAGGATAATCATAAGGCAAGCTACAACGGAAAGCAGTAAGATAATACGAAGTACGAAAAGCAATAAGTGGTCCAACGATATAATACGATAAATCTAGAGTAGGTAATCAGGAGAGTAAGCCGAGGAGTGCCCTATCGTGCTCATACTCCTCGTCGGAGTTAAGAGGTACCGGTGGGTCCACTACTTCCGCCTCTGGTTCCTCCTCCTCCACACCAACAACATCGACGAACATGTCTGGGTCCTCCTCCTCTTCCTCTTCCTCTTCGGGTTCTGGTGGATTGAGCCGGTTCTGCAAGTCAACAATCTCGTGCTCCAAGGTGAACACGCGTCCTCTAAGCATATGGTTGTTGTGTTGCTCCTCCTGAAACAGAGTTTCAAGAGCAGCTATGCGGCCTGAATCCTGCTGCCGAGCATTCTTCAATTTCTCCAACTCTCCCTCGACAACCTTAACACGATTCTTATATGCAATAACCTCCTCACGGCTATGTCTCAATTCATGCATAATACTAGTCATCGAGCATAGCATATCGGTAATCATTTCAAAAAGCTTTGGGTCGGCCATCTACCAATAAATTCTAACACATCAATATTTTGGCACATTTTTAAGCACACATGTTAATGCATATGCACCCCCCAAAAATAATAGTAACAATTTAAGACTCGTCGAATTTTTGAGATATATTTTTTTTTCCATGTATTTTAAAATAAAATTTCTTTTCCATGGAAGTAATATTTTAAAATGCTTAAAAATAATATTTAATATTTTAGGCCTCTATATTGGGCCGAAAATAATAGCTTAAAAAAATATACGAGCTCTGATACCACTTTGTAACACCCCGGAATTGGTCACCCAGGCCGGGATGCTACCGCCACACCCTTTTAAACAAGACACGATCAAATCGAGCTCATTTAAAAGAATGCTAAGGCTTAAGTTGCATCATTATTTAAAAATATTTAAATCAATCAAGAGTGCCCGAGTTTAAATCAGAGTTATAGTCTACCATGCACGAGTAAAGTAATGCGGAGGCTAAAAACAGGGCCAAAACATGCGGCCAAAAACATAGTCCAAGTCCAATGCGTAATTTTAAAATAATGTAAATGCGACAAGTCTTTAATAATGGAAACCCCATCCCTCCGTGCAATGCTTACTCTTCAAAATCTGAAAAAAAAAATGAAACAACAATTTACCAGTACAAACGGTACTGCGTAATTTAATATATAGCACAACAAATTTTAAAAGATTTTAGAAGAGTACACAAAGATAATATTTTAATTTAAAAAGACGAATAAATAAAATAATTTAAAATCTCTTACACATATCCCACGAATATTTTATCAATGTTCGTTATGATCGAGGACACCAATTTTTGCCCTTTGGGACTAACATCCACAAGGACTCCACATAAAGATTCTAGGGACGTACACTTGGAATCAACCCACCTCTGGGCCTCGTACCCATGAGGGATGTGAAAGCAGTGACCCTATACAGACCACTCCGGAGCCCTAGATCACCCATACGGATACATCTAGGAGTATAGACTCTTACAATTACAAAACCACAATATCATATGTGCCATTTTTGTCTACAAAAGAGGGGGCGGCCCAACGAGCTCACGCCAAGTGCACTTACCCTCTAAAACATTGGGCATCCCACTCGATCAAAACTTACAAAGTTTCAAAACCACATTTTTTTAACATTTTATAATATCACCACATTTCTAGAATTCATATATATCAAAAACGAGTAACATTCGACTCTTAGCTCGTCAAAATACACAAGATAGAATTTACCGATAAAAGTGGCACTGTGGCAGTTTTCAAAATCATATTTGTAAATGTACAAACTATTTTTAAAAATTCTGGAAAAATTACAGTAGTTAGGAAAAATCGAAATAAGCATTTTTCATAGAAATAGCCATCTCAAAATTTGGACTCTAAATAGTTCATTTTAATCGATTTCAGTAGGCCACTGTTTTAGGTTGCATGCTCCAGGATGTTCGACCACAGTGTGTTCAAAAATTCGTAACAATTTCGAACATGCTCCAAAAATCATAAAATTTTACAGGGATAATCTAGACACATAATGGAACAATTCAAATGAAGACATCAAATGCGAATAACAACCATAGGACGATGTAAAATGCACAACAAAACCGAACTTCATGAAAAATCTATTCTGTCAGAAATTTACAGCAGAATACCAGATACGATTTCGGGTATTAAATCAACTCCAAATATTATGAAAATTTACAGAACTCATATTTAGAATGTTAGGAAAAATTTTCATTTGGGAAAGATCTTCTAAAAATGATCGGAGATAGGTCAAAAACGCAGGCCAACAAAAGCTAGTCATGGAAAACCCTAGTTGACAGATTTACCAACGGAGGGATTACGGACTAGAACTCGATGGAAAGTCAACCAAAACCTCTAAAAATCAACGTGCACAATACTAACTTACTTGAGATGAGTTTAGGATCGAAATTCTCCTTGGTAGAATGCCCGAGATCGTCCGGATCAGTCTCAACAGTCCCCTCCTCCAACGATCGATCCTATATTCGAATGGTTGGCAAAATCCTTAACATGGAGGTCTGAAATTCGAGTCTAGGACTAAAGAAAAAGAATGAAATCCTTACCAACCACTTGATGAAGGATTTGGAAGCCTCAATTCGTCCTCACCCTTCCTGGACTTCGGAGATAAGACACACACAACTCACCACACTCAAACTGTTGCAGAATTCGGATAGTGCAAATGGGAGAGAGTTTGGGGCTGTGTGTGGTTAAATAGGGGATTGATTAGGCTTCCCATGATGACCATGGGTAATTGTATGGTTGATTGGAGCAGTAATGGTCGGATGAAACCGCCCCTAATCCCCTCCAACAGTCCCCCTTCACCCTTGGCTCAAAAATAAGTTCAATGGATAAACATTATCCAATCTTGATCCAAAGTGTGAGGCTTGAGCACTTAAAACTCATTGATAAACCTCCATAAAACGTCCCAAAACGTCTGGGGACGGAATGTTAATCGATTGGGATCACCCCAAGTCGAAATCAATGCCAAAAACGAGTATAACGCTCGTCAACCGCAGCTGCTGGTGGGGCGCTGGTGGCGCGCCACCGCGCCGTCACCGCGCGGCCACCAGCCCACGGTTTTTTCCTTTTTTTAATTATTATGATTTTACTTCTAAAAATCATAAGATAATTCGATAAATCTATCCCGAGTCGCGACTGTCCGAAATATTTAATTCCGCTCTCCCGGAATTATTTTGATTTTTAATAAATAAATCAAGTCCTTTAAATTTTTGGATTTAAATACTCGACGTTGATTTCTCGTGTATTACAGATAGACCGCATCTACACTCAAATTTTGGCTAAGGCATTTTCCTTCAAAAGATGGGGTGTGGTGCGGTTTATCCAATGGATGCGGTTTAGACCGCATCTGAGTAGACCGCACCTAGTTGACAAAATGATTAAGGCATGAAAGGTGATTATGATATGAGATGCGGTTTCACGAGTGATGCGGTCTAACATGCTGGTGCGGTTAGACCGCACCTGATAGCCGCATCCAGCTGAGATCGCATCTATGTGAGATGAAAGCTAAAGGAAAATGCATCTTTTGTGGGATGCGATCTTTTCATAAGGTGCGGTCTAAACTGCACCTATTAGACCGCATATCTGTGAAATGCATGCAACACGAAATGACACACCACTTTATGTGAGATGCGGTCTAATGTGGTTGGTGCGGTTTAAATCGCACCAGATAGACCGCATCTGCATGCAGTTTTCTCTAAGGCAATTTTTTGTTCACAAAGCATTAGGTGCGGTTTCTTTGGTGTGGTTTATGATAGGTGCGGTTTAGACCGCACCCTTCATTTCGCACCAGTGTCATCTCGCACTTATACTTAGCGAAAATTTTGTATTTTAACAATTTATACATGCACAGTGGGCCATAGCAAGAACTAAACCCTAAAAACTACAAACATAGAACTAAAGGTCTATTCTACCAAAAATCATATAAAAACTAAGAACTACATGCATAATAGAGAAAAACCCCAACATTATATAAGGAAGCATAAATTTTAGATCTAGAGCAAGGCAATAAAATAAAGCATTAAAAACCTAGATCTAGCAAACCCTAAAATTATCTAAACCCTAAAAACCCTATTTGAAGCTCTAAGGTAAAAACATGTTACAAACCCACCGCACATGCATTTGTTAAATCTGAAAGTCAACTAGCAACATAATAAATGACTCCTAGTTGCAAACAAACATTCTACACATTTATTACTAGGAAAACATTAAATAGTGTCAAACACATGAGACAAAACCCATTTCTGGAATTTTCGTTGCATTAAAACACTTGAAAGCATGATAAATAACCCAAAACCACTCATTATTTGAATGTTGGGTTTATTCTAACTAAAAAGCTCTTAAATATATGGAAATAGCTACTCTAAGAAGGTAAAAACAAGTGTTTACAAGCTAATCTATGATTAAAATAAGCTAAGACTAAGCTATAATACAAGAAAAATAAATCTTACTACTTTACCTACCTAACCCTTAGTGGGTAAGAACCTTCAGTCCTTGCTCTCTCTTTTTGAACTTTTGGGTGTTTCTGGATGGATAAAGTTGCTGAAGTGATGGAGGGGACACCTTTTTATACTCTTTTTTACGAAACCCTAGGCCCATTAGGTCAATCATGGCCCATTAACAGGAGAATGCATTTATCACGTGTTGCATTGTTTTGTCCGGATCCATCCTTCAGAGGTGCAGTTTATTTGAATGTGATGCGGTCTAAACCGCATCGGGGTATACCATACCGGGTGTGGTCTTCGCTTCCTTGATCTTCTGTTCCTGGTGCGGTCTAATGTGGTTGGTGCGGTTTAGACCGCACTAGTCTTCAACACTTGGCCAATTTTTGCATCTTCTCCTGGGTTTTGGTCTCTTGTTGCTCAACTCAGGTGCGGTCTTTTTGGATGGGTGCGGTTTAAACCGCACCAAGTAGTAGTGCATCTCTTCCAACACTTAGTCGAATTTTGGCTTCTTCCTTCAGGGGTGCGGTCTCTTTAGGCAGATGCGGTCTAGACCGTACCCAGTAGATCGCACCAAGTTCCAACACAACAAAATTCTTGGCTCTTTCTTGTCGAGGTGCGGTCTCTTCTACGGCTGCGGTCTTAAACCGCACCTGTATGATAGACCGCATCTATCTTCAATACTTAACCAAATTTTCAGTTTTGTGGTATTTTTATTCTTTTTCCCATCTTTTCTTTCCTTTTTCTTTTCTTTTTCCTTTTTTCATATTTTTGGATTTTTCTAACACAAATACAATTAAAATTGCACATTTTTGTGTTTTTCATTACCAGCTTATTATTTATACAAACTCGCATTAATCTGTCAAATTCATCTGCTTTCTTATTAAAATAAGATGAGAATACGATCAAAATGTCCGTCTCAGACACGGAAAATGGATTGGAAATAATGGACAATTTTGGCCATTATCAACATCCTCATATTTAATACTGATCGTCCCCGAGCAGTCAGAGTCAGTGTTCCTAAGAACATGGACTCTGTACATTTAATCCATTTGCGTGGCTTCAAAAAATTCATTCTTTTTATATTGCGATAAGGCAATAAAAAATTACAAGTATTAAATTCTCTTGATTGCAGTGTTTAATGAAATGATATTTCTCACTTGAGTAGGCTTACAAATCAATCATTGTTGTTAATTCTTCTTGAATATCATGTTCAGAAATCTCGTTGATTTAATTCTAGAATTCAAGCATGACATGAACATCAATCAATTAGAACAGTGCCTTACATATAGTAAAAGCGAAAATTTCACTCACTCTCAAAATTGGATTTTATCAATGAACACTCATAATCAAGTTTAATTAAATTATCCCATAGGCTTGCAATCAGACCAACTCGCCACCCACTCATCTCCTCAAATCGAGATCCCGAGGTCTTATTAAGGGTTATAATGGGGCATACGGTTGTAACATTGGTATGGAAAGGAATTATTGGGCTAAAAGTGACAAGAATTTATTCTATCATAATTTGGCATATTTTTTTTAAAAATTTATGATCATCAATATTTCTTTCTTTCTTTTGTTTTTCTTTTTCTATTGCATGACATTAGACTATGTCTAATTTGCTTTGCCATTTGCAATTTATTTTTGTTGAATGGGACTCAACATTTTCCTCATTTTTCTCTTTTCCTTCTTTTTCCTTTCTTTTCTCTTCTTTTTTGATCGGTTATTTGAATTCCGATGAATGGTTTTGATGATCATAAATTTAAATGCCTTGATAGAATTGGTTCGTGTACACATGGGTTTGATTTTCTTGGTCTTTTTATAAGGGTAGGAAATATAGTGGTTTCAATAAAAATTAGGCGTAAAGGCTCAGATTGGTTAATCCTAAAGGGAAAATATTTTTGGGTTTGGATTTCAAATGAAGGCCAAAAATTTGGGTTTTCTAGGTGCCTCGATCATATGCTCGAATGTTGGAATATAACATGGTCTTGAATCGGTCCCAATTGCAAGTTCTAGTTTCCTTTAATCAAATTAATTTTCACACAACAAAGAAATAATGAGTAAAAGTGACTCATGGCTCAAATCTCACATGGTATGGTTTGATCATGTCATACATTTATTCTTAAACTTAACCTTTGAGAAATTCTTGCAATTTATTCAATTAAATTCTCAACATGAAAATTCATTTTCTTTCAAGGGATCATATCATTAAATTTTTGTAGCTCAAAACCTAAAAAATTTATGTGATGCATATTTTCAATTATTTTATCCCAATCTAATAGTTTGAAAATTTAATCATTAGCCTAAATTCAACATGTGAATTTAGGTGACAGATTTGTGCTTGTTTTATGCTGGTTATTTAATTGAAAACAGTAAAAAGACACTGTGAACATGCAAAGCATGTCACAGTTTTGTTTTTGGCATGACAGTCACTTATTCATCTTGGACTGCCACACATCTTTTCTCAAAACTGGAACTCAAGAATTCCATTCTTTAAAAGCAGATAAATACATTAATTACAGGAGATTTCCAACAGTGATATCGAAAGTGCACAAAATAAATGGAAATATCTAATGTATGATGTGTACAATAAGCTCGCAAGGATGTGATCGTGATAACTCAATCCTTCTTCTACGGTTCCGGCTGTTGAGTGGAGGGTCCAGTGGAATCTCTTGGTGGCGATGGGAGCTTTCTGATAATGGCCTGCATCATTTGGGCTTGATTGGAGAACAACATCTCTATCATCTTCCTGTTCTTCTCCTCGCTCTCCATCCGTTCCCTGTGCTGCTTCTCTTCTTGTTCAAGCATGAGCAGTCTGAATTCTTCTTGTTTCTTGTGCTGCCTTTCTTGGGTTGATACGATGACGTCAGTTATGGATTTAACACTCTGCATCATTGACTGACCCATCTGGCTTACTGTAATACCCGTAAATTTTATGATATGAAATAGAATTTAATCCGAGAAGCGAAGGGATTTTGATTCCGAGAACCCGTAAAGTCGGAAATGCACGGGAGTCAAAAGACGACGAATTCGAAGCCAACGAGTCCAAAACCGACGGACTTAAGATTTCAAGCACGAAATCAATCTCAAGTCGAAATAAATTTAAGATAGGAATCGTAATCCGAGAATGACCCCGAGAATCGAGCCCGAAAATATTGGAGGATAGAAACCCGAAGGAGAGGAGAGAAGACCCGACGGATCGCAAGACCCGGTCCGGACCGCAGTCCAGACCGGAGCCGTGCGGTCTCCGCGCGGGAACACGCCAAGACCGCGCCAAGCAGCAGACAGCTGCACTCGCGCAATTTCAGCGATTTTCTTGCCTAAATTTTCGATCCCGACTAAGGAAAGCCGATCTCAGTCGGGGGAAAGGCATTTAGGTCGAGCTAGGGCTGATCTCCCACCCATATTCAGTCATCAAACATCATTGTTCATCCCAAAAACTGTAACACCCCGGTTTTTGGTCACCCAGGTCGGGATGTCACCGCCACACCTCCCTAGTAAGACACGGTTTCTCCGGCTTACTAAAGAGATGCAAGGCTAGGTATTTCAGTATTTAAAAATATTTAAAATATTTGCAAACAGCCCGTACAATATAGTCTCGAAAATAATAATATCATAACGCAGCGGAAAATAGTATCTAAGTATAATATTGCAGCGGAAATGTAAATACGACCGACATGGTCAAAACACGGGTTAAACAGACCCATTTATTCTTATAGTCTAATGCAAGAATTTAATAATAAAGTTTGCAAAAATATAGTTTCCCCTATGCATGAACGTGCTCATGTTTGTTCCACATACTCTGTAAGGAAAAAGGAAAATAAATGGTTTGGTCAGCACAACTTGCTGTGTAAGTTAACACATGCATGATCGTAGGGTTTAAAAGCCATTAATATAATATTTACATAAAAGCATGATAATAATCATAAATAATTTAATTTAATAATATAACCAATTCGCATAATTAAATCATGGCACTAACCAATAGTACATTTAACATAATTTAAATAAAAGCCATAATTAATTTAAATAAAGCATTTAATAATTTAAAAGGACAATAATTAAACATTTAACTATCCCCATTACTCCCAAGATTTAGTATTTCAAGTATTTCAGGATTTCATCGCGCTATCAACAAGTTTAGTCGGTAGCCCGGCGGCCGCAACCGTATCTGCCATACCCAGTACCACTCCGGAGCCTCGGGAAACCCATGTGGATATTCACGAGAGTGTAGGCCATATATCTCATGCCGTTTTGGCAACATATCTCAAAAATTTCGCGCGGGTCACCATCGTCCATAAAGGCACGAAGTGAATCGTTAGGAGGGCACGCTGCAGAGCACTCACCCCCTAATTTTAAAGATCAAGTTTGTAAAGGGGGTTTCCTAAATTCCAGATTTCATATATTTATATCAAAGAGTCTTCTACTCGTTTAAACCTTAAAGGCTAGTTTCACCGTTTCAACAAGATTTCAAGATTTGACTCGGTCAACCATAGTTTACTTCAAAATTCATTAAAAATCGAGTTTAATTCCAACACTTCTGAAATTTTACCAATCACTCGAAAACATCGAGATGAACAACTTTTGTGTTTTAACTTTTTCAATCCGAGATACCGAAATAGGTCAAAAACGTCAATTTTCATCATATCATTAATCTGTCCGAATTTCGTGTACAGCAGTTCAAGATTATCAAGATCTACCATAGCAAATCAACTCCAAACTTAATGAAATTTTACAGAGACCTTCTGAAGACATTTTTCTACAACTTTCATGTTCGGCTAAAGATCTAAATCGGCTTATAACTAAGGTCAAAAATGTCATCAAGATCAGACCTAAGTTCTGTCAAGAATTTCATGATCAAATTTCAAGCAGTTCGGTTTCGGGTGGATTTCATATAACAAATCATCATGAAAAATTCGGAAAATTTTACAGTAGATAGATCTAAGCCTTAGGAACATTTTTTGTGTTTTAAGTTTTTCCGTTCGAAGACTTTTAAAGGTTCGGAAAAATTAGACGAAACTATTGCGCCGGTAGAAATCATACGTTGACAAATTTTGAAAGTTTCGATTAAGCTTTTAGGTTTCGTGTTTTAATTACTCCCAAAATGATGTAAGTGTCAATTACAAATTCGTAGTCGTCCAGGATCGTCGAGTTTGGAGGCGTGGCTTCCAGTCCACCGTTTATCCTCTCCGTTCGTCGGGTTCTTCGTTCTAGATCCGATTCGGGCTGTAGAAAAGAAAAGAAGAGAATTGGGGTTTCGTTTTTGAATTAAAAACAAGATGGATGAACGGATCTAACTTACCACAGCATTAGAAGAGATCCGAATTCGACCACGGCAGTCCCCGCTCGGTTTTGGTGCCTCCGATGACTTCAGGATCTAGGGTTTTGTGTATAGAGAGTATTGTAGGGTTTTGAAAAGTGTTCGGGGCTTCCAAGAGGTCTTATTTATAGGTAAACATGACCTAGGAACGTCCAAGGTCTGCCTCTAAGAGTCTTCAGCCGAAAGGTGTTCAACCGAAGTCGGAAAATCCGGATTTGGGCGAGTGAATCTCGCATCCGGCGAATCTGTCGCATGGCGCGGTCGTGGCGCGGCTTTTCCACCTTCACCGCGCGGCCACCGCGCGGCACTCGCTTGGACTTCGGTCCGGGCGGGTTGTGCGATCCGTCGTGCCTTTCCTCCTCTCTTTCGGACTTCTATCCCCCTATGCTCCCGGATTCCAATTTCCGGGGTATCTTTGGGTTCCTATTTCCTCTCTAAATTTTACTCAGGTCTAATTGCATGTTTGGACTCGAATTCTCGAGTTCATTGGTGTCGGGTTTCGGTGTACAATTTATTTATCTTTAATAATTCTTTTTATTTAATTAAATTCCTTTAATTCCTTTTTAAGTTAAATCTCATTTATCATTTCCTTATCTTTATTTATTTTTTTGCTGAATTTATTTATTTATTGTATTTATTTTATTTATTGTTTATTTATTTAATTATTTGTTTTATGTTGCAAAATTCTCGGGTATTACAGTCTACCCTCCTTAAGAATCAACTTTGTCCTCGAAGTTGTGTTTCGGCTTTTCTCGTGCTAAGGTCTTTTGTTTGTTTTATTATTTTGTGACTGAACTTAGAATTAAAACTTCTAAGCTGCCTACGTACCCTATGAAGGGATCAAGCCATAACGTAGTTCAAAACAATTTGAATTTGTTTGTTTGTTTACAAAAATGCACGAAAAATAGATGGTATGACATCCTCTCCCCCTTAAGATTGCAGTTATGTCCCCATAACTGTGTCGGTGTCGGTTTGGAATAGTGTCGGGTAGCGTTCTCTCATGTCGGATTCTACCTCCCAAGTTGCCGTCTCACGTTCGTGGTTCGACCAAAGAACCTTGATCATTTTGACGGTTTTGTTTCTCGTTACTCGCTCCTTAGTGTCCAGAATTCGCACTGGGACTTCTTCATAAGTCAAATCCTCATCGAGTTCGATTATCTCCGGTTGAAGTACATGTGTCGGGTCCGGCACATACTTCTTTAGTTGTGAGACATGGAAAACATTATGAACTCGATCTAATTGTGGCGGTAAAGCCAGTCGGTAGGCCAAATTCCCGACTCGTTCTAGAATCCCATAAGGTCCTATGTATCGAGGAATCAACTTTCCTCGTTTCCCAAAGCGCATCACCCCCTTCATGGGTGATATTTTTAGCATGACCCTATCTCCCACTTGAAATTCTAGGTCTCGTCGTCTCACGTCAGCGTAACTCTTCTGACGGTCTTGTGCGGCTTTCATTTTTCCTTGAATCACTTTGATTTGTTGAGCCATGTCTACGATAAGTTGTGGTCCCACTACCACCGACTTATCGTTTTCTTCCCAGCTCAACGGGCTCCGGCACTTTCGTCCATACAACGCCTCGAATGGTGCCATGCCAATGCTAGCATGGTAGCTATTATTATAAGAAAATTCGATTAAGGGTAAATGGGATTCCCAATTTCCCTTAAATTCCAACACGCAAGCTCTCACATGTCTTCTAGTGTCTGGATTGTTCTCTCGGTTTGACCATCCGTCATCGGGTGGAATGCGGTGCTCATTTTGATTTGAGTACCGAGAGCTTTTTGTAATTCCGTCCAAAAGTGAGAGACAAATATACTGTCTCTGTCAGAAATGATGTCATGTGGTACTCCAAGTCGTCGTACCACATTATCAACGTAGGCTCGGGCCAATTGGTCCATAGTCCACGTGTCCTTCATCGAGATAAATATGGCTGTCTTCGTTAGCCTATCCACAATCACCCAAATCTTATTCATGCCTTTAGGTGATCGGGGTAATCCCGAGACAAAATCCATTGAGATGCTATCCCACTTCCAACTTGGAATCTCTAGTGGTTGCATCAGCCCTAGGGGTTTATGTCGCACTGCCTTAACCTTTTGGCAGGTGAGACATTTCGCCACGAAGTCTGCCACTTCTTTCTTCATTCCCGACCACCAATAGATCTTCTTTATATCTTTGTAAAGCTTGTCGCCTCCGGGATGCACTGAGTATGGCGTGTTGTGCCCTTCCTCCATCAACTTTCGCTTCAACTCGGCACACTTTTGAGGCACACACCATCTCCCTTTGAAGCGAATGCTTCCATCCTCGTGGACAGCAAACCCTATTGCCTTTCCTTCGGCAATATACACCTTTATGTTTTCGAGTTTCGCGTCGCCCGGTTGGGCGAGCTTAATCTCGTCCAATATTGGAGTTTCTACGACCATAGCGTTGATCGTGTCATTCACTGTGCCCGGATGCACAAGTTCCACATCCAATCTCGCTAAATCCATTTACAATGCCGGCGGAATTACCACCAAGTTTGTCACGTGTTGGGTTTTCCGGCTTAGGGCATCGTTTACCACATTTTCCTTCCCCTCGTGGTAGGCTATCTCCAAATTGTAGTCCTTAATAAGTTCCAACCACCTTCGATGTCTCAAATTCAACTCCTTCTGAGTGAATATATACTTCAAGCTCTTGTGGTCGGAGAACATTCGACACTTCCGCCAATAAAGATAATGTCTCCATATCTTTAGAGCGAAAACGACCGCTGCCAACTCCAGGTCGTGTGTCGGATAATTCTCCTCGTGAGGTTTTAGTTGGCGTGATGCATACGCTACGACTCTCGAGTCTTGCATCAAGACACAACCTAAACCTTCCTTCGAAGCATCGCTGTAAACTTCGAAGTCACCATTCTCTGATGGTAGTGTCAATACGGGTGTGGTTGTGAGTCGTTTCTTCAGCTCTTGAAACGCTGTCTCACAAGCCTCTGTCCACACGTATTTTACTCCTTTCTTCAATAGCTGGGTCAATGGTCGTGCGATTTTCGAAAAATCCTTCACGAACCGTCTATAGTACCCGGCTAATCCAAGGAAACTCCTTATCTAAGTTTGGCTCTTTGGAGTTGCCCATTCAGTTACGGCAGACTTTTGCCGGATCCACTGAAGCTCCATCAGCGGATACTATATGTCCTAGAAATGCTACCTCCTTCAACCAAAAATCGCATTTGGACAATTTGCCGTATAGTTGGTTCCTCTGCAAGGTTCTTAATACTTGGTGCAAGTGTTGGGCATGCCCCTCCTCGCTTTTCGAGTAGATCAGGATGTCATCAATGAACACCACTACACACTGATCTAATAGCTCTCGAAATACATTGTTCATGATGTTCATGAACATTGCCGGAGCATTTGTTAACCCAAAGGATAACACTGTGAACTCGTAGTGGCCATATCGAGTTCGGAACGCCGTCTTCGGGATGTCTTTCTCGGCAATTCCCAACTGGTGATACCCAGATCGCAAGTCGATCTTCGAGAATACTGAAGCTCCCTTCAGTTGATCAAATAGATCCTCAATTCTCGGCAAAGGGTATTTATTCTTGATAGTCACTTGGTTTAACCCTCAGTAGTCTATGCAAAGACGTAATCCTCCATCTTTCTTCTTAACAAATAAAACCGGTGCTCCCCAGGGGGAAGTACTCGGCCTTATGTACCCTTTCCCTAACAGCTCTTCGAGTTGGTCCTTTAACTCCTTCATTTCCAGTGGTGCCATCCGGTACGGAGCTTTTGAGACAGGCTCTGTGCCCGGGATGAGATCTATCGTGAATTCAAGATCTCTCTCAGGTGGCATTCCCGGGATGTCTTCAGGAAACACATCCGGTATTCTCTTACCACTGGTATGCTATCAACCTTGTTCTCTTCTGCCTCAAGGTTGTGCACGTAGCACGCACATAGCTCATACCCCTTCGCATCAAGTTACTTAGTTTGAGTGCACTAACGATTTTGTTACTCTTCTTAGGGGGCTGAGAGTAAAAGATAACTCTCTTTCCCCTACTTTTTGACAAGGTGATCTTTTTCTTTTAGCATTCGATCACTGCCTTATACTGGGATAACCAATCCATCCCCAGTATGATATCAAAGTCTCTTAAGTTAAATTCTACTAAGTTCGCGAAGAATTCTACGTTCTTTATCACTATAGGAATTCCGTTATATCGTTTAGAGCAAGATACTACTTCTCCAGAAGGCAATTGAATTCCTAAGCTAATTCTCTCGCACTTAGGTAGATCTAACTCAGACACTATCCTTGATGCTATGATTGAGCAACTAGATTCAGAATCAAATAGAACTCTAAGGGGTGTATTCAAAACCTGAAATGTACCTGCCATCACTTCTCCCTATGCAGGCACGTCTGCTTGGTTAACCACGTTGTGCCTCCCCATAGGGCGTCCTTGGTTGCCCTGCTGATTCGCATTCTGCTGCTGATTTTGCTGTTGGTTTTGATTCTGTGGTGGCGGAGGTCGTTGGTTCTGGTTCTGATTCGGCGGCCTAAATTGGTTTTGAGGGGGTCTATACCCCTGGTTATTTCCGTTCCGCCCATTTTGGTTCTGAGGCTGTTCCGGCCCCATGACCAAATCTTCCCTCTTTGTTATGTTCTCCATCCTCGTTCGGCAATCACGACGAATGTGACCCATTCGACCACATCGGAAGCAGGCGCCCTGTTGAGGGCATCCCCTCGCCAGATGGGGTCGTCCACACCTTGGGCAGGGTGGACGGGTTCTTCTTGGTTAAACCTCCTCCCATTGATGGGTTGTTGTGGCCTATTCAACCCTCTCCGCTGTTCGTTCCTTCCCGTGTTGTTCTCGCTTCTCGAGTCCCGGTTTCTCTTGTCTTGGGGACCCCTGCTGGACCCTCCGCTCACCCTTCTCTTCAGTTGTTGCACGTGCGCTACTGCCACAGCGCAGTCATACACAGCTTGCAAATCGGGGTAGTGTACCCCCGCGATCACCTCGCGAACAGACAGGTTCAGTCCCATCTCGAACTTTTGAGCTTTCTCCGCATCCGTGGGTACGAGTCTTGGTGCGAACCTCACCAGCTCCTTGAATCGAGTGTAGTACTCTTGTACGGTTTGGCCTCCTTGCTTCAGCGACAGGAATTCCTCATACATCGCCGATTTAGTACTCAAGGGATAGAATCGATCCCTGAGCAGTTCCATCATTTCCGCCCAAGAGTAGGGCTCATCATCTTCAGTCAGCTTGGCTTGAGTTGCCTGCCACCAGTCGTCCGCTTTGCCTCCCAAGTAGTACGAAGCGACGTGCACTCACTCTCCTTCCGGACATTTGACTGCTCCCAGCAGCTTGTCGAAGGTTCGGATCCATTCTTCCAGTTTGGCTGGATCCTCCTCACCAGCATAGTGGGGTGGCTGGTAGGGATTCACCATTGCCAAGTAATTAGGGCGAGCTTGGGGCGGAGGTACCGCCGCAGCTTGGCCCTGGTTTACTTGCACGTTCCCTAGCGCAATCAAGACCTCCTCTATCGTCCGAAGACGATCGCCCACATTGTTCGGTGCGGGGGCGTCCTGCGCACCTTGGGGTTGCTCTCCTACAGGTTGAGCGGGTTCGATGACGTTTGGTGGCACTTCAGTAGTAGTTTGGGGAGCAGGTTGGTTCCTTGACCTACCTTGTGGTGCCATTCTGTTACGAACGGTGTAAATTAGATCGTAATATATTGTCTAGGCAAGCCACTATGAATGTGCTTGTACATAGTGCTTGATTGGGCTTAAAAGTAACGCAATGTTTTGTTTTATTTTGTTTAAATGAATAAATCTTGTGTTTTATTCCCTTAAAAGAAGCTTTTAAGGGACTGTCCTGTCCATGAGCATCAATGTGTTCCTTCAGTATTAGGTTTTGCGTAGTGAGGGTTTGGACTTGGCGTTCGAGTTGGTTTATGCGGTGGTGATCCGCCTCTCTTAAGTTGCCTATGTGGTGCAGATTTGCCTCCAATTGAGCCATACGATATTTCATTTGTTCTATGGTTTGTTGGGAATCAAGGTGAACGTTCATCATTTTGATCATCAATTGCATCATATCTTAACTAGCCATCTAGCGCAAGCAAAAGATCTAAGTTAATATTCGCCAAGATTCTAGGTTAAACTTCACCAAGATTCTAAGTTAAACTTCGCCAAGATTCTAAGTTGAAATTCGCCAAGATTCTAAGTTGAAATTCGCCAAGATTCTAAGTTCTCTACATAAAAGAGATGCAATATGCAAATGCAAATGATGATTCCCCCCCAAAAATATTTATGCACTATATATATATATTTTTCCATGGGTTTAAAAAATAAAATTTTTTTCCATGGAAATAATACTTTAAAATTTAAAATAGTAGTCAAAATATTAATAGTAGTTTAAAAATAATAATGGTTTAAAAATAATAGTTTAAAAATAGCCGGGCTCTGTTACCAACTTGTAACACTCCGGTTTTTGGTCACCCGGGATGTCAACGCCACACCTCCCTAGTAAGACACGGTTTCTCCGGCTTACTAAAGAGATGCAAGGCTAGGTATTTCAGTGTAATACCCGAGAAATCAACATCGAGTATTAAATCCGAAAAATTAATTAATTGAATTAATTAATTGGATTTAACTATCGCAACCGAAATAATTCCGGGAGAGCGGAATTAAATATTTTCGCACGATAGCAACTCGAAGAGAGTTATCGGAGTATCCAACAATCACGGATAATCCAAATATGATTTTTAAAAGATCAAAAATCATATTATAAAAAAAAAAGGAAAAAATCGCTACCTGGGGTGGCGCGGTGGCCGCGCGGTGGCGCGCCACCAGCGCGCCGCCACCCCAGTAGCAGCGTTTCAAAACGCTGCTACGCGTTTCTTGAAGATTGAGGTCATTTACTCGAGTTTGATTCATGGAATTGATGCACATTCATGTCTCAGATGTTGGTGGATGTATTGGAACTCTTTTGGACGAATCTAGAAGTTTCTAGAACCCCTACATGGCTGTAAGTTGGAGGATACATGAACTTGGGGATTAGTTGAACCATGGTTTGTTAGGTGGAATGGATAGGATTTGAGGGAGTGTATTTCGAGTTTTGGACTGTCATTAAGTCCCTCATACTTCCAAGATGTATTAAGCATCCTTTTGGGAACCTAAATTACCCCATTCCCATCCTTAATCACCCACCAAAACCCCCCACTCACACTAATCCGAAATCAGACTTCCTTGGAGAGTTGAGAGTTCTTTGAGAGTGTTCTTCTTGTTCCTGAGTCCTTGGACGAGTTGGAAGCATTCCAATCTCTTCTCCTACGTCTAGGTAAGGTTTCTAATCCAATCCCTTGTTCTTTACTTCGGATTCTAGGCCCTAACATCAAGTTTTTCTCCAAACACCTCAAATTAGGATTCATTCGGTAGATCTTGGAGGTGAGAGGCTGTTCCGGACGAATTTGGGAGTATAACCATAGAGGATTTCGACACTATACTCTTGAGAAGTAAGTTAATGATGTGCATACCAATTTTTAGAGTGTTTGGTTGAGTATTCGTTGAGTTAGAGTTCGATTTCCATCCTACGCTAAAACTGTCAATTAGGGTTTCTATCCGAATAGTTTTAATTGTTCAGCGTTTTTCATCAAGATCCGTTCATTTTTGGAAGAACTTGTCTAAATGAAAAATGTTCCTAACACTTTAAAGATGACCTCTGTAAATTTTCATAATTTTTGGACTTGATTTGGTCGACGAAAACGGATCTGGTATTTTCTGCTACACATGGTGATAGATTTAAATTTCTAGCATGTCCAGTTTTGTAGTTCATATCTCTCCTAGCTATGGTCGTTTTTGATGGTTAGTTTCTTCATGAAAATTGTTCATCTATGTGTCTAGTTTACTCCTGTGAAATTTCAGAATTTTTGGATCAACCTTCGAATTGTTATGGATTCTTAAGTAAACTGTGGTCGGATGAACAGTGACCTATGCACCCTTTTGAAAACAAGTTTCTGAAATGATTTTTTTTGAGCGACTTAGAGTCCGAATTTGCTAAGGCCTATTTCTGGGAAAAATGTTTATTTTGATGTCGCCTAGCACCTGTAAAATTTTCAGAATTTTTCACAAAGTTTTACTACATTTCCTAATACGATTTTGAAAACTGCCACAGTGTAGTCTTACCGGTGAAATTTGGTTTCGTACGTTTCGGTAGTTTTTGAGTCGATTGCTACTCTTTGATGAATCCTATGAATTCTGGAAATGTAGATATATGTTGTAATGATTAAAATGTGATTTTGAAACTTTGTGAGTTTTGATCGAGTTAGATGTTCAATTTGGAGGGTAAGTGCACTTGGCGTGGGCTCGTTGGGCCGCCCCCTCTTTTTGGTGGCCAAAACGGCGCCAAGGAAATATTATTATGTTGCGTGATTGTATGAGTCTATACTCCTAGGTGTATCCGTAGGGGTTACCTAGGGCTCCGGAGTGTGTCTGTATAGGGTCCGCTGCTCTCACATTGTGGATACCGTCGGCTTGTGGACATAAGTGCCCAAGCGGGTAATTGATCCCAAAACGGCTAAGGCCCTGGATCGTTGATACCGGCAGCTTGTGGACATAAGCGCCCAAGCGGGTAATGTTTGGATGTCCTCGATCAAAATGAACATTGGTGTGGTAAAGTGTAAAAAGAAATCCCCGTAAATTATTTTTACTCGTTCGTTAAATTAATTTCCCAACTTTTTATTACTCTTCTAAATCTTTAAATTTTGTTATGCTATACATTAACTTACTCAGTACCGTTCGTACTGATAAATTGTTATTTCCTATTTTTCGCAGAGTAAGTGATGGCGCATTGGGATGGGATTCTCAAAAATAAAGACTTGTCGCATTTTACTGTTGTTTTAAATTTCTGCACTGGACTTTAATACTGGACTTTGGACTTTGGTTTTTGGCCGTCTGTTTGGCCCCCATTTTTATTTGTTTTTAGCTTCCGCACTGATTATTACTGTGATGCATGAGATACTCTGATTTTAGTTCGGGCATGATTGAATGGTTTTTAAATTGTTTTGAAAAATTGATACAACTTAGCCTTAGCATTTTTCTAGATGAGCTCGACTTGGGTCGGGTCTTGTTTAGAAAAGTGTGGCGGTAATGCCCTGGCCTGGGAAATCAAATCCGGGGTGTTACAAAGTGGTATCAGAGCCCGAAAATTTTAAAGCTATTATTTTTCGGCCCACTATAGAGGCCCAAATTATTTAATATTATTTTTAAGCATTTTGAGTATTATTTCCATGGAAAAAGGGAATTTTATTTTTGAAACCCATGGAAAAGTATATCTTGCAAATTCGACAAGTCTTAAAAACTTAGTACTATTTTTGGGGGGAAGCATGTGCATTAACAAAATTATTTTCATGTGTGGCATATCGCTTAATGTAAAATTTGCATGATTAGATGGCCGACCCGAGGTTACAAGATTCCATCATGCGTTTATTGTGCTCCATGTCGGATATCACGCACGAACTTCGCCATATCTCTAGGGATGCCGCAAACGATAGAAATAGGATTGTGGCTATAGAGGAGAGGATGGAGGCTATGACCATTAGGAGTACCCCAGATGGCTGCTCGCCACGATGCTCTTGCAGCCGAATTCGAGGATTGCCGACACCACGTGCATATGTTACACGGACGCATCTTTGCGTTGGAGGAGGTCATTGTTGGGCTGCAAAACCAGCTTAACCCCGAGCCAGAGATGGAGGAGGAGGAAGAGTTTGACCCCGATGAGTTCATCAACGTTGAAGAAGAGGAGGATCCCGAGGAGGTTGTGGAGAACCCTCCACTGCCTCTTGATACCGACGAGGAGGTAGAGGCCGACCGTAGGATGCTCGGCTACTCTCCGGACTATTTGCTTTAGGGGTTGTGTGTGGTTTTCTGTGATGGACTCCGTTACTTGTTTTTAGATTTCTGATTTCCGTATTTTGCGTATTCGTATATTCACATCTCTTTGTCGTAACGTTATCACATTTTACGTAGTGATAACTTAGTAAGTATATCATGATGTAACCCTTGCTGTTAAGCATTTTATCTAGTGGAATTTCGTATTTTGTATTTCTCTTTCCTTCCTTGCCCATTTCAGTGGTCTTTAGCACTTAGGACCTATGAGACTGAGTTCTAACCATAGTCTAACTTGACTATTAACTTTCATCTAACCGCGAATCTAACCTCTGCGTGCTTGATCATCAGAATGCCGCCCAGAGGGAGACCTAGAGCTGAGATCCCAGTGAATGAGAACGTTAATGCTCCAGCGGATGCGAACCCGCCGAATCCGGGAGTTCAAGCTAACCCTGTTCCCAACGCACTTGATGAGAGGTTGAGGACAGTTGAGCAAGTCCTCGTTGCTCTAGGAAATGCTGAAGTCAACCGAGCTCAAGCAGCAGTACCACCCCCAGCAGCTCGGATAAATTATCTGGCGATGGTAAACCCTTACCAGCCGCCTCATTATGAGGGACAGGAAGATCCCGCGAAGTTGGAGGATTGGCTAAGGACTTTTGACAAACTGCTTACTGCCATCAGGTGTCCCGCGAATGAGAAGGTTGGCGTGGCTGTGTACTACTTGAGAGGAGAAGCTGATGAATGGTGGCAAAACCACCAAGAAGGACTTGCTAATGGTGAACATGCCTACTTCTGGGAAGAGTTTAAGGAGATGATGAGGGAAAGGTTCTATCCCCTCAGTACAAAGACTGCTAAATATGAGGAATCCATTAATCTCCGACAAGGCACTCAGACAGTTCAAGAATACTATGCGAAGTTTAAGGAGCTCGTCAGATTCGCTTCAAGGCTGGTACCAACCGATGCTGATAAAGCCCAGAAATTCGAGATGGGGCTGAATCTCAGCATCCGCGAGATCTTGGTTGGCGGACAGCACACTACTCTGCAAGCTGTTTACGATCGTGCAGTGGCAATTGCACGAGTGCAACAGCTGAAGCGCAAGGATCATGGAGAGGCGAGCAAAGGCCTAAACAATTTCGATAAGAAGAACCGGAACAACAACTCTGGAAATCACTTCAGAAGGGGGAATGACCAAGGAAGGAATGATGGTCATAGGAAGCCAGATAACAGAGAACTCAACCGAGGAGGCCAAGGAGGTTGGAGGCCGGATAACCAGGGCGCCTTCATACCCAGATGCCGGGAATGCAACATTCCGCACTTGGTGCGTGAATGCCCAAGACCGGGCCAGTGTTACCGTTGTGGCCGAGAAGGCCACTTGAAAAAGGAATGCCGGACGAGGGAGGACCGCATTGACAAGAGGTTGGATCTGATAAACCGTCCTCAGGGCAACAGGCCAGCCGGGCCAAACCAGCAGGACAACCAAGGGCAGAGATTCCCGCAGGCACAGAGGCCACCTCAGAATCCAAACCAGCATGGAAATCAAGGGAGGCCAGTAGGACGCCTGAACGTGATAAACCAAGCTGACCTAGCTGCTCAAGGCGGTGTGATCGAAGGTACGTTTACTGCTTTAAGCGTACCTGTCAAGGTCTTATTTGACTCAGGAGCGAGTTGCTCTTTGATTTCCACGAGAATTATATCTGCATTAGATCTACCAGCTCCGAATAACATTAACTTAGGAATCCAATTACCATCGGGTAAGGTAGTATCGTGTTCCAAACGATATGACGGGATCCCGATAGTAATCAAGAACACTGAATTCTTTGCGAATCTCATAGAATTTGACCTTAAGGATTTCGACATCATTTTGGGAATGGACTGGTTGACGAGGTACAAGGCTATCATCGAGTGCCAGAAGCAAAAGATCTCGTTGGCGAACAGTCGCGGGAAAAAGGTCATTTACTATACGCAGCCTCAGAAGAAGGGTGCCAAGATAGTAAATGCAGTAAAGTTCTGCAATCTCATGCAGAAGGGATACCAACTGTACGCGTGCTACGTGCATAATCTGGAAGGCGAGGAGAACAAGATCGATAGTATCCCCGTCGTGAACGAATACCCAGATGTCTTTCCGGAGGATATCCCAGGAATGCCTCCTGAGCGAGAAGTGGAGTTCACGATCGATCTCGTGCCCGGAATTGAACCGGTGTCGAAGGCACCATATCGCATGGCGCCTGCTGAGATAAAGGAGCTGAAAGAACAACTAGAGGAGTTGTTATCTAAGGGATATATTCGGCCGAGCACATCACCATGGGGAAATCCAGTCCTGTTCGTGAAAAAGAAGGACGGCGGACTCCGATTGTGCATCGACTACCGAGGTCTTAATCAAGTGACGATTAAGAACAAGTACCCGCTACCTAGGATCGAAGATCTCTTCGATCAACTGAAAGGAGCGTCGGTATTTTCAAAAGTTGATCTAAGGTCGGGATACCACCAATTGCGTATCGCCGAGAATGATATACCCAAGACAGCATTCCGAACAAGATATGGACACTACGAATTCACCGTAATGTCCTTCGGTCTGACTAATGCTCCCGCAGTATTCATGAACCTCATGAATAGCGTCTTCCGAGAGTTACTAGACACATGTGTAGTCGTATTCATCGACGACATCCTAGTTTACTCGAGGAATGAGGAAGAGCATAGTAGTCATTTGCACCAAGTACTCGGACTTTTGAGGAAGAATCAACTCTACGCGAAGCTGTCTAAGTGCGAGTTTTGGAAGAATGAAGTCGCTTTTCTAGGTCATATAGTATCGGCTAAAGGAGTATCAGTCGACCCGGCGAAGATATCAGCAGTGTCTGATTGGCCGGCACCAACAAACCAGACCGAGGTAAGAAGTTTCCTAGGTCTAGCCGGATACTACCGAAGGTTCGTGAAGGACTTTTCTAAAATTGCGAGACCGATGACCCAACTGCTGAAGAAAGGATTGAAGTTTGATTGGACGGCTGAGTGTGAGCAGTCATTCCGCGAGCTTAAGGGGAGACTCACATCAGCACCGGTTTTAGCGTTGCCATCAGAGACTGAGGATTATGAGGTGTACAGCGACGCCTCGAAGGAAGGTCTCGGTTGCGTGCTAATGCAAAACCATAGAGTGATTGCTTATGCATCAAGGCAACTCAAGACGCACGAAGTAAACTACCCGACACATGATCTGGAACTAGCAGCGGTAGTGTTCGCTCTTAAGATCTGGCGACACTATCTATATGGACGAACTTGTCGGATGTTTACAGATCACAAAAGCCTCAAGTATATATTTACTCAGAAAGAGTTAAATATGAGGCAGAGGAGATGGCTCGAGCTGATCAAAGATTACGATCTGGATATAGCCTACCATGAAGGCAAGGCGAACGTCGTAGCGGATGCGTTGAGTCGCAAGACGAGGCACACGGCGAACACACTCATTCTACCTTCGGGACTGTATATGGACCTAGCTAAGTTAGATACTGAACTAGTCCATTATGGAACCGTGGTGGAGACAGTGAACGCCATAACAGTTGAATCTACCGTATTTGACGAGATTCGAGAAGCCCAACCGGACGACGAGAATCTCCAGAGGATCAAAGGAAGAATTGGTGAAGGTAAGGCGGTAGGATTCGTGATCCATGAAGACGGAAGTGTCCGTTTCAAAGGAAGATGGTGCGTTCCTCATAAGTGCGAGGAATTGAAGAGGAAACTCATGGAAGAAGGCCACAGTACACCTTATTCAGTCCACCCTGGTGGGGATAAGTTGTACAAGGACTTAAAGAAAATCTATTGGTGGCCGCGGATGAAGAAGGATGTTGCCGACTTTGTGGCTAAGTGCATAACCTGCCAGAAGGTGAAGGCAGTGAGGCACAAACCGTTAGGATTGGTAAAGCCATTGGAGATCCCAAGCTGGAAGTGGGACAGCATCTCCATGGATTTTGTTTCGGGATTGCCAAGATCTCCCCGAGGAATGAATAAGATTTGGGTAATAATTGACCGGTTAACAAAGACCGCCATTTTCATACCAATGAAGGAAAATTGGTCGATGGATCAACTAGCTAAGGCATACATCGAGAATGTGGTCCGAAGGCACGGAGTACCGCATGATATTATCTCAGACCGGGATAGTAGATTCGTCTCCAACTTCTGGACTAAATTACAAGAAGCCTTAGGAACCCAAATCAAGATGAGCACAGCTTTTCATCCAATGACGGACGGTCAGACTGAGCGCACGATTCAGACGCTTGAGGACATGCTGAGAGCGTGTGTACTCGAATTCAAGGGAAGTTGGGAAGACCACTTGCCGCTGATTGAATTCTCGTACAACAACAGTTATCACGCTAGCATAGGCATGGCACCGTTCGAAGCGCTTTACGGACGGAAGTGTCGTAGTCCGTTGTGCTGGACGAAGGATGATGATTCGGTAGTTGTTGGACCGCAACTCATTGAGGATATGAATAGCAAGATCAAGGTGGTTCAACGGAAAATGAAAGCCGCGCAAGATAGGCAGAAGAGCTACGCCGACACTAGGCGGCAAGAGTTAGAATTAGAGGTGGGAGACAAGGTCATGCTGAAAGTATCGCCCATGAAGGGGGTGATGCGATTCGGTAAACGAGGGAAGCTAAGTCCTCGCTACATTGGTCCGTACGAGATTTTGGATCGTGTAGGTACCTTGGCTTATCGTTTGGCACTTCCACCAGAGTTGTCGCGAGTGCACAACGTATTCCATGTTTCTCAACTGAAGAAATATGTGCACGACCCAACTCACGTGTTGCAACCCGACGTGATTGAGCTAGATGATGACTTGACATACGAAGAGTATCCGATCGAGGTGCTTGATGTCAAGGAAAGGGTCACAAGAAACAAGACTGAACAAGTCCCGCGCCTTGGGCATTCGCGCACCAGATGGGCTTGGTGGCACTGCGGGCAACGTGGTTTCGTTGTA
This sequence comes from Hygrophila difformis, assembly GCA_030278955.1. Lineage (NCBI taxonomy): Eukaryota > Viridiplantae > Streptophyta > Magnoliopsida > Lamiales > Acanthaceae > Hygrophila > Hygrophila difformis. The sequence continues at coordinate 36,711,309 of JAOANR010000003.1, read as the reverse complement.
CGACGTATGCCATTTCTCCCATTATTGAAACCTTTATTCTCGTTCTTCTTTGGTTCATTGAACCTAGCTTGACCATCATTCTCCCTAAAATTGTCATTGCTATTGTTTCGATGCTTTTTCTCAAATTCTTGCGAGTCCTTGCTCGACTCCCCATTTCCTTTACGCTTCAGTTGCTGGACTCGATCAATTGCTACAGCTCGATCATAAACCGTCTGCAGGTTTGTGAATTGTCCTACTGCAAGTATCTCCCGGATACTAAGGTTCAGACCCATCTCGAATTTCTGAGCCTTGTCAGAGTCGATTGGTACTATCCTCATAGCAAATCGCACCGATTCCTTGAATTTGGTGTAGTACTCTTGTACTTTTTGCGCACCTTGTCTGAGGTTGATGAACTCCTCGTATTTCGCAATCTTGGTTCTCAGTGGGTAGAATCTTTCCCTCAAGGCTCCCTTAAGTTCTTCCCAGGTGTAGGCTTCTTCGTCTTCCTCTGAAATCGCTCGAAGGTTTTGCCACCACTCATCGGCTTCGCCTCCTAAGTAGTAGGTCGCTACGTGTATCTTCTCCTCATCAGGGCATTTGATAGCGTTCAAGAGCTTATCAAAGGTACGGATCCAACCTTCCAACTTGGCCGGGTCCTCTTGGCTGTCATAAAGGGGTGGGTTGTAGGGGTTTACCAATGCCAAGTAGCTGACTTGGGCTACTGGCGGAGGTACTGTTTGTGCCCTATGCACCTCGGCATTTCCTAATGCTACAAGGACTTCCTCCATAGTCCTTAGACGTTCTTCCATGTTGTTGGGTGCAGGAGGTACTCGTTCTCTTAGGTTTTGAGGAGTCTCATTGTTGTTGGCCACGTTGGGGAGGTCAGCGTCAATGCCGTTTGGACTTACCTTCCTCGGTTTTCTCCTAGGTGCCATTTCTCTGTTATTAAGCACGCGAAGATGAGTTTCTAAGTGATCAAGATCTAGGACTAAGGCAAAGTTAGTCTTTAGCAAGCGCTCCTAAGTCAAGGTCATGTCGAGTTCTAAGGTAGGAGTGTTCCCTGTCACCAATAATTCACATAAAAAGAGTTAGTGTAAATATTTATGTATGTATACAATGCATTGCAATCCCCCCGAAGCTAATGTATATTTTATTTATATCTATCTTCCATGGATTTAAAAATAAGTTTATTCCATGTAGGTAATATTTTTTTTAAAAATTTAAAAATAATAATAGTAGTTAAAAGTCTTGGGCCACTATATTGGGCCAAAATAATAAACATTTGGGCTTTATTAAAAAAAAAATACAGGTATTGGGCCTTAACTTCAAAGTAATAATTGAGTTCTTTAAAATATATTACTAGTTTAGAAATAATAGTAATAATACTTAAAAATAAGAAATATTCCGGGCTCTGATACCACTTTGTAACATCCCGGATTTAATAACCCAGGCCGGGATGCCACCGCCACACCTCCCAAGCAAGACACGACTTCATTCGAGCTCACTTGAGAGATGCAAGACTAAGGGTATAAAATAATTTTAAACAACCAAGTCCGGAAATACTTATATCTAAAAATAATAATTATCCATACACGCAGCGGAAATATAAGTTGTGCAGCGGAAATAAAATATAAGGGCCAACACGACCAAAACACGGGTTAAACAGGCCGTTTATGCAAGTCATAATTAAAACAAAATTTAGAGATAATATTTGTCCCAATTAAGCCCATGCATGCATATGATGATGCATATTCTTCATACTCTGAAAGAAAAAGGGGAAAAATGGTTTGGGTCAGCAAAACGAGCTGAGTAAGTTAAAACCTATTATGATCAAGGGGTTTCAAAACCTTTAATTAACTTTAATAAAAGTATGCTTGTAGATAATACACAATTCAATTTATTCACGCACTAATAATTAAGTGGCAAAATTTTAAACAAGGATTTCCAGATGATCATAATTCAATACACATGATAAAATAATCGCAAGACATAATTTAAAGGCATAATTTAGATAATGAAAATATTCAAATATTTCAGGATTTCATTCTTCTACTTTTGTTCAATATGATCTAGTATAATTTGTTTTTGGGGAATCGAACCCGCAAGAATTTAAATGATCCTAGGGAATCGAACCCGTAGGAATCAACACACGTCCTGGTGAATCGAACCCGCAGGAATTGACACACATCCTGGGGAATTGAACCCGCATGAAAGCATACACCATGGGGAATCGAACCCGCAAGGTAAGATAGACACACATCCTGGGGAATTGAACCCGCAGGAACACATACACCCTGGGGAACTGAACCCGCAAGGTAAGATAGACATCCTGGGGTATTGAACCCGCAGGGTCCCAGACGCCTTGGGGAATCGAACCCGCAAGGTAAGAACACATTTCGCAAATTTCACAAGTCTCTCAAATATAATTTTTCACTAGTCGTTGTTTTACTCCATAATTATTTAAAAATTCATTTTAAGTCCGAAATTTCACCAGTAACTCGAAAACACATAGTCGAAAGAGTTTCGTGTTTTAAGTTTTTCGATCCGGGTTAAGGAAAGAAGTCAAAAATCAAGTTTTTCATAAGTAGTATGCTGTCAGGTTTCAGATTTGACACAGTTTCAAAACTCGATTTTTTGACACATCAAATGGATCCAAAAATTCCGAAATTTTGTGGACACATACTAGATATAATTATCTAAAACTTTTATTTACATCACAAAGATTAGTACGGACAAGATTGTAACACCCGAGGAAAAACAAATTCAAATTGTTTTGAACTACGTCATGACTTGATCCCTTCACAGGGTACGTAGGCAGCTTAGAACTAATTTCTAAGTTCAGTCACGAAATAAATCACAAAATACATCACGAATTAGATCACAAGGACGATAGGAGATGTTGGAACCAATTTAGACTGGGCTAAGTAGGACCCGGAAATGTTGCGAGCGATAAGCCGGACTCGTAACAAGAGGAAGGAGAAGATTCCGCCACGAAGACGCCCAGGGAATCGAGCTAACACGTAGAAAACCGATAGGAGAAAGCGAGGGAAGACCCGACGGAACACGCGGAGCCGAACCGGCCGGTCCGGCCGGCCCGCGCTGTCCGCGCGCCGCCGCGCGGCCACCGCGCGGCCAAGGGCGTCGCGACGCCAGGGCTGGCACGCGTGCTCCGCGCGGACAAAAGCTTAGGTGCGCGCCACCAGCGCGCCAGAGGTGCTGAAAGTGTAAACTTTCCTTCCATGGCGATTTTCTTGCCTAAATTAACATTCTCTTCGATGGTAAACGGATCCCAGCAGTAGGGAAGTGCATAAACTCGGTATTGGGCGCCCCCTACCCCTTATTTTCAGTAAACAAACCCTAGACACTCCATCTTCCTTCTCCAAGTTGAAAACTCCTTCGACACCACTTTCCGGCGAGTATTCCGGCGACGACGGGACGACCGGGACAAGCCCCTGCCCTCTAGACTCTTGGTAAGCCATTGTGCAACGTTTCAATTCGTCCATAGATCTCAAAAACTCATATTCTAACCCTTTTTCCTTACTACGATTTCCCGTCGGAAAACGAACAAAAAGCGATCGGAGAAGTTGGCCGTTCGTCGTGACCCTAGGACGTCCGGAAAACCAATCCAGCGACCCTAACATCATTCTAAGTAAGTTAACACCTTACTCACAAATTTTTGCGGTTGTTTGTTGTTTAAATCTCGAGATATAGGCTTGTAACAAAAATCGGTTTTCAAAAACCCTATTTTCGTCCAATTTTAAAGACTCGCCAAAAACTCGACCTTCGGGAATTCAAACCGAAAACTTTTCAACATAAAAGTTGTTCCTAACACCTTTATCTATCTTGTGTCCAAATTTCAGCCATTGACATTAAGTTTTGCTATCCCAATTTTCGCCATGAACTTTCTGTATCAAACCGAACGTTTCAAATCTGTGACAGATTCCTTCATTCAACTTGATGCATGTTTTTCACCCACTTTTCGAATGACTTAACTTTGCATTTCTAAACAAAAGTTGTAGATAATTATGTCTAGATTATGCCTACAAAATTTCACGAATTTTGGTGTTCATTTGATATGTCAAACGGCCAAGTTTTTGAAACTGTTTTGAATTCGTTTAAGGGCCATGAGCATGCAGTGAGTTGCACACGATTTTTGAGTACCAAGAATTCATTATTTCCAAAAACTTAAAACATGAAAGTTGTTCCTTAATGTGTCGTGTAGTTACTGTAAAAATTTCACATCGATTGGTTTTGAAATGAATTTTTAATCGGCGTTACACGAACCTGTGACGACAACAGTTTTTAAGACGTAAATTATTCTTTGCAATAAACTCAAATTTTAACTCACTTCGGAACCTTATTTCCAAAAACTTAAAACATGAAAGTTGTTCGTGTGTGTGTTTTTGAATTACTGGCCAAGTTTCAGAATTTTTGGAGGAAAAACGAATTTTAAATTAAGAAAGGCGTGAACTGCCTCGAATAGGATTTTTCGAACTTGAGAAAACTCGAACTATGAAAACGCGATATCGATCCTTTGATAACTTTGAAATACGAACTTTCGAAAAATCCCGTTCACTAGGCTGAGCCGATCTTCATACTATCATTATCTTTGAGACTGCCTCGTTAGTGGTCTCCTTACTATCTGAGATTGCCTCGTTAGTGATCTCGCGCGCTGTATTTGTGGATCGCCTCGTTAGTGGTCCTACTATCTTTGTGGATCGCCTCGTTAGTGGTCCTACTATCTTTGAGACTGCCTCGTTAGTGGTCTCCCATTGTTTGGACTGCCTCGTTAGTGGTCCTATGTTGAGATTGCCTCGTTAGTGATCTCCCGGTATGGTGTCCTCTTCTTAGTTTACGGGATGAAAAGTAAAAGACTCGTGTGAGTGTTTCATTATGCTTAAATCGTATTTATCCTGTCTTTAATTACGTATTTAAATTTTATGCATCTTAAATTATGCTTTAGATTACGCTTTTTAAATTAAGTTCTTTAATCATAATTTTCCGCTGCTAATAAATCATGTACTTTTAAATCCTCGTACGATAAGCGAAATCTTTAGTTTAAACACTTGTAAACCCTTTTATTTGTTAGTTAGGGATTAACTTACTCAGTATATTTTTATACTGACAACCGTTGTCATTTCCCTTTTACAGAGTATGTCGAGTGACGCATACGCATGCACTTGGGGGAATTATTTATGAACATTTTATTTCTGCATCGTACTGTTTTACCGGGTCTGTTAAACCCGAGGATTTGGCCATGTTGGCCGTGATTTTACTTTCCGCTGCACTTACTTTATTTATTTTCCGCACGTGATAATTTCTACTATCGTACTAAGTATTATAAATTTCCGGACTATATCTTGAAATGTTTTAAATCTTTTACATACCCACAAGCCTTGCGTTTCCTTAGCAAGCTCGGGAAGCCGTGTCTTGGTAGGGGGATGCGGCGGTGACATCCCGGCCTGGGTTATCAAATCCGGGGTGTTACAAGTTGGTATCAGAGCCCGGAAAATTTTTAAAGCTACTACTATTATTTTAAACCAATATTTTTTTTAAGCCCAAGTGTTATTTCTTTTAAAATTATTTATTTGACTACTAGTACTATTTTTAGCCCAAAAATCTATAATCCTTTTTACATAGCCCAAATCTTAGCCCAAGAAATATTAAATTTTGGCCCACTATAGAGGCCCAACCTTTAGCAATTTATTTTAAACTAAATTTTATGGGGAAGGGACTTGCACTTGCATGTTGCATATAGAACTAAATTTATGCATATCTTAACCTTGCCTGAAAAAAACATCTAACTCTAACCTCCCTTGTTGACATTAGATGGCCGAGCCCAACGCGAACATGGTCAATTTGATGGTGAAATTAATGAACGCATACCTTGAGGGCCAACAGCACATCAATTACTTCAAAACGCGGGTAGGACAGTTGGAGGGTAACCTGGCCCATTTGGGTCACCTTAGGGAAACGGACCATCACCACATAACCCAGCTGCAGGAGCAAGTCACACACCTCCAAGCCCAAGTGGCCCAGCTCCAAGACAAGGGAGATGATTTGGAGGAGCAGATAGAGACCATAGGCTGGGAACTGACTAACCTGGCCCAGGACGTGGACGGAGCGGTCCTTCAGAACCCGGGGCCTGCTCCCAATGTCGCCATACCCATCGATGTGTCGAGCGATGAGGATGATCCCATCAAGGTCGAGCCTGCCCATTCGTTTTAGATCTAGTGATCCAGCTATGCATTATTAGTATACTTTCCCTTCCGTACTATTAGCAGCGCACCTATTTCTATTTCGAACGCTTGTAAACCAAATTTAATTCTTGAATAATAAAAATACAAGCCTATTTAAATTTACTCCATGCATTTCATTTAGTTCTTTAACTACCATAATCAAGGAGGGAAACCTACCAAAAAAAAAAAAAAAAAAATAATAATAATAATAATAATATAATAATAATAGTACTAATAATAAATGAAGATAAAAATATAACGATAATAATAATAATGGAAATAATAATAATAAAAATAATGAAATATATACAATACGTACAAATAAATAAATTCCAACAACCTTTACAAGAAAACCCTGATAAATTGATACCTATTAAAAGACTAATGCATAGGTATTGTTGGGCAATCCACACACATGCGGACACGATAGGAAGGTAATAGTAAATCCCGAACATCTCAAACCATAAAATGGACAGAACAATTAAACCATGGTTCTAAAACAGCAGCAAACAACTAACACATGTCAAGCACCTAACTAAGCAATAACATAACGAAAATATAAATCACAAATCCCAGGCAACAGCAACGTCCTCATAAGGGGGAAACTAAACACAGTACGTCTAAATGCAAAACCTAAACGAAAACACGAAACCAAAAGGTGACCTCACAGATCGGGAGGCGGGAACTGCCGGCGCATGTAGTCGTCCATCTGCCGCACATAGGCGTACATGTCGGACATGGTGGCCTGCTGCTGAGCCTGCCTCGTAGCAAACGAGTCCATGCGGGTCTGATAAAGGTCCAACCTAGCGTCAAGGGCGTCATAACGAGCCTGCCCAGCTGCAAACCCGGCGTCCATACCGACCCGCATCTCCTGCATCATCTGCAGCATCTAAATCATCTCCTGCCCCTGAGGTGCCACGGCAGGAGGTGCCCCAGCAGGAGGTGGAACCACTGGAGGAGGGGGTGGCTGCTCCGGTGGTACAACGAGGATCAGGCCGCCGTCATCAGGATGCGGGCGAAGTACAGCACGGGGAGCCCCACGACGTAAGGCGCTACGCCGCTCAGCATAAGACGGAATACGGTAGCAACGGCCAGGTGCTAGGTCGTACGGATCTGTCTCCGGTGTAGTGCGAATCCCCTGTGCCGCGCACAACCCACAGATGAGGTGAACATGGGTAATCACCCTACTCCCTCGTCCTCTGCGCATACCCCGCAAGTTGTCCTCGATGCAAGCCCCTACATTCACCCTACCGTTCCGCGCGATGAAGCAAATGGTCTCGTAGACGTGATCCAAGACAATGTGGCTCCGGGACATCGGCCGGACACGCCCGAACCATAGCTGAGCGAGCTCTCGCCAAGGGGAGTCCACCGACGTCAAACGAAGCTCATGACTGTGCTCGAACGCAGGAGGCACTAGGGTGCATAAGGTGTTCCACGCAGGAGCAAGAACGCGCCCCTCAGGCTGGGGTCGGAACACGCCATCGTCGGGCAAGCCAAAATAGACGTTGATCGCCCGAGCACTGAAGTCGAGATAGCGACCACGGACCCATACTCGGGATAGATCGTCACCCTCCCCGAGACCGCCGATGTTGGCAATAACCTCCATAGCCAAATAACCGGAAGCGACGCCCTCGGGGTGACGTGCCAGACCAGTCCACTGTAAATACTCCAAGACCCCACTGACCCTGTCATCGCCCATATGAAGAGGATATATGCCTCTCTCAGGGATGTAAGACCTGTTTCGACGAAGCTCGTCGAAATAAAAGTCCTGGGCAGCCCTCGTCCTAAACCGGAACCTGTCATGCCGGTGAGGACGCACCTCGTCCGGGAGGCCCCTGAGACGCGGGCCCCTCTGCACCTCATCCTCCTCAGACTCGCTCTCGTCGAAATCCGGCATCGCCGGAGCAGCATGACTGGGGCCAGCCTCATCAGCAACCCGTCTCCTAGTCCTCGGAGGACACATGAGAGACGCCAAAACGACCCACAAAAAGAGCAACATCCTGCAAGTTACCAAACACCAATTATAAGGCTAAGTCCCACACAGAAGTCAAGCGAAAATACGAATAGGGCATTAATATATAATCCCAACGTGAATGTACCGTAAGAACAACAAACCCTACCGATTACTAAGACCAACCAGGAGGTGACCTAGACAAAGAATATGCTAAAACTAGTGCCTAAACCCTATGTGGCATTTCGTCGAACACGTTATGTGCACAATAAACCAAAACCTAAGTTACTAACAACACACGGAAATCGCCCACAGAACGAAACAATCATTCTAATAACAATACGGCAAATCCTACAGCACTAAACAACGAGGGAACAAACCAATAATCACACCCCAATAGCAACCAAGCATCAATAACTTCATAGCCTTTCTAAGGATTCGAATTCAACAAGAATTTGCCAAAAACATAAACACATTATAACATAAACATAGGCAAGGCAACAAGAGTAACAACAATTGCCACATACACTTGCTAAATTGCACAAATCAAGCCTAAAAATCATAAACCCCCAATTTTTGTACACAAACCCTAATTTCCTAAATCTCTTCACAAATCGAATCATTCAAAACATAAAAGTTGAAATTAGGAAGTGGGTTTAGTAGAATCGTACCTGGATGAGTGAAATTGAAGTCGAAATCGAGCAAAAAGGAAGGTAACTCGCCGGATTTAGAGAGAATTGGGGTGTGTTCTCGGATGGGAAATGGAGGAAGTGGCTCGCGCGGAGCGCGAGCCCTATTTTTTTCGAACAGGGGTTGCCGCGCGCTCCCCGCGCGCCAACGCGCGGCCACCGCGCGGGACCCGGGTGGAGTTTTATCTTTCCTGTTCTGCTCGATCTCTTTCGCTATACGCTCCTCGCTGAACCCGGGCATACATTGACAGGGAAATACGTCGACAGGGAGCATCGCCTGGCATTATTCCGGGCAAGGATGGCGGAATTGCCTCCCGCCCTCCTTTCGCAGGACTACGGGAAACCCCCGGGACGTAAATACCTAGGGACCCTAAGAAATTCCGTAGGGAAGTGAGAGCGGCATGTTAACTAACGACCCCACCACCGTTTACTCGTGACCACAGTGTGTTCCACGACCCCCAACTAAAGAAGTATGTGCCCGACACGTCGCATGTACTCCAATCGGACGTAATCGAATTGGATGATGACTTGACCTATGAGGAAACCCCGGTGCAAATACTCGACTACAGGGAAGGGGTGACAAGGAATAAAACTGTAAAGATGGTCAAGGTCCTGTGGTCCAACCACGAGACGGAGACGGCAACCTGGAAATTGGGAGCCGACATGAGGCAACGTTACCCTACCCTCTTCCAAGGCGACCCGACCACAGTTATGGGGACATAACTGTATTCTTAAGGGGGGGAGGATGTAACACCCGAGGAAAAACAAATTCAAATTGTTTTGAACTACGTCATGACTTGATCCCTTCACAGGGTACGTAGGCAGCTTAGAACTAATTTCTAAGTTCAGTCACGAAATAAATCACAAAATACATCACGAATTAGATCACAAGGACGATAGGAGATGTTGGAACCAATTTAGACTGGGCTAAGTAGGACCCGGAAATGTTGCGAGCGATAAGCCGGACCCGTAACAAGAGGAAGGAGAAGATTCCGCCACGAAGACGCCCAGGGAATCGAGCTAACACGTAGAAAACCGATAGGAGAAAGCGAGGGAAGACCCGACGGAACACGCGGAGCCGAACCGGCCGGTCCGGCCGGCCCGCGCTGTCCGCGCGCCGCCGCGCGGCCACCGCGCGGCCAAGGGCGTCGCGACGCCAGGGCTGGCACGCGTGCTCCGCGCGGACAAAAGCTTAGGTGCGCGCCACCAGCGCGCCAGAGGTGCTGAAAGTGTAAACTTTCCTTCCATGGCGATTTTCTTGCCTAAATTAACATTCTCTTCGATGGTAAACGGATCCCAGCAGTAGGGAAGTGCATAAACTCGGTATTGGGCGCCCCCTACCCCTTATTTTCAGTAAACAAACCCTAGACACTCCATCTTCCTTCTCCAAGTTGAAAACTCCTTCGACACCACTTTCCGGCGAGTATTCCGGCGACGACGGGACGACCGGGACAAGCCCCTGCCCTCTAGACTCTTGGTAAGCCATTGTGCAACGTTTCAATTCGTCCAAAGATCTCAAAAACTCATATTCTAACCCTTTTTCCTTACTACGATTTCCCGTCGGAAAACGAACAAAAAGCGATCGGAGAAGTTGGCCGTTCGTCGTGACCCTAGGACGTCCGGAAAACCAATCCAGCGACCCTAACATCATTCTAAGTAAGTTAACACCTTACTCACAAATTTTTGCGGTTGTTTGTTGTTTAAATCTCGAGATATAGGCTTGTAACAAAAATCGGTTTTCAAAAACCCTATTTTCGTCCAATTTTAAAGACTCGCCAAAAACTCGACCTTCGGGAATTCAAACCGAAAACTTTTCAACATAAAAGTTGTTCCTAACACCTTTATCTATCTTGTGTCCAAATTTCAGCCATTGACATTAAGTTTTGCTATCCCAATTTTCGCCATGAACTTTCTGTATCAAACCGAACGTTTCAAATCTGTGACAGATTCCTTCATTCAACTTGATGCATGTTTTTCACCCACTTTTCGAATGACTTAACTTTGCATTTCTAAACAAAAGTTGTAGATAATTATGTCTAGATTATGCCTACAAAATTTCACGAATTTTGGTGTTCATTTGATATGTCAAACGGCCAAGTTTTTGAAACTGTTTTGAATTCGTTTAAGGGCCATGAGCATGCAGTGAGTTGCACACGATTTTTGAGTACCAAGAATTCATTACTTCCAAAAACTTAAAACATGAAAGTTGTTCCTTAATGTGTCGTGTAGTTACTGTAAAAATTTCACATCGATTGGTTTTGAAATGAATTTTTAATCGGCGTTACACGAACCTGTGACGACAACAGTTTTTAAGACGTAAATTATTCTTTGCAATAAACTCAAATTTTAACTCACTTCGGAACCTTATTTCCAAAAACTTAAAACATGAAAGTTGTTCGTGTGTGTGTTTTTGAATTACTGGCCAAGTTTCAGAATTTTTGGAGGAAAAACGAATTTTAAATTAAGAAAGGCGTGAACTGCCTCGAATAGGATTTTTCGAACTTGAGAAAACTCGAACTATGAAAACGCGATATCGATCCTTTGATAACTTTGAAATACGAACTTTCGAAAAATCCCGTTCACTAGGCTGAGCCGATCTTCATACTATCATTATCTTTGAGACTGCCTCGTTAGTGGTCTCCTTACTATCTGAGATTGCCTCGTTAGTGATCTCGCGCGCTGTATTTGTGGATCGCCTCGTTAGTGGTCCTACTATCTTTGTGGATCGCCTCGTTAGTGGTCCTACTATCTTTGAGACTGCCTCGTTAGTGGTCTCCCATTGTTTGGACTGCCTCGTTAGTGGTCCTATGTTGAGATTGCCTCGTTAGTGATCTCCCGGTATGGTGTCCTCTTCTTAGTTTACGGGATGAAAAGTAAAAGACTCGTGTGAGTGTTTCATTATGCTTAAATCGTATTTATCCTGTCTTTAATTACGTATTTAAATTTTATGCATCTTAAATTATGCTTTAGATTACGCTTTTTAAATTAAGTTCTTTAATCATAATTTTCCGCTGCTAATAAATCATGTACTTTTAAATCCTCGTACGATAAGCGAAATCTTTAGTTTAAACACTTGTAAACCCTTTTATTTGTTAGTTAGGGATTAACTTACTCAGTATATTTTTATACTGACAACCGTTGTCATTTCCCTTTTACAGAGTATGTCGAGTGACGCATACGCATGCACTTGGGGGAATTATTTATGAACATTTTATTTCTGCATCGTACTGTTTTACCGGGTCTGTTAAACCCGAGGATTTGGCCATGTTGGCCGTGATTTTACTTTCCGCTGCACTTACTTTATTTATTTTCCGCACGTGATAATTTCTACTATCGTACTAAGTATTATAAATTTCCGGACTATATCTTGAAATGTTTTAAATCTTTTACATACCCACAAGCCTTGCGTTTCCTTAGCAAGCTCGGGAAGCCGTGTCTTGCTAGGGGGATGCGGCGGTGACATCCCGGCCTGGGTTATCAAATCCGGGGTGTTACAAAGATATCCTAGAAACATGCTCCTCAAGTTCGAACAAGTACACTGTCAGTTTTCGAAAATTTCCTTGAAATCACAGATTATGTCCGATGCGATTAGGGGTAGTAAAACTTGATGAAAATCTCTGAAATTTTTACACAACATAGCTTAAGGTCTTAGGATCAAAATTCTAGTTTTGAGTTTTACGGTTTGAACTCTTGAAATAGGGGTTTTGGTCGGATATCAAATCTATCACTGTTTCAAGATCAACTCTTAAGGCAGGTTGGTTCTCGACCGTTTTCGGATATCAAAACACAATGAAAAATTATGAAAATTTTATACGACCTAGATCTTTGCCTTAGAAACATTTTTTGTGTTTTAAGTTTTTCCGTTTGAGCAGTTTTAAGGGTTCGAAAAATTCATACCAAATCGCTGCACCGTGGGTTTTTCGTGTTGACAGATTTTAGAGTTATTCAATCCCTATGTTTGGTTGCATTTTAAATCACCCAAAACCAAGTAAGCGTTAACTTACAGTGGGTGGTGTCTTGGACGTCTCTGGATCGATCGGGGAGCCCACGCTTGCTACGAACACGTCCCATTTACTTCGTCTCCTCTCCGTTGGCCCCGAAACGAAATCGAAAGTAAGAATTTAGGGTTAGATCGGATTTTCGAACTCGAAAACATAAACGAAAACCTATGAACGACTTACCACAATCTAGAACACTAAAGATCTTGTTCTCCACGCCTCCTCCGTCGATTTTCGTCGCCGGAAAGTGATCGAAAAGTCGTCGGAAAGTCGGAGCTTCGTGTTTTTGGTTTCGGGAGGGTTTGGAATGAAGAATTGGGTTGAGAGGCTGAGAATGGGGGCTGGAGATCATCCAATCCCGTCCTAAAAGCTTTCCCCTCGTCTGAGATTGACCTACCTTAATCGGAGGTCGAAATTTTGGCAAGAATCGCTGGAATCGCGCAAGTTGGCAGCTGCTGCTGCACTGGCGCGGGGATGGCGCGGTCTTAGGGCAACCCCCGCGCGGCGACCGCGCGGCTCCGGCCTGGGCTGCGGCATGGGCCGGGTCGTGCGATCTGTCGGGCCTTCTCTCCTCTCTTCCGGACTTCCGTCCTTCTACGTTTTCGGGCTGGACTTTTCGGGTCGTTCTCGAGTTACGATTCCTTTCTCAAATTTATTTCGACTCAAATGAATTTCATATTCGAAATCTTGAATCCGTCGAGTTTGAATTCGTCGGCTTGAATTCGTCGTCTTTCGACTCCCGTGTAATAATTTATCTAATTAAATTATTTCTGGCTTCACGGGTTCTTGGAATTAAAATTATTTTCCTCTTTGAATTTAATTCAAGTTCTTTTGGAATTAATCCAAGGAACATCTTCGGGCTTCTTTTCCCTCTTTTATTCCATTTTGAATTTATCGGTAATTCGTTTCCGAGCAATAATGAATTATTTTCTTCTTCTCGGAAATATTTTGGCCTTGATCGGATTATGAAATAAATTTTATTCCTTTGGACGTCGATAAAAATCCCGGGTATTACACCTAGACTGAATGGATCTGTATTTTAATTGAGAGTTTAGTACCTGTGTAGGGAATGATTTTCAAATATCAATGGTTTTCTCAAAATTGTTGTGTGTTGGGAATCTAATATTAAGTATTGCATCAAATCAGTGTCCACTTGGATTCAGACGAGATGTGATAAATATTACTAGAGGAATAGCATGTAGGCCTTGGTTATTTTCTAAGATAGGGTTGAGTGTTCTTTCAACTGCAATCCTCTTCTGCCAAAGCTTGTTCTTGAATCTCGAGTGAGTATATCCGGAGTAGATTCATTCATGGATCTGTTTCATTTAGTTTGTACCTCATAATTTGCCAGATGTTATGAGCCCTGTGGCTTACAGATATTTGGGGAGTTCTTGATCTGTATCTGGTCACCAAGACCAGGGGCTCTTTTATACTAACGGAATGAGATAACTTTTGAAGCTTCCAAGTGATAGGGATTTTAAATGCATTCTTTACCGCTTTCTTTTAAATGCTTTTATAGAGGTCACTCGGAAGAATTAGAGGTTGGCCGCCGTATATAAGGTTTAAGAGTTATGGAATGGTTCGAGATTTGATTTGAAACTTTGGGAGTGACTGGGGGAATGATAGGAGTACTTGGCAGTTCAACTAATGATGTGTCAGGTGTTGCTTATCCACCACAGATCGATAACATACCTCGCAGGGGTAGTTATAGATCTGTGGTATCTTAGATTTTGAGGTCCTAAGAGCATGTAAATTCTTACTATCAGTACATGTCTGTTAAAGGGAACATAGTATAGAAAGTATGAGAGTTAGTTAACTGATGGATTATCCCAAACAAAGATCTGTGTAACTAAAATGGAAGTTTAATTGTGTCTCATCTGAATCTTGCCCAATCTTTATTATTTTCTCCCTGTCCCTTCTGTCACATTTTACATTCGCTTCTAGATAGTTTAGTATAATTTTACATGCCTTTCGTAGAATAATTTTAACTGCTTACATAGAATAGTGTTATTGCTTTCTTGGAATAGATTTAATATGCTTTGTAGAATAATTTTATTGCTTTCATAGTTTAGTTTAAATCATGTCTAGTAGTTTAAAATCAAACTCAAACTTGAATCGAGTAACCGAGTGGAAAATCTTATGAAACGGCGTGGAACCTGCTTCCATCGCACATCCTCCAGTGAACGATCCGGTCTTACTATAAATTACTGCAATTTTTGACACCGTGCACTTTCAGGCACAGTTTCGTACACGAGTATATAAAAACGTGACAACCAATAAACATATCCCTAATCCCAACTCCATCTTCATAAATTGGTTTCATTAAAAAAAATAACCGGAATTATATTCTTTTCAAAAATACTCGTATAGTGGGAGATTGTCAAAAGTTTCAGTGGCGGAATAATGGTGCGATTTTCATTCCTCGGGTTAGGTCCGTTGGAGTTTAGTTGGCGGTTGGGGTTTCCTCTGTCTAGTTTCCTCTCAAAGCACCCCATCTCAAGGGTTGTAGAAGTCTGCTCGACATGTTCCTCTCTCCGTTTGGGCTGCCGGACTTGCTCAACCGTCATTGCCCGATCATATAGCTTTTGTAGGTTACAGAATTGTTTCCCACCTAACCCTTCTCGAATCTCTCGGTTCAATCCGAGTTCGAACTTTTGGGCCTGGGAATGTTCGGTGTTCACTAACCCTGGAGCAAAGCGGAGGAGCTCATTGAACTTTTTGTAGTACTCATGGACAGAGAACTTGCCTTGTGTTAAGGTGACGAACTCCTCATACTTTGCGTTCTTCACACTTGTTGGGTAAAATCTCGCCCGCAGGCTTTCCTTAAACTCTGGCCACCCAGTGTCTCGATTCCCGTAGTTTTGCCACCAGGTATTTGCCTGGCCTTCCAAGAAGAATGTAGCCACCTCTACTTTCCTTTCCTTGGGGCATTGTACTGTCTCTAACAGTTTGTCGAATTTCTCGATCCACCCTTCTAGCTTATCCAGGTCCTCTTGTCCGGTATAGCTCGGGGGTTGATACTTGTGTACGGCCTTGATGAAATCCGTGGGTGTTTCCCCTTGTATTTAATCTCTTGCCATCTGTTGCTCTACTGCGGTACCAATAGTTAACATTACTTGTTCTAATCGAGCTTGTCGTCCCTCTATAGCGTCTTGTCTATCCTCCATGGGATCAGGTGCATATAGGGGGTCGGCCGGACGTTTCCCTGGGCATCCTCGTGGTGGCATCTGAAACATTATCATAGTCTTAAGAGAAATTCATTTGCCCTTAATTTATCAAAATTATTCTCCCAATAATTTGGTGATTATGAAATTTTAAAATTTTTCGGGTGGAAAATTTCACCGTCCTTTATCAGAACCTTCGTCCATAATAGTTCATAGGTTTTCTCGAAATGGGGATGAAGTCATTGTTATAGGCTCTTGTATCCTTATCAAGGGAGAAACCATAGGAACAACTTATTTGCGACAACTATCGAGGTAGACAAAAATTATACAAAGGACGACTATGAGAAGTATTCTCACTATCGGGCTTCTATATCAATCAACCCTTAAGTACGTCTTTATCCAGAGATCGGATTCAAAGTTTACAAAGATCAAAGGAATAGGAGGAATGATTTAGGTTATCCTTTAAGCGCACGATTGTTGGGAATAATTCTGTAATACCCGGGAAAATCGTCAAGAGAAATCGGAACTAATTTAATTAGATAAATTATTGCACGGGAATGTTGCGAGCATTAACCCGAGTTCGTAATAAAATCAAGATAGAAATTTCGAACCGGAAATGACCCGAAAAGTCGAACCGAAAACGTAGAGGATAGAAAACCGATAGAGAAAAGAAGAAAAGACCCGACGGACCACACAAATCGCCAAACCGACCGGCCCGGCCGCCACGTATAACACTCCGTAAAAAAATTTAATAGAAATTTAAATTTTAATAAATAAATATTTAAAATTTCTCATAAATAAAATTTTTAGAACATGAAAGGAAAAGATATTTACCTTTAAAGTGCGAATTTATTCAAATCAATCTTAGCTGAGAATTAAATTTTAGGAGTTAAAAACTTTTAAGTATGAAGCTATTAAATTAGCGTATAAGTATTAATTTATAAATTATCAAAAATTTAATTAAGTTCCCCAGTTTATGTATACGAGCTGGATTAAACATTGCAAAAGGCAAATTAAGTTAAACCAAATTATCCAACGAGGGTACCGGATAGAAATATAATTGAATGGCCAAAGTAGACGAGCTTATGAACTATTGGACTCTAATAAATATTATTAGACATGAGTAAATGATGAAATGAATAATCATGGTCGGAATAAAATACTTAGCTACTTAAATTATGGAACTAGAGGGCAGGCAAATTTTTAATTAGCGAGACATTTAATTAATATTTTCCAAGACCTCGACCCATTTGCCTAAGGGGACTAATCACTAAATGAGCTAAGTCCATTGACTTGTTACAAGTAGTTGGATTAAATATTAATACACTTGATTTTTGTGACAAGGAAATCCACTACTAGGTGAATTAAATCCATTAATCCAATCAACAATATTACGATAGTAAGATTAAATATTAAATTTAGAAAGTTTTAGTTAAGTTCATAACGAATGATAAGTTAAATCCTAAATTCGCGTATTGGGCAAACGTTAAGAATTTTTGAGTTAATGTTATACTAAATGAAATTTGACTCAAATTATATTACAAATTAATCATTAATATTAATACTTGACCAATTGAGTAAAATTATCTAGCGACCCATTTAACGATTAATTGTCCGGATTAAGGAATTTGAAGTGGTGAGTCATTCCACTAAAGGTGATAAATTAATAGATGAACTAATCTATTAAATAACACAATTTATGAGTTAAGCTATAAAATTAAGACCATGTAATTAAATTAGAACACTAAACCCATTTAATTATTAGGAATTATCTGACCGTTAAATTGGGATTGTCCCGAATTGAAGAATATGTTATTCCAAATTACTCGATTAATTTTACCGGATGAATACATTATTAAATCCACAACTTAGATTAATTAGTTAATTAAATCCAACACATTAAATTATATAAATGTGAGATTATTAAAATTATTAAGTCCATAATCTAATTTAATTAAATAATTTAGTCCAATAAGTCCAGTAATTAAACATGAGTGCTACATCATTAGGTCCATAAAGTAAGTTAATTAGTCAATTGAGTCCATAATTAAAGTGGATTAAGTCATGAAAGTTGGGCTAGTCAATTAAATCCAACGGGCCAATAATTTGAGCAATGGGCAATTAAATTAGGCCCAAGCCCAACCCTAACACAAACCCTAGCCCAATACCCTAAACAAAACCCTAACCCTAAAAAGTCCTCCTGCCGCCGCCGCCCCTTTTTCCGGCGCCGCGCTCACCGCCGGCGAGCCTCCGGCCGCCTCCGGCCGGCCACCACCCCCCGTTGAGCCCCAAATTCCAGATTTCGAATCATCTCCCCATCCTCTTTCCCTTCCCAGCCTCGGCGCCACCACCCGCGGCCTCTTCCGCCCCGGCTCCGGCGCGCCGCCGCCGCCCGCCGGCCATTGTCACCACCACCATTGTCAAAATCTCCACCCATCTCCAACCTCCGCCACACCCGTGCCTCCACAGCCACCACCTCCGCCGTCCATCTCCCACCACCATTTCCATTCCCAAATCCGTCACCATCCACCACCACCACGAGCCTCGTCTCCGGCCACCACCATCTCCCTCGCCTCCCTCCAAAATCGAGCCAACACCACCACAACCCCTCCATTCCCCAACAACAAATCAAAAACCAAAATCAAAATAAAAAGAAGAAGAAGAATGGAGGGAGGGAGAGAGAGATCCGCGAGAGGAGGGGGGGGGCAACCCGCCGCCGCTGCCGCCGCTTCAGCGGCCAAGCCGCCGCCCTGCGCCGCTGTCTTCGGGCGAAACCGCCACCACCCGCCGTCCCTACCGCCGCTGCTGTTGTCTCGCCGTCCGCCGCCTGCATCGCCGGAGTTTTCCATGGAGCAGAGACAAAATGAAGGAGAATGGAGAAGGATAGGAGGGGAGTGAGGGAAACTCTTTGACCGAGCCCTCCTCAAATTTCTTGGATCTTCTTAAGCTTCTTGTGGAGATATGGGTTTGGGATTTGATAGATGGCAATTAGGAAAAAAAGGGGGGTGATGGGGCGAGAGAGAGAGAGAGGGCAGGTGTTAGAAGAGGAGTGAAAGGGAGGGGACAGCTATGGATATCTGAGTGGTAATAGGAAGTAGGGTTGGGTGGTGTGTCTTTAACTGGATAAAAAAATGCTACAATTTCCTCTATTTAAGCCACCCCACCTCATGCCCTTCTCGCACCCACCATCTCTCTCCTTCTTCCTCATTTCTTTCTTTTCTTCCTCCCGTTTCCTGCTATGGTTTTCGAAGCTCCTTCGGTAGAGTGCTAGCAAGACCGGTCTAGTAGGAATACTCCGGTAAGATTTATTTAAAGTTGGATATTTTAGTTATTATTTTAGCTATCATTTTAGTTATTATTAGTACTTTAGTTAAAGAGCCATTATAGCGTATAAATTAATATTAGAGTATTTTTCTTAGTCACGTAGCTGTAAAGGATTATCTGCTCGTAGCCTGTGCGTGTGTCATCCCCATTCCATCTTCGGTGACTGTAAGTAGATTTTTACTCTTTGGAGTAAAGCCCAAATTTATTTTAGCTTAAGCATAATTTTTACTACCGCTTTATTATTTTAAATTTATGCTTATAGCTCCCTACTGTTTTTGGATTATTGGTATGCCATTTTACTGTGCTTTTTGATGTTCGCAACTATTCACAAAATCCTACGGATTTTTGAGCTCATTGTTACGGGGATGAGCGAGGTGCCATAGGTCGCAGCTGCCCAACTCCCACGCTGTTGTACACTTAGTCGCCACACAGGGACTATTAGGACTCACAGCTCGGCGTCATCGGTCTTTTCTCATAGTGGGCTTGAGGAAATTTCTTACCTCCCCCACACCCTTGAGTGCATGTGGGACTAGAGTCCGACAAAAACAGGGACCCCACCTTCGAGTGGGACTAGAGCCCTAGAGCGGAACCCCACACACGGTGGCTGAGATACTCACATCTCGGTAATGCATACTGTTATATTATCTGTTCCCGGGATATAGAATAATGTTTCGTGTATGTATAAATTATTCTCGTTTTTAACATACCATTACCATAACTATTGTCTTTAAATTATTTCTGCTACCCAACCTCCTCCGGGAGTAAACTTCTACTTACTCAGCGATTGTTTTCCCTGACTCTACACTTGTCACCATTTCCTTTCAGGTTTCAGATCTGCAAGGTTCGTTACAGCATATTTTGCACGGGCACGGTACGGGGTAATATTTATAAGAATGAATATTTTTTTTTAAAAATCCCCTTTGGAGATAGAACTTATTTCTTGGCATAGATAAATTTTTATAAGGTAAAGACAATTTTTATGAAGCCTTGGAAATGATGTATCGAGCATAGATCGATCATTCTTTATGAGGCAAAGATAATTTTTATAAAGCGTGGGAAATTATTTATCAAGCATGAATGAATATTTGGGTTTTATCCCGTTTATGCAAACGTTGTGCCCTACCGTTTAAACGATGCATTTTTGCATTTAGCAGTGTTATTTTTGAAATGCGAGGTACAACCTCTTTTAAAATAAAAATTTCCATGGATTTATTCCATTCCTATTATTGAGCTCCTTTGAGGAATGCGTTCCTCCGTTTGGTTACGCTATACCAAACATTTTTATTAAGCTTATTTTATACTTGTTACGGTATTATAAGCTTTTGTGCAGAGTATATGCTAACTTGCCCGGGAAGTGGTTAGCATATGCATTAAACTCTGATGTTCTGCACCCATTATTTTTAGCCTTAGCGTATTTCGGGCGGACCGGGATACGTGGCGGTAGCACCCCACCCATTGTTCCCGCTCTTTTCTTCCGCTGCATCCTTAGGGAAAATGGGGGTGTTACAGTTTGGTATCAGAGCCTTTTTGCTCTTGGAATATGTGCATTTAAATTATTCAAAATTTATGCACCAAAAATTATTTTGAAAGTTCTATGGCTATGCAAGTAGTGTATTCAAAATTATTAAATTTTTACGCGAAAAGCATTGGAAGTATTTTTGCGATGGAAAAATGTGCATTTAAATTACTTAAATTTTTGCACATTAGGGATTATTTTTAAAGCATGATTGCTATGCTAGTAGTGCATTTACAATTTTTAAAATTTGTGCACGAAGAAATTATTTTTGAAGCATTTTTCCCAAGGAAGTAGTGCATTTAAATTATTGCAATTTTTGCACGAAAATAATTTTTGAAAAGACTATGCCAAGTGTTTTAAAAGTTATAAAGTTATATTTGGGGATGGGAACACACACACATTATGCATATAGGCACGAGCAGAATTTTGGTTGTTATAAGTTATTCTGACAAGGGTTTTTCCCAGATGTCGGACCCGGCACTTTTGGCCTTTAGTGACACCGTGGCCCACTTGACTAGGGACGTGGCCAGGCTCGAGCACGAAGTCTGCGGCCTTGAGGCCAAGAAAGCCCAATTGAGGGCAAGGCTGAAAGAGGTGGAAGCTCAGGTGGAGACCGAGTTGCGCCTGAGGGTGCAGATACAGGACTACCTCGAGGCGGTCGCTCAGCGACAGGATGGCGAGATTGCGAGACAGCGACAGCGGATCGCTGCGCTGGAGACACACACCATCTCGCTCTTCAAGGAGCTTCACCATCTTAGGACTGAGTGGGGACCCGAGGGGTGGATGCGCACGGACATACTAGACCGTATCCATAAGTACACTTCTATGGAGAACGCGCCCGCGTCCACCAGTGCAGCGGTAGCTGGGGAACCCGCGCAAGAGGGGTCAGACCACGAGGGTTCCGACGAGTAGGATGAGGGACTCGGTCGTTTCCCTCATGAGCCGTCTACCACCTATCTCTAGCTACCTTCACGTATCACATTTCCTTAGTATCTAGTTCCCAGAACCTAGTCGCTTTATTTAGGACCTACTATGTAGACGATGCCTACAGTAGATGACGGTATTTGCACTTAGTTTTACTTTTATCATCGGTAAGATCTCGGGGACGTTTATCCCAACAGTAGATCTACCAAATCACGGCGTTGTATCGAACCGGCCTGGAGCCATTTTCAGTTTCGGATATATGACTGAACTTCTACTATTATACTTTGCCGTCGGGGTAATTATGGACTAAATTAAGGTTATGCCTTAGGATTGTGAGAACACGATTTATATGATAGCTACGATAATCACACGGATAACCAAGAATAAGATTTTCCTAAATTTTATATGGTCTTAAAGATAAGACGCGAGTGTCATGTAAGGGCACCAAAGAAATTTTTAAACTCACTACGAGTTCAATAAAATATTTATGAATTTTCCCCAAATTCATATGCCAAATTGGCAAGGGAAATTGAATATTTATCAAGAATATTCTTGAGGGAGCAATTGCCTCAAGGACCACTTAAAGGATTAACTTAAGTCATTAAATTCTATTCCTTTAGGTTTAAGGATTTGGAACCGAACCCAATCCTTGATTAAAATAATATGCTAAGTAAGGCTCGATGGAATCATTAGAATTTATTTTCCCAAATATGCTAAGTAAAAGGGTTCTTCTTCACGAATAATAATAATAATGTTAATAATAATAATAACAATAATTACAACAACAACAACAATAAAAATAAAAATACACAAGAGCCTATAATACGATGGATGAGAACTATGGATTTCCAAGGACGAAGTTTATAATTAAGGATGAAAGATTGCAGGCCCAATAGAAGTTTAAAATTTATTGTTACCAAAAAAAAATAAAAAAAAATAAATAAATAAATAATAAATAAATAAAAATAAAAAAATGGTGGATAATTCTTAGTTGGAAATATCATTTATCAAGGTGATAATCCACCTAGCAAGGAAATTCTTCGTTAAAATTATTGTTGTTCCAAAGTAATGAATATCCATTAAGATGACCTATTAAAAAGGAGGATATTTATTATAAAATTTTATAGGCCAAGCATTTAAACCTAAACCACTTTCGTGTAACCCTTGGTCGGGTATGCATAGAGGATAACTAACTAGCATTTGGAAATTTCAAAGTGATGGTAACTTGGAAATGATTAAAGGATTCTCATGGGTACGACTAACGACGATTAGTAGTTAACTTTATACATAATTATGTCCGGATTAAGGATGAACCGAGTTGGACTTTTCCAAGTGATTTAAATTTTATCTACTTAGGATTGAACCGGAGGAACTCACCACACTACGTTTAAGGTTGAAGAACACTCCTAGTATAATGAATAATTAATGGATCAAATACCAAACAAAAGTGATTCGAAAATAAATTTTACCTAATAGCGACACCTTACGAACAAGAAGAGCGGGACTTATTAAGGATTGATAAGGTACTCAAAGGAAACCCATCAGTTTAACCGAGTTATCGTAAGTCTTAATAAAATAGTGTAACCAAAGAATTTTTGTCCAAGACTTACCCCGAATACCCTTTTGGAGAAGTATGAGATACGAGAAACTAAGAAGCGGGTAAATGAGATGTCTATTTTCATCCTCCTATGAAAAGAATAAAATCACGTAGTCGCTAGCATATCCCGGTAGAGAAAGTGTCGAAAGAAAAATGGACCAACCTATGTTTAACCAACACATAAAATCATTTAGAAATATCGACAAGAACACCTAATTCAAATGGACATACCCTTGGATGAGTAATTTAAAAAGAGACATGGGTAATCTCTAGGTAATATAGGAGCATGATAATAATTGGAAAACTCTCGTAGGTAACCGACTAAAGGACATGCGTAATATGAAAAACAAGTTGAGTGGGATATCCTAAGGGTTAAAGAAAATTCATTAGATCGAGCTTGAAGAATTCACCGCAGTATTTTTGGATTTGAGAACACCTCAGGCATAATAAATAATTGTTGAACCAAATATAAAACAAGATTTACAAAGTGTTTCGTCACGAATAAATAGATTTTTCCTAAGAGCGACATCGTACCAACAAGAAAAGTGGCATTTATTAAGGATTGAGAGTACGCCCGAAAGATTAACTAAGTCATCGAATCACTTTAGGGTGAAATAGAAGTGAGTAATCAAGGAATAATTAAATGACATAGTAAAGCACAGTGCGGTTAGTACATTCCGCTAAGGGAGGCGACGCAAGAATAACAATGGACCGACGGGCGTCAATGACTGAGGACCTTAGGAAAAATTATTTAGGTTCATGGCGAATTAAAATTCGATAATAATGAAAAGATGGTACCAGTAACGTGAAGGATTTAACATAAAAGGTTGAAAGAGGATATCAAGGATAGACACCTGAAGCGGTTTGAAGAGAATTAAAAATGATAGGACCTTGGAATATTTTTCTATAAGGATATAAATTTAGGAAATATCCCCTAGTTATAACTGTACCTTAGTCCTGCCTAGAGGCTTCGAGGGCGAAGCCTTATTTTAAGGAGGGTAGACTATAACACTCCGTAAAAAAATTTAATAGAAATTTAAATTTTAATAAATAAATATTCAAAATTTCTCATAAATAAAATTTTTAGAACATGAAAGGAAAAGATATTTACTTTTAAAGTGCGAATTTATTCAAATCAATCTTAGCTGAGAATTAAATTTTAGGAGTTAAAAACTTTTAAGTATGAAGCTATTAAATTAGCGTATAAGTATTAATTTATAAATTATCAAAAATTTAATTAAGTTCCCCAGTTTATGTATACGAGCTGGATTAAACATTGCCAAAGGCAAATTAAGTTAAACCAAATTATCCAACGAGGGTACCGGATAGAAATATAATTGAATGGCCAAAGTAGACGAGCTTATGAACTATTGGACTCTAAATAAATATTATTAGACATGAGTAAATGATGAAATGAATAATCATGGTCGGAATAAAATACTTAGCTACTTAAATTATGGAACTAGAGGGCAGGCAAATTTTTAATTAGCGAGACATTTAATTAATATTTTCCAAGACCTCGACCCATTTGCCTAAGGGGACTAATCACTAAATGAGCTAAGTCCATTGACTTGTTATAAGTAGTTGGATTAAATATTAATACACTTGATTTTTGTGACAAGGAAATCCACTACTAGGTGAATTAAATCCATTAATCCAATCAACCATATTACGATAGTAAGATTAAATATTAAATTTAGAAAGTATTAATTAAGTTCATAACGAATGATAAGTTAAATCCTAAATTCGCGTATTGGGCAAACGTTAAGAATTTTTGAGTTAATGTTATACTAAATGAAATTGGACTCAAATTATATTACAAATTAATCATTAATATTAATACTTGACCAATTGAATAAAATTATCTAGCGACCCATTTAACGATTAATTGTCCGGATTAAGGAATTTGAAGTGGTGAGTCATTCCACTAAAGGTGATAAATTAATAGATGAACTAATCTATTAAATAACACAATTTATGAGTTAAGCTATAAAATTAAGACCATGTAATTAAATTAGAACACTAAACCCATTTAATTATTAGGAATTATCCGACCGTTAAATTGCGATTGTCCCGAATTGAAGAATATGGAATTCCAAATTACTCGACTAATTATACCGGATGAATAAATTATTAAATCCACAACTTAGATTAATTAGTTAATTAAATCCAACGCATTAAATTATATAAATGTGAGATTATTAAAATTATTAAGTCCATAATCTAATTTAATTAAATAATTTAGTCCAATAAGTCCAGTAATTAAACATGAGTGCTACATCATTAGGTCCATAAAGTAAGTTAATTAGTCAATTGAGTCCATAATTAAAGTGGATTAAGTCATGAAAGTTGGGCTAGTCAATTAAATCCAACGGGCCAATAATTTGAGCAATGGGCAATTAAATTAGGCCCAAGCCCAACCCTAACACAAACCCTAGCCCAATACCCTAAACAAAACCCTAACCCTAAAAAGTCCTCCTGCCGCCGCCGCCCCTTTTTCCGGCGCCGCGCTCGCCGCCGGCGAGCCTCCGGCCGGCCACCACCCCCCCCCCCCGTTGAGCCCCAAATTCCAGATTTCGAATCATCTCCCCATCCACTTTCCCTTCCCAGCCTCGGCGCCACCACCCGCGGCCTCTTCCGCCCCGGCTCCGGCGCGCCGCCGCCGCCCGCCGGCCATTGTCACCACCACCATTGTCAAAATCTCCACCCATCTCCAACCTCCGCCACACCCGCGCCTCCACAGCCACCACCTCCGCCGTCCATCTCCCACCACCATTTCCATTCCCAAATCCGTCACCATCCACCACCACCACGAGCCTCGTCTCCGGCTACCACCATCTCCCTCGCCTCCCTCCAAAATCGAGCCAACACCACCACAACCCCTCCATTCCCCAACAACAAATCAAAAACCAAAATCAAAATAAAAAGAAGAAGAATGGAGGGAGGGAGAGAGAGATCCGCGAGAGGGGGGGGGGGGGGCAACCCGCCGCCGCTGCCGCCGCTTCAGCGGCCAAGCCGCCGCCCTGCGCCGCTGTCTTCGGGCGAAACTGCCACCACCCGCCGTCCCTACCGCCGCTGCTGTTGTCTCGCCGTCCGCCGCCTGCATCGCCGGAGTTTTCCATGGAGCAGAGACAAAATGAAGGAGAATGGAGAAGGATAGGAGGGGAGTGAGGGCAACTCTTTGACCGAGCCCTCCTCAAATTTCTTGGATCTTCTTAAGCTTCTTGTGGAGATATGGGTTTGGGATTTGATAGATGGCAATTAGGAAAAAAAGGGGGGTGATGGGGCGAGACAGAGAGAGAGGGCAGGTGTTAGAGGAGGAGTGAAAGGGAGGGGACAGCTATGGATATCTGAGTGGTAATAGGAAGTAGGGTTGGGTGGTGTGTCTTTAACTGGATAAAACAATGCTACAATTTCCTCTATTTAAGCCACCCCACCTCATGCCCTTCTCGCACCCACCATCTCTCTCCTTCTTCCTCATTTCTTTCTTTTCTTCCTCCCGTTTCCTGCTATGGTTTTCGAAGCTCCTTCGGTAGAGTGCTAGCAAGACCGGTCTAGTAAGAATACTCCGGTAAGATTTATTTAAAGTTGGATATTTTAGTTATTATTTTAGCTATCATTTTAGTTATTATTAGTACTTTAGTTAAAGAGCCATTATAGCGTATAAATTAATATTAGAGTATTTTTCTTAGTCACGTAGCTGTAAAGGATTATCTGCTCGTAGCCTGTGCGTGTGTCATCCCCATTCCATCTTCGGTGACTGTAAGTAGATTTTTACTCTTTGGAGTAAAGCCCAAATTTATTTTAGCTTAAGCATAATTTTTACTACCGCTTTATTATTTTAAATTTATGCTTATAGCTCCCTACTGTTTTTGGATTATTGGTATGCCATTTTACTGTGCTTTATGATGTTCGCAACTATTCACAAAATCCTACGGATTTTTGAGCTCATTGTTACGGGGATGAGCGAGGTGCCATGGGTCGCAGCTGCCCAACTCCCACGCTGTTGTGCACTTAGTCGCCACACGGGGACTATTGGGACTCACAGCTCGGCATCATCGGTCTTTTCTCATAGTGGGCTTGAGGAAATTTCTTACCTCCCCCACACCCTTGAGTGCATGTGGGACTAGAGTCCGACAAAAACAGGGACCCCACCTTCGAGTGGGACTAGAGCCCTAGAGCGGAACCCCACACACGGTGGCTGAGATACTCACATCTCGGTAACGCATACTGTTATATTATCTGTTCCTGGGATATAGAATAATGTTTCGTGTATGTATAAATTATTCTCGTTTTTAGCATACCATTACCATAACTATTGTCTTTAAATTATTTCTGCTACCCAACCTCCTCCGGGAGTAAACTTCTACTTACTCAGCGATTGTTTTCGCTGACTCTACACTTGTCACCATTTCCTTTCAGGTTTCAGATCTGCAAGGTTCGTTACAGCATATTTTGCACGGGCACGGTACGGGGTAATATTTATAAGAATGAATATTTTTTTTTAAAAATCCCCTTTGGGGATAGAACTTATTTCTTGGCATAGATAAATTTTTATAAGGTAAAGACAATTTTTATGAAGCCTTGGAAATTATGTATCGAGCATAGATCGATCATTCTTTATGAGGCAAAGATAATTTTTATAAAGCATGGGAAATTATTTATCAAGCATGAATGAATATTTGGGTTTTATCCCGTTTACGCAAACGTTGTGCCCTACCGTTTAAACGATGCATTTTTGCATTTAGCAGTGTTATTTTTGAAATGCGAGGTACAACCTCTTTTAAAATAAAAATTTCCATGGATTTATTCCATTCCTATTATTGAGCTCCTTTGAGGAATGCGTTCCTCCGTTTGGTTACGCTATACCAAACATTTTTATTAAGCTTATTTTATACTTGTTACGGTATTATAAGCTTTTGTGCAGAGTATATGCTAACTTGCCCGGGAAGTGGTTAGCATATGCATTAAACTCTGATGTTCTGCACCCATTATTTTTAGCCTCAGCGTATTTCGGGCGGACCGGGATACGTGGCGGTAGCACCCCACCCATTGTTCCCGTTCTTTTCTTCCGCTGCATCCTTAGGGAAAATGGGGGTGTTACACCACGCGCCCTCCGCACGCGCACGCGCGGCCACCACGCGACATGAGGGAGACGCGTCTCAGGACTGATCGCGCGCATTCCGCGCGGACAAAAGCATAAGTGTGCGTCACCACCGCGCCAGAGGTGCTGAAGGTGTAAACTTTCCTTCCATGGCAATTTTCTTGCCAAAAATCCGATCCCTATCGAGGGCAAGCGGATCACAGCCTTTGGGAAAGGCTTAAGGGCTGATTGGGGCGCCCCCATCCCCATTGGGACAGAAAACAAAAGTTTCACTCTCTTCAATCTTCCTCTCCAAGCCAAAGCCCCTTCGAGTTCACTTTCCGGCGAGTATTCCGGCAAAGACGAGACGACCGGAACGAAGCCTCTGCCTTCTAGAACCTTGGTAAGTTGTATTATAGTATTTAAGTCGTCCATAAGTCTTAAAAACTCGAAATCTAACCATCTTTCCTTTGCTACAATTTCATGTCGGGGGACGAACAAAAAGCGATCGGAGAAGTTGGCCGTTCGTCGCGACCTTAGGACGTCCGGAAAGCCCTTACAACGACCCTATTCTCTAACTAAGTAAGTTAAGACCTTACTATTCAATTTTTGTGGTTTCTTCGTTTAAATTAAAAGATCTAGACACGAAACTAAAATCGGTTTTCAAAAACCCTATTTTCGACCAATTTCAGTAACTTGACTAAAACCCCATCTTCGGGAATTCAAACCAAAAACTTTTCAACATAGATTTTGTTCATAAGACTTTAATCTACCTTGTGTCAAAATTTCAGCCATTTCCATAAAGGTTTGATACCCCAAATCGTGACGTGAAGTTTCTGTGTAAAAACCCGAACGTTCAAATCCTGACAGTTTTAATGACTCGACTTGATGCACGTTTTTCACCCGTTTCTAGACCGAATCAAACTTGCGTTCCTAAATAAAAGTTGTAGGAAATTTTGTCTAGATTATGCATATAAAATTTCATGAATTTTGGAGTTCATTTGATATGTTAAATCGGACGAATTCAAACCTGTGTAAAAACTGATTTTTGAACCCGCGCGTGAACAGTGTGTTGATGACGATTTTTGAACACCTAAATCTCATAATTTCCCAAAACTTAAAACATGAAAGTTTTTCATTAAGATGTTTTCTACAACCTGTAAAATTTTCGGATGAATTGGACTTAAAATGAATTTTTAATCGGCGTTGGACTAAACTGTGTCAAACTCGATTTTTGCGGGCACAAATCTTCCTTGTAAAGAACTCGAATTATGACTCATTTCGAAACCTTATTTCCAAAAACTCACAACATGAAAATTGTTTGTATGGGTGTCATTGAGCTACTGTGTAAATTTCAGAATTTTTTGTTAAAAGATGAATTTTTAATTTAAAAAGGCGTAACCTGCGTCAAGATGGATTTTTCGAACTTAAGAAAACTCGAACTATGAATCGCGATATCGAATATCTTGTAAACGATGAAACATAAACTTTCGAAAAATCCCGTTCACTAGGCTGAGCCGATCTTCATGCAATATTATTTTGAGACTGCCTCGTTAGTGGTCTCCCTACTATCTGAGATTGCCTCGTTAGTGATCTCGCGCACTGTGTAATTATTTGGACTGCCTCGTTAGTGGTCCTACAATCATTGAGACTGCCTCGTTAGTGGTCTCCCATTTATTTGGACTGCCTCATTAGTGGTCCTACGATCATTGAGACTGCCTCATTAGTGGTCTCCCATTTATTTAGACTGCCTCGTTAGTGGGCTTATGATTTGAGATTGCCTCGTTAGTGATCTCTCTGGTGTGATGTCCACTTCTTAGTTATCGGGATAATATTAAAAGACTCATGTGTGTATTTAATTAAACTGTATTTATTTATCACGCTTTTAAATTATGCTTTTAAATTATACTTTTAAATTATGCTTCTAAATTACGTACTCTAGTCTTATACATAATGATCATGTCTTTCCGCTGCAAGTGATCTATAAATTTTAAATTAATTTTAATATGCATGAAAAGTCTGACTTTTAATAAAACACATGTAACCCCTTAATTGTTTAGTTAGGAATTAACTTACTCGGTATATTTTTATACTGACAATTCCGTTGTTATTTTTCTTTACAGAGTATGTCGAGTGATGCATGCTCATGCACTTGGGGGAAAACTTTTATGAACATTTTCATTCCTTGCATTTTAATACTGTTTTATCGGGCCTGTTGAACCCGAGGTTTGGCCATGTTGGCCGTGATTACTTTCCGCTGCATTATTTACTCTTTGACGTGCATGGATGATTCTTATATTGTATTTTGATATTAAGTATTATTATTATTCCGGACTCAATGTTGAGATGTTTTTAATTCTTTCGAATACCTATAAGCCTTTCATCTCCTTGGCAGGCTCGAAATGTCGTGTCTTGCTAAGGAGGTGTGGCGGTGGCATCCCGACCTGGGTTATCAAATCCGGGGTGTTACAAGTTGGTATCAGAGCCCGGTTTATATTTTAAAACTATTATTTCCAATATTATTATTTTGATACCATTATTTTAAAACCTAGCATTATTTTTAAATGTATCACTTTTAAAACCACTAGTTTTACTATAGCCCAAAAATTTATTTTTACGTAGCCCAATATTTTAGCCAATGAAATATTAAAATTTTTGGTCCACTATAGAGGCCCAACTTTTATTATTACCCATGTAGTAAATTTATTTTGAACACATGGATGAATTAAATTTTAATTGGGGAGGGAACTTGCACTTGCATATTGCATGTAGATTTAAATTCATACCTATCTAATCTTGCCTAAAACATATTCTAACTCTAACCTACCTTGTTAACATTCGATGGCCGCACCAAACGTGAACATGATCAACCTTCTAATGAGATTGATTGAAGCCTACCTCGAATCCCCTCAAAACGTGAACAACTTCAGACTAAGGGTAGAACAAATGGAGGCTAACCTGGGCCACCTAACTAATATGAGAGAAGCAGGACATCAAGATCTGACCCAACTCCAGGTTCAAATCAACGAACTCCAGACCCGCGAGACTGAGCTCCGGACCCAGATTGACGGCATAGAGACTCGAGCAGGGATCTTGGGAAATGAACTGATTAACCTGACTGATACCTTGTTCCCACATGCCCCTTTTAGCCCAGGAGCTCCTCCTGTAGCTAGCCCCGTTGCTGATCCTGCCACTGCCCCTGCAGCCGCCCCTCTTCCAGTTGCCGCCGTTAACCCTGCTCCTGCTGCTGCGCCCAATTGGCCAGCAAGCCCAGTGTTCCATGGGCCCCTTGGCACGGGCACCATTGAGGATACGAGTGACGAGGACGACCCCATGGAGGATCCGGCCACCTACTCTCCCCAGGCTTAGGGATTATTGATACGTTATTCATATTGTTCTCTTTTCTATTTTCCCGAACTATTCTTAGCATTGCGATTCCCATAGCTTGTACCAAATAAAGTTCCCTATTAAGCAATAAATTCACAAGCATCTATTTTATAATCTTTACATTTTATTCCTTTGAAACTTGACCAAACAAGGGAACAAGGTAACGATAAACAAACAATATATCTATATATGCGTAACAATTTAACAAGGGTACCTCAAACCCTAAATCCTAAAAGCTAGGTCCCGACGTTCGACCCTTATACCCTTAACATAAACGACTAGATAGATAAATGAATACGAATCCCAACTAACTCTCAGTAGACCTCGCTCGATTTAATAAATCATCTTCTTCCAACACACTATTAAATCCCTAGAACTCTAAACCTTCCTTGTGATCGCATGTTTATAACAGAATGGCACCTAGGGGGTGACCAAGGACCTTACCGACCACTCCCAACACCCACAACACACCAGGGCAGCAAGATGAACAAGCACCTAACGTCGAGGCACTGCACCCAGCTGTTGAAGAAGGGGTGAAATACGATTGGACCAGTGAGTGTGAGTCCGCGTTCCAAGATTTGAAGAAATGACTTACCACAGCGCCAGTATTGGCATTACCATCTGATGATGGAGACTTCGAGGTGTATAGCGATGCCTCGAAAGAGGGATTGGGATGCGTGCTAATGCAAGATCAAAGGGTTATAGCATACGCATCGCGTCAACTAAAACCACACAAAGAAAACTACCCGACGCACGACTTAGAACTCGCTGCAGTCGTGTTCGCCTTAAAGATATGGAGACACTATCTCTATGGGCGGAAGTGTCAGATGTTCACCGACCAAAGAGCCTCAAGTACATATTCACGCAAAAAGAGCTGAATTTGAGGCAGAGAAGATGGTTCGAGTTAATCAAGGATTATGATCTGGAGATTTCTTATCACAAAGGAAAAGCCAACGTTGTAGCCGATGCCTTGAGTCGAAAGACTCAACACGTGGCAAATTCACTCGTGATACCGGCCGAGCTGTACAATGACTTAGCGAAATTGAGTCTAGAGTTGGTGCATTCTGGCATGGTAAATGAAGTCGTCAACGCGATGGTAGTGGGACCTACCATATTCGATGAAATACGACTCGCCCAACCGGGTGACGAGAAGTTGGAAGAAATAAGGAGGAGCATTGCCGAAGGGAAGGCAATGGATTTCAAAATTCATGAGGACGGAAGCATCCGCTTCAAGGGAAGGTGGTGTATACCACGAAAATGCGCTGACCTGAAGCAGAAGTTGATGGAGGAGGGCCATAATACCCCCTACTCGGTTCATCCCGGAGGCGACAAGCTGTACAAGGACTTAAACAAGAACTATTGGTGGCCGAACATGAAAAGAGAGGTAGCCGAATTTGTGGCAAGATGTCTTACCTGCCAGAAGATCAAGGCAGTACGCCAAAAACCCCTAGGACTAATGCAACCATTGGAAATCCCAAGCTGGAAATGGGATAGTATCTCAATGGATTCCGTTTCGGGGTTACCGCGTTCACCGAAGGGAATGAATAAAATCTAGGTGATCGTGGATAGGTTGACAAAAGCTGCCATATTTATCCCAATGAAGGATACTTGGTCAATGGACCAACTGGCAAGGGCATATGTCGACAATGTGGTACGTTGGCATGGAGTACCACATGACATCATCTCGGATAGAGACAACAGATTTGTCTCTCAATTTTGGACAAAACTGCAAGAAGCTCTCGGCACACAAATAAAAATGAGTACCGCATTCCATCCCATGACGGATGGACAGACGGAGAGAACGATCCAGACGCTGGAGGACATGCTAAGGGCATGTGTACTAGAGTTCAAGGGAGGTTGGGAGAATCTTGTAACACCCCGGTTTTTGGTCACCCAGGTCGGGATGTCACTGCCACACCTCCCTAGTAAGACACGGTTTCTCCGGCTTACTAAAGAGATGCAAGGCCAGGTATTTCAGTAATTAAAAATATCTAAAACATTTGCAAACAGCCCATACACTATAGTCTCGAAAATAATAATATCATAATGCAGCGGAAATAATATTTAAGTATAATATTGCAGCGGAAATGTAAATAAGACCGACATGGTCAAAACACGGGTTAAACAGGCACGTTTATTCAATTGTCTAATACAAGAATTTAAATAATAAGTTTCGCTAAATATAAGTCCCCCCATGCATGAACGTGCTCATGTCTGTTCCACATACTCTGTAAGGAAAAAGGAAAATAAATGGTTTGGTCAGCACAACTTGCTGAGTAAGCTAACACATGCAAGATCGTAGGGTTTAAAAGCCATTAATTTAATAATTACATAAAAGCATGATAATAATCAAAAACAATTTAATTTAATAATATAACCAATTCTCATAATTTAAATCATGGCACTAACCAATAGTACACTTAGCATAATTTAAATAAAAGCCATAATTAATTCAAATAAAGCATTTAATAATTTAAAAGGACCATAATTAAACATTTAACTATCCCCATTACACCCAAGATTTACTATTTCAAGTATTTCACGATTGCATCGCGATATCAACAAGTTTAGCCGGAAACCGGCGGCCGCAGCCGTATCTGCCATGCCCAGTACCACTCCGGAGCCTCGGGAAACCCATGTGGATATTCACGAGAGTGTAGGCCATATATCTCATGCCGTTTTGGCAACATATCTCAAAAATTTCGCGCGGGTCACCATCGTCCATAAAGGCACGAAGTGAATCGTTAGGAGGGCACCCTGCAGAGCACTCACCCCCTAATTTTAAAGATCAAGTTTGTAAAGGGGATTTCCTAAATTTCAGATTTCATGTATTTATTTCAAAGAGTTTTCTACTCGTTTAAACCTTAAAGCCTAGTTTCACCGTTTCAACAAGATTTCAAGATTTGACTCGGTCAACCACAATTTACTTCAAAATTCATTAAAAATCGAGTTTAATTCAAAAAATTCTGAAATTTTACCACTGACTCGGAAACATCGAGATGAACAACTTTTTTGTTTTAATTTTTCAATCCGAGATACCAAAACAGGTCTAATACATCAATTTTCGTCATATCATTAATCTGTCCGAATTTCGTGTACAGCAGTTCAAGATTATCAAGATCGACCATAGCAAATCAACTCCAAACTTAATGAAATTTTACAGAGACCTTCTTAAGACATTTTTCTACGACTTTCATGTTCAGCTAAAGATCTAAATCAGCCTATAACTATTGTCAAAAACGTCACCAATATCGGACCTAAGTTCTGTCAAGAAATTCAAGATCCAATTTCAAGCAGTTCGGTTTCGGGTGGATTTCATATATCAAATCATCATGAAAAATTCTGAAAATTTTACAGGAGATAGATCTAAGCCTTAAGAATGTTTTCCATGTTTTAAGGTTTTCCGTTTGAAGTTTTTAAGGGTTCGGAAAAATTCGACAAAACTATTGCGCCGGTAGAAATCACACGATGACAGATTTTTGAAAGTTTGGGTTAAGCTTTTAGGTTTCGTGTTTTAATTACTCCCAAAACCATGTAAGTGTCGACTTACAGATTTGTAGACGTCCGGGATCGTCGAGTTCGGAGGCGTGGCTTCCAGTCCACCGTTTATCCTCTTCGTTCGTCGGGTTCTTCGTTCTAAATCCGATTCGGGGTGTAGAAAAGAAAAGAAGAGAATTAGGGTTTCGTTTTTGAATTAAAAACGAGATGGATGAACGGATCTAACTTACCACGATGTTGGAGGTCTCTCAAATTTGTCCACGGCAGTCCCCGCTTGGTTTTGGTGCCTCCGATGACTTCCGGATCTAGGGTTTTGTGTATAGAGAGTATCGTAGGGTTTTTAAAAGTGTTCGGGGCTTTCAAGAGGTCTTATTTATAGGTAAACATGACCTAGGGACGTCCAAGGTCGGCCTTGGGGAGTCTTGAGCCGAAAGGTGTTCAACCGAAGTCGGAAAATCCGGATTTGGGCGAGTGAATCTCGCAACCGGCGAATCTGCCTGTTGGCGCGGCCGTGGCGCGGCTTTTCCACCTTCACCGCGCGGCCACCGCGCGGCACTCGCCTGGACTTCGGTCCGGGCGGGTCGTGCGATCCGTCGTGCCTTTCCTCCTCTCTTTCGGACTTCTATCCCCCTATGCTCCCGGATTCCGATTTCCGGGCCATCTTCGGCCTCCTATTTCCTCTCTATATTTTTACTCGGGTCCAAATGCATGTTTGGACTCGAATTCTCGAGTTCATTGGTGTCGAATTTCGGTGTGCAATTTATTTATCTTTAATTAATTCTTTTTTTATTTAATTAAATTCCTTTAATTCCTTTTTAAGTTAAATTTCATTTCTCATTTCCTTATCCTTATTTATTTATTTTGCTGAATTTATTTATTATTTACTTATTTTATTTATTGTTTATTTATTTAATTACTTGTTTTATGTTGCAAAATTCTCGGTTAGTACAGTCTACCCTCCTTAAGAATCAACTTCGTCCTCGAAATTGTGTTTCGGCTTTTCTCGTGCTAAGGTCTTTTGTTTGTTTTGTTATGTTGTGACTGAACTCAGAATTAAAACTAGGATTAAAACTTCTAAGCTGCCTACAAACCCTCTGAAGGGATCAAGCCATAACGTAGTTCAAAATAATTTGAATTTGTTTGTTTGTTTACAAAAATGCATGAAAAATAGATGGTATGACATCCTCTCCCACTTAAGATTGCAGTTATGTCCCCATAACTGTGTCGGTGTCGGTTTGGAACAGTGTCGGGTAGCGTTCTCTCATGTCGGATTCTACCTCCCAAGTTGCCGTCTCACTTTCGTGGTTCGACCAAAGAACCTTGATCATTTTGACGGTTTTGTTCCTCGTTACTCGCTCCTTAGTGTCCAGAATTCGCACTAGGACTTCTTCATAAGTCAAATCCTCATCGAGTTCGATTACTTCCGGTTGAAGTACATGTGTCGGGTCCGGCACATACTTCTTTAGTTGTGAGACATGGAAAACATTATGAACTCGATCTAATTGTGGCGGTAAAGCCAGTCGGTAGGCCAAATTTCCGACTCGTTCTAGAATCTCGTAAGGTCCTATGTATCGAGGACTCAACTTTCCTCGTTTGCGAAAGCGCATCACCCCCTTCATGGGTGATATCTTTAGCATGACCCTATCTCCCACTTGAAATTCTAGGTCTCGTCGTCTCACGTCAGCGTAACTCTTCTGTCGGTCTTGTGCGGCTTTCATTTTTCCTTGAATCACTTTGATTTGTTGAGCCATGTCTTCGATAAGTTGTGGTCCCACTACCACAGACTTATCGTTTTCTTCGATAAGTTGTGCCATGCCAATGCTAGCATGGTAGCTATTATTATAAGAAAATTTGATTAAGGGTAGATGGGATTCCCAATTTCCCTTAAATTCCAACACGCATGCTCTCAGCATGTCTTCTAGTGTTTGGATTGTTCTCTCGGCTTGACCATCCGTCATCGGGTGGAATGCGGTGCTCATTTTGATTTGAGTACCGAGAGCTTTTTGTAACTCCGTCCAAAAGTGAGAGACAAATCTACTGTCTCTGTCGGAAATGATGTCATGTGGTACTCCATGTCGTCGTACCACATTATCAACGTAGGCTCGGGCCAATTGGTCCATAGTCCACGTGTCCTTCATCGGGATAAATATGGCTGTCTTCGTTAGCCTATCCACAATCACCCAAATCTTGTTCATGCCTTTAGGTGATCGGGGTAATCCCGAGACAAAGTCCATCGAGATGCTATCCCACTTCCAACTTGGAAACTCTAGTGGTTGCATCAGTCCTAGGGGTTTATGTCGCACTGCCTTAACCTTTTGGCAGGTGAGATATTTCGCCACGAAGTCTGCCACTTCCTTTTTCATTCCCGACCACCAATAGATCTTCTTTAGATCTTTGTAAAGCTTGTCGCCTCCGGGATGTACTGAATATGGCGTGTTGTGCCCTTCCTCCATCAACTTCCGCTTCAACTCGGCACACTTTTGAGGCACACACCATCTTCCTTTGAAACGAATGCTTCCATCCTCGTGGACAGCAAATCCTATTGCCTTTCCTTCGGCAATATACCCCTTTATATTTTCGAGTTTCGCGTCGCCCGGTTGGGCGAGCTTAATCTTGTCCAGTATTGGGGTTTCTACGATCATGGCGTTGATCGTGTCACTCACTGTGCCCGGATGCACAAGTTCCACGTCCAATCTCGCTAAATCCATGTACAATGCCGGCGGAATTACCAACGAGTTTGTCACGTGTTAGGTTTTCCAACTTAGGGCATCGGCTACCACATTCGCCTTCCCCTCGTGGTAGGCTATCTCCAAATCGTAGTCTTTAATAAGTTCCAACCACCTTCGCTGTCTCAAATTCAACTCCTTCTGAGTGAATATATATTTCAAGCTCTTGTGGTCGGTGAACATTCGACACTTCCACCCATAAAGATAATGTCTCCATATCTTTAGAGCGAGAACGACCGCTGCTAACTCCAGGTCGTGTGTCGGGTAATTTTCCTCGTGAGGTTTTAGTTGGCGTGATGCATACGCTACGACTCTCGAGTCTTGCATCAGGACACAACCTAAACCTTCCTTCGAAGCATCATTATAAACTTCGAAGTTACCATTCTCTGATGGTAGTGTCAATACGGGTGTAGATGTGAGTCGTTTCTTCAGTTTTTTAAACGCTGTCTCAAAAGCCTATGTCCACACGTATTTTACTCCCTTCTTCAGTAGCTGGGTCAAAGGTCGTGCGATTTTCGAAAAATCCTTCACGAACCGTCTATAGTACCCGGCTAATCCAAGGAAACTCCTTATCTCAGTTTGGCTTTTTGGAGTTGCCCATTCAGTTACGGCAGAGACTTTTGCCAAATCCACTGAAACTCCATCAGCGGATACTATATGTCCTAGAAATGCTACCTCCTTCAACCAAAAATCGCATTTGAACAACTTGCCGAATAGTTGATCGTGTAAACAATAGAAGGTAGGGAAAATAAATAAAAAAAATTAAAAAAACACTTTTCGTGGCCCGCGCGGCAGCGCGCGGTGACCGCGCGGCCACAACAGTTTGAAAAAAATGGCTCGCGCAGAGCGCGAGCCATTCCGCCCCATTTCCACTTCCGAGGCTTCTTCTAGTTTGCTCCCAAATTCGTTCTCTCATCCTCCAATTCTCCCATTCCCGATTTCGATTTTTCATTGCAAGGTATGTGTCTACTACTTCTACTTGTCAATTTCAGATTTTATACCTTGTTTAGCTTTAATCTTTGGGTGAATTTCGAAATTAGGGTTTAGGAACAAAAATTGGGGATTTGTTGTTTTTAGACTTAATTTGTGCAATTAGCGAGCTTATGCGATACTTAGTGTTATTTTTGTTGATTAGGAAGTATTTGTGCAACAATGTATACCTAGTTTGGGGAAGTTTTTGCTAGATTCCATGCTTTATGAAGAATATGAATTTCCCGAGTTGTATTGGTATTGCGGGCATGAGCATGAGTTCGTTGTTGTCGTTTTGTGCCCTATTATGATGATGAGTTATTGCCTAAGCAATTGTTTCAATTTGGGGACGTTTCCCATGTGTTTACAAGTAAACTTTGAACTTGATTTATTGTGCACACAACGTGTTTGACTAAATGCCCCAAAGAGTTTTGGGATTTGTTTAGACATAGTCTTTGTTTGGTTATCCTCTTGGATCGCTCGTGTTAGAGCCTACACTTCATATTCCTGCGTTTTTCTGCCCTATACTTGGTGTAATTGTTGTGTAGGATTTATCCTTATATTTGGTATTGGTTGGGTATCTGCAGGATGCTGCTCTTCTTGTGGGTTGTCTGGGCGTCTCTCATGGTTCTTCCGGGGACCAAGAGACGAGCCACTCGGCGTGATGCAGCTGGCCCTAGTACTGCTGCTCCGGTGATGCCGGATACTGATGACAGTGAGTTCGAGGAGGACGAGGAGCAGCGGGGCCCTAAACTCAGGGGTCTTCCCGACGAGGTGTGTCCCCATCGACACGATAGGCATCGGTTTGCGACGATGGCCTCTCAGGAGTTCTATTTCGACGAGCTTCGTCGGAACATGGCTTATGTCCCGGAGAGAGGCATGGATCCTCGTCATATGGACGATGACAGGGTTAGTCCAGTTTTGGACCTTCTTTAGTGGACTGGACTCGCGCGCCATCACGAGGGCATCGCTTCCGGTTATTTAGCTATGGAGGTCATAGCCAACATTGGCGATCTTGGGGAGAACAGCGACTTGTCTCGAGTCTGGGTTCGGGGTCGCCATCTAGATTTCAGTGCTCGGGCAATCAACGTCTACTTCGGCCTTCCTGACGACGGCGTATTCCGGCAACAGCCTGAGGGTCGTATACCCCCGCCTGCGTGGGGCGTTTTGTGCACTAAGGTGGGGCCTCGGCTCGAGCATGATCACGAGCTGCGATTGACGACGATGGACTCTCCGTGGCGCGAGCTTGCTCAGATATGGTTAGGCTGTGTCCGGCCGATTACCCGGAGCCATATCGTTATAGACCACGTCTATGAGACCATTTGTTTTATCGCCCGAGGTGGTAGGGTGAATGTTGGGGCTTGTATCGCAGACAACCTGAGGGGTATGCGCCGAGGTCGAGGGAGTAGGGTGATTACCCATGTTCACCTTATTTGTGGTATGTGTGCGGCTCAGGGGATCCGTA
Organism: Hygrophila difformis; assembly: GCA_030278955.1. NCBI lineage: Eukaryota > Viridiplantae > Streptophyta > Magnoliopsida > Lamiales > Acanthaceae > Hygrophila > Hygrophila difformis. Next base: position 36,670,800 of record JAOANR010000003.1, on the reverse strand, counting down.
CGTCACCAGAGACGGATCCTTACGAGCTAGCCGCTGGCGGCTACTACCGTATCCCTACCTACGCCGCTCGACGCTGTGCTCTACGACGTGGGGCTCCTCCGGCTGTCCTTCGCCCGGAGCCCAATGGTGATGGTTTGATTCTGGTTGTCCCTCATAAGCAGCCACCTCCACCTCCCGTGGTTACCCAGCAGGGTCCGGAGGTGCCGCAGATACTTTAGATGATGCAGGGTATGCAGCTTAGTATGGATGCTGGGTTTGCTCGTATGGACGCTGGGTTTGCAGCCGGGCAGGCTCGTTATGACGCTTTGGATGCCAGGATGGATCAATACCAGGCTCGTATGGATACGATCACTACGAGGCAGCTGGAGCAGCAGGCCACCATGACCGACATGTATGCCTACATGCGTCAGATGGACAAGTATATGCGTCGTCAGTTCCCGCCTCCCGACCAGTGATCCTTCGTTTCTGCGTCTCCATTTAGGTTTGCAGTAGTAGTGTTTTATTTGGTTGTTTTCTTATGGAACTGTATAAGGATGATCTTGCTGATTATGCTTAGTGGTTTATGTTTCCGTTGTATCCTTGCTCAGTTGTCTGATTCGACTGTTATCGTTTAGAGAAAATGTGGTGGAACTATTCCGGTTCGTCTCTCTTTTTTTTATAGTTTAGGGCTGGAGGATTTCAAAAAAAAGAAAATCAACTTGCATTTTATTCCTTAAAAGAAATTTAATACAAGTAATAGGATGCGCAAAATAAATGTACTATCTAAGACAAAGTATCTAAAGGATCTATGCGTCCTCTGGCAGAGTAGTGGGGTCTTCCATTGGATCATCCTCATCAGAGACTTGTCCGGTGCCCAATGATCCATGAAACCCTGGGGATGGTGGATCGACGGCTTCCGGAACTGGTTCCGGTGACTCCTCCAGATGGTTCTCCACGGGGCTCGGGTTTGGCGACGTGTGGACCATGTGGGGCCAGAGTCCAAGGGTTCCGTAGCGTCCACAGATAAGACCGGATGGGCTCTCTATTGGGGGTGTTGGGCTTCGTGGTCCCATCAAATGGTCTCCCACAGGGCTATATCGTACTACTATGTCGGTGAGGTCAAGCAGGTCCGTCCCTAGATCCTCGATTCTATCTATCATCGCATCGCCTCGTTCGGTGAGCTTTTGCACTTGAGTTTCTAAGTCTTTTGTGCGACCTTGATCAGCGGCTCTCAAGTTCAGGAAGTGTTGGAGGTCAGCTTCCCTTAAGTCTCCCATTTGGTGCAGATTTGCCTCCAAGTGAGCTATACGATTTTTCATTTGTTGTATGGTTTGTTGGGAATCAAGGTGAACGTTCATCATTTCGATCATCAAGTTCATCATATCTTGACTAGCCATCTAGCGCAAGCAAAAGATCTAGCTTAATATTCGCCAAGATTCTAAGTTGAAATTCGCCTAGATTCTAAGTTAAAATTCGCCAAGATTCTAAGTTGAAATTCGCCAAGATTCTAAGTTAAAATTCGCCAAGATTCTAAGTTCTTTACATAAAAGAGATGCAATATGCCAATGATTCATAATATTAATATATGCCAATGATCCCCCCCAAAAAATGATTCATGCACTATATATATTTTTCCATCGGTTTTAAAATAAAAATTTCTCCATGGAAATAATACTTTAAAATTTAAAATAATAGTCAAAATATTAATAGTACTTTAAAAATAATAATGGTTTAAAAATAATAGTTTAAAAATAGCCGGGCTTTGATACCAACTTGTAACACCCCGGTTTTTGGTCACCCAGGTCGGGATGTCACCGCCACACCTCCCTAGTAAGACACGGTTTCTCCGGCTTACTAAAGAGATGCAAGGCTAGGTATTTCAGTAATTAAAAATATTTAAAACATTTGCAAACAGCCCATACACTATAGTCTCGAAAATAATAATATCATAATGCAGCGGAAATAATATTTAAGTATACTATTGCAGCGGAAATGTAAATAAGACCGACATGGTCAAAACACGGGTTAAACAGGCCCGTTTATTCTATTGTCTAATGCAAGAATTTAAATAATAAGTTTCGCAAAATATAAGTCCCCCCATGCATGAACGTGCTCATGTCTGTTCCACATACTCTGTAAGGAAAAAGGAAAAATAAATGGTTTGGTCAGCACAACTTGCTGAGTAAGTTAACACATGCATGATCGTAGGGTTTAAAAGCCATTAATTTAATAAATACATAAAAACATGATAACTATCATAAATAATTTTAATAATATAACCAATTCTCATAATTTAAATCATGGCACTAACCAATAGTACACTTAGCATAATTTAAATAAAAGCCATAATTAATTCAAATAAAGCATTTAATAATTTAAAAGGACCACAATTAAACATTTAACTATCCCCATTATACCCAAGATTTAGTATTTCAAGTATTTCACGATTGCATCGCGATATCAACAAGTTTAGCCGGAAACCGGCGGTCGCAGCCGTATCTGCCATGCCCAGTACCACTCCGGAGCCTCGGGAAACCCATGTGGATATTCACGAGAGTGTAGGCCATATATCTCATGCCGTTTTGGCAACATATCTCAAAAATTTCGCGCAGGTCACCATCGTCCATAAAGGCACGAAGTGAATCGTTAGGAGGGCACCCTGCAGAGCACTCACCCCCTAATTTTAAAGATCAAGTTTGTAAAGGGGATTTCCTAAATTTCAGATTTCATGTATTTATTTCAAAGAGTCTTCTACTCATTTAAACCTTAAAGCCTAGTTTCACCATTTCAACAAGATTTCAAGATTTGACTCGGTCAACCACAGTTTACTTCAAAATTCATTAAAAATTGAGTTTAATTGAAAAAATTCTGAAATTTCACCAATGACTCGGAAACATCGAGATGAACAACTTTTGTGTTTTAACTTTTTCAATCCGAGATACCAAAATAGGTCAAATACATCAATTTTTGTCATATCATTAATCTGTCCGAATTTCGTGTATAGCAGTTCAAGATTATCAAGATCTACCATAGCAAATCAACTCCAAACTTAATAAACTTTTACAGAGACCTTCTTAAGACATTTTTCTACAACTTTCATGTTCGGCTAAAGATCTAAATCGGCTTATAACTATTGTCAAAAATGTCATCAAGATCGGACCTAAGTTCTGTCAAGAAATTCAAGATCCAATTTCAAGCAGTTCGGTTTCGGGTGGATTTCATATATCAAATCATCATGAAAAATTCTGAAAATTGTACAGGAGATAGATCTAAGCCTTAGTAATGTTTTTTATGTTTTAAGTTTTTCCGTTTGAAGTCTTTTAAGGGTTCAGAAAAATTCAACAATACTGTTGCGCCGGTAGAAATCACACGATGACAGATTTTTGAAAGTTTCGGTTAAGCTTTTAGGTTTCGTATTTTAATTACTCCCAACACCATGTAAGTGTCTACTTACAGATTTGTAGACGTCCGGGATCGTCGAGTTCGGAGGCGTGGCTTCCAGTCCACCGTTTATCCTCTCCGTTCGTCGGGTTCTTCGTTCTAGATCCGATTCGGGTTGTAGAAAAGAAAAGAAGAGAATTAGGGTTTCGTTTTTGAATTAAAAATGAGATGGATGAACGGATCTAACTTACCACGACGTTGGAGGTTTCTCAAATTCGTCCACGGCAGTCCCCGCTCGGTTTTGGTGCCTCCGATGACTTCCGGATCTAGGGTTTTGTGTATAGAGAGTATCGTAGGGTTTTGAAAAGTGTTCGGGGCTTTCAAGAGGTCTTATTTATAGGTAAACATGACCTAGGGACGTCCATGGTCGGCCTTGGGGAGTCTTGAGCTGAAAGGTGTTCAACCGAAGTCGGAAAATCCGGATTCGGGCAAGTGAATCTCGCAACCGGCGAATCTGCCTGTTGGCGCGGCCGTGGCGCGGCTTTTCCACCTTCACCGCGCGGCACTCGCCGGGACTTCGGTCCAGGCGGGTCGTGCGATCCGTCGTGCCTTTCCTCCTCTCTTTCGGACTTCTATCCCCCTATGCTCCCGGATTCCGATTTCCGGGCCATCTTCGGGTTCCTATTTCCTCTCTAAATTTTTACTCGGGTCTAAATGCATGTTTGGAATCGAATTCTCGAGTTCATTGGTTTCGGATTTCGGTGTGCAATTTATTTATCTTTAATTAATTCCTTTTTTATTTAATTAAATTCCTTTAATTTCTTTTTAAGTTAAATTTCATTTCTCATTTCCTTATCCTTATTTATTTATTTGCTAAATTTATTTATTATTTACTTATTTTATTTATTGTTTATTTATTTAATTACTTGTTTTATGTTGCAAAATTCTCGGGTATTATAGAATCATCTACCTTTGATCGAGTTTTCCTACAACAACAGCTACCATGCTAGCATCGGCATGGCACCCTTCGAGGCACTGTATGGACGTAAGTGCCGAAGTCCATTGAGCTGGGAAGAGAGCGATAGGACGGTGATAGTGGGACCACAACTTGTTGATGACATGGCTCAACAAATCAAGGTCATCCAAGGGAAGATGAGAGCCGCTCAAGACCGGCAAAAGAGTTATGCGGACGTAAGACGACAAGACTTGGAATTTCAAGTCGGCAATAAAGTCATGCTGAAGGTGTCACCAATGAAGGGTGTGATGTGCTTCGGCAAACGAGGAAAATTGAGTCCACGATATATAGGACCGTACGAAATCCTAGAGAGAGTGGGAAGCCTAGCGTATCGGCTAGCATTGCCACCACAATTTGCTCGTGTCCACGATGTGTTCCATGTCTCACAATTGAAGAAGTATGTGCACGATCCGACCCATGTGCTCCAACCGGAAGAAATTGAATTGGATGATGACTTCAGCTATGAGGAAGTTCCGGTACGAATACTTGACACAAAGGAGAGAGTAACAAGAAATAAGACCGTGAGGATGGTCAAGGTCCTTTGGTCTAACCACGAGACGGAGACGGCGACATGGGAATTGGAAGCCGATATGAAGCAACGTTACCCGACCCTCTTCCAAGATGACCCGACCACAGTTATGGGGACATAACTGTTTTCTTAAGGGGGGAGGATGTAGCGCCCGAGAAAAAAAAATATATTCAAATTGTTTTGAACTACGTTATGACTTGATTCCTTCACAGGGTACGTAGGCAGCTTGGAAATCTAAATTCTAAGTTTAGTCACGAAATAAGTCACAAAATAAAAACATAACCGAAAGCATCCTAACATTTAACTCGGGAAAACCGAAACACAACTTCGAGGGCGAAGTTGATTCTTAAGGGGGGTAGACTGTAATACCCGGGAAAATCGTCAAGAGAAATCGGAACTAATTTAATTAGATAAATTATTACACGGGAATGTTGCGAGCATTAACCGAGTTCGTAATAAAATCAAGATAGAAATTTCGAACCGGAAATGACCTGAAAAGTCGAACCGAACACGTAGAGGATAGAAAACCGATAGAGAAAAGAAGAAAAGACCCGACGGACCACACGAACCGCCGAACCGGCCGGTCCGGCCGCCACGCACCCTCCGCGCGCGCACGCGCGGCCACCGCGCGACATGAGGGAGACGCGTCCCAGGACTGATCGCGCGCATTCCGCGCGGACAAAAGCATAAGTGCGCGTCCCACCGCGCCAGAGGTGCTGAAGGTGTAAACTTTCCTTCCATGGCGATTTTCTTGCCAAAAATCCGATCCCTATCGAGGGCAAGCGAATCACTGCCTTTGGGAAAGGCTTAAGGTCTGATTGGGGCGCCCCTATCCCCATTGGGACAGAAAACAAAAGTTTCATTCTCTTCAATCTTCCTCTCCAAGCCAAAGCCCCTTCGAGTTCACTTTCCGGCGAGTATTCCGGCAAAGACGAGACGACCGGGACAAAGCCTCTGCCTTCTAGAACCTTGGTAAGTTGTATTATAGTGTTTAAGTCATCCATAAGTCTTAAAAACTCGAAATCTAACCATCTTTCCTTTGCTACGATTTCACGTCGGGGAACGAACAAAAAGCGATCGGAGAAGTTGCCCGTTCGTCGCGACCTTAGGACATCCGGAAAGCCCTTACAGCGACCCTATTCTCTAACTAAGTAAGTTAAGACCTTACTCTTCAATTTTTGTGGTTTCTTGTCGTTTAAATTAAAAGATCTAGACACGAAACTAAAATCGGTTTTCAAAAACCCTATTTTCGACCAATTTCAGTAACTCGGCTAAAACCCCGTCTTCAGGAATTCAAACCGAAACCTTTTCAACATAGATTTTGTTCATAAGACTTTAATCTACCTTGTGTCAAAATTGCATCCATTTCCATAAAGGTTTGGTACCCCAAATCGTGACGTAAAGTTTCTATGTAAAAACGCGAACGTTCAAATCCTGACAGTTTTAATGACTCGATTGATACACGTTTTTCACCCGTTTCTAAACCGAATCAAACTTGCATTCCTAAATACAAGTTGTAGGAAATTTTGTCTAGATCATGCATATAAAATTTCATGAATTTTGGAGTTCATTTGATATGTTAAATCGGACGAATTCAAACCTGTGTAAAAACTGATTTTTGAACCCGCGCGTGAACAGTGTGTTGATGACGATTTTTGAACACATAAATCTCATTATTTCCAAAATATTAAAACATGAAAGTTGTTCATTAAGATGTTTTCTACAACCTGTAAAATTTTTGGATCAATTGGACTTAAAATGAATTTTTAATCGGCGTTGGACTAAACTGTGTCAAACTCGATTTTTGCGGGCAGAAATCTTCCTTGTAAAGAACTCGAATTTTGACTCATTTCGAAACCTTATTTCCAAAAACTCAAAACATGAAAATTGTTTATATGAGTGTCATTGAGCTAAAAGATGAATTTTTAATTTAAAAAGGCGTAACCTGCGTCAAGATGGATTTTTCGAACTTAAGAAAACTCGAACTATGAATCGAGATATCGAATATCTTGTAAACGATGAAACATAAACTTTCAAAAAATCCCGTTCACTATGCTGAGCCGATCTTCATGCAATATTATTTTGAGACTGCCTCGTTAGTGGTCTCCCTACTATCTGAGATTGCCTCGTTAGTGGTCCTACAATCATTGAGACTGCCTCGTTAGTGGTTTCCCATTTATTTGGACTGCCTCGTTAGTGGTCCTACGATCATTGAGACTGCCTCGTTAGTGGTCTCCCATTTATTTAGACTGCCTCGTTAGTGGTCTTATGATTTGAGATTGCCTCGTTAATGATCTCCCCGGTGTGATGTCCTCTTCTTAGTTATCGGGATAATATTAAAAGACTCGTGTGTGTATTTAATTAAACTGTATTTATTTATCACGCTTTTAAATTATGCTTTTAAATTATACTTTTATATTATGCTTCTAAATTACGTACTCTAGTCTTATACATAATGGTCATGTCTTTCCGCTGCAAGTGATCTATAAATTTTAAATTAATTTTAATATGCCTGAAAAGTCTAACTTTTAATAAAGCACATGTAACCCCTTAATTGTTTTGTTAGGAATTAACTTACTCGGTATATTTTTATACTGACAATTCCTTTGTTATTTTTCTTTACAGAGTATGTCAAGTGATGCATGCTCATGCACTTGGGGGAAAACTTTTATGAACATTTTCATTCCTTGCATTTTAATACTGTTTTATCGGGCCTGTTGAACCCGAGGTTTGGCCATGTTGGCCGTGATTACTTTCCACTGCATTATTTACTCTTTGACGTGCCTAGATGATTATTGTATTTTGATATTAAGTATTATTATTATTCCGGACTCAATGTTGAGATGTTTTTAATTCTTTCGAATACCTATAAGCCTTGCATCTCCTTGGCAAGCTCGAAATGTCGTGTCTTGCTAAGGAGGTGTGGCGGTGGCATCCCGGCCTGGGTTATCAAATCCGGGGTGTTACAAATTCTTTTAACAATACTTCCGGGAAAATGTTCAACTGTCTTTGTCAAATTGGCATATGGATTTGAGGGAAACTCGAATGTTAATAAAACTCATTGTGAGTTTAAAATCTTGCGGTGCCCTTTCATAGCACTCGCGTCTTATCTTTGTAACACCCCGGATTTGATAACCCAGGCCAGGATGTCACCGCCACACCTTCCCAAGCAAGACGCGAACCATTTCGAGCTCACTTGAGAAGATGCTAAGGCTAAGTTGTACCAATACTTAAAAATAATTTTAAAAAAAAAACCATTCAATAAGTGCCCGAAGGTTTAAATCAGAGTTAAGTCTAACATACATAATTTTAAACAGTGCGGAAGCTAAGGGCCAAACACGGCCAAACATGAATTTGGGATTCGTAAAAGAATTTAAAAAACAAGTGCGACAAGTCTTCGGAAATTCCCATCTCAAGTGTAAATGTCATGCGCTAATCTTCAACATTTGAAAAAATAGTGACAACGTATCTATCAGTACAACGGTACTGAGTAAGTTAATGTATAGCATAACGAATTCTAGAGTTTTTAGAAGAGCGATTTAAAGTTAGAATTTGAAATTTGAAAAGGAAGGTCGAGTAAAAATAATTCCCGAAGATTCTTGCACTTTGTCATACGAATAATATAACATTGTTCATTTTTGATCGAGAACAACCATTCTTGGGGAATCAAACCCGCAAGAGCTCAAACACATCCTTTTACCATTGTTTCCATATTTCAAATACATTCTTTTACCATTGTTTGTTTTGATCGAGGACATCCAAATTACCCGCTTGGGCGCTTATGTCCACAAGCCGTCGGTATCAACGATCCTGGGCCGAAGCCTTTTCAGATCAACATCCGCTTGGGCGCTTATGTCCACAAGCCGGCAATAATAACGATCCTGGGCCGAAGCCTTTTCAGATCAACCCACCTCTGGGACTCGTACCCACGAGGGATGTGAAAACAGTGACCCTATACAGACCGCTCCGGAGCCCTAGACAACCCATACGGATACATCTAGGAGTATAAACTCTTACTAACACGAAACCACAATATCATATGCGCCGTTTTGGCCACACAAAAAGAGGGGGCGGCCCAACGAGCTCACGCCAAGTGCACTTACCCTCTATCACATTGGGCATCCCACTCGATCAAAACTTACAAAGTTTCAAAAATGCATTTTTAACACTTTACAATACCACATGTTCCAGATTTCATATATTTTCAAAAACGAGTATCAATCGACTCGTAGATCATCAAAATACACAAGTACGATTTTACCGACAAAGAATAGCCCACTGGCAGTTTCAGAAATCGAATTTGGAAACTTAGCAAAACATTTTCAAAAATTCCGAAATTTTTACAGGAGCTAGAAAACACCCAAATAAACATTTTTCATAGAAATAAGCTACTTCAAAATCGGACTCTAAGTGGCTTAAAAAAATCATTTCAGAACTCATCTTTCAAAGGCATAGGAATTTACTGTTCACTTCGACCACAGTTCCTTTAAAAATTCATACCAATTCCAAGAATGATCCAAAAATTCTGAAATTTTACAGGAATAAACAAGACACATAGATGAACAACTTTCATGAAGAAACCATCCATCAAAAACGATCGTAAATAGGAGTAATACGAACAACAAAACTGACTACACCATGAGACGAATTCTGTTATCAGAATTGCAGAAATTACCGGATGAATTCTCGTCGCCTAAATCATGTCCAAAAATTATGAAAATTTACAGTAATTGTATTCAAGATGTTAGGAACATTTTTCATTTAGAAAGGTTTTCCCAAAAATGAACGGATCTACACGAACAAAGATGAACAAAAGAAACTATCCTGAAGAAACCCTAAATCACAGATTTGACAAGGAGTGGATTTTGAGTTGTATCTCCATGAATACTCAACCAAAAGCTCTAAAATTTGAAAGGCACAACACTAACTTACCTATGGTTGGATTAGAATCGAAAATCCCTTCTTGATTGCTCCAAAATCGACCGAAACAGCCCCCTCCTCCGCAATCTACCGAATGAATCCTATTTTGGGGGTTGTATGGAGAAAGTTTGATGTTAGGGCTTAAGATTCGAAGTAAGGAACAATGGATTGGATTAGAAACCTTACCAACTTGATGAAGAAAGGTTTAGGACACAAGAACTCGACCAAAACTCCTTGGAGACTCGAGGAACACTCCACACTTCACCAATTCTCAACTTGAACTTCTATTTTCGGATGAGTGAATGGGGGTTGGTTTGTGGGGTTGTGGGGAAGATTAAAGCCTGAGTTTAGGCTTCCAATGCATCCATCAATGACCTAGGGAAGGGAGGGAGGATTTATGTCAGTCAAGCTCGAAATTGGAGCCACCAACCTCCTCCATTAATCTCACAAACTTCATCCATTCGCTCCCTTCTTATCTTGTGCATGAATTCCAATAATTCAACAAAGTGTAAGTTGTAGGGGAGTCTAATATATCCAAAATTTATCCAAAGGTGTCCCAAAACATCCCCTAAAGTCTGAGCATCGAATTTGGACTGATTGGAATCATCAAACCTCGGAAATGATGCCAAAAACGCGTAGAACCGCGTTGGGCGTTCAGCCACAGACGGTTCGGTTTTTTTTTTATGATTTTTATTTCAAAATCATAGTGTGGGAATTATCCGAGATCGTTGGATAATCCGATAACTCTCTTCGAGTTGCTATCGTCCGAAAATATTTAATTCCGCTCTCTCGGAATTATTTCGGTTTTGATAATTAAATCCAATTCTTTAATTTCGGATTTAAATTCTCGACGTCGATTTCTCAGGTATTACAATCTTTAAGAACATATATAATTAGAAGAATTCTTAGTTCCAATCATTCGCATGATTATCGTGTTAACGTTTAAATCGTGCTCTTTATAAGTTTAAGGCATAACCTTATATTGACTACGACAAAGATGTGAATCGCACTAAGGCCATAAACAATTTGTGGCACGACGGTTTCTTATGTAGATCGAGGAAGGGTCATAATCCACTTCAATACCCTGTTACCACTTGGTAGGTACAGCTCTGAGGTAACGTTCCCAGACCTCACCAATGGTAAAAATAAATGTAATCGCAAATATCATCACCTATTGTAAGCATTATCTACATAACAGGGCCTAAATAAGCAACTAGGTTCTTGCAACAAGATGCTAAGGCAATAGTTAGCAAAACAATCGTAAGATAATCGGAGAGAGACCCCAGCTCGGAGTCCGATACCTTGGGAAGTCCTTGTCATAAATTACTCTAAGGCTAGAATAAAAACTATAGCTGAATGTATATGCTAACCACGTTCCGGACAAGCTAGCATATAATTCGCAGAGAAGCTTATAATACTGTAGAAAGTATAAAATAAGCTTAATAAGAACGGTTGGATTGTACAACCAAAACGGAGGAACGCATTCCTCAAATGAGCTCAACAATATAAATATATTAAATCCATGGAAATTTTAATTTAAAAGATGTAGTTACCTCGAGTTTCAGAAATACTTTTAAAAGAAACGTGGAGTGTGTTGTTTACAGATGTAGGACACAATATATGCACAAGTGGGATAAATCCCAAACAATTGACCATCCCAAACTAAGAACTTTATAAAAACTTAATAACAAAGTATACTTATGGATTTATAACTTTGGGAAGTGAATAATCCGGGAGTGAGAGATTCTAGATGAAGAAACACACCTACAAACTCAACAATGCTTCGAATGGATCCAACTTCAACTTTGGATAAAAAAATGATTGAGTTGGCAGGAGGTGAAGGCTCTGATGAATGCCTTCCTCCCTTGGTAAAAGATGCCTTGGGGTGGCTTATCAAGTCAAGGCAAAAGATGCCATTGAGCCGCCCCTATGCTCCTTGAATAGGGCCATTTTATATTTCTATTTGGTATGGTATCTAGATCCTAAAGATTGTCATATGAATCCAATAATGTCTCTTACCTCATTCTCATTAAGAAAGGATCCTCCATTAATGGGAATGCATATTTTAATTATTATTATTATGTTAAGTTTTCAAAAGTCTTAATGTAATTGCCTATTAGACAAAACTTATCCACTAACTACATCCTAAAATCCAAAACCGTTAGCTACCCGTGACAATCCCATTACCCAATTTTGACAATGGTAGCGATAATAATAATTATAATATTAATAATAAATAATAATAATAACAATAATAATTTATATTTATATATACCAAAATAAGCTAGGACTACACTACCTATTGTCCTTTCATGCATATAATTAAAAGTGATCTTGTAAGTAGTTCATGCATAGCTCCAAAGGGAATATATTCTTATTTGAAAATGCGATGATTAATCTTAATATGATAACACAATCATCTATTTATATTATTAATAAAAGGAAAATAAGCAATAGTAAAAATAATACATTTTTAAATATGGAATTATGGGGTTTTTCAGTCGCGGCGGTGATGGCCGAGGTGGCGCTGTGGTACTACGGTGGCGCGGTGGAGAATGGAGGCCGGAAATGGAATGGGGAGGAAGAGGCGGCGGCTGTGGTGGTGGTGGCCGGCTGGCAGCGGCGGCGGTGCGCTGGAGTCGGGCCGCGGTGGAGGGTGAGGGAGAAAGGATGGAGGAGGGAAGAATGGGGGGGCGGGGGGGGGGGGGGAGGCAGGTTTATATAGAAGGGAGGGGGTATCCTTATAATCGGTCAATAGCTTCGTCCATTGGGTTCTCACCCCCTTATCCAACGGATATTCATAGTGGTCAATCAAATGTCAATTAAAGTGATTTGACCCTTTTGTCCAATGGATTTCATCTATATAATTTGTACTATTAGCACAAATAATTCCAAATGGTCTTTACACGTCTAGTTCAATTTAATGTATTTTATGTATTAAATATTCTATTAATTTGCCATCATTAGCAAAATGATTCAATACTTCAAATCCCTTCAAAGCGTTCGGTCACTTGTTAAACCTCATAATTTAATTAGCTAGGTATTTTAAACAAGTCTTATGGGGTTAATCCCATAATTTAATCCTTTATTTAATATTAAGTAACAACATTCTTGTAAATAAGAATTCATGGACTTAAAATAGTTCAAATCTCCTAATTACCTAATCTATTAATAAAACTGGTCATCATTGTTTCTCATAAACTAATAGACTAAGTATTTTTAATTCAATCCTAATGATTAATGTGTAATATAGTTCGCGTTCATTATTAATTAATCCAACACTTATAAGGTAATGGACATGTCAAATATACTTGTTTGTCCAATCTTTATTAAGTTAAAATTATAAATTTGTTAACTACAAATCCTCTAGTAAACTATGGCTTATTGGCAATTAATCTTTCCGTAATAAGTTATATAAGCCCCCGAACGTTTTATCGTGTAATTAGATAATAACATGTGATTTTATAATTATAAGCTAATAGGTATGTAAAACACTTGGTAATAAATCTTTATTAAAAACCTAGTCTTGAGGCGTCGTAATTGGGCAATCTATTTATTGAGGTTTTGACCGCTCCTATTTTCCGTAATCGAGCCAGCTAAATAATTTAAATTAATTTATAGCAGTTAATTCTACAGCTTGACTCTTGCCCAATACTTTTTTATTTAAAAGCTTATAACCTATTCTTTTATTTAAAGATCAGATAGCTTGTACTTATTGAGGTTTTAATAATTAAACATTGTTGGAAGCCAAACCTTTGATCGGAACCTTCATGACTTATTTCAAAATTAAATATATTCGGTTATTGGTTAAACATTAATGATTTAAAAATGAATATTTCTTATGTTCTCAACTAAATCGATTCAAGTTGGTATTCCAAAATTTAATAAGTTACTCTTATTGTTGATATATATATATATATATATATATTTAATAAATTAATTAGCTCACTATTTATATTAGCTAAACTAAGTCTTACTCATAGTTAAATCTCATTTCCGATTTCGCTATCGTGGACTTGTCTTTAACAATAACTATCTACATTTCGACTAAATAGTTGTACTAATTAATATTGATTTAAGTAGTTCGTAATAAAATATAATTTAATACCTATAAGTTAATTAAATGTTGGTGTACTCGAAAGTTTTTATCTCTTAGATTTGTTCACATCTAGGATTGACTTCATGTAATACCCGTAATTTTTAGGATATAGTATAGAATTTAATCCGATGAGAAAAGAGGTTTTGTTTCCGAGAACCCGTAAAATCGGAAATGCATGGAAGTCAAAAGACGACGATTTAGAAGCCGACGAATCCAAAACTGACGGAATTAAGATTTCAAACATGAAATCAATTTAAGTCGGAATAAATTTAGGATAGGAATCGTAATCCGAGAATGACCCGGAAAACCGAGCCCGAAAACGTGGAAGGATAGAAGTCCGAAAGAGAGGAGGAAAAGACCCGACGGATCGCACGAACCGGTCCGGACCGCAGTCCAGACCGGTGCCGCGCGCTGCCCGCGCGGCACCGCGCCAACCCCGCGTGGCAGCACAGATCACGGCAGATCACGCGATCATGGCGATTTGTTGCCAAAAATTCGACCCCCGACTAAGGAAAGTCAATCCCAGTCGGGGGTAAGGCTATAGGGACGAGAGGGGATGAATTTCCACCCCATAATCAGTCATCAAGAGCCTCCCTTCACCCCAAAACTCTCCCAAAGCCAAAATACCTTTCCGACGACTTTCCGATGACCTTCCGGCAACCAAAACTGACCATGGAAGCGTATAGATCAAGGGACACTGATCTTGAATCGTTGGTAAGGGTTAGATTAGGATTCTTTCTCATTTTTAATCTCAAACCTCACTCTAACTTACGGATCTTTGACTTGCAAACACGTTCGTGGCCGAAGGAGAAGGAGAACGTGTGCGTAGATCCGTTCGTGGTGATTTTGGATGATTCGAGCGACCCTAGGACGACCAAGAACTCTATTACAGCAAGTCAATACCTTTCATGTCAATATGGGTGGCTTAGGGGCGTCCGAAACGTTGGATCTAAAACAAACCGTTAAAATCGAACCTAAAAACCCCAATCTGCGCATTTTCGGAAATCCGACCAAAACTTCTATTTCGAGCGTTTAAACCGAAAAACTCAAAACTAGGATTTTGATCCTAAGATCTTAATCTATGATGAGCATGTTTATACCATTTCAAGTTTTGCTACCCCAAATCGTGTCGGACATATTCTGTGATTTTAAGAAATTTTCAAAAACTGACAGTGCACTTGTTCGAACTTGATGAGCATGTTTATACCATTTCTAGTCCGAACTAATCTTTGTGATGTAAACAAAACTTATAGATAATCATGTCTAGTATGTGTCCATTTGATGTGTCAAAAAGTCGAGTTTTGAAACTGTGTCAAGCCTGAATCCTGACAGCGTACTACTCCTGTGAAAAACTTGATTTTTGACTTGTTTCCTTAATCCGGATCGACAAACTTAAAACACGAAACTTGCTCGTCTCTGTGATTTCAAGTTACTGGTAAATTTTCAGAATTTTCGGACCCAAGACGAATTTTTAATTAATTTTGGAGTGAACAGCGTCTTATGGAAATCACATTTTGAGAAACGGTCGGGACCTTGTTATACGATAAAGCTAAATTTTGGAAAAAAAATTCCCGTTACACTAAGTTAAAACGATATCGGTTACCTAACTAGGGGGCGAGTGCTCTGCAGGGTGCCCCCTAGCTTTCCGCTTCGTGCCTAAATGGACGAGAGCGAATGTTTTGAGAAACTATGCCAAAACGGCAATGCATTTTGGGCCTACACTCTCGAGAGTATCCGTATGGGTTTCCCGAGGCTCCAGAGTGTTACTGTGTATGGAGGATACGGCTGCGGCCGCTGGACTACCAGCTAAACGAAAACTTACGAAACTGGCTGCGGCCGCCGGATCGCCGGCTAACTGATACTTGCTATATTGGCTGCGGCTGCCGGATCGCCGGCTAAACAAAACTTACTAAATTGGCTGAGGCCGCCGGATTGCCGGTTAAACGAAACTTACTAAATTGGCTGAGGCCGCCGGATTGCCGGTTAAATGAAGCTTACTAAATTGGCTGAGGCCGCCGGATCGCCGGCTATATGACACTTACTAAATTGACTGCGGTCGCCGGATCGCCGACTAAACGGAAGCTTACTAAATTGGCTGCGGCCGCCGGATTGCCGGCTAACTTACATATTGTTGAGATGGTGGTGTAACGGGAAAAAATTAAAAGCCTTTATCTTATTTTTAAATTACGTCTTTACTCATGCTATGAGAAAATGTGAATTAAATTGTTGTCTATTAATTAGTCAAATTACGTGTTTTAATATGCATGCTTAAAAATGAGTTTTTAATTATTAAAATTTTTATACCCGTTTATTGCTATGTTGGGGATTGTCTTACTCAGTATTCTTTAATACTGATAAACGTTGCCTTTTTTTATGACAGAGTATGAAGAATGAGCATACATCCGGGGAATTTATTTTGGACATTAAATTATTTTCTGCATGAGACTGTATACGGGCCTGTTAACCTGTGTTTTGGCCGTGTGGGCCCTTATATTTTGTTTCCGCTGCATAACTTATATTTGCGCTGCGTGTATGGATGATTGTTATTTTTAAATATAAGTATTTCCGGACTTAGTTGTTTAAAATTATTTTATACCCTTAGCCTTGCATCTCTCAAGTGAGCTCGAATGAAGTCGTGTCTTGCTTGGGAGGTGTGACGGTGGCATCCCGGCCTGGGTTATCACATCCGGGGTGTTACAGAGTGGTATCAGAGCCCGAAATATTTTTAAAGCTATTATTATTATTTTTAAACTAGTATTACTTTTAAACCATTATTTTTAAAAACATTATTATTTTAAAACTATTATTTTGAGCCCAAAATTTTTCTAGCCCAATATTTAATTATTATGTTGGCTCAAATATTTTGGCCCAATATCCATGTTTTTACTTAAGCCCAAATAATTTATTACTTTTGGCCCAATATAGTGGCCCAAACATTTTATCCTTATTCTTTAAAAATCTATCCATGGAGTATATTTATTTTTAGGCCCGTGGATAATTAAATAAATGCATTACATAGATTAAATTTTTATTGGGGGATGCATATGCATACATTCATTATTTAAAAATATCATCAAAGTATTTATTTAGCTTATCTGTATAGATACCGTTCTTATTTTAGTGTTCGACTTGGCCTTGACTTAGGAGCGTTAGCTTGAGACTAATTGCGCCTTAGTCCTAGATCTTGATCGCCTATGTCTAGTGCTCTCATATCTATTCTCTGCCATTGTCATTCGAACATATAGATCTTCCTAAACGCTAACTTACCTTAGATTAGAAACTTATCTTCGCGTGCTTTCTCAACAGAATGGCACCTAGAGGAAGACCTAGCAATCCACCCATCCCACCCAACACCAACGAAGATCCACGACAACCCAACGTACCAGTACAAGACGTTAGTGCACCCAATCAAGGAGGACAAGTAGCCTCCATACCTAAGAACTTAAGTGACCGCTTGAGAACTATAGAGGAAGCTTTGGTTGCCTTGGGAAATGCACTAATCAACCAAGGGCAAGGCAAGAGGAAACGGGACCACGGAACCGATAATTACTCAGGTAGGAACCATAATCGGTGTGGCCCGAATAGACAACCTCAAGGCAACAGTGGAGGAAACAAAGGGATAGTCTTCAACCATGGTGACTATGCGCCACCATGCCCAAAGTGTGGTAAACCACATTATGCGAGAGGATGCCCTAAACCTAGCGCGTGCTATCGATGCGGTCGACAGGGTCACCGACTGCGTGAATGCCGGACTCGGATGGAGAACATTGACAAGCGAGAAGATTTGAATAGGCTGGATTTGGTGAACGCTCAGCAAGGAAATCAAGGAGGAACTGTAGGACGATTGGACGACGACGATCGAGTCAATGTACCAGCTCAATGAGAAGGGGGTCGAAGGTAACGATACCCGAACCTTCCCGAGAATAACGTATAGGCAGTTATGGGGACATAACTGAAGTCCTAAGGGGGAGAGGATGTAATACCCCGTAATAATACGTAGACATTTATTTTTGAGCCCGACCCGAATATTTTGTACCCTGAATAAACAAATTCAAATTGTTTTGAACTACGTAATGACTTGATCCCTTCACGGGGTACGTAGGCAACTTGGAAATCTCAATTATGGGTTCAGTCCAATAATAATAAACAACAACTCACAATAATACAATCACTTAATCAAACAATTCCCGAACTCGCGAGATGATAAAGCGCAACTTCGAGGACGAAGTTGATTCTTAAGGAGAGTAGACTGTAATAGCCGTAATTTTTAGGATATAAAATAGAATTTAATCCAATGAGAAAGAGGTTTTGTTTCCGAGAACCCCTAAAATCGGAAATGCACAGAAGTCAAAAGACGACGATTTAGAAGCCGACGAATCCAAAACCGACGGACTTAAGATTTCAAACATGAAATCAATTTAAGTCCGAATAAATTTAGGATAGGAATCGTAATCCGAGAATGACCCGGAAAACCGAGCCCGAAAACGTGGAAGGATAGAAGTCCGAAAGAGAGGAGGAAAAGACCCGACGGATCGCACGAACCGGTCCGGACCGCAGTCCAGACCGGTGCCGCGCGCTGCCCGCGCGGGATCGCGCCAACCCCGCGTGGCAGCACAGATCACGGCAGATCACGCGATCATGGCGATTTGTTGCCAAAAATTCGACCCCCGACTAGGGAAAGTCAATCCCAGTTGGGGGTAAGGCTATAGGGACGAGAGGGGATGAATTTGCACCCCATAATCAGTCATCAAGAGCCTCCCTTCACCCCAAAACTCTCCCAAAGCCAAAACACCTTTCCGACGACCTTCCGGCGACTTTCCGGCAACCAAAACCGACTGTGGAAGCGTATAGATCAAGGGACACTGATCTTGAATCATTGGTAAGGGTTAGATTAGGATTCTTTCTCATTTTTAATCTCAATCCTCACTCTAACTTACGGATCTTTGACTTGCAAACACGTTCGTGGCCGAAGGAGAAGGAGAACGTGTGCGTAGATCCGTTCATGGTGATTTTGGACGATTCGAGCGACCCTAGGACAACCAAGAACTCTATTACAGCAAGTCAATACCTTTCATGTCAATATGGGTGGCTTAGGGGTGTCCGAAACGTTGGATCTAAAACAAACCGTTAAAATCGAACCTAAAAACCCCAATCTGCGCATTTTCAGATATCCGACCAAAACTCCTATTTCGAGCGTTCAAACCGGAAAACTCAAAACTAGGATTTTGATCCTAAGATCTTAATCTATACTGTGTAAAAATTTCAAAGGTTTTTATCGAGTTTTGCTACCCCAAATCGTTT
This sequence comes from Hygrophila difformis, assembly GCA_030278955.1. Classification (NCBI taxonomy): domain Eukaryota; kingdom Viridiplantae; phylum Streptophyta; class Magnoliopsida; order Lamiales; family Acanthaceae; genus Hygrophila; species Hygrophila difformis. The sequence goes on along the minus strand of JAOANR010000003.1, from coordinate 36,651,576 downwards.
CAGACATATTCTGTGATTTTAAGAAATTTTCGAAAACTGACAGTGCACTTGTTCGAACTTGATGAGCATGTTTATACCATTTCTAATCCGAACTAATCTTTGTGATGTAAACAAAAGTTGTAGATAATGATGTCTAGTATGAGGCCAAAAAATTTCAGAATTTTTGGAGTCCATTTCATGTGTCAAAAAGTCGAGTTTTGAAACTGTGTCAAGCCTGAATCCTGACAGCGTACTACTCCTATGAAAAACTTGATTTTTGACTTGTTTCCTTAACCCGGATCGACAAACTTAAATACAAAACTTGCTCGTCTCTGTGTTTTCGAGTTACTGGTAAATTTTCAGAATTTTCGGACTCAAGACGAATTTTTAATTAATTTTGGAGTGATCAGCGTCTTATGGAAATAACATTTTGAGAAACTTGTTGAAATTGTGAGACTTTGAAATTTCTAAACAAATGGTCGAGACCTTGTTATACGATAAAACTAAATTTTGGAAAAAAAATTCCCGTTACACTAAGTTAAAACGATATCGGTTACCTAAGTAGGGGGCGAGTGCTCTGCAGGGTGCCCCCTAGCTTTCCGGTTCGTGCCTAAATGGACGAGAACGAATGTTTTGAGAAACTATGCCAAAACGACAATGTATTTTGGGCCTACACTCTCGAGAGTATCCGTATGGATTTTCCGAGGCTCCGGAGTGTTACTGGGTATGGTGGATACGGTTGCGGCCGCCGGACTACCGGCTAAACGAAAACTTACGAAACTGGCTGCGGCCGCCGGATCGCCGGCTAACTGATACTTGCTATATTGGCTGCGGCCGCCGGATCGCCGGCTAAACGAAACTTACTAAATTGGCTGAAGCCGCCGGATCGCCGGCTAAATGAAACTTACTAAATTGGCTGAGGCCGCCGGATCGCCGGCTAAATGAAACTTACAAAATTGGCTGAGGCCGCCGGATCGCCGGCTATATGACACTTACTAAATTGGCTGTGGCCGCCGGATCGCCGGCTAAACGGAAGCTTACTAAATTGGCTGCGGCCGCCGGATTGCCGGCTAACTTACATATTTTTGAGATGGTGGTGTAACGGGGAAAAATTAAAAGACTTTATCTTATTTTTAAATTACGTCTCTACTCATGCTATTCGATTATTTACTATGCCATGTTTTACAATTTTGCCTATGCCTTAAATTATCATTTTTAAATTTAATTTAGCTATGAGAAAATGTGAATTAAATTGTTGTCTATTAATTAGTCAAATTATGTGTTTTAATATGCATGCTTAAAAATGAGTTTTTAATTATTAAAATTTTTAAACCCCTTTATTGCTATGTTAGGGATTGTCTTACTCAGTATTCTTTAATACTGATAAACGTTGCCTTTTTTATGACAGAGTATGAAGCATGAGCATACATCCGGGGAATTTATTTTGGACATTAAATTATTTTCTGCGTGAGACTGTATACGGGCCTGTTAACCTGTGTTTTGGCCATGTCGGCCCTTATATTTTATTTTTGCTGCACAACTTATATTTCCGCTGCGTGTATGGATAATTATTATTTTTAAATATAAGTATTTCCGGACTTGGTTGTTTAAAATTATTTTATACCCTTAGCCTTGCATCTCACGAGTGAGCTCGAATAAAGTCGTGTCTTGCTTGGGAGGTGTGGCGGTGGCATCCTGGCCTGGGTTATCAAATCCGGGGTGTTACACTTCAATAAATTCATGCTTTAAAAAATATATTTTCTTTTCATCTTCCAAAAATTAAATTTATGAGAAATTTTTTAATATCTATTTATTAAAATTTAAAATTTCTATTTAAAATTTTTTACGAGGTGTTATATTTAAAAACTCTGAAATTTTACAGGCACAATCTTAACACGATTATCTACAACTTTCGTTTAGAAATCAAGGTCTAATTCCAATCGGATCAGTTATGAAAATTTGGATCAAGTTCGAAATCAAGTTTGTCAGCTTTTTATGAATTCGATGAAAACGCAGATTAGTTCGGTTCAGATTCGGAGGTTCAAATCTCGATATAAATTCATGATTTTTTACATGCTAGTTCTAGACATCATTCTCAACAGTTTTTGTTTATATCTGTAACGACCCGAATATTTTGTATCCCAAATAAATAAATTCGTATTGTTTTGAACTACGTAATGACTTGATCCCTTCACAGGGTATGTAGGCAATTTGAAAATTTAAATTCTGGGTTCAGTCAAATAATCACACACCAACACATAATTAAACAATCAAACAAACAATCAAACGATTAAACAATCACACAATAGGTCGCGCAACTTCGAGGACGAAGTTGATTCTTAAGGAGGGTAGACTGTAATACCCGAGACTTTTAATAATAGGAAATGGAATTAATTCCAAGAACCGTGAAGTCGAAAATGATTTAAATAAATAAATCATTGCACGGGAATCGAAAGACGACGAATTCGACGCCGACGAATTTAAATTCAATGGATTCAAGAATTCGAATACGAAATCAATTAAAGACGAAATAAATTTAGGATAGGAATTGTAATCCGAGAATGACCCAGAAAACCGAGCCCGAGAAGTAGGAGGATAGAAACCCGAACGAGAGGAGGAAAGACCCGACGGATCGCACGGCCCAGCCCGGCCGCAGCCAAGCCGGAGGCCCCGCGGTGCCGCGGGGTCTGGAAGAAAACCGCGCCGAGGCCGCGTGGGACGGCAGTGTGCGATCAAGTTTCTTTTTCGGACGATTTCTTACCTTATTTTCGACCCCCGAGGCCGCGTGACAGATTTCGAGTCCGAACTTGTTGAATTAATCTGATTTAATCCGTAATGATTTTTCATAAATTGCTCTAATAAAACTTGTTTATTTTGGTTTCTTTTAAGTGCCTATAAAATTTCATAAAGTTTGGAGGTCATTTGCTATGTCAAAAACTCTTGAAAATCAGTGCGTTGTGTTAGAAAAGTTGGCAGATTTTATGTCTTGCAAAGATTGTGAAATTTCACTTGTTTCCTCACCTAGTTTTGGAAAACATAAAACATGAAAGTTGTTCGTTAGCGTGTTTTTGAGCTACTGTAAAAATTTCAAGTCGATTGCCTTTAAAATGAATTTTTAAAATGAGATGGCGTAAACTGTGGCAATGACTTGCTTGAAATGTTGAAAAACTCGACTTTTGAGAAACACATGATTCGTGAGATATGTCTAAACAATAAAACATTCTTTTTTCAAAAATCCCGTTAATCTAGGCTGAGCTAGATCTCCATGTAAGTAGAGGGTGAGTGCTCTGCAGGGAGCCCCTCTATCTTGAAATTCGTGCCCGAGTGGACGAAATGTGAAATACTGTGATATTGTGCCAAAACGGCCATTGAAATTAGTCTACACTCGGGTGTATCCAAATGGGTTACTCGATGCTCCGGAGTGGAAAGGGTCCGAAAAATTAAAGTTACAAAACTGCGCAACCGTGGATCCTATTTTTGTCAAATTTTCTATTTATTAACTTATGTCATGTTTCGTTCGATTTTTACGTCGCCAAATCGTTATGGTAAGAATCAACTTACTTAGTTTTGGATCTCCGGCTTCCGAATTCATTGGCGTGTCTTCCGGGATCCTCCTACGTGTCCTAGTTCCTTCGTCCTCTTCCTTTTTGTTTCGATTCGCGGTTTTAAAGAAGAAATGCGCTAAGTTAGATTCATACTCGATTTTCATATGAAAAATATGAACTATTACTTTACCTCACCACCAACCTATGCTCGGGAGACCTTGATCTCGTCCTAGATGCCCCCTCCTTCGCTGACTTTGCTTCCAACGAACTAGATCTTGGGTTTTTCGGGTGTTCGAAGGTAGGAGTGATTTGTGAGTAGAAACTGAGGAAGTGTTGAAGGGCGTACGGGAGCTGAAACGAGGGTATTTTATAGGCTCCAACAACCCCACATATCGAGGAGTTGGTTAGGCAAGATTTGGGGCACAAGATTTGGGGAGAAAATCTCGGGGTTAGTTGGGCAAGATTTGGGGAGAAAATCTCGGGGTTAGTTGCCGCCAGATATGGCGCCCCTTTGGGCTCGGCCTGGGCTCAGCCTGGGTCGTGCCGTGCTATCCGGTTGGGCCTTTTCTCTTCTCTCTTGGGCCTTTCTCCTATTTTCTTGGGCTTATTCATTGGGTTATTCTTGGACTTTAAACTCCTATTTTAAATTCATTTGGATCCAAATTTAATTTCGTGTTCGAAATCTTAAGTCCATCAACGTTCGGTTCCCGTGCAATAATTTATTTAATTAAATTATTTTCGACTTCACGGGCTCTTGGAAATTAAATTTCTTTTGATCTTTGAATTAAATTCCATTTCTTTTTATTTTTATTTTATTTATCTGTTTATTTATTTATATATTTGTTTATTTATTTTTTTATGTGACCAATTTTGCGGGTATTACAGTGAGACAGGGGTGAAACAGGATTCTCATTGAGGGAGGGCTGGAATCACAAAAAAAATAAAAAATCACAGAAAAATAAACCAACTCAAAAACAGATGCAAACTATATAAAATATGTTCAAATAACATTATACAAAATGAGGGAGGGCTTTGTTTCTATTCATTTATAACATTACTATGCTTTAACTCTACATAACCTACATATTCTACGCTTTGATATGCAAGAATTATGGGGGGCCTATGCCACTCCTAATTTTTTTTGGAGAAACTGATGCCAGAGAAAAAATAAGGAAAAAAACAAAGGAAAAAGACTAGCTAAAAGGACGAAGCCTAGACTCTGGGGAACATCATGCCGGAATAGTCCGCCGCCAGATCCACAAGGACATTATCAGGGGGAAAGGCCCACGTCGTAAAGAAAAGTTCCTTCGAAGCACCAAAATTGGCTAGCTTATCAGCGACCCTATTGCCCTTCCGCGCTGAATGAGAGACTCAAGAGGATGAAAGCAATCTTGGGAGTCCATCAGCTCAATGGCAACTTTTGAATCAGAATACACTCCAACCCTCCTAATGCCAAGACGAACAATATGCTCCAGACCAAAGACCAAGGCATCCACCTTTGCATACACATTCAAATGACTCCCTAAGTAGCCACAACCCCCACTCTTCCAGACCCAGTTGCATCTCGAATAACATACCCAAATCCCGATCGCCCAGAGTTCCCAAAAGAACTCCCATCGGTGTGAAGGATAAACTCTTGATAATTAAGCATGTTCCATCCAACCATTTGCATCTATCTGCATGCACCAGCGGGACCTCTCTAGCTCGGGTAAGCTCCAATTCAAGGCGACGAGCTTCCCGTTAAAGCACCCAGGTAGGTTTGGATTTTGCAGTGAACACTCTAGCATTGCGTTCGAGCCAAATCACCCATAAAGCTGCAAGGAAGATGTCCCTGTAAGCTGTGAACATTCCCTATCTGAATTCCATAATCTGAAGGAACTTGATCGCTATCATGAGGAATAAGGATATGGAGCCGGCGCCAAACCTGTCTAACCCACGAGCAATTAAAAACACAATGAGACCAAGTCTTCATTTCATCTCCACATAATTGGCATAACGGAATTGATTAGTAGGCAATGCTGCATGGCTAAGCAGCCAACTGAAAAGACCTATTTTTTCAGGATTCCACGGCCTCCACGTCCAACGCCATGACGTACTTGCCAAGGATCCTCCAACAAGGAATGAGTATTCAGAACTTACTGAGTACCGTCCAGACCTGTGCTGACTCCATATCCACCCATCTGTTAAGGACGGGTGCATAATAGGAGGAGGAGAAGTAGCAAATTCCATTGCAATTTCGGGTGGGATAGTGGTGGTTAATGCACTAAATTCCTACCTGTCATCTTTCACAATGTCAGATATGGTAAGCTCCATATCCTGAGTCGTGATATACGGAGGAAGACGTGGCCCAAGCTGAAGCCCCTTCCACCACTCTGTAAACTAGAGGGAGTTGTTGCCTTCCCTACCCAAAAACAAAACCCACCCTTGAGTAGCGGAATAATTTTGTGTAGAACTCCCTGCAGCTTGGAGGGTCCTGCTCTCTGTGCATTCATTCTTAAGTGAACAGCCGAGAAGGTTGACTTTTCAAACTGAACCCATGGTTTATCAGGCGTTTCTAACATACCCCATACTAATTTTCCCAACATCGCCACATTCATGGTTCTGGCCCGACGTAGTCCCAGCCCTCCTACAGACTGCAGCTGGCCACCACCTCCCACTTGACCAAGTGAATTCCCTTTCCAGTACTATCCTTGCAAATAAACCGATTGATCCTCCTATCAATAGCATTACAAATCCATTCCGGGATCCAATGAATTTGCATAGGATGGAATAGCCGCGAGCACCGACCTACATAGCGTGAGTCGTCCGGCCTTGTTGAGCAATTTACATGCACACTCTTCCAATTTGGCATCCATTTTCTCTAAAATAATGTTGAACTATGAGTTCCGTTGTCGACCTAACAACATTGGGAATCCTAGATAGGTACCCATTTCGTTAGTAGTAGGGATATGAAGTTCCTGAGAAATCCACAGCCGGTCCACAGCAGAAATAAGATTCGGAATGAAAATGGGGGATTTACGTTGATTGAGTTTCATACCCGAGCTCATCGCAAACTGGCGCAGGGTACGGTTCACAGTCACAATACTTGATCTTTCAATCATAGAGCACAAGAGAAGGTCATCCGCATAGAGAAGATGCGAGATCCCCATATCAGAATTTGGGATCCTAATCAGTAGCCATTTACCAGCAGTAACAAGGGACTGAATGAGTAGAGATAACTTCTCCATAACAAGAAGGAAGAGGTAAAGCGAGAGCGGATTGCCTTGGCGCAATCCCTTGCCCGATCTGAACTCCGGCAATGCGCCACCATTCCAGATGAGTGAAAAGGCTGCTGAGGACACACAAGTCATAATAAGCTCAATGGCGCTATTCGACGGCTGTAATTCATTTAAGCAGTTTCAAAGAAATGTCCATCAAACGTTGTCATACGCCTTCTCAATATTTATCTTTAAAATAACAGCTTTTACCCGAGTTCTAGAATTTGAGAGCTGGCCCAATAATTCTTGCAGCGTTATGGCATTATCGACCGGCCCTCTTCCCGGCAAGAAAGCAGACTGGTGCCAAGAGATGGAATGTTGAAGAACTGGCCACAATCTGTTAACTAGCAGCTTCGTCAGAATCTTATATAAGACATTACAGAGCGTGATCGGTCGGAAATGTTTAAAAGACGTCGGGAGCGGAACCTTTGGGATGAGACAAATATATGCATTACACAGGCCTAGAGGGAGGATTCGTTCTGCAAAAATCCGTCTCATAAGTTCACTGATTGAGACACCAACAATGTCCCAGTAAACTTTGTAAAAATGTCCGGGAAATCCATCTGGACCGGGGGCCGAGAAGGGATTGATACTGATCACCACTTCATGCACCTCCAAGCTAGTTGGAGCGGCAGCCACCACCTCCCCCATTTCAGAAGGAACAACAGACAAGGTGGGAACTGGCAGAAACTCCTCAACATTATCATCATTCATAGAATTAGATTGACATTCCACTGCTGGAGCAGAAAATAAATCCAGAAAGAACTCTCTGGCTAAAGACTGCAAAATAGCTTCATCCTCACACCACTCTCCATTGGGAAGGAACAACCCATGGATGCATTCCTGGTGTTGCTTTTGTTTAACGCGGCCATGAAAGTATGACGTGTTTCTATCGCCAAATCTCACCCATTTATGTTAAGATTACTCAAGACACTAAAGGCAAGACTGATTTGCAGCATCAAGATGGAATTGGCTAGCTTGTACCTTGCTGTTTGTTTTAGTTAGAGTAGAGTAGTCGTTTCTCTTATATTGTTTTTTACTTCTATAAGCGTGCTTACGCTTCTTACCTATCTCTGGCCTATATATATTTGGTTGCGCTGTAATCTGAACATTGATTCTGCCTTAGCCCGAAATGAACGACTTGACAATATTGCAATATATAGATTTTAAAATGAAAGAGATGGTGAGGCCGAAAGGTGAAGATGAAGAAAAGACACAAAAATAAAAGGATACCAAACCTAGAACAAAGGTGACCCGGATTCGGTTATATGATTAGACTAAACAAACCCGAAAACCCCCTTCCAAGTGCATTGTTCTTGATTCCAAGGAGTCTAATCTCTCCATGGTGTGGATCAATCAAAGGATTAATGGCACAAGATTGTTGAGAGCCGTATGAGAGCTCTCAAGGAAAAAGGACTTTGATAAAGTGAAAGATTGTATTCAAAATGATCAAAGTTTCTTACAAGTGAAAGGGAACCCATATACATAGGGGAACCCATTAAACAAGCTAAACAAAATTATTAAACAACCCTAACATTGTTCTCAACAATCGAGAATCAAAATACACAAAAGGGAAACTGGACGACGCGAGCCTCGACTTACGACGTGATCCTCGCCTCGCGTCGTAGGTAGATCTGGCATCGTAGCAGCTTGGGTGGTCCGGGGGCTTCACGTCGTGAGACATGGTTCACGTCGCTAGCCTCGCCTAGCGTCGTAAGTAACTTGCTTAACGTCGTAGGTCTGTTGATAGGGAAGACGCCAAGCCTAGGTACCACGACGTGAGACTGGTCTAGCATCGTGCGCGGGTTTAGCGTCGTAGCTCTCAAACTTTGAAGAAATTCCTCTAACTGTTCATTGACTGGGGTCCACTGTACAATTCCGGCGTTCACCTCCATTGACCGAAGACTTTTCCGGAAAACTTTCCGACCAAATTCCGGTTAGATTCCTGCAACCTCGCCGGAGCTCCGGCGAACCTTCTGGCGAAGGCGACGACAGCGACGGCAACGGCGACATTGATGTTGGGAGCCTCTTTTCTGACCTCTTCATACTAATTTGATCCATAATTGCAGCTGGCGGTCATCCTCCTTCCGATTTTAGTTCGATGAAGCGGGATCCAGAGTGATGGGTCCCAGTTCCTTCTTGGTATTCTTCAAGCTGGAATAGCAGCTGTATCTTTCGGGCTCCTTTGGGTTCAGATTTACATGTTTCCTGCAATAGAAAATGATAAACGAAATCAGTGAATCTTTTAATTCATTGCCTGGATACCGGCCCGTCCGGATATGTGGGAATTATCAGTTCATTTGTTCCGGTGACCACGCCATCCCCACCCCTTGGAGAGATTGATCCATCAAACGATCAGATTCAAGCTCCTCGTCTCGCTCGAATAAGGAAAGATCTGCAACATTGAAAGTTGGATGAATATTATAATCATCAGGCAGTTAATCCGATAAGCATGGTCGTTAATTTTCTCAAGGACTCTAAATGGCCCAGTTCCGCGAGGTGCGAGCTTTCTGTGTGATTGCGCAGGAAACCGTTCTTTGCGCATATGAACCCAAACCCAGTCTCCGGGTTTCAGAAGCAGCTTCTTTCTGCCCTTGTTGCGTAGTCGGGCATAATTCTCAGACGCCTTTTGGAGACTTTCACGCATATCCTGATGAAGATCCTTGAACTAGAAGCAGTAACAATGCGTAAAAGATTACCAAAAATTCCAAAGGCATTTCCAAAAACATCCTTGTTTCTGTCAAGCATTTCCAAAAATTCCAAAGGCATTTCAGGTGCAGCAGTGATAGTTCTAAATATGGAATCATCTGGTTTAATATAAGCATGGAAACAATGACCTGTGAATTCAGGTTCTAGCGCGGCTTGCTTGAACTCAACCGTAGTCAATATCAGACATTGACTGGAGGGAGTTGAACCAGCAGGTGATTCTCCTATTGTGGCCTTACCCTTGGTACGCGTGATAATGGCCAAAATTGACCATTATTTTCAATCTATTTCCGTGTCTAATACGGACATTTGATCGCATTCCGGTCTTATTTTAATAAGAAAGCAGTTGAATTCAGCAGATTTATGCAAGTTTGTATAAATAATAAGCTGGTATTGAAAAATACAAAAATATTGTTTTTTTTATTAAAATTCTTATTAAAAAAACCCAAAAACATGATAAAATACTAAAAATCCCACATTTGATAATTATGGTCTAGTAATATTTGTTCGGTGGAACACGGGTCCATTAAACGAATCTCTAGCCAAATAATCAAGTGGAAATAAATATACTTATATTTTATTTTATTTAATATTTTGATGTATATATTTTTAATTTTTATGTTTGTTTATTTCTATTTCTGTTTTCTGCTATGATTTAAACAAATAATTGGTCCTCTAATCCATCTTAATTAAGTTCAATTTATTATTTGCAGGTCCAAGAATTAAGTCCAATTCAAAAAAATTCAGTCCAACCCACCAACAAGCCCAACTCCCTTAGCCAAATTAACCCAGGCCCAATACTACTCAACCAACTCCAACACCCTAGCCCAATTACCCACTAACCCTAACCCTAACCCTAACCTGCCGCCGGCGGCGCCGCCGCCGCCGGCCACCGCCTCCATCTTCCCGAGCAACGCCCACCATCCCTTCCTGCTCCCTTCTCCAACCGCCAACCCCGCCGGCGGCCCTCCGGCAATTTTCCCGACCATCCCAAACCTCCATTTCCGCCACCAGTTCCGACACCACGTCCTCCGCCCATCTCCGGCCACCCCTCAAACCCGAGCCACCATCTCTCCATCTCCGACGCCCTCATCGCCTCGGCCAGCCACCTCCATCTCCGGCCACCCTCTCTTCCTCCATTTTCCGATTCAACAACAACCACCATCCCGCCACCTCCATCCGGAAACCCTCTCCAATCAACCACCACCATTCCAACACCACAAAACCACAAAATCAAACCAAAACCCCAAAAATTAAAACAAATACACTCCCCTCGGCCACCGCTCCTCCTCCATTTCCGTCATCCCATCCGCCTCGAACACCACCGCACCACCGCGCATCTTCCACTCGAATCCCGCCGCCGCTGCTCATACTCATCTCCACCACCATTCCCGAGCTCCCTCCGGCCAAGCACCAACGGATTTCGACAACACCCAAATTTCAGAGAACGAGAAAAATGGAGAGGAGAAGAGAGAAGAAGCAGGAAGCTGGAAACGAAAACAAAGAAAACTGGAACAAAAAAATTGGAAAACTGGGCAGACGAAACGAGAGTGAGAGAAAATAGAAAATGGGAGAAGAGAGATCGAGACAAGAAATGGAAGAGAGACGAAAAAGATGGAAGAGCAAAATTAGAAAATAAAGAACGAAGAAGAAGAAATTTGAAGAAGAAAGCTGTAAACAGAAAGGGATCGAGAATCAAGAGAAAGAAATGAAGAAGAGAGAGACAGAAAAATTAGGCATTTTGTCGCGGAAGGTGTACTCCGCGACAAAGTGTTCCGCGCCCAAAAATTTGCTCCGCGCCCAAGAATTATTCCGAGACTGTGAGAGGGAATCAGGCACAAAATTTTGTCGCGGAACCATGTTCCGCGACAAAGTGCTTCGCGCCCAAGACACGCACTCCGCGACAGCTACACTCCGGGACAGCAGAAGTCACGTGACTTGCTCTTTTCAATTTCCCATGTGCCACAATACTCAGGAAGTCCCAGGATCTCAGCTCCCGCAAGCATATATTTTCGTCCTTTCCTCTCCGGACCTCCAGTCCCGCCCCCTCCTGGGCGCCATCTTGGAGCCAAAAAGTGTTTTGTCCCTATTCCGCGACAAAACAGTTGTTTAGCGACCAGATGGGCCTAATGGGCCTAGGGCTAATTTTCCACCTCTATAAATATATCCTCCCACCCCCTTGAACAGTAACCTAGCTACACTTTAGTTTAGTTTGCTGTTTTGGAGGCACCACTGTGCTCTCCAAAATTAGTGTAGGTAGATGTAGTTTAATTTATTTTCATGCCATGTAGAAATAGACTTTAGCTTAGTTTTAATTTAGGCTTTGTAATAAAATAAGTGTAGCTAGTGTTCACTTTTATTTTTTTTTCAGTTTTATATTTTGTAGTTTGTGGGTTTCAAACACTTAATTAATGAGTGCATTTTGAACCATGTGTTGTAGTTAGGTTTTATTGCTTTCCCTATTTAATAAAATGCATAAACACTTAATGCTTGACCTTGATAGATTTAGTGTTGGTGTTGTATTCAGTAATAGCACAGGCTGTTTTCATCTTTTGCTATTATTGCTTGTTTTTGTTATTTCTTTTTATTTTAATTTTGGTTTTTGGTGTCCTGTTCCCACTTTTTCGTCTTTAGTTCTTAGGTAGTGTTTTTATTTTTAGTTTTATTTTTATTTCTAATGGACTAGATCTAAAAAGGGGATAGTATTAAAATGTTTATGCATACTTATATAAAAATTGCATATTCCTATATTGTATTGCATCACATTGTGACCCCACGGGTTGCAATGTAATTTTCCCGTTGTGATCCCACGGATCACAACGCACACCCATGTAATGCAATATAAGGGGTTATGCTGCCAAAATTTTTATAAAATTTTAAAACCCTTTGTCGCCATACACTCTTGTCGCGGAACCACGTTCCGCGACAAAACCCCTGTTTAGCGACAGAGGACCAAATTCTTGCATTTTGTCTGCATGGCTTTTGTCGCGGAGCACCCTTGTCGCGGAACCACGTTCCGCGACAAAATCTTATTCCGAGACAGAAAATTATGCCTTGCCATTAATTTTGAAACCCTTGGTCGCGAAGCAATCTTGTCGCGGAACGTCTTGTCGCGGAACCACGTTCCGCGACAAAACCCTTGATTAGCGACCAAGGATCCAAATACTTGTAATTTTATTCTGGGAGGACTCTGGCGCGGAACCTTTGTCGCGGAACCACGTACCGCGACAAAATCCTTGTTCCGCGACCAGGAATTATGTCCTTACCAATTTTCAACCCTCTTTGTCGCTATATTTCCTTGTCGCGGAACCATGCTCCGCGACAAAATTTTTGCTTAGCGACAAAACACACCCTAATTTTCAAAATATCCATTTCTCTTATTTCCCACCCCTTTGTCGCGGAGCCACGCTCCGCGACACAAACTCTATTCCGCGACAAAGTGGCACCTTGTTGCCAATTTTTATTCTTCATCTCACTCCATTAATTAATTGAACCTTTATATTAATATTTTGAGGTTGAAATCCAATGATCTCAACCCATGATTAATTTGATATAAAGAACTTTGTTCAATTTCCCATTAAAAGACTTTTCTAAAAAATCAAACTCTAATGATCTAAGTATATAATCCGGACTGTAATTAATTAATTAATTATGGAATGAGTGATTATTTAGACATGAAGAGTAATTATGGAATCATTTCCATACCTTGCATGAGAAACCAATGTCTCTCATGCAAGATGACCCAAAAATATTTTTATTTTATTTATTTTGTCTTTTCCCGTAATGTGTGAAACAGTTAATAAGGAATATATCAGATTAATGTTGGCGGGTATTCCCACACGGATAACTAGCTCGTATTCTGTATATTAATTATTAATTGTTATTTTGCATGGTCCGGATAGTGGCCGGTGGAAGCCTTGGCGGTTCGTCCATCCGGGATTATAATAGCTGCTCAGCTGACTACTATCCGGATACAGTTTTCTTTTCTTTATCTTAATTTCAAACCCGAATCTCAAACTGTGCCAACATTAGACGACATAGGTCATTGTTGTCTAGTAATTAAGACAGTGAAAGAACATGTAGGTTTTTCTCTGATTCACAGACAGTAAGGGTCTGAATGATAGCGACCACTGTCATTTAAGATTATTCTGCTGTCTAAAATCTTTCCATCTGGAATAATTGGGAACTGGATAGCAGATGTTTGCAGTCCAGATCACCCCAGTTATTTCTGGCACTCTTTTTAGCCAAAATTCTTCTCATCTCCGGCTATTTCATCTTTGTGTTCCAACTTCTGTCTAAACCCACCTTATATTTTGGGTTATTTAAATTTACACTTCTTTATAAAATTATGCATGATATTATTATGTAGATATTGTGGTCAATATTATTTTGGGATCCTTCCCTTGGACATAGAAGTCTTGATTTTAATCAGATGTCTCATAATAAATTTCCAACAAAAATTCCTTTATAAAATCCGGATCTGAGTAAGGGATAAATTCAACAGTTATGACTAATTCATATCCGACTGGGGGTTGATTTTGGGAAATTAGAAGCAGAGTCAGCGATTAGGTCTCACCTAGACTGAAAGGATCTGTGTTTTAATTGAGAGTCTAGTACCTGTATAGGGAATGATTTTCAGATTTATTATTTTCCAAAATTGCTGTTTGTTGGAAATCTTGTATTAAATATTGCACTGGGTCAGATTCCACTTGGATTCCGATAATGTGTGACAGATAATACTAGAGGAACAACATTCAGGCCTTGGTTATCTTCTAAGGTAGGGTTGAGTATTCTTTCAACTGCTATCCTCTTCTGCCAAAGCCTATTTTTGAGTCTTGAGTGAGTGCATCCGGAACGAACTAATTTATTAGTTCGTTTCATTAGTTTGTATCTCATAACCACCCGACGGGAAGTGAACACTGCGAGCGGTTCACCGAGAATAGGGAATTCTTGATCCACATCCGATCATTCTGATTGGGGGCTTTCTTTTACTACCAGGGTCAGACTTTCAAAAACCTCCGAGTGATAGGATTTTAAATGCTTTCTTTACCGCTTTCTTTTAAATGCTTTCGTTAGAGGTCACTCGGTTGTATTGAGAGTTGTGTAACTGCTACTAGGACTGAGAGTTAAGGGATAGTTCAGGGCTTGATTAGAATCTTTGGGTGTGACATGGGGGAATGATAGCAGTACTTGACACTTCAATAAATGATTTGTCAGGTGTTGCTTGTCCACCACAGATGAATGACACGCTCTGACGGGAGCAGTTGTGAGTCTGTGGTATCTTAGAATTTGTTTTCTTAAGAGCATGTAAACTCTTGCTGTAAGTACCTGTCTGTTAAAGGGAACATGGTATAGAGAGCATGAGAATTAGCTAACTGAACGAATTATCCCAAGCTAAGATCTGTGTATTAAAGTGGAAGTTTAACTGTGTTTCATCTGAATCTTGTCCAATCTTTATTCTTTTCTCCCTGTCCATTCTGTCTCATTTTAAATATGCTTTCTTTCTTAGAATAATCTTAGCCGCTTTCTTAGATTAATTTTATTGTCTTCTTAGATTAATTTAATCCGCTTTCTAGAATAATTTTATCTGCTTTATTTTAATTGCTTTCATAACTCAGTTTAAATCCTGTCAAGTAGTTGTTAGTCATATCACAAACTTGAATTGAGTAACCGAGTGGAAAATCTTAGTAAACGGCGTGGGCCCTGCTTCTATCGCACATCCTCCAGTGAACGATCCGGTACTTACTATAAATACTGCAATTTTTGACTCCGTGCGCTTTCGGGGGCACAGTTTCTTAACACGAGTAAATAAAAATGTGATTTTTCAGAAGATACTCATGTAGTGGGAATCTGCCGAAAGTTTCATGGCAGGAAATCTCATGACATGAAATCATGAGAAGTATCATGGCACATATGCCGGGGACCCTCAGTGTGACAGGCTGAAGGTCAATTTATCCCGGTTGTATCATGAGATTTGTCAGAAGTTTCATGGCAGAGAGGACCACATTGCCATTTGAAATTAAAGCCCCTCACATGAGTAATAAAGAGTAACACCCTTAATATATCCCTAAACCCATTCCATAAATCATAACGCTCTTTCATTTAATAAATTAATCCTGATATAATTTTATTGAAAAATACTCGTGTTAATGAAATTTGTCAAAAGTTTCATGGCGCCGTTGCCGGGGAGGATGCAGCGTCGTTTATTAAGAGAACTACACTCCTGATTACTCATAGTTAGTTTAGTGTTAGTTTAGTGTATTTATTTCAGAACAGAGAAGTACCCTCACATCAATTAAACATTTAGAGTACTAAGACTCTAAATGTGAGGATGTTGATTTGAGGGGAAGACCTAACCAATTGGGTATTGTTGCTTGCAGGAATCATGGAGCCGCAAAAATGGTGTAAGGAGTTAAATGTGGAAGTGTAGCATTGGGGCTACACTACTTTGATCTTTCGTTTAATTTTACACCTCTCCAATTGTAAAAATCGAGGTTAATTAAACGAAAAATCAAAGAAAAATGGAGAAGTGTAGCAGTGGAGCTACACTAATTGGCAATTGTAAATTGCACAACACGTGAGACTCACGTGTTTGTCATCTCCACCACATCCGGACCACGAAGCTCAACCGCTACTCCATCGCTCATCCACCTCAACACCACCACTGCGCTGAGGAGACCCTCATCACTGGTGAAACAACAAATGGAGCAGCAGATCTTCGGACCACCAATTGCTCACCACCATCGGACAAGCCACGACCATCATCTCACTTTCCGTCGCCCCTGTCCCGACTGAGCATCTAAAGAGGTTCCCGGTTGGATTAGTTCTGTAATTGACCGAAGATTATATCCGGAATTCAAAGAAATTTAAAATCCGGAATAATTTTCGCAAGGACGGAATAAATCCAACCTAAATTTCTGCAAGTCAAAATTATATGTATACATATATCTATATTTATATTTATATCTCTTGTGCATATTATTAAATAATTTGGGTGTTAGTCAATTGAATCACATTTAGAGTACTAAGACTCTAAATGTGAGGATGTTGATATTTTTGAGAAAACCCGATAACTTCTTCTGTGTTTGCTTTGCAGGAATTTGTGGAATCACCAAAAAGAAAATTAAAGCTCCAAAACAGGTTCCCGGTTGGATTGATTCTGTGATTAGTTGAAAGTATTCCTGGAATTTAAAGCAATTTAAAATCCGGAATAACATTTATAAGAACAGAATTAATCCAACCTAATTTATGCAAGCAAATATAGTAGATTAAATGTTATAAAATTCAAAATGTGATTGAACAATTTTGATGAAAATCAGAATTTTCTAAGTGTTGGGCATCGAACAAATTGCTTTGTTGGATGAGCCAAACAATCACACATAGCCAAAATCGTCGAACACTTAATTGGTTTGATGAAAAAGGCTATCGGAAGTATGTTCTTAGTTTTTATTTAAATATTTTCTCCCTCCCTCCCTCCTCTTTTATTTTATTTCAATTTTGAAAATTTGTTTGAGTGGGAAAGGATTTACTCACATTTCGAGCAAGGCTCAAAATGTGAGGATGTTGATTCTTCACTTCAAAAAAAAAAAAAAAAAAAAGTGTGTGTTACTTTTCTTTTTGTTTATTTTTATTGTTTTATATTTGTAAACCCAGTATAAAGCATGCTTAGATCTGTCAATGAATTCACATATTTGATTTTGGTTTGTGATTAAACTTTCAAACTTTTAAATTGGGATAATATAATTGAAGACATGCATGATATGAATTTTTGAGGTTTTGAGCTATAAAAATTTAATGATATAATCATCTTGTTGGGTAATGAGTCCTCATGTTGAGAATTTAATTGAATAGATTGTAAGAATTTTTCAAAGATTATATTTAAGAATATTGTATGACATGAATCAACCATTCCATGTGAGATTTGAGCCATGAGTCACTTTTACTCATTCTTTTCTTTGATTGTGTGAAAATCATTTTGATTGGCTAACTGATACTTGCTATATTGGCTGCGGCCGCCGGATCGCCGGCTAAACGAAACTTACTAAATTGGCTGAAGCCGCCGGATCGCCGGCTAAATGAAACTTACTAAATTGGCTGAGGCCGCCGGATCGCCGGCTAAATGAAACTTACAAAATTGGCTGAGGCCGCCGGATCGCCGGCTAAACGGAAGCTTACTAAATTGGCTGCGGCCGCCGGATTGCCGGCTAACTTACATATTTTTGAGATGGTGGTGTAACGGGGAAAAATTAAAAGACTTTATCTTATTTTTAAATTACGTCTCTACTCATGCTATTCGATTATTTACTATGCCATGTTTTACAATTTTGCCTATGCCTTAAATTATCATTTTTAAATTTAATTTAGCTATGAGAAAATGTGAATTAAATTGTTGTCTATTAATTAGTCAAATTATGTGTTTTAATATGCATGCTTAAAAATGAGTTTTTAATTATTAAAATTTTTAAACCCCTTTATTGCTATGTTAGGGATTGTCTTACTCAGTATTCTTTAATACTGATAAACGTTGCCTTTTTTATGACAGAGTATGAAGCATGAGCATACATCCGGGGAATTTATTTTGGACATTAAATTATTTTCTGCGTGAGACTGTATACGGGCCTGTTAACCTGTGTTTTGGCCATGTCGGCCCTTATATTTTATTTTTGCTGCACAACTTATATTTCCGCTGCGTGTATGGATAATTATTATTTTTAAATATAAGTATTTCCGGACTTGGTTGTTTAAAATTATTTTATACCCTTAGCCTTGCATCTCACGAGTGAGCTCGAATAAAGTCGTGTCTTGCTTGGGAGGTGTGGCGGTGGCATCCTGGCCTGGGTTATCAAATCCGGGGTGTTACACTTCAATAAATTCATGCTTTAAAAAATATATTTTCTTTTCATCTTCCAAAAATTAAATTTATGAGAAATTTTTTAATATCTATTTATTAAAATTTAAAATTTCTATTTAAAATTTTTTACGAGGTGTTATATTTAAAAACTCTGAAATTTTACAGGCACAATCTTAACACGATTATCTACAACTTTCGTTTAGAAATCAAGGTCTAATTCCAATCGGATCAGTTATGAAAATTTGGATCAAGTTCGAAATCAAGTTTGTCAGCTTTTTATGAATTCGATGAAAACGCAGATTAGTTCGGTTCAGATTCGGAGGTTCAAATCTCGATATAAATTCATGATTTTTTACATGCTAGTTCTAGACATCATTCTCAACAGTTTTTGTTTATATCTGTAACGACCCGAATATTTTGTATCCCAAATAAATAAATTCGTATTGTTTTGAACTACGTAATGACTTGATCCCTTCACAGGGTATGTAGGCAATTTGAAAATTTAAATTCTGGGTTCAGTCAAATAATCACACACCAACACATAATTAAACAATCAAACAAACAATCAAACGATTAAACAATCACACAATAGGTCGCGCAACTTCGAGGACGAAGTTGATTCTTAAGGAGGGTAGACTGTAATACCCGAGACTTTTAATAATAGGAAATGGAATTAATTCCAAGAACCGTGAAGTCGAAAATGATTTAAATAAATAAATCATTGCACGGGAATCGAAAGACGACGAATTCGACGCCGACGAATTTAAATTCAATGGATTCAAGAATTCGAATACGAAATCAATTAAAGACGAAATAAATTTAGGATAGGAATTGTAATCCGAGAATGACCCAGAAAACCGAGCCCGAGAAGTAGGAGGATAGAAACCCGAACGAGAGGAGGAAAGACCCGACGGATCGCACGGCCCAGCCCGGCCGCAGCCAAGCCGGAGGCCCCGCGGTGCCGCGGGGTCTGGAAGAAAACCGCGCCGAGGCCGCGTGGGACGGCAGTGTGCGATCAAGTTTCTTTTTCGGACGATTTCTTACCTTATTTTCGACCCCCGAGGCCGCGTGACAGATTTCGAGTCCGAACTTGTTGAATTAATCTGATTTAATCCGTAATGATTTTTCATAAATTGCTCTAATAAAACTTGTTTATTTTGGTTTCTTTTAAGTGCCTATAAAATTTCATAAAGTTTGGAGGTCATTTGCTATGTCAAAAACTCTTGAAAATCAGTGCGTTGTGTTAGAAAAGTTGGCAGATTTTATGTCTTGCAAAGATTGTGAAATTTCACTTGTTTCCTCACCTAGTTTTGGAAAACATAAAACATGAAAGTTGTTCGTTAGCGTGTTTTTGAGCTATTGTAAAAATTTCAAGTCGATTGCCTTTAAAATGAATTTTTAAAATGAGATGGCGTAAACTGTGGCAATGACTTGCTTGAAATGTTGAAAAACTCGACTTTTGAGAAACACATGATTCGTGAGATATGTCTAAACAATAAAACATTCTTTTTTCAAAAATCCCGTTAATCTAGGCTGAGCTAGATCTCCATGTAAGTAGAGGGTGAGTGCTCTGCAGGGAGCCCCTCTATCTTGAAATTCGTGCCCGAGTGGACGAAATGTGAAATACTGTGATATTGTGCCAAAACGGCCATTGAAATTAGTCTACACTCGGGTGTATCCAAATGGGTTACTCGATGCTCCGGAGTGGAAAGGGTCCGAAAAATTAAAGTTACAAAACTGCGCAACCGTGGATCCTATTTTTGTCAAATTTTCTATTTATTAACTTATGTCATGTTTCGTTCGATTTTTACGTCGCCAAATCGTTATGGTAAGAATCAACTTACTTAGTTTTGGATCTCCGGCTTCCGAATTCATTGGCGTGTCTTCCGGGATCCTCCTACGTGTCCTAGTTCCTTCGTCCTCTTCCTTTTTGTTTCGATTCGCGGTTTTAAAGAAGAAATGCGCTAAGTTAGATTCATACTCGATTTTCATATGAAAAATATGAACTATTACTTTACCTCACCACCAACCTATGCTCGGGAGACCTTGATCTCGTCCTAGATGCCCCCTCCTTCGCTGACTTTGCTTCCAACGAACTAGATCTTGGGTTTTTCGGGTGTTCGAAGGTAGGAGTGATTTGTGAGTAGAAACTGAGGAAGTGTTGAAGGGCGTACGGGAGCTGAAACGAGGGTATTTTATAGGCTCCAACAACCCCACATATCGAGGAGTTGGTTAGGCAAGATTTGGGGCACAAGATTTGGGGAGAAAATCTCGGGGTTAGTTGGGCAAGATTTGGGGAGAAAATCTCGGGGTTAGTTGCCGCCAGATATGGCGCCCCTTTGGGCTCGGCCTGGGCTCAGCCTGGGTCGTGCCGTGCTATCCGGTTGGGCCTTTTCTCTTCTCTCTTGGGCCTTTCTCCTATTTTCTTGGGCTTATTCATTGGGTTATTCTTGGACTTTAAACTCCTATTTTAAATTCATTTGGATCCAAATTTAATTTCGTGTTCGAAATCTTAAGTCCATCAACGTTCGGTTCCCGTGCAATAATTTATTTAATTAAATTATTTTCGACTTCACGGGCTCTTGGAAATTAAATTTCTTTTGATCTTTGAATTAAATTCCATTTCTTTTTATTTTTATTTTATTTATCTGTTTATTTATTTATATATTTGTTTATTTATTTTTTTATGTGACCAATTTTGCGGGTATTACAGTGAGACAGGGGTGAAACAGGATTCTCATTGAGGGAGGGCTGGAATCACAAAAAAAATAAAAAATCACAGAAAAATAAACCAACTCAAAAACAGATGCAAACTATATAAAATATGTTCAAATAACATTATACAAAATGAGGGAGGGCTTTGTTTCTATTCATTTATAACATTACTATGCTTTAACTCTACATAACCTACATATTCTACGCTTTGATATGCAAGAATTATGGGGGGCCTATGCCACTCCTAATTTTTTTTGGAGAAACTGATGCCAGAGAAAAAATAAGGAAAAAAACAAAGGAAAAAGACTAGCTAAAAGGACGAAGCCTAGACTCTGGGGAACATCATGCCGGAATAGTCCGCCGCCAGATCCACAAGGACATTATCAGGGGGAAAGGCCCACGTCGTAAAGAAAAGTTCCTTCGAAGCACCAAAATTGGCTAGCTTATCAGCGACCCTATTGCCCTTCCGCGCTGAATGAGAGACTCAAGAGGATGAAAGCAATCTTGGGAGTCCATCAGCTCAATGGCAACTTTTGAATCAGAATACACTCCAACCCTCCTAATGCCAAGACGAACAATATGCTCCAGACCAAAGACCAAGGCATCCACCTTTGCATACACATTCAAATGACTCCCTAAGTAGCCACAACCCCCACTCTTCCAGACCCAGTTGCATCTCGAATAACATACCCAAATCCCGATCGCCCAGAGTTCCCAAAAGAACTCCCATCGGTGTGAAGGATAAACTCTTGATAATTAAGCATGTTCCATCCAACCATTTGCATCTATCTGCATGCACCAGCGGGACCTCTCTAGCTCGGGTAAGCTCCAATTCAAGGCGACGAGCTTCCCGTTAAAGCACCCAGGTAGGTTTGGATTTTGCAGTGAACACTCTAGCATTGCGTTCGAGCCAAATCACCCATAAAGCTGCAAGGAAGATGTCCCTGTAAGCTGTGAACATTCCCTATCTGAATTCCATAATCTGAAGGAACTTGATCGCTATCATGAGGAATAAGGATATGGAGCCGGCGCCAAACCTGTCTAACCCACGAGCAATTAAAAACACAATGAGACCAAGTCTTCATTTCATCTCCACATAATTGGCATAACGGAATTGATTAGTAGGCAATGCTGCATGGCTAAGCAGCCAACTGAAAAGACCTATTTTTTCAGGATTCCACGGCCTCCACGTCCAACGCCATGACGTACTTGCCAAGGATCCTCCAACAAGGAATGAGTATTCAGAACTTACTGAGTACCGTCCAGACCTGTGCTGACTCCATATCCACCCATCTGTTAAGGACGGGTGCATAATAGGAGGAGGAGAAGTAGCAAATTCCATTGCAATTTCGGGTGGGATAGTGGTGGTTAATGCACTAAATTCCTACCTGTCATCTTTCACAATGTCAGATATGGTAAGCTCCATATCCTGAGTCGTGATATACGGAGGAAGACGTGGCCCAAGCTGAAGCCCCTTCCACCACTCTGTAAACTAGAGGGAGTTGTTGCCTTCCCTACCCAAAAACAAAACCCACCCTTGAGTAGCGGAATAATTTTGTGTAGAACTCCCTGCAGCTTGGAGGGTCCTGCTCTCTGTGCATTCATTCTTAAGTGAACAGCCGAGAAGGTTGACTTTTCAAACTGAACCCATGGTTTATCAGGCGTTTCTAACATACCCCATACTAATTTTCCCAACATCGCCACATTCATGGTTCTGGCCCGACGTAGTCCCAGCCCTCCTACAGACTGCAGCTGGCCACCACCTCCCACTTGACCAAGTGAATTCCCTTTCCAGTACTATCCTTGCAAATAAACCGATTGATCCTCCTATCAATAGCATTACAAATCCATTCCGGGATCCAATGAATTTGCATAGGATGGAATAGCCGCGAGCACCGACCTACATAGCGTGAGTCGTCCGGCCTTGTTGAGCAATTTACATGCACACTCTTCCAATTTGGCATCCATTTTCTCTAAAATAATGTTGAACTATGAGTTCCGTTGTCGACCTAACAACATTGGGAATCCTAGATAGGTACCCATTTCGTTAGTAGTAGGGATATGAAGTTCCTGAGAAATCCACAGCCGGTCCACAGCAGAAATAAGATTCGGAATGAAAATGGGGGATTTACGTTGATTGAGTTTCATACCCGAGCTCATCGCAAACTGGCGCAGGGTACGGTTCACAGTCACAATACTTGATCTTTCAATCATAGAGCACAAGAGAAGGTCATCCGCATAGAGAAGATGCGAGATCCCCATATCAGAATTTGGGATCCTAATCAGTAGCCATTTACCAGCAGTAACAAGGGACTGAATGAGTAGAGATAACTTCTCCATAACAAGAAGGAAGAGGTAAAGCGAGAGCGGATTGCCTTGGCGCAATCCCTTGCCCGATCTGAACTCCGGCAATGCGCCACCATTCCAGATGAGTGAAAAGGCTGCTGAGGACACACAAGTCATAATAAGCTCAATGGCGCTATTCGACGGCTGTAATTCATTTAAGCAGTTTCAAAGAAATGTCCATCAAACGTTGTCATACGCCTTCTCAATATTTATCTTTAAAATAACAGCTTTTACCCGAGTTCTAGAATTTGAGAGCTGGCCCAATAATTCTTGCAGCGTTATGGCATTATCGACCGGCCCTCTTCCCGGCAAGAAAGCAGACTGGTGCCAAGAGATGGAATGTTGAAGAACTGGCCACAATCTGTTAACTAGCAGCTTCGTCAGAATCTTATATAAGACATTACAGAGCGTGATCGGTCGGAAATGTTTAAAAGACGTCGGGAGCGGAACCTTTGGGATGAGACAAATATATGCATTACACAGGCCTAGAGGGAGGATTCGTTCTGCAAAAATCCGTCTCATAAGTTCACTGATTGAGACACCAACAATGTCCCAGTAAACTTTGTAAAAATGTCCGGGAAATCCATCTGGACCGGGGGCCGAGAAGGGATTGATACTGATCACCACTTCATGCACCTCCAAGCTAGTTGGAGCGGCAGCCACCACCTCCCCCATTTCAGAAGGAACAACAGACAAGGTGGGAACTGGCAGAAACTCCTCAACATTATCATCATTCATAGAATTAGATTGACATTCCACTGCTGGAGCAGAAAATAAATCCAGAAAGAACTCTCTGGCTAAAGACTGCAAAATAGCTTCATCCTCACACCACTCTCCATTGGGAAGGAACAACCCATGGATGCATTCCTGGTGTTGCTTTTGTTTAACGCGGCCATGAAAGTATGACGTGTTTCTATCGCCAAATCTCACCCATTTATGTTAAGATTACTCAAGACACTAAAGGCAAGACTGATTTGCAGCATCAAGATGGAATTGGCTAGCTTGTACCTTGCTGTTTGTTTTAGTTAGAGTAGAGTAGTCGTTTCTCTTATATTGTTTTTTACTTCTATAAGCGTGCTTACGCTTCTTACCTATCTCTGGCCTATATATATTTGGTTGCGCTGTAATCTGAACATTGATTCTGCCTTAGCCCGAAATGAACGACTTGACAATATTGCAATATATAGATTTTAAAATGAAAGAGATGGTGAGGCCGAAAGGTGAAGATGAAGAAAAGACACAAAAATAAAAGGATACCAAACCTAGAACAAAGGTGACCCGGATTCGGTTATATGATTAGACTAAACAAACCCGAAAACCCCCTTCCAAGTGCATTGTTCTTGATTCCAAGGAGTCTAATCTCTCCATGGTGTGGATCAATCAAAGGATTAATGGCACAAGATTGTTGAGAGCCGTATGAGAGCTCTCAAGGAAAAAGGACTTTGATAAAGTGAAAGATTGTATTCAAAATGATCAAAGTTTCTTACAAGTGAAAGGGAACCCATATACATAGGGGAACCCATTAAACAAGCTAAACAAAATTATTAAACAACCCTAACATTGTTCTCAACAATCGAGAATCAAAATACACAAAAGGGAAACTGGACGACGCGAGCCTCGACTTACGACGTGATCCTCGCCTCGCGTCGTAGGTAGATCTGGCATCGTAGCAGCTTGGGTGGTCCGGGGGCTTCACGTCGTGAGACATGGTTCACGTCGCTAGCCTCGCCTAGCGTCGTAAGTAACTTGCTTAACGTCGTAGGTCTGTTGATAGGGAAGACGCCAAGCCTAGGTACCACGACGTGAGACTGGTCTAGCATCGTGCGCGGGTTTAGCGTCGTAGCTCTCAAACTTTGAAGAAATTCCTCTAACTGTTCATTGACTGGGGTCCACTGTACAATTCCGGCGTTCACCTCCATTGACCGAAGACTTTTCCGGAAAACTTTCCGACCAAATTCCGGTTAGATTCCTGCAACCTCGCCGGAGCTCCGGCGAACCTTCTGGCGAAGGCGACGACAGCGACGGCAACGGCGACATTGATGTTGGGAGCCTCTTTTCTGACCTCTTCATACTAATTTGATCCATAATTGCAGCTGGCGGTCATCCTCCTTCCGATTTTAGTTCGATGAAGCGGGACCCAGAGTGATGGGTCCCAGTTCCTTCTTGGTATTCTTCAAGCTGGAATAGCAGCTGTATCTTTCGGGCTCCTTTGGGTTCAGATTTACATGTTTCCTGCAATAGAAAATGATAAACGAAATCAGTGAATCTTTTAATTCATTGCCTGGATACCGGCCCGTCCGGATATGTGGGAATTATCAGTTCATTTGTTCCGGTGACCACGCCATCCCCACCCCTTGGAGAGATTGATCCATCAAACGATCAGATTCAAGCTCCTCGTCTCGCTCGAATAAGGAAAGATCTGCAACATTGAAAGTTGGATGAATATTATAATCATCAGGCAGTTAATCCGATAAGCATGGTCGTTAATTTTCTCAAGGACTCTAAATGGCCCAGTTCCGCGAGGTGCGAGCTTTCTGTGTGATTGCGCAGGAAACCGTTCTTTGCGCATATGAACCCAAACCCAGTCTCCGGGTTTCAGAAGCAGCTTCTTTCTGCCCTTGTTGCGTAGTCGGGCATAATTCTCAGACGCCTTTTGGAGACTTTCACGCATATCCTGATGAAGATCCTTGAACTAGAAGCAGTAACAATGCGTAAAAGATTACCAAAAATTCCAAAGGCATTTCCAAAAACATCCTTGTTTCTGTCAAGCATTTCCAAAAATTCCAAAGGCATTTCAGGTGCAGCAGTGATAGTTCTAAATATGGAATCATCTGGTTTAATATAAGCATGGAAACAATGACCTGTGAATTCAGGTTCTAGCGCGGCTTGCTTGAACTCAACCGTAGTCAATATCAGACATTGACTGGAGGGAGTTGAACCAGCAGGTGATTCTCCTATTGTGGCCTTACCCTTGGTACGCGCCTTAAAATTGGCTTCTTCTTGTGCGTTGTTTTCCTTCAACTTTTCTTGATCAAGCCGAACAACTTTAACAGATAATGGCATAAATAGATAGTCACGATGTTCGTGCTTAAAGTACAATACATTCACTTTTCCTCTATACGTGGCATCCTTGTCGAATAACTGATAATGGCCAGAAACGTCCATTATTAAATAAGAAAGTAGTTGAATTGGACTGATTTATGCATATTTGTAAAAATAATAAGCTGGTATGAAAAACACAAAAATATGTACTTTTATTACATTATGTGTTAGAAAAATCAAAAAACATGAGAAAAAAAAAAAAGAAAAGAAAAAGGAATGAAAAAGATGGGCAAAAGAATAAAGCAGCCCACAAAAATAAAAAAGATGGGAAAGGAATTAAAAGCCCACAAAAATGCAGTTTTTGGCCCATCAGGCTCAGCCAGTCGCGAGACTAATCCCCAGTCGTGAAGCATAGTCTCACGACAGAGGAGAGTCTCGCGACACAAGAGAGATTGAACAGGTGGAGCAAGTCCATAGCACCCAGTCGCTAAACCCCAGTCGCGAAGCATGGTCTTGCGACTGGGGGGTGTCTAGCGACACAGAAGCCAAAATGGAGACCCAGTCCAGAGAGTCTCACGACAGGGCGTGAAGTCTTGCGACATGAAGCCGAGTCTCGCGACACGAAGAAAGGCTGTGATGTGTGTGAGTCTTGCGACACGTGTGGGCCTCAGATTCAAGCCCATGGGCCTAGGGTTTCACGTTTATAAATATGAGGTGATCCCAAGGTGCTCGGGAGTTAGAAATTCCATTCTTGAAGGCAGAATCAAGAGCACAGTTTAGGTAGTTCTCAGTTTAGTTTAAATTTTTTTGTATTATTTAATTTTTGCACTAGTTAGCTTAGATTAGTTTAATTTTTTATGTTTTTGTTCTCCATTTCTTAGCTAGGTAGCCACTTTCCTACCTTGTTTTCTTGTTCTTAAACCTTGATTAGGGTTTGAAATACCCAAAATGATGGGTATTATCAAACCCATTTATAAAATGGGAAGTTAATTATGAATGGTGTCCCAAAATCATGAAATGGGTGTTATAAACCCACGGATATTTACTGCTTTCATTTTATTTTGGTCATTTGATCACTATTTTCAATTTTGGTTCCTGTTTTATTATTTTTGGGCCATGTTCATGTGTTATGTGTGATGAAACCCTAGATTAGGATATTGCTTTATTTTAAGTATTTTTCTAGTTAGATTTATTTTTGTTCAAGCATGTTCTAGTTAGGTTCAAATTCTGCTTGTGTTATTTTTGGTTAGAATCGCTTTTTGATCTGAAAAAAGGGTGAGATCACGCACAATGCATGCTACTATTCCTGACATGTGTCCTGAACCACATCCATGTTGCTAACCGCCTCCAGTCGCGAGACCACGTCTTGCGACGTCTTGCGACTGGAGGGTAGTCTTGCGACATGGGTGTCTCAGGACACTTGTTTTTATTTTGAAACCCCCTGTCGCGAAACATCCTGTCGTGAACCCACGGTTCACGACACAATCTTATGTCTAGCGACTCGGGACCAAAAACCCCTTAATTTCATTCTGTAAGGCTCCAGTCGTGAGACTCCTGTCGTGAGACCATGTCTCATGACACAACCCTAGTCTCACGACTGGGAAATTATGCCTTAGATTATTCCGGAAAACCTTCCAGTCGCAAGACCTTCCTGTCGTGAGACCATGTCTCACGACACACTTTTAGTCTAGCGACTGGGAGACCAAACACTTAGTTTTTATTTCAAAAACTCCCAGTCGCAAGACTCCTGTCGTGAGACCATGTCTCACGACACACTTTTGGTCTCGCAACTGGGAGCCCATATACTTAGAATATTTTATAAAATCACTCCAGTCGCAAGACTCCTGTCGTGAGACCACGACACAATTTTTGTATAGCGACCGGAGCTTCATGCCTTGGCAATATTTTTTAAAATGTACCTGTCGTGAGACCCATGTCGCAAGCCTAGGCTTGCGACACAATTTATGGTCTCACGACTGGGTCCTCACCTCCTTTAATAAATCACAAAAACTCTAACTTCTTAACCCCCTGTCCCAAGACCCCTGTCGCTAGACCATGTCTTGCGATAGGAATCTTGTCTAAGGACAAGAAAACCCTCAATTTCAAAATTCATTTTCTTTTTATTCCCCACCTCATGAAGGGAACCCAGGGTTCACGACGCAATTTCTGTCTCACTACATGCATGGCACTCTCTTGCCAAATTTTATGTTTCTCCATATCCGACCATTAATTGATTGAACCCTTAAGTCATTAATTAATGATTATGATTAGCAATAATTAAAATCAATAATTACCATGATTAAAGGACTTTTGTCCAATTTTCACTAAAACATTTTTCTATAAACAAAACCTTGATGCCTTAAGCAGATAATCCGGACTGTAATTAATTATGGTATGAAGGATTATTTAAGTCATTAATTATGGATTTAATTCCATACCCATGCATGAGAAACCAATGTCTCTCATGCAAGGCATTTTTCTTTTTATTTTTGTCTTTTTCGTGATGTGTGAAATGAGTGATAAGAAATATCTCAAACTAATTTTTGCGAATGATCCCTTCACCGGGAAGTTAAATAGCTCGTGGTTTGGGTGTTAATTATCACTCTTATTTTGCATGGTCTAGATAGTGGTTGGTGGAAGCTCTGGCGAATGGTCCCTTCACCGGGAAGGAAAATAGCTACTCAACCAACTCCTATCTGAATATAGTTTTATTTTTCTTATTTTAATTTCCAAACCCAAATTCTAATCTGTAATATGAAACAGTCGATATCTGTCAATATCAGCTGATGATCATTGCAGAGAGGAAACATGTAGTTTTTGTCCGGATTCACAGGCAGTAGAGGCCCAACTGGTAGCGACACTGCCATTATAGTGTTTTCTGCTGTCTAAAATCATTCCATTTTAATGATTGGGAAACTGGACCACAGATAACTACAGTCCAATTAAACCTAATTATTTTGTCATTCTCTTTAGCCAAAACTCTTCTTCCCTCCGGCTATTCCATCTTTGTGTTTCACTTTCTGTCTAAATCCAACGTTATATTTTGGGTTAATTAATTTTGTATTTATATCAGTATGCATGCTATTATTACGTAGATACTGTGGTCTATATTATTTTGGGATCTTTCTCTTGGATATAGGAGTCTTGATTTTAAAACAGATATTGCATATTAAATATCCAACAAAAATTCATTTATAAAATCCGGATCTAAGTAAGGGATGAATTCCTCAGTTATGTCTAGTTCATATTCTGTCAAGGGTTGATTTTGTGAGAAATTAGAAGCAGAGTTAGCGATTAGGTCTCTTCTAGACTGAGTCTAGTACCTATTTAGGGAATGGTTTTCAAATCTTTTATTTTCCAAATATGTTGTGGGTTGGAAATCTGGTATTAAATATTACGCTGAGATGGGTTCCACTTGGATTCAAATACGATGTGATAGACAATTCTAGAGTAACAACACTTAGGCCTGGGTTATTTTCTAAAATAGGGTTGAGTTCCTTTCAACTGCTATCCTCTTCTGCCAAAGCCTGTTTTTGAGTCCTGAATGAGTGCATCCGGAACGAATTAATTTATTAATTCGTTTCATTAGTTTGTATCTCATAACCACCCAGAAGGAAGTGAACACTGCGAGCGGTTCACCGACATCCGGGAATTCTTGATCCACATCCGGTCATCCTGACTGGGGCTCTTCTTATATTACCAGGGTAGCACTTTTAAAACCTTCGAGTGATAGGATTTTAAATGCTTTCTTTATCGCTTTCTTTTATTTGCTTTCTTTAGAGGTCACTCGGGTGTGTTGAGAGTAGCGAAACTGTTTCTAGGTTTGAGAGTTATGGGATAGTTTAGGCTTAATTAGAATCTTTGAATGTGACATGGGGGAACGATAGAAGTACTTGGCATATCAACTAATGATTTGTCAGGTGTTGCTTGTCCACCATAGATGAATAACACACCCTGGCCGGGGTAGTTATAAATTTGTGGTATCTTAGAATTTGTGGTCTTAAGAATATGTAAACTCATACTGTAAGTACCTGTCTGTTAAAGGGAACATATTACTGAGAGCATGAGAATTAGCTATCTGACAGGATTATCCCAAACAAAGATCTGTATTTAAAAACGGAAGTTTAATTATATTTTATCTGAATCTTGTCCAATTTTTATTCTTTTCTCCCTGTCCCTTCTGTCTACCTTTAAACATGCTTTCTAGATATAGCGTAAATTTATGGTTTTCTTAGAATAATTTTAACTGCTTCCATAGGATAATCTTAACTGCTTTCTTAGACCTAGTTTTAATTGCTTCTTAGTATAAATTTATCTGCTTTCTAGAACAGTTTTAGTATGCTCTGTAGACTAATTTTTATTTGCTTTCATAGTCTAGTTTAAATTCAGTCAATAGTTGTTAGTTCAAACCTTAAACTGATTAGAGCAATACGAATGGAAAATCTGATAAAACGGTGTGGGACCTGCTTCTATCGCACATCCTCCAGTGAACGATCCGGTCTTACTATAAATTACTGCAATTTTTGACATCGTGCGCTTTCAGGCCACAGTTTCTTAAACACGAGTAATAAAAACGTGACAACCTATAAATATATCCCTAATCACAACTCCATCTTCATAAATTGATTTCTTTGAATAAAACCTAAACCGAGAATCATTATTATTATATTTTCGAAAATACTCGTGTAGTGAGAAATTGTCAAAAGTTTCATGGCGCCGTTGCCGGGGAGGATTCAGCGCCGTTTTATTAAGAGAATTACATTCCTAATTGCTCATAGTTAGCTTATACATATAAATATATATTTATTACCAAACTAATTCTAACCTGGGGATTGTACAGGTACTGTCATTGCTGAAACCACTGTTATATGCAAAAGTGAAAAGAGACACCAGCCGAGATCCCATTCAATTCAGAAATTGAAAAAACAGCTCGACGTCTAAGGGCGCAAGCTAGGCAGAGGAAAGAACGGGAAAGGCATACACTACTTTCTCCGGGTACGAGTAGTGATATTTCTCACATGGCAGATAACCAAGGCATTCCCCCTATCATCTCACCTAACCCACCACTCCAAAATATCCAAGAGGATCCCGAAGATGTTAATGACGAGAATTTGGACTATCCCCCTCCTCAGGTCATTCAGGGAGGTGGGAACTTACCAAATATCGAACATCAACCCTTCGAGGTCCCTCCAAACAACAAAAACTTCCCCATAACCCCAATTTCCAAAACCAGCAGTACCAAAACCAAAATCAGTTTAATCAAAACCAGTATCCACCAAACCTACAGGATCATAATGACCCAAGGAATTTCTATCCCAACCAGAACTTCAGTCCACAAGAACAATACCAAGGACAGTACCAAGGGCAGTACCCAGGAGGTCAAGGGAACAACTAGCAACCTGTTGCTGCTGATTACATGTAGCCGATAGTGGAGCCATACTTGAATGTGCCGGGCAGAGCACCAATCGCAGCCAGAAACTTCGAGCTGAAACCCGCTCTAATCAATCTGGTACAGAATAGCCAATTCGCAGGGGCCAACCACGAGGACCCACACGACCATCTGGCAACATTCTTGGAACTCTGCAACACGATTAAGAACCAGGGAGTCTCGCAAAACACTATTCAGATGATGTTGTTCCCATTCTCGTTGTGTTGTGGAGCAAAAACTTGGTACAAGTCGATGCCGGTAAACCAAAGAACCAGCTGGGAGGATATTGTAAGAAACTTCTTGGTGAAATACTTTCCAGAATGGAAGATAGATGAGGGGAGGTCGAAAATATCTGAATTTAAGATGTAACCGGAGGAATCTCTGTATGACGGCTAAGGAAAGATTCATGAATTTGTTGAGAAAGTGTCCTCAACACAGGTTTCAGGGATGGGAACAGTTAAGAAAGTTCTACAATGGGCTGACTCCGGCTTGGAAGCACATGCTGGATGCAGCAGGGGGACAACATTTGTTGCATATGCCCATGGACCAAGCATGGGCGAAAATTGAAACAATGAGTGTATATCGGTCTGTGTTAAATGATGATAATGATAATGATCCCCCTTCCCGTGGACTTTGTGCTGTAGGTACAGCTGAAAAATCTAATTTTGAGAAACTTTAAGAACAAGTGCCTGCATTGTCTGTAAAGCAAGGAGCAGGAAGCTCAGCTCAAGGGCAGCAAACAGAGGCAATCTGTGGATTGTGTCAGGGTGCTCACGCAACCGACACATGTGAACAGGTTGCAGCTGAAAGCTATATTTTGCAGGAGCTTTTCCAAACCGACACCCGAACCTTTCTTACTCAAACAACAATGCCCTCAATTCACACCTGTTGAATAAGCCACAACAGTTCAACCCATAGCAGAATCAAGGATTCATCCAAAATAGGGGCCAGAACTTCCAAAATCAGAACCAAAATTTCCAACCCCAAATCCAGCAAAGACCCCGTCAGAACCAAAACTTTCAGCATCCTAACCAGAATTTCCAAAACTTTCAGCCCCAGTTTGTCCCCAACCAAGGTCAGTGGAACCAAAACCAAAATCAGAATCAGGTTCAAAAGCCACCATCAAGGCTGGAGAACTTGATGACTGATTTCATTACAAGCCAAAACGAGATCAATTCCCAACTGCAGGCCTCCATAAGGAATGTGGAGACCCAAGTAACTCATAAGGGAGCATTGCCAAGCGTTGCGGAGAAGAACCCGCAATGCAAAGCAATTACTCTTAAATCTGGGAAGGTTTAAGCTGGGCCAAAAGGAAAGGATGCTGTGGAAAAGGATAAGGAAATGGGAGATGGTACTGTTGAAAAGGAAATTGATGCTGAAAAAGAGAGCGAAAAGCAGACTGAAGCTGCATCAGAAGAGGTTAAAGATGGTAATGGTGAAGGTACAACTTCTGCCCATTTACCCCAAAAAATTGATAACAATAAATTCATGCCAAGGGTCCTGTACCCAGCAAGGCTGAAGAATAAACAACAAGATCTTAAATTTGAAAATTTTTTGAAGAGATTGCAAGAAGTTGAGATTACCATTCCACTCATTGAAATGATTCCTGAAATCCCAACCTATGCTAGGTTCTTAAAAGAAATGATTCCAGGAAAAAGAAAGGTTGAGCAGGAGGAACTTGTGGTACTCAACAACACTTGCAGTGCCATCATACAGAAGAAACTGCCTGAGAAAAAGGAAGACCCTGGCTGCTACACTCTGCCAATCCGAATTGGCCGAGTCAATGCTGGTAAAGGACTGTGTGATCTCGGATCCAGTATCAACGTAATGCCATTGGCGATGGTAAAATGTCTCAAGCTTGGAATTGTGGAGCCAATCAAAATGAGGCTACAGCTTGCAGACAGATCCATCACGCAACCGATAGGGATCTTGAGAGATGTGATAATCAGGGCAGGAAGCACACCTTTTCGGCAGATTTCATAATTTTGGACATAGAGGAGGACTCTGGCATGCCTCTCATCCTGGGAAGGCCATTTTTGGCCACTAGCGGAGCATTAATCGATGCCAAGTCCGGGAAAGTGATGCTCTGCATGGACGGAGAAGAGGTGGTCTTCGATATGGCAAAACTGCAGAAATTTCCAAGCGACAGTTCTTGTTTTTCTTTTGATGATGTAATAGTTAGGAATGAGGAAGACAGTGAGGGAGAGCTAGACTCTGACTGTGGAGATGTAATGATGATGGACAAAATTTCAAAGCAGGTACTGAAGCCTGCAGGCGCGGAGCAAGAAGGCTGCAGCGCCGTTTACTTTGCCGACCCCGGAACTGGGGATCTGGAGGAGTTTGACGGTGCAGAATTCCACGAAGACGCCGTCCAGAAGGAGGTGGATACAGGATCCGGAAGGTAAATTTGATTTCCTCCAACCCAATTCTCGAAAATTACTTCCATCAGTGGAATGCCCACCAGAGCTTGAACTTAAAACTTTACCGGACCATCTTAAGTACGCTTTTCTCGCTGAACATAAAAAGTTACCGGTAATTGTGCTAAGCTAACACAAGATCAAGAAAACGCTCTGGTGGGAGTGCTTAAAAAACATGTACATGCAATCGGTTGGACCATTTCTGATATAAAAGGAATAAGCCATTCTGTTTGCATGCACATGATATTGATGGAGGAGAGTTTCACACCCTCGCGCCAGCCCCAATGACGTTTGAACCCACCCATGCAGGAAGTGGTAAGAAAAGAGGTGATCAAGCTGTTAGACGCTGGTATCATCTACCCGATTTCTGACAGCAAATGGGTTAGTCCCGTACATGTCGTTCCGAAGCGGGGTGGGATGTGCATTACAAAGAACGAACAAGGAGAGGAAATTACAACGAGGCCGGTCAACGGATGAAGGGTCTGCATAGACTACCGGAAGTTGAATGAGGCCACGCGCAAGGACCATTTTCCTTTACCATTCATCGATCAAATGTTGGAAAGGTTGGCGGGGAGGGAATTTTAATGTTTTCATGATGGATATTCAGGCTATAACCAGATTGTAATAGCCAGTGAGGATCAAGTTAAAACAACTTTTACATGCCCTTATGGCACTTTTGCTATAGGCGCATGCCTTTTGGTTTATGCAATGCACCAGCCACTTTTCAAAGATGCATGATGTCTATATTCTCTGAATTTATCGAAAAATGCATTGAGGTCTTCATGGATGACTTCTCGAGGTATGGAGATACGTTTGACAAATGTTTGACCAATCTTGCAAAAATTTTAAAAAGATGTGAGGACACTAACTTAGTTTTAAACTGGGAAAAGTGCCATTTTATGGTCACTGAGGGCACAGTGTTAGGTCACCGCATCTCACGTGTAGGCATTGAAGTCGATCCAGCCAAGGTTTCCATCATCTCCAATCTCCCTCTCCCCAATTCGATAAAATCGGTTAGGAGCTTCTTAGGGCAAGCAGGTTTTTACCGGAGATTCATTAAAGACTTCTCGAAAATTGCCAAGCCGCTCACTAACCTTCTTTGTAAAGAAAATTCTTTTGTAATAAATGATGCGTGTGTCCAAGCCTTTGACACACTCAAAAAGATGTTAGCTTCTGCTCCAATTGTGCAACCACCCGATTGGTCTACCATTCGAGGTAATGTGTGATGCAAGTGGTCTTGCAGTGGGTGCAGTTTTAGGGTAACATAAGGATAGGAGACGTTGCGTAATTCATTACGCAAATCATGCCTTGAATAAAGCCCAAATAAACTACACGACTACAGAAAAAGAGATGTATGTTGAAGTCTTTGCGTTTGATAAGTTCAGACAGTATCTTATTGGAACAAAGACCATAGTGTACACTGACATCAGTGCACTCAGATACTTGTTCAGCAAGCAAGACACAAAACCTCATTTAATGTAACACCCCGGATTTGATAACCCAGGCCGGGGTGCCACCGCCACACCTCCCTAGCAAGACACGATTTCTCCGAGCTTGCTAAAGAGATGCAAGGCTATAGGTGTTGGAAAAAGTTTTAAAAGCAAGTCCGGAATTACTTAAAAATAATAAAGTAATATCATCCATACATGATAATAAAAATAATAAGTTGCAGCGGAAATTAAAATACAGGGCCGACATGGCCAAAACTCGGGTTAACAAGCCCGTATGCAAGTCATGTAAAACAAATAATTAAATGCCCCAAGTGATCCCCCGATGCATGATCATGCTCCGTACTCTGTAATGGAAAAATGAACAACGGGTTTTAT
This sequence comes from Hygrophila difformis, assembly GCA_030278955.1. Taxonomy (NCBI): domain Eukaryota; kingdom Viridiplantae; phylum Streptophyta; class Magnoliopsida; order Lamiales; family Acanthaceae; genus Hygrophila; species Hygrophila difformis. The sequence goes on along the minus strand of JAOANR010000003.1, from coordinate 36,615,464 downwards.
CAGTATATAAAATACTGAGTAAGTTATTCCCTAACAAAACAATTTAAGGGGTTACATGTGTTTAATTAAAATTACACTTTTCATGCGTTACAAAATTAATTTAAAATTCATAGTTTACTTACAGCGGAAAAATATGATTAATTTATTCAAGACGAGAATACAAAATTTAAGGACTTAATTTAAAAGCGAAATTTTAAAAGCATAGTTTAAAAACGTAATTTAAAAGCATAATTTAAAAACGTGATAAATAATTGCAGCTTAATTAAATACGCACACAAGTCTTTTAAGTCTTATCCCGCAACTAAGAAGAGGACACCACACAAGGGAGATCACTAACGAGGGAATCTCAAAAATCATAATCAGTTAGCCGGTGAACCGGCGGCCGCAGCCATATCAGTATTGACTGCCGTTTTGGCTAGCCATGTATCTCGATTGCCATTTCGGCAAGCCGTGTGTATCTACTGTCAATTTGACAGGCATGTATGTCAACTGTCATTTGACAGGCCTTTCAAGCGGTTTCACTGCCACTCGAGCAGGCCGTGTATTTCCCACTACCGATTTGGCAGGCCATGTGCACAACTGCCGTTTTGGCATAGTAAGGAGATCACTAACGAGGCAATCTCAATTGTAGGACCACTAACGAGGCAGTCCAAATAAATGGGAGACCACTAACGAGGCAGTCTCAAAAGATAGTAGGACCACTAACGAGGCGATCCAAAACACAGCGCACGAGATCACTAACGAGGCAATCTCAGAGAGTAAGGAGACCACTAACGAGGCAGTCTCAAAGATAATGATAGCATGAAGATCGGCTCAGCCTAGTGAACGGGATTTTTCGAAAGTTCGTATTTCAAAGTTATCAAAATATTCGATATCGCGTTTCATAGTTCGAGTTTTCTCAAGTTCGAAAAATCTGATTTCGACGCAGTTTACGCCTTTCATAATTAAAAATTCATCTTTACAGCATAAATTCTGAAATATACACAGTAGCTCGAAAACACACACACGAACAACTTTCATGTTTTAAGTTTTTGGAAATAAGGTTTCGAAGTGAGTCAAATTTCGAGTTCTTTGCAAAAGATAATTTATATCCCAAAAACTGATTTAGTCACAGGTACGTGCGACGCTGATAAAAAATTCATTTCAAAGCCAATTGATCCGAAATTTTTACAGGAGATACACAACACATTAATGAACAACTTCATGTTTTAAGAATTTGGAAATAATGAATTTTAGATGTTCAAAAATCGACCACAACACGCTGTATACGCGCGGACTCAACGGGTGGTTTAAAAACAGTTCTGAAAATCGGCCATTTTGACATAACAAATTTTATATGGTCCAAAAATTCATGAAATTTTATATGCATAATCTAGACACAATTATCTACAACTTTTGTTAGAAATGCAAAGTTGAATCATTCTAAAAGCGGGTGAAAAACATGCATCAAGTCGAGTAAGTAAATCTGTCAGCAGTTTTAAACGTTCGGTTTGTCACAGAAAGTTTACGGCGCGATTTGGAATAGCAAATCTTAATGTCAATGGCTGAAACTTGGACACAAGATAGATTAAAGTCTTAGTAACAAAATCTATGTTGAAAAGGTTTCGGTTTGTGTAACACCCCGGATTTGATAACCCAGGCCGGGATGTCACCGCCACACCTCCCTAGCAAGACACGGTTCCTCAGAACTTGCTAAAGAGATGCAAGGCTATGGTTTTTCAGAATTTAAAACATTCAAACAGCCCATTGTAATATAATTTAAGAATCATAATATTAAAGTTGCAGCGGAAAGTAATATTTACATATGTATAATGCAGCGGAATTTAAGTATAGGGCCGACATGGCCAAAACACGGGTTAAACAGGCCCGTTCATGCAAGTTGTAATTAAATGCAGGAATTTAAAATTAGAGTTTTTCCCGAATGTTCCCATGTATGCATATGATGATGCATAATCCTCATACTCTGAAAGAAAAAGGAAAGAAAATATGGTTTGGTCAGCAAAACGTGCTGAGTAAGTTAACACCTAGCATGATCTAGGGGTTTCAAAGCCTTTAATTAAATTTAATAAAAACATATGCATGCGAGACATGATTTAAATTTTAATTCATCTACTAATAATAATTTAATTACATAATTTAAAAGGCAAGGATTTCCACAAGTTCATAATTTAACACACATAATTTAAATAATTAAATTTTTCTCCTAAGCATGTATACAAAAATATTCCATTTACAAATTTTACCACTTTAAAGGAAATAATACTTAAATTGTGTACTTGACATGCCTTTAATCCACAATAACCATTTAGTCATGATATGAAATTTAAAGACATAATTTAAATGCATAATTTAAAGGCATGCATAAATAAATAAATATTTTAAAAATATTAAATCTTTTATTTCCCCGTTACGTAACCATTTCTTAATGTTTTGTATAGCCGGTGATCCGGCGGCCGCAGCCGTTTCGTAAGTATCTCGTATAGCCGGTGATCCGGCGGCCGCAGCCGTGTCGTATTTCAAGTATTTCATTGGCCGTTTTGGCACAATTTCTCATAACATTCACCCTCGGCCGTTTTGGCACGAAGCAAAAAGCTAGGGGGCGTTCTATTGAACATTTCCCCCTATGTCGGTCACTCTCGGCCGTTTTGGCACGAAGCGAAAAGCTAGAGGGGCACTTCTTCGAGCACTCACCCCCTACATAGGTCACACTCGTCCGTCTAGGCACGATGCGAAAAGCTAGAGGGGCACTCTATCGAGCACTCACCCCCTACATAGCCAAGTATCTCATATGTTTTAATTTAGTGTAACGGGATTTTTTAAAAGTATAGATATATCGTATTTCAAGGTCTCGACCGTTTGTTTCGATATTTCAAAATCTCTTCGATTTAAAAATAACTTGGCGTCACAGTTTACGCCTTTTTAATTCAAAAATTCATTTCAAGTCCAAAAATTCTGATATTTTCACAGTATATCAAAAACACCCTAACAAACAACTTTCGTGTTTTAACTTTTTCGAAATAAGTTGAGGAAACATGCCAAAAATCGGTTTTATTATGCAATCAGAAATCTGTTCGAACTCAGGTTTGACACAGTTCAAAGATTCGACATTTTAACATATCAAATGGACTCCAAAAATTCTGAAATTTTATATGCACATACTAGACATGATTATCTACAACTTTTATTTATATTGCAAAGATCAAATCGGACTAGAAAATATAGAAACGGGTTCATCAAGTTCGGACATATTCACCGGCAGATTTCGAAAATGTTTTGTCCAAACAGTTCATGTTCGAGGCAATTTGAAATAGCAAACATCGACGAAAATATCTGAAATTTTTACACAACCTTGACTAATGTGTTGGGATTAAAAGTCTAGTTTTGAGTTTTTCGGTTTGAACTCTCGAAATAGGGGTTTTGGTCCAATTTCAAATCTATCACAGTTTCAAGTTCAAATCTCAAGGCAGGTTGGTTCTCGGCCGTTTTCGGATATCAAAACACAATGAAAAATTATGAACATTTTACACGAACTAGATCTATGTCTTAGGAATGTTTTTCATGTTTTAAGTTTTCCTGTTTGAGCAGTTTTAAGGGTTCGAAAAATTCGCACAAAATTGTTGCGCCGAGGGTTTTTCGTGTTGACAGATTTTAGAGTTATTAAATCCATATGTTTGGTTGCATTTTAAGTCACCCAAAACCAAGTAAGTATTAACTTACAGTGGGGATGAAGTCTAGGACGTCGCTGGGTCGATGGGGGCGCTTACGCTTTCTACGAACATGTCCCAATTACTCCGTCTCCTCTCCGTTGGCCCAGAAACGAAATCGAAAGTAAAATCTAGGGTTAGATCGGATTTTCGGGCTCGAAAACTTAAACGAAAAACCATGGATGACTTACCACAATTTGGGACACTAAAGATGTTGTTCTCCACGCCTCCTTCGTCGATTTTCGTCGCCGGAAAGTAATCGAAGAGTCGTCGGAAAGTGAAGAACTTGTGTTTCGGTTTTGGGAGAGTTTGAGGGTGATGGATAGACTTGTGAGACTGATTATGGGAGTGAAAATCAGTCATTGATCGTCCTATAGCCTTTCCCCTCGACTGGGATTGGGTTTCCAAAGTCGGGAGGTCGAAATATGGCAAGAAATCGCCCGAAATCGCGTAGATTGCTGCTGCTTGTTTGGTGGCGCGGGGTTGGCGCGGTTTTTAGCCAAAAACCGCCCGGAGGGCGCGCCGCCTGGTCTGGGCCGTGCGTCCGGACTGGGCCGTGCGATCCCGTCGGGCCTTTTCTCCTCTCTTTCGGACTTCTGTCCTCCTACGTTTCCGGGCTCGATTTTTCGGGTCATTCTCGGATCATAAATTCTTATCTTAAATTTATCTCGACTCAAATGAATTTCATGTTTGAAATCTTAAGTCCGTCGGTCTCGGGTTCGTCGGCTTCCAATTCGTCGTCTTTTGACTCCCGTGCAATAACTTGTGTAATTAAATTTCTTCCGACTTCACGGGTTCTTGGAATTAGAATTATTTTCCTTCTTGAATTTAATTCTAATTATTTTGACTCAATTCATGGAATGTCTTCGGGCTTCCTTTCCCTCTTTTATTCCATTTTGACTTTTGAATCTGTCGGCGTTTCATTTCCGAGCAATAATTTATTGTGATAAATTATTTTCTTCTTCTCGGAGATATTTCGACATTGATCGGAATAAATTTTTATTCCTTTGGACGTTGATAAAAATCTGGGGTATTACAGTCTACCCCCCCTTAAGAATCAACTTCGCCCTCGAAGTTGTGTTTCGGCTTTTCTCACGCTAAGAGTTAGGGTCCTTTTGTTTACTTTATTATTTTGCGATATTGTGTTATTGAATTATTGTTCGATTGTTGATTGTTTGTTGTTTGATTATTGTTTGACTGAACCCAGAATTGAAATTTCCGAGTTGCCTACGTACCCTGTGAAGGGATCAAGTCATGACGTAGTTCAAAACAATTTGAATTTGTTTATTTGGGATACAAAATATTCGGGTTTCAAAAATAAATGCTTATGCATTCTTACGGGGTATTACATCCTCCCCCCCTTAAGATTACAGTTATGTCCCCATAACTGCCTACACATTATTCCCACGAAGGTTCGAGTATCGTTGCCTAGCACTGGTATGTCCGCTTTATTTACCACATTTAACGTCCCATGAGTCCCCCTTGGTTATTTGTGGCTAGTTAGGTCCAGCGACCAGGTCATTTCTTTTGGTTATATTCTTAATCTGGGTTCGACACTCTTTCATCTGATGTCCACGTCGACCACATCGGAAGCATGTGTCGGGTTGAGGGCATCCCCTCACCAGATGAGGTTGGTTACAGCTTAGGCATCGGGGCACGTAGCCTTTACGGGTGAAAATCCTTCTATTATTACCTCCATCGTTGCCTTGGGCTGGTCCATTTGGGCCTTTGCGAAGGTTATTCCTACCCGAGTCATTATCAGCTCTGCGGTCCTTACCTCTCTTGTCTTGTCTTTGGGGACCTTGGCTAGACTCACCTATCGCCTTTCGCTTCAATCCCTGAACTCGTGCAACCGCTACCGCACGATCATAAACAGCTTGCGGGTCAGAGTAGTGCACACCCGTGATCACTTCCCTTATAGCCAGGTTTAACCCCGTCTCAAATTTCTGAGCCTTGTCGGAGTCAGTTGGTACTAGCCTCGTAGCAAATCGTACTAGCTCCTTGAATTTGGTGTAGTACTCTTGCACTGTCTGTGCGCCTTGTCTTAGGTTAATGAATTCCTCGTACTTCATCTCTTTGGTGCTTAATGGGTAGAACCTCTCCCTCAGAGCTTCCTTAAACTCTTCCCAAGTGTAGGCTTTCTCGTCTTCCATTAATTTCCTCTGGAGGTTTTGCCACCACTCATCGCTTCACCTCCTAAGTAGTAAGTCGCTACACGTATCTTTTCCTCATTAGGGCATTTGATAGCGTTTAAGAGTTTATCGAACGTACGGATCCACTCCTCTAGTTTGGCGGGATCTTCCTCCCCATCATAGTGTGGCGGTTGATAAGGATTTACCAAAGCTAGATAGTTGTCTCGAGCTACTGGCGGAGGTATTGCCGCTTGTGCCCTATGCACCTCGGCGTTTCCTAATACTACGAGTACTTCTTCTACCATCCTTAAACGTTTATCCATGTTGTTGGGAAGATGAGGCGCTCGATCTCCTATGTTCGGAGGAATCTCATTGTTGTTAGGTGCGCTTGGGAGGTCAGTGTCAGTGCCGTTTGGACTTACTTTCCTCGGCTTTCTCCTAGGTGCCATTTTCTGTTATTAAGCACGCGAAGATGAGTTTCTAAGTGATCAAGATCTAGGACTAAGGCAAAGTTAGTCTCAAGTTAACACTTCTAAGTCAAGTCTCAAAGTCATGTCGAACACTGGAGTGAGAAGTTTAGGTATCACATATGATTCACATAAGAGGTTAGTACAGATATTTATGTATGCATATGCATATGTAATCCCCCCAATAAAAATTTAATGCATGCATTTATTTATCCATGGGTTTTAAAAATAAATTTGTTCCATGGATATGTTTTAAAAGAATAAGGGTAAAAGATTTGGGCCACTATATTGGCCAAAAGAATAAATTATTTGGCTTGAGTAAAAACAAGGGTATTGGGCCAAAATAATTGGGCCAACATAGTAATTAAATATTGGGCTAAAGATTTGGGCTAGGAAAAATAACTTTTGGGCTCAAAAGGTTTGGGCTTAGAAAAAAAAAATTTTGGGCTCAAAAATGTTAGTTTTAAAATAATAATGGATTTTTAAACATAATACTAGTTTAAAATAATACTCGTAATAGTTTAAAAATAATAATACTAGTTTTAAAAATAGTCCGGGCTCTGATACCACTTTGTAACACCCTGGATTTGATAACCCATGCCGGGATGTCACCGCCACACCTCCGTAGCAAGACACGGTTCCTCCGAGCTTGCTAAAGAGATGCAAGGCAATGGTTTTTCAGAATTTAAAACATTCAAACAGCCCATTGTAATATAATTTAAAAATCATAATATCAAAGTTGCAGCGGAAAGTAATATTTACATATGTATAATGCAGCGGAATTTAAGTATAGGGCCGACATGGCCAAAACACGGGTTAAACAGGCCCGTTCATGCAAGTTGTAATTAAATGCAGGAATTTAAAATTAGAGTTTTTCCCGAATGTTCCCATGTATGCATATGATGATGCATAATCCTCATACTCTGAAAGAAAAAGGAAAGAAAATATGGTTTCGTCAGCAAAACGTGCTGAGTAAGTTAACACCTAGCATGATCTAGGGGTTTCAAAGCCTTTAATTAAATTTAATAAAAACATATGCATGCGAGACATGATTTAAATTTTAATTCATCTACTAATAATAATTTAATTACATAATTTAAAAGGCAAGGATTTCCACAAGTTCATAATTTAACACACATAATTTAAATAATTAAATTTTTCTCCTAAGCATGCATACAAAAATATTCCATTTACAAATTTTACCACTTTAAAGGAAATAATACTTAAATTGTGTACTTGACATGCCTTTAATCCACAATAACCATTTAGTCATGATATGAAATTTAAAGACATAATTTAAATGCATAATTTAAAGGCATACATAAATAAATAAATATTTTAAAAATATTAAATCTTTTATTTCCCCGTTACGTAACCATTTCTCAATGTTTTGTATAGCCGGTGATCCGGCGGCCGCAACCGTTTCGTAAGTATCTCGTATAGCCGGTGATCCGGCGGCCGCAGCCGTTTCGTAAGTATCTCGTATAGCCGGTGATCCGGCGACCGCAGCCGTGTCGTATTTCAAGTATTTCATTGGCCGTTTTGGCACAATTTCTCATAACATTCACCCTCGGCCGTTTTGGCACGAAGCGAAAAGCTAGGGGGCGTTCTATTGAACATTTCCCCCTACGTCGGTCACTCTCGGCCGTTTTGGCACGAAGCGAAAAGCTAGAGGGGCACTTCTTCGAGCACTCACCCCCTACATAGGTCACACTCGTCCGTCTAGGCACGATGCGAAAAGCTAGAGGGGCACTCTATCGAGCACTCACCCCCTACATAGCCAAGTATCTCATATGTTTTAATTTAGTGTAACGGGATTTTTCAAAAGTATAGATATATCGTATTTCAAGGTCTCGACCGTTTGTTTCGATATTTCAAAATCTCTTCGATTTAAAAATAACTTGGCGTCACAGTTTACGCCTTTTTAATTCAAAAATTCATTTCAAGTCCAAAAATTCTGATATTTTCACAGTATATCAAAAACACCCTAACGAACAACTTTCGTGTTTTAACTTTTCCGAAATAAGTTGAGGAAACATGTCAAAAATCGGTTTTATTATGCAATCAGAAATCTTTTCGAACTCAGGTTTGACACAGTTCAAAGATTCGACATTTTAACATATCAAATGGACTCCAAAAATTCTGAAATTTTATATGCACATACTAGACATGATTATCTACAACTTTCATTTATATTGCAAAGATCAAATTGGACTAGAAAATATAGAAACGGGTTCATCAAGTTCGGACATATTCACCGGCAGATTTCGAAAATGTTTTGTCCAAACAGTTCATGTTCGATGCAATTTGAAATAGCAAACATCGACGAAAATGTCCAAAATTTTTACACATCCTAGATTAATGTGTTGGGATTAAAAGTCTAGTTTTGAGTTTTTCGGTTTGAACTCTCGAAATAGGGGTTTTGGTCCGATTTCAAATCTATCACAGTTTCAAGTTCAAATCTCAAGGCAGGTTGGTTCTCGGCCATTTTCGGATATCACAACACAATGAAAAATTATGAAAATTTTACACGAACTAGATCTATGTCTTAGGAACGTTTTTCATGTTTTAAGTTTTCCCGTTTGAGCAGTTTTAAGGGTTCGAAAAATTCGCACAAAATTGTTGCGCCGAGGGTTTTTCGTGTTGACAGATTTTAGAGTTATTAAATCCATATGTTTGGTTGCATTTTAAGTCACCCAAAACCAAGTAAGTATTAACTTACAGTGGGGATGAAGTCTAGGACGTCGCTGGGTCGATGGGGGCGCTTACGCTTTCTACGAACATGTCCCAATTACTCCGTCTCCTCTCCGTTGGCCCCGTAACGAAATCGAAAGTAAAATCTAGGGTTAGATCGGATTTTCGGGCTCGAAAACTTAAACGAAAAACCATGGATGACTTACCACAATTTGGGACACTAAAGATGTTGTCCTCCACGCCTCCTTCGTCGATTTTCGTCGCCGGAAAGTAATCGGAGAGTCGTCGGAAAGTGAAGAACTTGTGTTTCGGTTTTGGGAGAGTTTGAGGGTGATGGATAGACTTGTGAGACTGATTATGGGAGTGAAAATCAGTCATTGATCGTCCTATAGCCTTTCCCCTCGACTGGGATTGGGTTTCCAAAGTCGGGAGGTCGAAATATGGCAAGAAATCGCCCGAAATCGCGTAGATTGCTGCTGCCTGTTTGGTGGCGCGGGGTTGGCGCGGTTTTTAGCCAAAAACCGCCTGGAGGGCGCGCCGCCTGGTCTGGGCCGTGCGTCCGGACTGGGCCGTGCGATCCCGTCGGGCCTTTTCTCCTCTCTTTCGGACTTCTGTCCTCCTACGTTTCCGGGCTCGATTTTTCGGGTCATTCTCGGATCATAAATTCTTATCTTAAATTTATCTCGACTCAAATGAATTTCATGTTTGAAATCTTAAGTCCGTCGGTCTCGGGTTCGTCGGCTTCCAATTCGTCGTCTTTTGACTCCCGTGCAATAACTTGTGTAATTAAATTTCTTCCGACTTCACGGGTTCTTGGAATTAGAATTATTTTCCTTCTTGAATTTAATTCTAATTATTTTGACTCAATTCATGGAATGTCTTCGGGCTTCCTTTCCCTCTTTTATTCCATTTTGACTTTTGAATCTGTCGGCGTTTCATTTCCGAGCAATAATTTATTGTGATAAATTATTTTCTTCTTCTCGGAGATATTTCGACATTGATCGGAATAAATTTTTATTCCTTTGGACGTTGATAAAAATCTGGGGTATTACAGTTTGAATTCCCGAAGGTCGAGTTTTAGGCGAGTTTTTGAAATTGGACGAAAATAGGGTTTTTGAAAACCGATTTTTGTTACGGGTCTAGATCTTAAGTTTTAAACAACAATAAACCACAAAAATTGATGAGTAAGGTCTTAACTTACTTAGTTAGAGAGTAGGGTCGTCGGAAGGGATTTCCGGATGTCCTAAGGTCGCGACGAACGGCCAACTTCTCCGATCGCTTTTTGTTCGTCCCACGACGTGAAATCGTGGCAAAGGAAAGAGGGTTAGATTTCGAGTTTTTGAGACTTATGGACGAGCTACACACTATAATACAACTTACCAAGGTCCTAGAAGGCAGTGGCCTTGTCTCGCTCGTCCCGTCTTCGCCGGAATACTCGTCGGGAGGTTGCCGGAAGTTCGTCGGAGAGGTGTTTGGCTTTGGGAGAGATTGCGGGTGTTTGGGAGGCTGCTCAGTGGTGAATAGAGTGCGGGAGGCAGCCCTAGGTCGGGTAAAAGCTTCCCCACTCGTCCGATTTAGTTACCAAAGTCGGGAGGCGTAATTTCGGCAAGAAATCATCATGATCGCGCGATTTGCAGCTGTCTGCTGCTTGGCGCGCTCATGGCGCGTTCCCGCGTGGTGACCGCGCGGCCTTGGCCTGGGCTACGGCCTGGGCCGGGTCGTGCGATCCGTCGGGCCTTTTCTCATCTCTTTCGGACTTCTGTCCTTCTACGTTTTCGGGCTCGACTTTTCGGGTCGTTCTCGGGTTACGATTCCTTTCATAAATTTATTTCGACTCCAATGAATTTCACATTCGAAATCTTGAATCCGTCGAGTTTGAATCCGTTGGCTTGAATTCGTCGTCTTTTGGCTCCCGTGCAATAATTTATCTAATTAAGTTATTTCCGACTTCACGGGTTCTTGGAATTAAAATTCTTTTCCTTCTTGAATTTAATTCCAATTCTTTTGGGATTAATCCATGGAATATCTTCGGGCTTCCTTTCCCTCTTTCATCCCATTTCGACTTGACCAAAATTTGGGTTCGAATTTTTTGAATTTATCGGTCACGCCATTTCCGAGCAATAATTTATTGTAATAAATTATTTTCCTCTCGGAAATAAATTTTATTTCGTTTCTTTGGGCATTGTAAAAACCCCCGGGTATTACAGTCTACCCCCCTTAAGAATCAACTTCGTCCCCGAAGTTGCGCCCTCGCTTTCTTTTGGGCTCAATTTAATGTTGGGGTATTTCCATCTACTTTCCACAAGAAATTTATTCCATTCCTTTGAACGTGAATTAAATTTCTCGGGTGTTACATCCTCTCCCCCTTAGGAATCAACTTCGTCCTCGAAGTTGGGGGTGAGCTCCTCGCGAGCCCGGGCATTGTTTGGTTGCGTGATTGTGTTAATGTGTGTTGTTGTTTGTTATTATTTGACTGAACCCAGAATTTAGATTTCCAAGCTGCCTACGTACCCCGTGAAGGGATCAAGTCATAATGTAGTTCAAAACAATCTGAATTTGTTTATTTTTGATTGTATACAATTCGTCGAATCGAACTCAAAATAAACGCAGTTATCGATGCTTGGAAACTTCTTACGGTTGCTTGGGCCGAGTGGTCACGTCCTCTCTCCTGTTTATGTTTTCTATTCGCGTCCGGCAGTCACGCAGCTGATGACCATGTCGACCGCACCAAAGGCATGATCCAGGCTGAGGGCATCCTCTCGCATAGTGTGGTTTACCACACTTTGGACATGGTGGCGCGTAGTCGCCATGGTTGAAGACTATCCCCTTGTTTCGTCCATTGTCGTTTTGATGTGGTTCGTTTGAGTTTCTACGGACATGGTCATTATTCCTCTTGTATCCTCCTTGTGGTCCTTGGTTAGTCCCACCTACCGATTTCCATTTCAGTCCTTGAACTCGTGCAACCGCTACTGCACGATCATACACAGCTTGCAGGTCAGGGTAGTGCTCACCCGTGATCACCTCTCTAATAGATAGGTTCAGTCCCATCTCGAACCTGTGTGCCTTTTCTACATCAGTTGACACCAGTCTCGGCGCGAACCGCACCAACTCCTTGAAACGATTATAGTATTCTTGGACCGTTTTTCCTCCTTGCCTTAGTGCCAGAAATTCCTCGTACATGGCAGCCTTCGTGCTCATGGGATGAAAATGATCCCTAAGCAGATCCGTGAATTCTGACCATGTGTAGGGCTCGTCGTACTCCGCACGATTCCATTGGGTGGCTTGCCACCAATCATCCGGCTCGCCTCCTAAGTAGTATGAAGCTACGTGAACCTTTTCCCCGTCGGGACATTTTACGGCGTTCAACAGCTTATCGAACGTCCGTATCCATTCCTCTAGCTGAGCCGGGTCGTCTTCGCCGGCGTAGTGGGGTGGTTGGTAAGGGTTTACCAAGGCTAAGTAGTCGACTCGGGCTACCGGTGGTGGTACACCTGCTTGTGCACGTTGCACTTCAGCATTTCTAATACTACGAGAACTTCCTCAACCGTCCTTAGACGCTCATCCATATTCTGAGGAATCTCATTGTTGTTTGGCATGTTGGGGAGGTCAGAGTCAGTGTTGTTTGGGATTACATTCCTTGGTCTTCCCCTAGGTGCCATCCTCTGTTATCAGCGCACGTGAAGATGAGTTTCTAATCTAAGGCAAGTTAGCGTTCAAGAAAATCTATAAGGTAGGATTGGAAAGAGGTAATAGATAGGAGAATGCTAAACTTAGGTGATCAAATTATAAGACTGAGGAAGAATTAGTTTAAAGCAAACGCTTCTAAGTCAAGGTCATGACCGATTTGAAGGTAAGAGTTTTGACACTGTTAATTCACATAAAAAAAACATTAGCGCGATAATCATGTATGTATGTATGCGAATGCATGTATGCTTTATACAATGCTACCCCAACCCCGAAAAATATTTTCGTGACTTTAAAAACTTGTTGGAAAAAAATTTCTATGCATATGTAAATATTTTCCATGGGTTTAAAATAAATTGTGTCCCATGGAAATAAAACTTAAAATTTAAATAATAATAATGGTACTTAAAAATTTGAAAATAATATTAATATTTGTTTAAAAATCTTGGGCCTCTATATTGGCCAAAGTAATAATAATAATTTAAAAATATTTCCGGGCTCTGATACCACTTTGTAACACGCCGGATTTGATAACCCAGGCCGGGGTGCCACCGCCACACCTCCCTAGCAAGACACGGTTTCTCTGAGCTTGCTAAAGAGATGCAATGCTATAGGTGTTGGAAAAAGTTTTAAAAGCAAGTCCGGAATTACTTAAAATAATAATGTAATATCATCCATACATGATAATAAAAATAATAAGTTGCAGCGAAAATTAAAATACAGGGCCGACATGGCCAAAACTCGGGTTAACAAGCCCGTATGCAAGTCATGTAAAACAAATAATTAAATGCCCAAAGTGATCCCCCGATGCATGATCATGCTCCGTACTCTGTAATGGAAAAATGAACAACGGGTTTTATCAGTATATAAAATACTGAGTAAGTTAATCCCTAACAAAACAATTTAAGGGGTTACATGTGTTTAATTAAAATTACACTTTTCATGCGTTACGAAATTAATTTAAATTTCATAGTTTACTTACAGCGTAAAAAAACATGATTAATTTATTCAAGATGAGAATACAAAATTTAAGGACTTAATTTAAAAGCGAAATTTTAAAAGCATAGTTTAAAAACGTAATTTAGAAGCATAATTTAAAAACGTGATAAATAATTGCAGCTTAATTAAATACGCACACAAGTCTTTTAAGTCTTATCCCGCAACTAAGAAGAGGACACCACACAAGGGAGATCACTAACGAGGGAATCTCAAAAATCATAATCAGTTAGCCGGTGAACCAGCGGCCGCAGCCATATCAGTATTGACTGCCGTTTTGGCTAGCCATGTATCTTGATTGCCATTTCGGCAAGCCGTGTGTATCTACTGTCAATTTGACAGGCATGTATGTCAACTGTCATTTGACAGGCCTTTCAAGCGGTTTCACTGCCACTCGGGCAGGCCGTGTATTTCCCACTGCCGATTTGGCAGGCCATGTGCACAACTGCCGTTTTGGCATAGTAAAGAGATCACTAACGAGACAATCTCAATCGTAGGACCACTAACGAGGCAGTCCAAATAAATGGGAGACCACTAACAAGGCAGTCTCAAAAGATAGTAGGACCACTAACGAGGCGATCCAAAACACAGCGCGCGAGATCACTAACGAGGCAATCTCTGATAGTAAGGAGACCACTAACGAGGCAGTCTCAAAGATAATGATAGCATGAAGATCGGCTCAGCCTAGTGAACGGGATTTTTTGAAAGTTCGTATTTCAAAGTTATCAAAATATTCGATATCGCGTTTCATAGTTCGAGTTTTCTCAAGTTCGAAAAATCCGATTTGGACGCAGTTTACGCCTTTCATAATTAAAATTCATCTTTACACCAAAATTTCTGGAATTTACACAGTAGCTCGAAAACACACACACAAACAACTTTCATGTTTTAAATTTTTGGAAATAAGGTTTCGAAGTGAGTCAAATTTCGAGTTCTTTGCAAAAGATAATTTCTGTCCCAAACACTGATTTAGTCACAGGTTCGTGGGACGCCGATAAAAAATTCATTTCAAGCCAATTGATCCGATATTTTTACAGGAGGTACACAACACATTAATGAACAACTTCCATGTTTTAAGAATTTGGAAATAATGAATTTAAATGTTCAAAAATCGACCACAACACACTGTATACGCGCGGACTCAACGGGTGGTTTAAAAACAGTTATGAAAATGGGCCATTTTGACATAACAAATGAAGTCCAAAATTCATGAAATTTTATATGCATAATCTAAACACAATTATCTACAACTTTTGTTTAGAAATGCAAAGTTGAATCATTCTAAAAGCAGGTGAAAAACATGCATCAAGTCGAGTAAGTAAATCTGTCAGCAGTTTTAAACGTTCGGTTTGTCACAGAAAGTTTACGGCGCAATTTGGAATAGCAAATCTTAATGTCAATGGCTGAAATTCGGACACAAGATAGATTAAAGTCTTAGGAACAAAATCTATGTTGAAAAGTTTTCGGTTTGAATTCCAGAAGGTCGAGTTTTAGGCGAGTTTTTTAAATTGGATGAAAATAGGGTTTTTGAAAACCGATTTTTGTTACGGGTCATGATCTTAAGTTTTAAACAACAATAAACCATAAAAATTGGTGAGTAAGGTCTTAACTTACTTAGTTAGAGAGTAGGGTCGTCGGAAGGGATTTCCGGATGTCCTAAGGTCGCGACGAACGGCCAACTTCTCCGATCGCTTTTTGTTCGTCCCCCGACATGAAATCGTGGCAAAGGAAAGATAGTTAGATTTCGAGTTTTTGAGACTTATGGACGAGCTACACACTATAATACAACTTACCAAGGTCCTAGAAGGCAGTGGCCTTGTCTCGCTCGTCCCGTCTTCGCCGGAATACTCGTCGGGAGGTTGCCAGAAGTTCGTCGGAGAGGTGTTTGGCTTTGGGAGAGATTGTGGGTGTTTGAGAGGCTGCTCAATGGTGAATAGAGTGGGGGAGGCAGCCCTAGGTCGGGTAAAAGCTTCCCCACTCGTCCGATTTAGTTACCAAAGTCGGGAGGCGTAATTTCAGCCAGAAATCGCCATGATCGCGCGATTTGCAGCTGTCTGCTGCTTGGTGCGCTCATGGCACGTTCCCGCGCGGCCCCGGCCTGGGCCGGGTCGTGCGATCCGTCGGGCCTTTTCTCATCTCTTTCGTACTTCTGTCCTTCTACGTTTCGGGCTCGACTTTTCGGGTCGTTCTCGGGTTACAATTCCTTTCTTAAATTTATTTCGACTCCAATGAATTTGATATTCGAAATCTTGAATCCGTCGAGTTTGAATCCGTTGGCTTGAATTCGTCGTCTTTTGGCTCCCGTGCAATAATTTATCTAATTAAGTTATTTCCGACTTCACGGGTTCTTGGAATTAAATTTCTTTTCCTTCTTGAATTTATTTCCAATTCTTATGGGATTAATCCATGGAATATCTTCGGGCTTCCTTTCCCTCTTTCATCCCATTTCGACTTGACCAAAATTTGGGTTCGAATTCTTTGAATTTATCGGTCACGCCATTTCCGAGCAATAATTTATTGTAATAAATTATTTTCCTCTCGGAAATAAATTTTATTTCTTTTCTTTGGGCGTTGTAAAAACCCCCGGGTATTACAGTCTACCCCCCTTAAGAATCAACTTCGTCCCCAAAGTTGCGCCCTCGCTTTCTTCTGGGCTCAATTTAATGTTGGGGTATTTCCATCGACTTTCCACAAGAAATTTATTCCATTCCTTTGAACGTGAATTAAATTTCTTGGGTGTTACATCCTCTCCCCCTTAGGAATCAACTTCGTCCTCGAAGTTGGGGGTTAGCTCCTCGCGAGCTCGGGCATTGTTTGGTTGCGTGATTGTATTAATGTGTGTTGTTGTTTGTTATTATTTGACTGAACTCAGAATTTAGATTTCCAAGCTGCCTACGTACCCCGTGAAGGGATCAAGTCATAACGTAGTTCAAAACAATCTGAGTTTGTTTATTTTTGATTGGATACAATTCGTCGAATCGAACTCAAAATAAACGCAGTTATCGATGCTTGGAAACTTCTTACGGTTGCTTGGACCGAGTGGTCATGTCCTCTCTCCTGTTTATGTTTTCTATTCGGGTCCGGCAGTCACGCAGCCAATGACCATGTCGACCGCACCGACGGCAGGATCCAGGCTGAGGGCATCCTCTCGCATAGTGTGGTTTACCACACTTTGGACATGGTGGCGCGTAGTCACCATGGTTGAAGACTATCCCCTTGTTTCGTCCATTGTCGATTTGATGTGGTTGGTTTGAGTTTCTACGGACATGGTCATTATTCCTCTTGTATCCTCCTTGTGGTCCTTGGTTAGTCCCACCTACCGATTTCCGTTTCAGTCCTTGAACTCGTGCAACCGCTACTGCACGATCATACACATCTTGCAGGTCAGGGTAGTGCTCACCCGTGATCACCTCTCTAATAGATAGGTTCAGTCCCATCTCGAACCTGTGTGCCATCTCTACATCAGTTGATACCAGTCTCGGCGCGAACCGCACCAACTCCTTGAAACGGTTATAGTATTCTTGGACTGTTTTTCCTCCTTGCCTTAGTGCCAGAAATTCCTCGTACATGGCAGCCTTCGTGCTCATGGGATGAAAATGGTCCCTAAGCAGATCCGTGAATTCTGACCTTGTGTAGGGCTCATCGTACTCCGCACGATTCCATTGGGTGGCTTGCCACCAATCATCCGGCTCGCCTCCTAAGTAGTATGAAGCTACGTGAACCTTTTCCCCGTCGGGACACTTTACAACGTTCAACAGCTTATCGAACGTCCGTATCCATTCCTCTAGCTGAGGCGGGTCCTCTTCGCCAGCGTAGTGGGGTGGTTGGTAAGGGTTTACCAAGGCTAAGTAGTTGACTCGGGCTACCGGTGGTGGTACACCCGCTTGTGCACGTTGCCCTTCAGCATTTCCTAATACTACGAGAACTTCCTCAACCGTCCTTAGACGCTCATCCATATTCTGAGGAATCTCATTGTTGTTTGGCATGTTGGGGAGGTCAGAGTCAGTGTTGTTTGGGATTACATTCCTTGGTCTTCCCCTAGGTGCCATCCTCTGTTATCAACGCACGTGAAGATGAGTTTCTAATCTAAGGCAAGTTAGCGTTCAAGAAAATCTATAAGGTTGGATTGGAAAGAGGTAATAGATAGGAGAATGCTAAACTTAGGTGATCAAATTATAAGACTGAGGCAGAATTAGTTTAAAGCAAACGCTTCTAAGTCAAGGTCATGACCAATTTGAAGGTAAGAGTTTTGACACTGTTAATTCACATAAAAAAAAATTAGCGCGATATTCATGTATGTATGTATGCGATGCATGTATGCTTTATACAATGCTACCCCAACCCCGAAAAATATTTTCGTGACTTTAAAAACTTGTTGGAAAAAAATTTCTATGCATATGTAAATATTTTCCATGGGTTTAAAATAAATTGTGTCCCATGGAAATAAAACTTAAAATTTAAATAATAATAATGGTACTTAAAAATTTGAAAATAATATTAATATTTGTTTAAAAATCTTGGGCCTCTATATTGGCCAAAGTAATAATAATAATTTAAAAATATTTCCGGGCTCTAATACCATTTTGTAACACCCTGGATTTGATAACCCAGGCCGGGGTGCCACCGCCACACCTCCCTAGCAAGACACGGTTTCTCCAAGCATGCTAAAGAGATGCAAGGCTATAGGTGTTGGAAAAAGTTTTAAAAGCAAGTCCGGAATTACTTAAAAATAATAATGTAATATAATCCATACATGATAATAAAAATAATAAGTTGCAGCGGAAATTAAAATACAGGGCCGACATGGCCAAAACTCGGGTTAACAAGCCCGTATGCAAGGCATGTAAAACAAATAATTAAATGCCCAAAGTGATCCCCCGATGCATGATCATGTTCCGTACTCTGTAATGGAAAAATGAACAACGGGTTTTATCAGTATATAAAATACTGAGTAAGTTAATCCCTAACAAAACAATTTAAGGGGTTTCATGTGTTTAATTAAAATTACACTTTTCATGCGTTACGAAATTAATTTAAAATTCATAGTTTACTTACAGCGGAAAAACATGATTAATTTATTCAAGACGAGAATACAAAACTTAGACTTAATTTAAAAGCGAAATTTTAAAAGCATAGTTTAAAAACGTAATTTAGAAGCATAATTTAAAAACGTGATAAATAATTGCAGCTTAATTAAATACGCACACAAGTCTTCTAAGTCTTATCCCGCAACTAAGAAGAGGACACCACACAAGGGAGATCACTAACGAGGGAATCTCAAAAATCATAATCAGTTAGCCGGTGAACCGGCAGCCGCAGCCATATCAGTATTGACTGCCGTTTTGGCTAGCCATGTATCTCGATTGCCATTTCGGCAAGTCGTGTGTATCTACTGTCAATTTGACAGGCATGTATGTCAACTATCATTTGACAGGCCTTTCAAGCGGTTTCACTGCCACTCGGGCAGGCCGTGTATTTCCCACTGCCGATTTGGCAGGCCATGTGCACAACAGCCGTTTTGGCATAGTAACGAGATCACTAACGAGGCAATCTCAATCGTAGGACCACTAACGAGGCAGTCCAAATAAATGGGAGACCACTAACGATGCAGTCTCAAAAGATAGTAGGACCACTAACGAGGCAATCTCAGATAGTAAGGAGACCACTAACGAGGCAGTCTCAAAGATAATGATAACATGAAGATCGGCTCAGCCTAGTGAACGGAATTTTTTGAAAGTTCGTATTTCAAAGTTATCAAAATATTCGATATCGCGTTTCATAGTTCGAGTTTTCTCAAGTTCGAAAAATCCGATTTCGATGCAGTTTACGCCTTTCATAATTAAAAATTCATCTTTACACCAAAAATTCTGGAATTTACACAGTAGCTCGAAAACACACACATGAACAACTTTCATGTTTTAAGTTTTTGGAAATAAGGTTTCGAAGTGAGTCAAATTTCGAGTTCTTTGCAAAAGATAATTTCTGTCCCAAAAACTGATTTAGTCACAGGTTCGTGCGACGCCGATAAAAAATTCATTTCAAAGCCAATTGATCCGAAATATTTACAGGAGATACACAACACATTAATGAACAACTTCCATGTTTTAAAAATTTGGAAATAATGAATTTTAGATGTTCAAAAATCGACCACAACACGCTGTATACGCGCGGACTCAACGGGTGGTTTAAAAACAGTTCTGAATATCGGCCATTTTGACATAACAAATGAACTCCAAAATTCATGAAATTTTATATGCATAATCTAGACACAATTATCTACAACTTTTGTTTAGAAATGCAAAGTTGAATCATTCTAAAAGCTGGTGAAAAACATGCATCTAGTCGAGTAAGTAAATCTGTCAGCAGTTTTAAACGTTCGGTTTGTCACAGAAAGTTTACGGCGCGATTTGGAATAGCAAATCTTAATGTCAATGGCTGAAATTTGGACACAAGATAGATTAAAGTCTTAGGAACAAAATCTATGTTGAAACGTTTTCGGTTTGAATTCTCAAAGGTCGAGTTTTAGGCGAGTTTTTGAAATTGGACGAAAATAGGGTTTTTGAAAACCGATTTTTGTTACGGGTCTAGATCTTAAGTTTTAAACAACAATAAACCACAAATATTGGTTAGTAAGGTCTTAACTTACTTAATTAGAGAGTAGGGTCGTCGGAAGGGATTTCCGGATGTCCTAAGGTCGCGACGAACGGCCAACTTCTCCGATCGCTTTTTGTTCGTCCCCCGACGTGTAATCGTGGCAAAGGAAAGATGGTTAGATTTCGAGTTTTTGAGACTTATGGACGAGCTACACACTATAATACAACTTATCAAGGTCCTAGAAGGCAGTGGCCTTGTCTCGCTCGTCCCGTCTTCGCCGGAATACTCGTCGGGAGGTTGCCGGAAGTTCGTCGGAGAGGTGTTTGGCTTTGGGAGAGATTGTGGGTGTTTGGGAGGCTGCTCAATGGTGAATAGAGTGGGGGAGGCAGCCCTAGGTCGGGTAAAAGCTTCCCCACTCGTCCGATTTAGTTACCAAAGTCGGGAGGCGTAATTTCAGCAAGAAATCGCCATGATCGCGCGATTTGCAGCTGTCTGCTGCTTGGCGCGCTCATGGCGCGTTCCCGCGTGGCGACCACGCGGCCCGGGCCTGGGCTGCAGCCTGGGCCGGGTCGTGCGATCCGTCGGGCCTTTTCTCATCTCTTTCGGACTTTTGTCCTTCTATGTTTTCGGGCTCGACTTTTCGGGTCGTTCTCGGGTTACGATTCCTTACTTAAATTTATTTCGACTCCAATGAATTTCATATTCGAAATCTTGAATGCGTCGAATTTGAATCCGTTGGCTTGAATTCGTCGTCTTTTGGCTCCCGTGCAATAATTTATCTAATTAAGTTATTTCCGACTTCACGGGTTCTTGGAATTAAAATTCTTTTCCTTCTTAAATTTAATTCCAGTTCTTTTGGGATTAATCCATGGAATATCTTCGGGCTTCCTTTCCCTCTTTCATCCCATTTCGACTTGACCAAAATTTGGGTTCGAATTCTTTGAATTTATCGGTCACGCCATTTCCGAGCAATAATTTATTGTAATAAATTATTTTCCTCTCGGAAATAAATTTTATTTTGTTTCTTTGGGCGTTGTAAAAACCCCGGGTATTACATTTAATCAGGTGGGTGCTATTGCTGCAGGAGTTTGACATCGTAATAAAAGATAGGCGAGGGCGAGACAATGGTGCTGCTGACCATTTATCTCGTCTAGAAAATTATAAAAATGAGAAGGCCGTCAATGAAGACTTCCCGGACGAACAGCTGTTCGCACTGCATTTGCACGACCAAGCTTGTCCATAGTTTTCCGACATTGCTAACTTTTTAGCATGCGGAATAACTCACCATTCCCGAATGATTATCAAAGGAGAAGATTCCACCAGGTAGCTGCAAACTACTTCTGGGAAGAACCTTATCTCTTCAAGCACTGCGCCGATTCAATAATCAGGCGATGTGTGACCGAGCATGAGGCCTACCAAATTGTCAGAAAATGCCATGAATCAGAGTATGGAGGTCACCATGGTCCTACTCGAATGGCTCACAAAGTCCTCGAGTGTGGATTTTATTGGCCTCACATCTATGAGGATTGCAAGACATTTGTGAAAGCCTGCGACAGGTGCCAAAGGTTAGGAAACATTTCCAAGAGGGATGAAATGCCTCAGAAAGGAATTCTCACTCTTGAGATTTTCAACATTTGGGGCATTGACTTCATGGGACCATTTCCACCATATGGTGGAAACCAGTACATTTTGGTAGCTGTCGATTACGTGTCCAAATGGGTAGAGGCTGTCGCATTACCAACCAATGATGGTAGCCAAGTCATCAAGTTCCTCAAGAACAATGTAACACCCCGGATTTGATCACCCAGGTCGGGATGCCACCGCCACACCTCCCAAGCAAGACACGACTTCATTCGAGCTCACTTAAGAGATGCAAGGCTAATGGTATAAAATAATTTAAAACAACCAAGTCCGGAAGTACATATAATTTAAAAATAATAATCATCCATATACGCAGCGGAAATATAAGTTTATGCAACGGAAATAAAATATAGGGCCGACATGGCCAAAACACGGGTTAACAGGCCCGTATGCAGTATCGTGCAGAAAATAATAAAATGTCCAAAATAAATCCCCCTGGATGCATGCTCATGCTTCATACTCTGTCATAGAAAAACATAAACAACATTTATCAGTAATAAGGAATACTGAGTAAGACAATTCCTAGCATAGCAATAAAGGGGTTTTTAATTTAAAAATTCATTTTAAGCATGCATGTTGGACAATGATAAAATCAATAATTTCTCATAAGCCATTTAATTGAAAAATGATAATTTAAGACATAGGCATAAATTTAAAGACATAAGGTAAAATGCATAATTAACGGCATAAATAAATAATAAATAAAAATTCAAGTCTTTTAAATCTTCTCCCGTTAACTAAGAAGAGGACGCCACAACCATATATCTCAAGTATCTCGTTCTCATGTATCAAGTTTCTCAGTATCAAGTTTCAGAAATGCCGAAGCAATCCGAGTATCGCGCCATACAAAGTACCACTTCGGAGCCTCGAGTAACCCCTTCGGATACACCCGAGAGTGTAGACTAATTTCACAATGGCCGTTTCGGCACAATTTCACAATATATCACATTTCGTCCACTCGGGCACGAATTTCAAGATAGAGTGGCACCCAGCAGAGCACTCACCCCCTACTTACATGGAGATCTAGCTCAGCCTAGATTAACGGGATTTTTAAAAATACATGTTTTATTGTTTAGACATATCTCACAAATCATGATTTTCTCAAAAGTCGAGTTTTTCAACATTTCAACCAAGCCATTGCCACAGTTTACGCCATCTCAGTTTAAAAATTCATTTCAAAGGCAATCGACTTGAAATTTTCTCATTTGCACAAAAACACGCTAACGAACAACTTTCATATTTTAAGTTTTTCGAAAATAGGTGAGGAAATGAGTGAAATTTTACAATCTTTGCAAAGTATCAAATCTGCCAACTTTTTCTAAACAGCGCACTGATTTTTGAAACAGTTTTTGACATAGCAAACGACCTCCAAAATTTATGAAATTTTACAGGCACTTAAAACACACCAAAATAAACAAGTTTTATTTGAGGCATATTATGCAAATTCATCACGGATTAGGTCAGATTAATTCACTAAGTTCGGACTAAAAATCTGTCAACTAAGTTCGGATTCACGAAATAGGGTTTTTCGGCCAATCTCAGAAAACGCGTAAAGATTGAATCTTTTATGTCCGATTTTAGGGTTTGATTTAAAACTAATGTTTCAAACGGTTCTAAGCCACCAATAATGTAAGGCGTTATCTTACTTGAATTTCGTCCTAGACTGTCTCGGGGTCGTCCGGGCTCTAAGATTTGACACAAACGGACCTCCTCAACATGAATCTTCCAACTTTGGCCACGGATTCGAATCGAAAGAAGAAATCTAAAGTTAGATCGAGTTTTCGGGTTCGAAAAGTTAAACGAAAGCCTATGAACGACTTACCATAATCTGGAACACTAAAGTTCTTGTTCTCCACGCCTCCTTCGTCGATTTTCGTCGCCGGAAAGTGATCGGAAAGCACGAACTTGGTGATTTCGGGTTTTGGAAGAAGTTTGGAGTGTTTGGAGAGACAATGGGGCTGCTAGGGTTTGGAGCTCGAAAATAATGAGACTCCAGCCTCTAAACTCGTCCATATAACCTTCCCATTGCCTAAGATCAAGTTACCAAAGCCGGGGGTCGAAAATAAGGTAAAAAATCGTCGAAAAGAAAAAGTTGATCGCACACTGTCGTGCTGTGTGGTATCTCTCTAGACCATGCGGCCACCGCGCCGCCCCCGGTAAGGTTGAATCGTGGGCCGGGCCGTGCGATCCGTCGGGCCTTTCCTCCTTGTTCGGGTTTCTATCCTCCTACGTTCTCGGGCTCGGTTTTCCGGGTCATTCCCGGATTATAATTCCCATCCAAAATTTTATTTCGTCTTTAATTGATTTCGTATTCGAATTCTCGAATCCATTTAATTTAAATTCGTCAGCGTCGAATTTGTCGCCTTTTGATTCCCGTGCAATGATTTATTTATTTAAATCATTTTCGACTTCACGGTTCTTGAATTAAACTTCCCTTACTTTTCGAATTTAATTCCATTTCCTATTATTAAAAGTCTCGGGTATTACAAACAACATTTTTAATCGATTCGGCATACCTAGGGTGATAATATCTGATGGAGGTACACATTTTGTTAACAAATCCTTTGAGAACTTAATGCTAAAAACTGGCATCCTCCATAAGATAGGCACGCCTTATCATCTCCAAATCAGTGGTCAAGTCGAGGTATCCAATCGCGAGATCAAACATATACTCGAAGCCACTGTTGGGAGAACCTGAAAGGATTGAGCACGTAGGCTCAATGGGCATATCGCACAGCATATAAGACTCCCATTGTGATGTCTCCATACAGGCTAATCTTCGGAAAAGCCTGCCATTTGCCCGTAGAGTTAGAGCATAAAGCTTATTGGGCCGTTTGAACGCTTAATTTTCATCCGAAAGTTGGTCAGAGCAAGCGCAAGTTGGACCTCAATGAAATTGAGGAAATACGAGCGCAAGCTTATGAAAGCTCTCGGATTTATAAAAAGCGGACCCAGAAGTTTCATGATCGCCGGATTAAATCCAAGCAATTTTATATTGGCCAAAACGTTTTACTGTTCAATTCTAGGTTGAAGCTATTCCCCGGAAAGCTGAGATCCAGATGGGAAGGGCCACACGAAGTGCTGGAGGTATTCAAAAGTGGTGCAGTCAGGATCCGAACTGACAAGGGAGATCTGGTGGTGAATGGACAGAGGTTGAAGGAATACATCGGACTGTTTGATCCGAAAAAAGAGAGCCAAGCAGTGGCAGACCCGGCTTACGCTTAATTAAAACATAAATAAAATAATAAAAATTCCATTTTTATGTATATATATATATATATTGTTTTATTTTAAAAGTCAGAAAATGTCCAAAAATCAATTAAACATTTAGAGTACTAAGACTCTAAATGTGAGGATGTTGATATTTGGAGAAAATCTAATATGGTTAATTTATCTATCTTGCAGAAGATCCGGAACCACCAAAAAGAAGGAGCAGAAAAAAAAAACAGAGCAGAAAATCAGGTTCCCGGTTGGATTAATTCCATGAATTTCAGAAAATATTTCCGAAATTTAAATCAATTTAAAATCCGAAATAATTTTTACAAATAAATGGAACTGATCCAACCTATTTTTATGCAAGTGGATTATTTTAATTTTCAGCCCAAATAGTGTTTTGAATATTTTGGACTGAATTTATTCGGGTCCAAAATCAATAATATGGACTCAGACCCAAATCCACACTCGGGTCCAGTCCGTATATTTTGAAATTTCAAAAACCAGTCGCGGGACTATGCACCAGTCGCGAGACTATGTCTCACGACAGGGTGGCAGTCTAGCGACTGGAGTCTCTAACTCATGGTCCGGGACTCCAGTCGCTAAGAAAAAGTCCAGTCGCGAGACTTAGTCTCACGACAGAGACCAAGTCTAGCGACTGGGTCCCCAAACTCCTTCTGTCCCAGTCGCAAGAAAACACAACCCCAGTCGCGAGACTATGTCTCACGACAGGGGTTGAGTCTAGCAACTGGTCCCTAACTATCATCTGGCCCCACTTCCTCTTTTATCCTGTCGTGATACCCCTCCCAGTCGCGAGACTTAGTCTCGCGACTGGCTCTCAGTCCCGCGACACGTCTAATGTCGCTAGACCCCAGTTGCGAAACCTAGTCTCGCGACACGGGCTAGGGTTCCACGACAGGGCCCATTAGTATTAATACCCCCTTTTCTTCCTTCTTCCCCACCTCACTTCCATACTTAGCCAAATTTGAAAAACACTCTCGTAACAGAAACCCTTTCCCGACGAACACCAAGTGTTCTTCGCACTATATTCCGTCCATTTTCAGGCGAACCTCCGTCCATTTATTCCGAAATCACGAATGGCGTCTTCTTCGCCTAAACCCGAGCCATGGTAAGCATTCTCCCATTCGATTTCCGCACGCCCGTAACCCCTCTGTTTCGCGATTTTTAGTGCAATCTCTGTAAATGTGTAAATAGGCTTCGGTTTTGTTCTTTACTACTCTTTTTCAATCCATTTTTGTAAATCCCATCCTGTGGGCAATCTGTTTTTGAGTTTTGTGAAATATGGGTGATGGCCGAAGCATGTTTTGGAAGAAGGGTAGGTGTTGGGTGTTCTTGTTTAGGATGGGTGTTCTTGTTTAGGAGGATAGGGGAGTGGTCGAAAATGTATGGGCCTTGCAATTTTTGAAATCAGGATTTGGCAAAACATAGGCGGGGACAGATTAGGGTTCAACAGGGGCGTTCCCTCCATTGTTGAAATTTTGAAGCTTCTAGGGTTCTTGAAATTGTCCATTATTCTTATAAATATGATGATTTGGTACTATGAATCCCCTCATGATTTTGCCTTATGACCTAGAAATTTCTAAAATCAGGATTGGGAATAGCAATGAGCATGTGGATATTGATGAATATTTCCTTGTTGTTAATTCGATCCTAAAGCATGTATGGTGCAATCTGCCAATGTGTTTTGTTTGATGTTGGTTTTGAGCTGATAGTTGTTTCTGCATATCAGTAAAGTGTTGCATGCCAATATGTTCAATAAATGCTATTTCCTTGATTGGCATAACCTGTGTGTATGAGTGGCAGTCTTTGTAAAGTTGGTGTGTGTTGTTTTGGCAATTCAGTGCACACCAACCCACTTTTCAAGAAATCTCTTTTCACAAAAAGACAAAGGGTTGGTAGAATAATGTTTGACTTGGGTATTTTTGGTTCCCAATGGAACTAAAAGTGTGATTAAATAGCAGTATTTTTGTCACTTATAACTGCTATCTTTTTCAAAAATCCAAATCGGGACCACTCACATCCCACATTCAATAAATAAAAACAAGTCAACTTTTTAGAATTAAAAATAGTGTTTGCAAGTTTTTAGTGAGTATTTAACTGTCCAAAGTAGTCCTAGCAATCCGGAAACAGTAAATCCATTTCACCACGTCTCCATTGCACATTCCTAAATTCGAGCATCCGTCCATTTATTCCATTTCATTCATTCTCAACAAGTGCCTCGAGCTTGTAATAAAATCGAGAAAATCAAACTTTTGGGCTCAATGGCCCATTAGAAAGATTTTTTGGTCCAATGACCATTTTATTTTCCCTTTTTGGACTCAATAGTCAAATCAAAAATATTTTGGGTCCAATGACCCAACCTTTTAAATTAGCTTTAATTAAATTTTAGCATGTGAATTTTGTCATGTATGTCTTATAATAAATTCAAGTATAATCGACTAAATCACTTTTCGAGCAAAGCTCAAAATGTGAGAATGTTGATTTTTAACTTGAATAATTTATGAAAATTATAAAAACTCGATTGGATTAAGTACTCTCTGTCTTTCTCAGGAACGAAATGTAACACCCCGGATTTGATAACCCAGGCCGGGATGTCACCACCACATCTCCCTAGCAAGACACGGCTTCCCGAGATCACTAAGGAAATGCAAGGCTTATGGGTACGTAAAAGATTTAAAAACATTTCAAGATTGAGTCCGGAAATTAATAATACTTAATTCAAAATACGATAGCAATAATCATCATGCGCGAAAATAGAGTAAATGCAGCGGAAAGTAATCACGGCTAACATGGCCAAATCCTCGGGTTTAACAGACCCGGTAAAACAGTAGTACGATGCAGAAATTGAAAATGTTCATAAATGTTAACCCCCAAGTGCAAGTGCATGCGTCACTCGACATACTCTGTAAAAGAAAAATGACAACAGTTTATCAGTATAAAAATATACCGAGTAAGTTAATCCTTAACTAACAATTTAAGGGGTTACATGTGTTTAAACTAAAGATTACACTTTTCATGCATTAATTTAAAAATCCATATAATATTCGCAGCGGAAAAACATGATTAATTTATTCAAGATGAAAATGCATAATTAAAGGACTTAATTTGAAAGCGGAATTTAAAAGCATAATTTAAGAACGTAATTTAAATTCATAATTTAAAAGCATGGTAAATAAGATTTAAGCATAATTAAACACTCACACATGTCTTTTATATTTTATCCCGCAAACTAAGAAGAGGACACCATACCGGGAGATCACTAACGAGGCAATCTCATCATAGGACCACTAACGAGGCAGTCCACAATAATGGGAGACCACTAACGAGGCAGTCTCAAAAGATAGTAGGACCACTAACGAGGCGATCCAAAACACAGCGCGCGAGATCACTAACGAGGCAATCTCAGATTTTAAGGAGAACACTAACGAGGCAGTCTCAAAGATAATGATAGCATGAAGATCGGCTCAGCCTAGTGAACGGGATTTTTCGAAAGTCCGTATTTCAAAGTTATCAAAATATTCGATATCGCGTTTCATAGTTCGAGTTTTCTCAAGTTCGAAAAATTCGATTCGACGCAGTTTACGCCTTTCTTAATTAAAAATTCATCTTTACACCAAAAATTCTGAAATTTACACAGTAGCTCAAAAACACACACACAAACAACTTTCATGTTTTAAGTTTTCGAAAATAAGTTTCGAAGTGAGTCAAAATTCGAGTTCTTTACAAAAGATAATTTCTGTCTCAAAAACTGATTTAGTCACAGGTTCGTGCGACGCCGATTAAAAATTCATTTCAAAGCCAATTGATCCAAAATTTTTACAGGAGATACACAACACATTAATGAACAACTTCCATGTTTTAAGAATTTTGAAACAATGACTTTTAGATGTTCAAAAATCGACCACAACACGCTGTATACGCGCGGACTCAACGGGTGGTTTAAAACAGTTCTTAAAATCGGCCATTTTGACATAACAAATGAACTCCAAAATTCATGAAATTTTATATGCTTAATCTAGACACAATTATCTACAACCTTTGTTTAGAAATGCAAAGTTGAATCATTCTAAAAGCGGGTGAAAAACATGCATCAAGTCGAGTAAGTATATCTGTCAACAGTTTTAAACGTTCGGTTTGTCACAGAAAGTTTACGGCGCGATTTGGAATAGCAAATCTTAATGTCAATGGCTGAAATTTGGACACAATATAGATTAAAGTCTTAGGAACAAAATCTATGTTGAAAAGTTTTCGGTTTGAATTCCCGAAGGTCGAGTTTTAGGCGAGTTTTTGAAATTGGACGAAAATAGGGTTTTTGAAAACCGATTTTTGTTACGGGTCTAGATCCTAAGTTTTAAACAACAATAAAACACAAAAATTGGTGAGTAAGGTCTTAACTTACTTAGTTAGAGATTAGGGTCGCTGGAAAGGGTTTCCGGACGTCCTAAGGTCAAGACGAACGGCCAACTTCTCCGATCGCTTCTTGTTCGTTCCCCGGCGTGAAATCGTAGCAAAGGAAAAGGGTTAGATTTCAAGTTTGTTAAAGCTTATGGACGATTCAAACACTGTAATACTACTTACCAAGGTTCTAGAGGGTAGGGCTTCGTCCCGTTTGCCTTGTCGTCGCTGGAATACTCGCCGGAAAGTGAGTTCGGAGGAGTTTTGACTTGGAGAGGAAGATTGGGAGTGTTAAGGGTTTAGTTTTCTGAAAAATATGGGGAAGGGGGCGCCCAATGCTGCTCTTATCACCTTCCCCAATGCCTTGATCCGCTTGCCCTCGATAGGGGACGGATTTTTGGCAAGAAAATCGCCATAGAAGGAAAGTTTACACCTTCTGCACCTCTGGCGCGCTGGTGACGCGCACCTATGGCTTGGCCCGCGCGAAGCACGCGTGGCCAGGCCTGGAGACGCGACTCCGCCTTCCGCGCGGCGGCGCGCGGCGAGCGCGGGCCGGCCGGTTCGGCGGTCCGCGTGGTCCGTCGGGTCTTTTCTCTATCGGTTTTCTACCCTCTACGTGTTAGCTCGACTCCTCGGGTCGTCTCCGGTTCGGAATCTTTACTTTAAACTTGTTACGAGTTCGGCTTATCGCTCGTAACATTTCCGTGCCCTAATTAGTCTAGTTTAAATTAGTTCCAACTCCTCATATCGTCCTTGCGATTGATCTTGTGATTTAATTTGTAATTTAATTTGTGATTTAATTTGTGATTTATTTTGTGACTGAACTTAGAATTTAGTTCCAAGCTGCCTACGTACCCTGTGAAGGGATCAAGTCATGACGTAGTTCAAAACAATTTGAATTTATTTTTCTCGGGTGTTACATCCTCCCCCCCTTAAGAATACAGTTATGTCCCCATAACTGTGGCCGGTTCATCTTGGAAGAGGGTAGGGTAACGTTGTTTCATGTCGGCCTCCAACTCCCACGTTGCCGTCTCCGTCTCGTGGTTGGACCAAAGGACCTTGACCATTCGCACGGTCTTATTCCTCGTTACTCTCTCCTTCGTGTCAAGTATTCGCACCGGAACTTCCTCGTAACTCAAGTCATCCTCAAATTCAATTTCTTCCGGTTAGAGCACATGGGTCGGATCGTGCACATACTTCTTCAATTGGGAGACGTGGAATACATCGTGAACACGAGCAAATTGTGGTGGCAACGCTAGCCGATATGCGAGATTTCCCACTCTTTCCAGGATTTCATATGGTCCTATGTACCGTGGACTCAGTTTTCCTCGTTTGCCGAAGCGCATCACACCCTTCATTGGTGATACCTTCAGCATGACTTTGTCGCCGACTTGAAATTCCAAGTCTTTCCGTCTCACGTCCGCGTAACTCTTTTGCCGGTCCTGAGCGGCTTTAATCTTCCCTTGGATGACCTTGATTTGTTGAGCCATGTCCTCAACAAGTTGTGGTCCCACTATTACCGCCTTATCGTTCTCTTCCCAGCTTAATGGACTTCGGCACCTACGTCCATACAGTGCCTCGAAGGGTGCCATGCCGATGCTAGCATGGTAACTGTTGTTGTAGGAAAACTCTATCAAAGGTAGATGATTCTCCCAACTTCCCTTAAATTCTAGCACACAGGCCCGCAACATGTCCTCCAGCGTTTTGATCGTTCGCTCCGTCTGTCCATCCGTCATGGGATGGAACGCGGTACTCATCTTTATTTGCGTACCGAGCTCTTCTTGCAGTTTGGTCCAGAACTGAGAGACAAATCTACTGTCTCTATCTGAGATGATGTGATGTGTTACCCCATGCCGGCGTACCACATTGTCGACATACGCCCTTGCCAATTGGTCCATTGACCAAGTATCCTTCATTGGGATAAATATGGCGGCTTTTGTCAATCTATCCACGATCACCCAGATATTATTCATTCCCTTCGGTGAGCGTGGTAACCCCGAAACAAAATCCATTGAGATACTATCCCATTTCCAGCTTGGGATCTCCAATGGTTGCATTAGTCCTAGGGGTTTTTGTCATACTGCCTTGACCTTCTGGCAGGTAAGGCATCTTGCCACAAACTCGGCTACCTCTCTCTTCATGTTCGGCCACCAATAGTTCTTCTTCAAGTCCTTGTACAGCTTGTCCCCTCCGGGGTGAACCGAGTAGGGGGTGTTATGGCCCTCCTCCATCACTTATCTCTTCAGGTCCGCGGATTTCCATGGTATACACCACCTTCCCTTGAAGCGGATGCTTCCGTCCTCATGAATTTTGAAATCCATTGCCTTTCCTTCGGCAATGCTCCTCCTTATTTCTTCCAACTTCTCATCACCCGGTTGAGCGAGTCGTATCTCATCGAATATGGTCGGTCCCACTACCATCGCATTGACGACCTTGGTTACGTGCCAGGATGCACCAGTTGTAGACTTAATTTCGCCAAATCTTTGTACTATTCGGCCGGTATCACAAGCGAGTTCGCGACATGTTGAGTCTTTCCAGTCAAGGCGTCGGCCACGACGTTGGCCTTTCCTTCGTGGTACGCGATCTCCAAATCATAATCCTTAATCAGTTCTAACCATCTCCTCTGCCTCAAATTCAGCTCTTTTTGCGTGAATATACACTTGTGGCTCTTATGGTCGGTGAACATTTGACACCTTCGCCCATAGAGATAGTGTCTCCAAATCTTTAAGGCGAACATGATCGCGGCCAACTCCAGGTCGTGCGTCGGGTAGTTTTCCTCGTGTGGTTTTAGTTGGCGCGATGCGTACGCTATAACCCTTTGATCTTGCATTAGCACGCATCCCAATCCCTCCTTCGAAGCGTCACTGTACACCTCGAAGTCTCCATCCTCTGAGGGTAATGCCAATACTGGCGCTGTGGTAAGTCTTTTCTTCAGATCCTAGAATGCGGCTTCCCACTCGCTGGTCCAGTCGTACTTCGTCCCTTTCTTCAACAGTTGAGTCAACGGGCGGGCGATCTTCGAGAAGTCCTTTACAAATCGCCTATAGTAACCCGCCAGTCCAAGAAAGCTTCTTATCTTCGTTGGATTCTTCGGTGGCACCCACTCGGTCACTGCCGAGATCTTTGCTGGGTCTACTGCCACTCCATTGGCGGATACTATATGCCCGAGAAATGCCACTTCCCTTAACCAGAACTCACACTTGGACAGTTTACCATACAGTTGGTTCACTCGTAAGATCCCTAGCACTTTGTGTAAGTGCTCGGAATGTTCCTCTTCACTTTTTGAGTAGATCAAGATGTCATCTATGAACACCACCATGCATTGATCTAACAATCCTCGAAATACGTTATTCATGAGATTCATGAACATTGCTGGGGCGTTCGTTAGCCCAAAGGATAGCACCGTGAACTCGTAGTGCCCGTAACGAGTCCTGAACGCCGTTTTTGGAATGTCCTTTTCGGCGATCCTCAATTGGTGATATCCCGAGCGTAAGTCGATCTTTGAGAATACCGTGGCCCCCTTTAGTTGGTCGAACAGATCTTCGATCCGGGGCAACGGGTACTTGTTCTTGACGGTGACTTGATTGAGTCCTCTATAGTCGATGCACAGTCGTAACCCTCCGTCTTTCTTCTTGACGAACAAGACCGGTGCTCCCCATGGGGACTTGCTCGGTCTAATGTATCCCTTCTCTAGCAACTCCTCGAGTTCCTCCCTTAGTTCCTTCATTTCCAGTGGCGCCATGCGGTAAGGAGCTTTCGAAACAGGCTCCGTCCCCGGAGTGAGGTCTATTGTGAATTCAAGTTCCCTCTTGGGTGGCATACCGGGAACGTCTTCAGGGAACACATCTGGATATTCTCTCACCACTGGGATGTCGTCTACCTTGACTCCTTCAGCTTCCAGGCTGTGAATGTAGCATGCGTATAGCGCGTAACCCTTCCGCACTAAGCTACATAACTTGAGGGCGTTGACTATTTTGTTAGACTTCTTAGGGGGTTGGGAGTAGAAGATGACTCTCCTCCCCCTACTCTTTGACAGCGTGATCTTTTGCTTTTGGCATTCGATCACGGCCTTATAACGGGTCAGCCAATCCATCCCTAGTATAACGTCGAAGTCTCTGACGTCAAACTCTACCAAGTTTGCGAAAAACTCTACGTTTTTTATTACCACAGGTATTCCGTTATAACGCTTAGAGCAGGCTATTACTTCTCCCGAAGGCAGTTGGATTCCTAAGCTAATCACCTCGCACTTAGATAGATCTAGTTCAGCTACAACTCTCGAAGATAATATGGAACAACTGGCTCCGGAATCAAATAAAACTCTAAGCGGAGTACTTAGGACATGAAAGGTACCTGCCATCACATCACCCTGCGCAGGTATGTCAGCCTGGTTGATCACGTTCAACCTTCCCATCGGCCTCCCTTGATTGACCGGCTGGTTCTGATTCGGATTTACGTTTTGTTGCTGGTTCGGAGGGCGCTGGTTCGGGTTTGGAGGAGGCCGATATCCCTATTTGTTGCCGTTCCTGCCTCCTTGATTGAACGGCTCATTGGGTCCAATGACCAAATCTTCTCTCTTTGTGATGTTCTCGAGTCGGGTTCGACATTCCTCCCTCCTTCGACATTCCTCCCTCCTATGGCCCAAACGGCCGCACCGGAAACATTCACCCACCTGAGGACATCTCCTCACCAGGTGCAGCCTGCCGCACCTTGGACAAGGTGCCACTCGTCCTCCTTGGTTGAAATTCCGACCATTGTTGTTCTGAACATTCCCGTTCGGCCCTCGCCGAAAGTTGTCCCCACCAATAGTGTTGCCCGTCCTATTGTCCCGGTTTCTTTTGTCTGGTCCTTGTACCCCTCGGCTAGATTCCCCTGCAGTCTTTCTCTTTAGCTGTTGTACTCATTGGGTAGAAGCGCTCCCGGAGTAACTCCATGAACTCGTTCCACGAGTACGGTTCGTCATCTTCGCCAAGTTTCCCCTGAGTAGCTTGCCACCATTCGTCGGCCTCGCCACCCAGATAGTACGAAGCCACGTGAACCTTCTCCCCTTCCGGGCATCTCACCGCATTCAGTAATTTGTCAAAGGTCCTCAACCATTCCTCGAGCTTAGATGGATCTTCCTCCCCTACATAGTAGGTAGGTCGGTAGGGGTTTACCGAAGCCAAGTAGTTGATCCTTGCTTCCGGTGGTGGTGCCGCGGCAGCTCCGCCCTGGTTAACGTAAGCATTGCCCAGTGCGATCAGTAGTTCCTCCATGTTCCTCATTCGCCTTTCCGCAGGGTTGGGCATCGGGCCTGCTGGGTTTGGCGCCTCAACGTTAGGTGCCTGCTCATTGGGTTGTCCTGGCGTGTCGCGGGTGTTGGGGGTGGTAGGGAAGGTCCTTGCTCGTCCTCTAGGTGCCATCCTGTTATCACCATGCGAGCACAAGTAGGTTTAGAGTTCTGGGGATTTGATGAAGTGTTGGGAGAAAGTGTTTTGCTAAATTGAGCGATGCCTACTACTAGTTGGTTAAGATTTGTATTTATTCGTTCAGTTGTTTATGTTAAGGGTGTATAGGTTGAAACGTTGAGACCCTGGGTTTTAGGATTTAGGGTCCGAGGTATCTTGCCGATTTGTTATGCATATATGGATATGTTGCTTGTTTATTGTTGTCTTGTTCCCTTGGTTTGTCGAGTTTTAATGAAATAAAACGTAAAGACTGCGTATAGAATAGATGCTTGTGAACTTATTGCTTAATAGGGAACTTTATTCGGTACAAGCGATAGGAATCAAAATGCTTAGAATAGTTCGGGAAAATAGAAAGGAGAACAATAGGAATAATGTAGCAAAAATCTCTAAGCCTGGGGAGGATAGGTGGTCGGGTCCTCCATGGGGTCATCCTCATCACTCGAATCCTCGACGGTGCCCGTGGCAAGGGGCCCATGGAACACTGGGCTTGCTGGTCAATTGGGCCCAGCAGCAGGAGCAGGATCAACGATAGCAACTGGAGTTTGGACGGCTGCAGGGACAGCGACAGGATCAACAACGGGGCTAGCTACAGGAGGAGCTCCTGGGTCGAGCGGGGCATGTGGGAGCAGATCATCCTTCAGATGAAGCAGTTGATGTCCCAAGACCCCTGCTTGGGTCTCTACGTCGTCAATCTGGGTCCGAAGCTTAGTCTCGCGGGTCTGGAGTTCGTTGATTTGAATTTGGAGTTGGGTTATATCTTGATGCCCTGCTTGGCCCAGATTAGTTAGGTGGCCCAGGTTGGCCTCCATTTGTTCTACCCTTAGTCTGAAGTTGTTCACGTTTTGAGGGGATCCGAGGTATGCTTCAATCAATCTCATTAGTAGGTTGATCATGTTCACGTTTGGTGCGGCCATCTAATGTTAACAAGGTAGGTTAAGGTTAGAATATGTTTTAGGCAAGATTAGTCATGCACAAATTTAAATCTATATGCAACATGCAAGTGCAAGTCCCCCTTTCCCCATTAAAAATTTTAATTTATCCATGTATTTAAAATAAATCTACCACATGGGTAAGAATAAAAGTTGGGCCTCTATAGTTGACCAAAAATTTAATATTTCTTTGGCTAAGATTTTGGGCTAAATATAATACTAGTAGTCAAAATAATAAATTTAAAACTAATACTTGGGTTTAAAATAATGGTTTAAAATAATAGTAGTAGTTTAAAAAAAAAATTTCCGGGCTCTGATACCAACTTGTAACACCCCGGATTTGATAACCCAGGCCGGGATGTCACCGCCACATCTCCCTAGCAAGACACGACTTCCCGAGCTCACTAAGGAAATGCAAGGCTTATGGGTACGTAAAAGATTTAAAAACATTCAAGATTGAGTCCGGAAATTAATAATACTTAATTCAAAATACGATAGTAATAATCATCATGCGCGAAAATAGAGTAAATGCAGCGGAAAGTAATCACGGCCAACATGGCCAAATCCTCGGGTTTAACAGACCCTGTAAAACAGTAGTACGATGCAGAAATTTAAAATGTTCATAAATGTTTCCCCCCAAGTGCAAGTGCATGCATCACTCGACATACTCTTTAAAAGAAAAATGACAACGGTTTATCAGTATAAAAATATACCGAGTAAGTTAATCCTTAACTAACAATTTAAGGGGTTACATGTGTTTAAATTAAAGATTACACTTTTCATGCATTAATTTAAAAATCCATATTTTATTCGCAGCGGAAAAACATGATTAATTTATTCAAGACGAAAATGCATAATTAAAGGACTTAATTTAAAATCGGAATTAAAAGCATAATTTAAGAATGTAATTTAAAAGCATGGTAAATAAGATTTAAGCATAATTAAACACTCACACATGTCTTTTATATTTTATCCCGCAAACTAAGAAGAGGACACCATACCGGGAGATCACTAACGAGGCAATCTCAACATAGGACCACTAACGAGGCAGTCCACAATAATGGGAGACCACTAACGAGGCAGTCTCAAAAGATAGTAGGACCACTAACGAGGCGATCCAAAACACAGCGCGCGAGATCACTAACGAGGCAATCTCAGATAGTAAGGAGACCACTAACGAGGCAGTCTCAAAGATAATGATAGCATGAAGATCAGCTCAGCCTAGTGAACGGGATTTTTCGAAAGTCCGTATTTCAAAGTTATCAAAATATTCGATATCGCGTTTCATAGTTCGAGTTTTCTCAAGTTCAAAAAATCCGATTCGACGCAGTTTACGCCTTTCTTAATTAAAAATTCATCTTTACACCAAAAATTCTGAAATTTACATAGTAGCTCAAAAACACACACACGAACAACTTTCATGTTTTAAGTTTTCAAAAATAAGGTTTCGAAGTGAGTCAAAATTCGAGTTCTTTACAAAAGATAATTTTGTCTCAAAAACTGATTTAGTCACAGGTTCGTGCGACGCCGATTAAAAATTCATTTCAAAGCCAATTGATCCGAAATTTTTACAAGAGATACACAACACATTAATGAACAACTTCCATGTTTTAAGAATTTGGAAATAATGACTTTTAGATGTTCAAAAATCGACCACAACACGCTGTATACGCGCGGACTCAACGGGTGGTTTAAAACAGTTCTGAAAATCGGCCATTTTGACATAACAAATGAACTCCAAAATTCATGAAATTTTATATGCTTAATCTAGACACAATTATCTACAACTTTTGTTTAGAAATGCAAAGTTGAATCATTCTAAAAGCGGGTGAAAAACATTCATCAATTCGAGTAAGTAAATCTGTCAACAGTTTTAAACGTTCGGTTTGTCACAGAAAGTTTACAGCGCAATTTGGAATAGAAAATCTTAATGTCAATGGCTGAAATTTGGACACAAGATAGATTAAAGTCTTAGGAACAAAATCTATGTTGAAAAGTTTTCGGTTTGAATTCCCGAAGGTCGAGTTTTAGGCGAGTTTTTGAAATTGGACGAAAATAGGGTTTTTGAAAACCGATTTATGTTACGGGTCTAGATCTTAAGTTTTAAACAACAATAAACCACAAAAATTGGTGAGTAAGGTCTTAACTTACTTAGTTAGAGATTAGGGTCGCTGGAAAGGGTTTCCGGACGTCCTAAGGTCATGACGAACGGCCAACTTCTCCGATCGCTTTTTGTTCGTTCCCCGACGTGAAATCGTAGCAAAGGAAAAGGGTTAGATTTCGAGTTTGTTAAAGCTTATGGAGGATTCAAACACTGTAATACTACTTACCAAGGTTCTAGAGGGTAGGGCTTCGTCCCGTTTGCCTTGTCGTCGCCGGAATACTCGCCGGAAAGTGAGTTCGGAGGAGTTTTGACTTGGAGAGGAAGATTGGGAGTGTTTAGGGTTTAGTTTTCTGAAAAATATGGGGAAGGGGGCGCCCAATGCTGCTTTTATGAACTTCCCCAATGCCTTGATCCGCTTGCCCTCGATAGGGGACGGATTTTTGGCAAGAAAATCGCCATAGAAGGAAAGTTCACACCTTCTACACCTCTGGCGCGCCGGTGACGCGCACCTATGGCTTTGCCCGCGCGGAGCACGCGTGGCCAGGCCTGGAGACGCGACTCCGCCTTCCGCACGGTGGCCGCGCGGAGGCGCGCGGCGAGCGCGGGCCGGCCGGACCGGCCGGTTCGGCGGTCCGCGTGGTTCGTCGGGTCTTTTCTCTATCGGTTTTCTACCCTCTACGTGTTAGCTCGACTCCTCGGGTCGTCTCCGGTTCGGAATCTTTACTTTAAACTTGTTATGAGTTCGGCTTATCGCTCGTAACATTTCCGTGCCCTAATTAGTCTAGTTTAAATTAG
The DNA here is from genome assembly GCA_030278955.1 of Hygrophila difformis. Taxonomy (NCBI): domain Eukaryota; kingdom Viridiplantae; phylum Streptophyta; class Magnoliopsida; order Lamiales; family Acanthaceae; genus Hygrophila; species Hygrophila difformis. The sequence goes on along the minus strand of JAOANR010000003.1, from coordinate 36,576,651 downwards.
TTCCAACTCTTCCTATCGTCCTTGCGATTGATCTTGTGATTTAATTTGTAATTTAATTTGTGATTTAATTTGTGATTTATTTTGTCACTGAACTTAGAATTTAGTTCCAAGCTGCCTACGTACCCTGTGAAGGGATCAAGTCATGACGTAGTTCAAAACAATTTGAATTTGTTTTCCTCGGGTGTTACACGAAAAGGTTATAAAATCAGGCATTCTGTTGCCTGATTGTACGCTGGAAGCAGCAGTAAAGGAGGCATCCACGAATAGGATTGCAATCAAACAGATGAGGGAGGCGATTATGAAGGAATATTCAGTACCCCTCGATCATGAGACAGAGGCGAAATTAGAGCTCCCACCGGGCTGGAATGTTAATATTCCTCTAGAAAATATAATAGAGGCAGCTACTTCCATTGAACGTGATTTCTTCCACTTCACAAGAATGTTCTGGCAAAGAATGTTAGATCATGCTCCTGAGGACACGAAAACAACTCCCAAGGTCCACCATGAAAGAATCCAACTGAAATTTAAGGAGCACATGGCCGTTTGGAGTAGGCATGAGGAGCGGGGAACAAGAGACAAGGGCTTGGCTGACTTTGATATCATCATCCCGAACCAACCCATTGACCCTCAAGTCCGAATGGCATTCACTGATAAGCAGATAGACGTCAGTCGAATCTTGGCTCGCGGTACATAATGATGCATGAGGCCTTCCCATTCAAGTGGAATCCATATATATTTGAGAAAAGGGGGCCAGAAGAACAGAGATGGATCATTGAGCATGCCCGCCTCCGGCATAGAGAACTGAGCTACAACTTGCATAACAACCTCCAAAAGGCTGAAAATTTTGAGCAGTCCGATAATACCTCATTGCTAAAAACTATGGGGCAGATGATAAAAGATGCGAGACAGCAGTGGGAGGATCTCACCTATGTATGGGAAAAGGGAACCCGAGCATAACAAAGTCATATCTGGACCAAGGGGTAGAGCTGCAGCTGAAGATGAATTCGACTCTGTATTTTTGCACAGAAAATATGGACAGTTTGGAACATCAAAGGAGACTAAATTCCCTGAGCATATTGTTGTACTGAGGGAGCAGTTAATAGTCAACATCCATAAGGGAAGTTGGAAACCGATAAAGAAAAATGAGAGGCAGTTCCAGCTCATGTCAGAAGCTGAAGCAGGAACACACCTGAATTACAACTTTGCTCAGGATATGTCATATTTGGAAGGAATCCAAAAGGACTTGGTAGGAGCAATGATGGACAAGTACTGGACTTCCTATCTGGAGCTAATTATGGAAATGGACAAGGAAGCTCTCTGGTACTGTAACGATAAAAAGGTCAAAACCAAGATCCTGCACTATAATCATAACATCCGGAGCAAATTCTGCAAGAAAATCGAAGAAGATTGGGAGGCCCAGCTCGTGCGTATCACTATCAAGAGTTTCGTTGAAGACTTCTTGAAACATGCCGAGAAAGAACTAGGTTATGAAGAAGAACCCAATGTCAAGAAAGAACCCGAAGAGGATCCTGATATTGTGATTGATGATTATATTTCCACTCCGCCCCAGATGCAAATGCCTGCTGCCACTGAACCCCAACCGCAACAGCCTGCCGAACCTCCCATGCAGCCAGTGCAATCTGAACAGCCCACTGCCGCCCAACCTGCAGCCCAGCCCGAGCCTCAAGTGCAACCGAGAAGGAGGCTGATATCACTTGGAGAGAAAGAAAAAAGTGGAAGGGCACCGGAGCCACAAGTTAAAATCAGAGAGCCCGAGCCAACAGCAAAGAAAGTCACTCCAACAGCCGATCCAAAAGATAAGGGTAAAAGAAAAATGGAGGAGCCACCTATGAAAAGAAAAGATTAGATAGCATTTGATGCCGAGCTGACCATGAAGTTGCAAGAGGAAGAGGACGCAAAGATGGCTTTACATGAACAAACTGTTGAAGAAGAAGCTGTTGAGAAAGCAAGACTGAGGAAGAAAGGATGGAGTCTGAAAGGAAGAAAGCTTCTGAAGAAGCTGAGAGAGAAAAGACGTTGAAAGAGGCTGAAATGTTGAAAAATATTGAAAGAACTAAAGATGAGGAAGCTGCACGAAAGTTGCAAGCAGAATTGGAGAGTAAGAAATCGGTGGAAAGTGAGAAGGAAATGGGAGAGCAAACAGTTGTTGAAGAGAGGCAGACAAGAGAAAAGATCATTAAGGTGAAAATTGAGAAAGGAGAGGAGGAAGCTAGAATGATGAAGTCTCAGCAGGAAAAGAGAACATCTGCCAATTTTGAAAAAGTGCAAGATGTAGGAGACGATGAGCTGCAAGTGATGGACCAAATGCCGGAATTGAGGCCATCTGCTAGGGAAGAGCCTCATCCTTGGGCAGGCTTGACTCCGGAGGAGAGATGGGAGAAATATAGAGAAATAAGTTTCTTGAGAAGGGATGATCCCTTATGGCTAGAATATTTGGCTGAAAGAGAAAACTATGAAAAAAGCAAAGCAGCAACCGCCCTAGAAGGCCCATCTCATCATGACGAAGAAGAAGAGGGCTCATTGGTATCTGTTGATCCAGCAGCATTAGCTAACCTACTGGAGGAGCAACCGGATGAGCATCTAATGGTCTCAACACCCAAAGAGACCATTAGACAAATCTTATGGGAAGCACAAGTAGCTGGGGATCAGGTAGCTGAAAGTCCCACAGACCTGCAAGAGGAGAAAGAATTACAAGTAGAGGAGCAACGAATCAGGGAAGCATCAAGAGCAATCTTCCAACGTCCCATCGGGCAAACTTTAAGGGAGGAGGAGGAGGTATCAACTAGTGTTGATCCTTATTTTCCTGTACTTAATTTCCCAATTTTTGTAATGACTGAATACAATACAATGGAACATGTAATAAAACAGGTTGAGGCGGAGTCAAGTAGAAAAGAGCCGGAGGCAGAACCTGCAAATGAGCCAGCCCAAGAGGAAGATGGACCAACTGATTGGCACAGCAGTGAGGACCAGGAATCAATCGGTTTTGTCAGACCGGTTGAATTCTGGGAGGAAAACACTGTGAGGAACAGGATGGGGATTCAGAAGCAGTTTGATAAGAAGATTTTGAGCAATGCAGATCTAGAGATAAAATTCAATGGGAAGATGGAGGGGGCAGAAAAATATGCTAGAATGTCGAAGATGATTGTACCTGATAAAGGGTTCAATCCAGATGCCTTGGTCCATCCCACAATTGAAACTTTCTACAGAAACCTAGAATGGGGGAATTTCATGCTGCACAGCGAGGAAGATGGCTTCGTCGAACTAACACGAGAATTCTTTTGCAATATCGATGCCAGCAGCAGAAAAACATGGGTTCGGGGTCATGTTATAGACATCTCACCTGAATGGTTGAACAGATTCTTCGAAACCCCAGATATACGAGATGAATTCCCAGTTGGAGAAATTTTTATCAAAAGAGCAAAAACGAAGAAAACTGCATTGTATGCTGCCTTGGCAAACAGTATGACGAGGGTTCCTGCCCCAGAGCACACATTCGATGCAAATTGGTTGCAGCTGCACTTCATGCCAACCTGCGAGTTCTATCTGTCAAAGATCCGGCCAAGTTCGCACTCACATACTACATCCGGAAGCATCCTAATAGGGCTCGCGAAGTTGTGGCATGGAGTGAAGTTGAACGTAGGAAAGCATGTGTTTGAAGTCCTGACGACCCGGATAGAAGACAAGCAAGTCTTATGCTATCCAAATTTGATAAGAAGAATCTGCGTTAATCAGGGCGTCGACATAAGTGCATTTGCAGCCGACACTCCAGTGAAGGTGAACCCCCCCATTCGTGTGCCCAACCTCCCTTTGCGCGAAAAGATCACATTCTCTACCCCAATTTCCTGGCGACTCAGACGTGCAATCCTCATTTATATCTGGTGATCAAGCACCCTCCTCCAAAAAGAGAGCTCAAAGGCCACCAAGGGCACCGAATGGAACAAAGAGAGCCCGTACTGATGCGGGACCTTTGGCCTTAAACAGAGAAGAACCTCAGCCAGAGCAGGAGCGGATCCCAATTCCACCTCCAGCTCAACCTCCTCGGATCCCCCCTCCAAGTAAGAATATCTCACAACAGCCTGCCAACTCACAAGTGATTGAAATTGTGAGCACAATGAGCAAAACGATGACCGAAAGTGTTAAGCAGTTGGCAGATGTTATTATTCTTGGAAGGGAAGATGACAGAAGAGATAGGCAGGAAGAAAGGAAGAGGAGAGAAGAAAGAGAAAGAAAGAAGGAAGAAGAGAAAGCAGAAGAGAGGAGAAGAGAGGATGAATTCAGACGACTCCTTTTGAAAAGAGAAGAAAGGCAGCATAGAGAAAGGATGGAGAGTGAGGAACAACAGCGCAAAATGATGGAGATCATGATGCAAGCATTAATCCAACAGCTACCAAAGCCACCTCCACCTCCGAAAGACGATGTTGGACCTTCATCTCAACCGCAGGGTCCGAAAGAATGAGTCTGTCTTGATCCTATCATTGCAAGCTTAATTGTACACATCATATGAGAGAACTTCATTTCACAAGTGCAAGTTCATTTTCATTGCATGAAATCTCTTGTAATCGATGTATTTAATGCCTTCAAAAAGGAATTTTGCAGTCCAAAAACGATTTTCTTTTGAGGAAAGATGTCTGACAGTCCGAGATGAATAAGTGACTGTCAGGCCAAAAATATGCTGTTGACATACTTTGTATGTTAATAGTGTCTCTTTTACTGCTTTAAATTAAATAACCAGCAAAAGCATGCATAAACCTGCTCTAAATTCACATGTCGAATTTAGGCTTGTGATTAAATTTTCAAACTTTTAATTTGGGATAATATAATTAAAGACATGCATGAAATACTCTGCTAAGGTTTTGAGCTATAAAAATTTAATGATACAATCATCTTGTTGGGTAATAAATCTACATAGTGTAAATCTCGATTGAGTAGATTGTTAGAATTAAGCTTAGATTAAATTTGAGAATATTGTATGACATGAATCAATCTAACCTTGTGAGATTTGAGCCATGAGTCACTTTTACTCATTTCCTTTCTTTGATTGTGTGAATCAAATTGATTAAAGGAAACCAGAACTTGCAATTGGGACCGATTCAAGACCATGCCATATTCCCGAAATCGAGCATATGATCGAGGCACTTAGAAAAACCCAAATTCTGGTCTTCGTTTGAAATCCAAACCCAAAAATATTTTCCCTTTAGGATTGACCAACTTGAGCCTTTAAAGCCTAATTTTTCTTGAAACCCACTATATTTTCCATTATCCTTACAAAAAGACCAATATATTCAACTCAAGTGTACAAGAATAAATTCTATCAAAGGCATTGAATCTATGATCATAAAAAATGTATAAATCGGTATTCAATAAACCGATTCAAAAAAAAAACAAGAAGAGAGAAAAAGAAAAAGAAAAAGAAAAAGAAAAATGTTGAGCTTCATTCAACAAGAAAAATTGCAAATGACAAAGCAATTAGATATAGTCTGAATGTCATGTAATAGAAGAAGAAAAGCAAAAGAAGAAGAGAAATAATTGATGATCATAAATTCTAGATAAAATGTGCCAAGTTATGATAGAATAAACTCGTGCCACTTCTTAACCCAATAATTCCCTTCCATACCTATGTTACAACCGTATGCCCCGTTATAACCTTAAATAATACCTCATGATCTCGATTTGAAGAAATAAGCAGATGGCGAGTTGATCTGATTGCAAGCTTATGAGATAATTTAATTGAAATTGATTTTGAGTGTTCATGATTAAACCCATTTGAGAGTGAGTGAACTTTCCGATTCTCTTATATGTGAGGCTCTATTTCATTAATTATGTTCATGTAATGCCTTAATTCTAAATTTTAATCCTTGCATCTTTCAAACATGATATTCATGAAGGATTGACAATAATGTTCGATTGGTAGGCCCGATTAGTGAGCAAGTATCATTTCATTAAACACTGCAATCAAGGGAATTTAATACTTGTAGTTTTTTATTGTCTTATCCCAATCCAAAAAGAATGTAATTTATGAAGCCACGAAAATGATTGAATATGCAGAGCCCGTGTTCTAAGGAACATTGACTCTGACTGCTCGGGGACGATCAGTATTAAATATGAGGATGTTGATAATGGCCAGAAACGTCCATTATTTTCATTCCATTTCCGTGTCTGAAACGGGCATTTGATCGCATTCCGGTCTTATATTAAATAAGAAAGCAGTTGAATTGGACTGATTTATGCATATTTATAAAAATAATAAGCTGGTATGAAAAATACAAAAATATGTAATTTTATTACATTATGTGTTAGAAAAATCCAAAAACATGAGAAAAAGAAAAGAAAAGAAAAAGGAATGAAAAAGATGGGCAAAAGAATAAAACAACCCACAAAAATTAGAAAAGATGGGAAAAGAATTAAAAGCCCACAAAAATGCAGTTTTTGGCCCATCAGGCCCAGCCAGTCGCGAGACTAATCCCCAGTCGTGAAGCATAGTCTCACGACGGAGGAGAGTCTCGCGACACAAGAGAGATTGAACAGGTGGAGCCAATCCATAGCACCCAGTCGTAGACCCCAGTCGCGAAGCATGGTCTTGCGACTGGGGGGTGTCTAGCGACACAGAAGCCAAAATGGAGACCCAGTCCAGAGAGCCTCACGAAAGGGCGTGAAGTCTTGTGACATGCAGCCGAGTCTCGCAACACGAAGAAAGGCTGTGATGTGTGTGAGTCTTGCGACAAGTGTGGGCCTCAGATTCAAGCCCATGGGCCTAGGTTTTCACGTCTATAAATATGAGGTGATCCCAAGGTGCTTGGGAGTTAGAAATTCCATTCTTGAAGGTAGAATCAAGAGCACAGTTTAAGTAGTTCTTAGTTTAGTTTAAATTTTTTTGTATTATTTAATTTTTGCACTAATTAGTTTAGATTACTTTAATTTTTTATGTTCTTGTTCTCCATTTCTTAGCTAGGTAGCCACTTTCCTACCTTGTTTTTTTGTTCTTAAACCTTGATTAGGGTTTAAAATACCCAAAATGATGGGTATTATCAAACCCATTTATAAAATGGGAAGTTAATCTTGAATGGTGTCCCAAAATCATGAAATGGGTGTTATAACCCATGGATATTTACTGCTTTCATTTTATTTTGGTCATTTGATCACTATTTTCCATTTTGGTTCCTGTTTTATTATTTTTGGGCCATGTTCATGTGTTATGTGTGATGAAACCCTAGATTAGGATATTGCTTTATTTTAAATATTGTTCTAGTTAGATTTATTTTTGTTCAAGCATGTTCTAGTTAGGTTCAAATTCTGCTTGTGTTATTTTTTGGTTAGAATAGCTTTTTGATCTAAAAATGGGTGAGATCACGCACAATGCATGCTACTGTTCCTGACATGTGTCCTGAACCACATCCATGTCGCTAACCGCCTCCAGTCGCGAGACCACGTCTTGCGACTGGAGGGTAGTCTTGCGACATGGGTGTCTCAGGACACTTGTTTTTATTTTGAAACCCCCTGTCGCGAAACATCCTGTCGTGAACCCACGGTTCACGACACAATCTTATGTCTAGCGACTGGGGACCATAATCCCCTTTATTTCATTCTGTAAGCCTCCGGTCGTGAGACTCCTGTCGTGAGACCATGTCTCACGACACAACCCTGGTCTCACGAATGGGAAATTATGCCTTAGATTATTCTTGAAAACCTTCCAGTCGCAAGACCTTCCTGTCGTGAGACCATGTCTCACGACACACGTTTAGTCTAGCGACTGGGACCAAACACTTAGTTTTTATTTCAAAAACTCCCAGTCGCAAGACTCCTGTCGTGAGACCATGTCCAACGACACACTTTTGGTCTCGCGACTCGGAGCCTATATACTTAGAATATTTTATAAAATCACTCCAGTCGCAAGACTCCTGTCGTGAGACCATGTCTCATGACACAATTTTTTTCTAGCTACTGGAGCTTCATGCCTTGGCAATATTTTTTAAAATGTACATGTCGTGAGATCCATGTCGCAAGCCTAGGCTTGCGACACAATTTATGGTCTCACGACTGGGACCTCACCTCCTTTAATAAATCACAAAAATTCTAACTTCTTAACCCCCTGTCCCAAGACCCCTGTCTCTAGACCATGCCTTGCGACAGGAATCTTGTCCAAGGACACGGAAAACCCTAAATTTCAAAATTCATTTTTTTTTATTCCCCACCTCTCATGTCGTGATCCTCCCGCGTGAACCCACGGTTCACGATGCAATTTCTGTCTCACGACATGCATGGCACTCTCTTGCCAAATTTTATGTTTCTCCATATCCGACCATTAATTGATTGAACCCTTAAGTCATTAATTAATGATTATGATTAGCAATAATTAAAATCAATAATTACCATGATTAAAGGACGTTTGTTCAATTTTCACTAGAACATTTTTCTATAAACAAAACCTTGATGCCTTAAGCAGATAATCCGGACTGTAATTAATTATGGTATGAAGGATTATTTAAGTCATTAATTATGGATTTAATTCCATACCCTTGCATGAGAAACCAATGTCTCACATGCAAGGCATTTTTCTTTTTATTTTTGTCTTTTTCGTGATGTGCGAAATGATTGATAAGAAATATCTCAAACTAATGTTTGCGAATGGTCCCTTCACCGGGAAGTTAAATAACTTGTGGTTTGGGTGTTAATTATCACTCGTTATTTTGTATGGTCTAGATAGTGGTTGGTGGAAGCTCTGGCGAATGGTCCCTTCACCGGGAAGTAAAATAGCTACTCAGCCAACTCCTATCTGGATACAATTTTATTTTTCTTATTTTAATTTCCAAACCCAAATTCTAATCTGTAATATGAATCAGTCGATATCTGTCAATATCAGCTGATGATCATTGCAGAGAGGAAACATGTAGGTTTTTATCCGGATTCACAGGCAGTAGAGGCCCAACTGGTAGCGACACTGCCATTATAGGGTTTTATGCTGTCTAAAATCATTCCATCTTAATGATTGGGAAATTGGACCACAGATAACTGCAGTCCAATTAAACCTAATTATTTTGTCATTCTCTTTAGCCAAAACTCTTCTTCCCTCCGGCTATTCCATCTTTGTGTTTCACTTTCTGTCTAAACCCACAATTATATTTTGGGTTAATTAATTTTGTACTTCATTATATCCATATGCATGCTATTATTACGTAGATACTGTGGTCTATATTATTTTGGGATCCTTCCATTGGACATATGAGTCTTGATTTTAAAACTGATATTGCATATTAAATTTCCAATAAAAATTCATTTATAAAATACGGATCTAAGTAAGGGATGAATTCCTCAGTTTTGTCTAGTTCATATTCTGTCAAGGGTTGATTTTGTGAGAAATTAGAAGCAGAGTCAGCGATTAGGTCTCTTCTAGACTGAAAGGGTCTGTGTTCTTATTAACAGTCTAGTACATATTTAGGGAATGGTTTTCAAATCTTTTATTTTCCAAAATTGTTGTGTGTTGGAAATCTGGTATTAAATATTACATTGAGATGGGGTCCACTTGGATTCAAATACGGTGTGATAGATAATTCTAGAGGAACAACACTTAGGCCTTGGTTATTTTTAAAAATAGGGTTGAGTTCCTTTCAACTGCTATCATCTTCTGCCAAAGCCTATTTTTGAGTCCAGAGTGAGTGCACCCGGAACGAATTAATTTAATATTTCGTTTCATTAGTTTGTATCTCATAACCACCCGGAAGGAAGTGAACACTGCGAGCGTTCACCGAGATCTGGGAATTCTTGATCCACATCCGGTCATCCTGACTGGGGGCTCTTCATATACTACCAGGGTAGCACTTTTAAAACCTCCGAGTGATAGGATTTTAAATGATTTCTTTATCGCTTTCTTTTAAATGCTTTCTTTAGAGGTCACTCGGGTGTGTTGAGAGTAGCTAAATTGTTTCTAGGTTTGAGAGTTATGGGATAGTTCAGGCTTAATTAGAATCTTTGGATGTGACATGGGGGAACGATAGCAGTGCTTGGCATATCAACTAATGATTTGTCAGGTGTTGCTTGTCCACCACAGATGAATAACACACCCTGGCCGGGGTAGTTATAAATTTGTGGTATCTTAGAATTTGTGGTCTTAAGAACATGTAAACTCATACTGTAAGTACCTGTCTGTTAAAGGGAACATAGTACTGAGAGCATGAGAATTAGCTATCTTACAGGATTATCCCAAACAAAGATCTGTGTTCAAAAACGGAAGTTTAATTATGTTTTATCTGAATCTTGTCCAATTTTTATTCTTTTCTCCCCGTCCCTTCTGTCTACCTTTAAACATGTTTTCTAGATAGCATAGCGTAAATTTATTGTTTTCTTAGAATAATTTTAACTGCTTCCATAGGATAATCTTAACTGCTTTCTTAGACCTAGTTTTAATTGCTTCTTAGTATAAATTTATCTGCTTTCTAGAACAGTTTTAATATGCTTTGTAGACTAATTTTTATTTGCTTTCATAGTCTAGTTTAAATTCAGCCAGTAGTTGTTAGTTCAAACCTTAAACTGATTAGAGCAATACGAATAGAAAATCTGATAAAACGGTGTGGGACCTGCTTCTATCGCACATCCTCCAGTGAACGATCCGGTCTTACTATAAATTACTGCAATTTTTTTACACCGTGTGTTTTCGGGCCACAGTTTCTTACACACGAGTAATAAAAACGTGACAACCTACAAATATATCCCTAATCCCAACTCCATCTTCATAAACTGATTTCTTTAAATAAAACCTAAACCGGGAGTCATTATTATTATATTTTCGAAAATACTCGTATAGTGAGAAATTGTCAAAAATTTCAATAACCACGGCCTACCCAATAATACATGACAAGCATCTATTGGCACTACATTGCATAAGACTTTCTCAGTGTATGTTCCCTTGGTGATCGGGACCAATGCTTGCTGTGCGACCTTTGTCCTGCCACTGGCGTTCATCCACAACAGGTGGTAGGGCTTAGGATGCTCTTCGGTTGGTAGCATTAGCCTGCGAACAGTATATAAACTCACAACATTAGTGCAGCTACCATTATCGACAATGACAGTGGCATTATTGCCTAAAATAGTACAACGACGATGGAAAAGATTCTCCCTTTGTTTGTTGTCTGCAATTTCCGGCTCTCTGTCGCCACTCAAAGATCTCATAGCAACCAAAATATTCACGTCGTCCGCATCTTCAGGTACGACTTCTGGATTGACCAGTTCTCCTTGATGATGTTCCTGAAGCTCAGGATCCTCGAATTCCATTTCATCTTCAGAGTCATAAATTCTGAAAACACCCGGTTCAATTTCAACAACTGGCTTTGGTCTTCTCCAATATTGAGGACGGCCACTCTCTTTGGTGGATTGTTGCAAGTAGTCGCATAGTGACCTTTCTTCCCGCATTTGAAACAAATCACTTCCTGTTGATCTCTCGCGGGTTGTCTCTGTTCCCGGCCTTGAGCTGGAGCTGGTGCTCGGAAGGCCTATCCTAAATCAAATCCTCATTGTCGATCCCGACCCTGTTGTTGCGGCTGCTGTTGCGAATGCCTGTAATGTGGTCGTGGTCGAATCAACCAAGGTTTTTTAGGATTGTGGTTGTAGTGCCCTGAGGGAGATGGAGTGGGCCGATGGGATTTCCGCTTCAGTTGTGCCTCAAACCTAGCAGCCTTGTGGTCCACATCAGTAATGTTGATGTAGCCCCTCATCTCCATTTCTTCATGGATTTCGGGTCTCAGGTGCTTGGCGAATCTGGTAAGCGTAATCAGTGGTTCCTCATTAACTTGAGCCCTCATCATGAGCATTTCCATCTGACGATAGTACTCTTCTACTGTTTTGGATCCTTGTTGGAGTCCTACTAATTTCATGTACATGTCTGGCTTATAAGTATGAGGTACAAAACGGTGTTGCATAATGTCTAACAATGTAACACCCCGGTTTTTGGTCACCCAGGTCGGGATGTCACCGCCACACCTCCCTAGCAAGACACGGTTTCTCCGAGCTTGCTAAAGAGATGCAAGGCTATGGTTTTTCAGTATTTAAAACATTCAAACAGCCCATTCATATATAATTTAAAAATAATACATCAAAGTTGCAGCGGAAAAATAATATTTACATATATGTATCGCAGCGGAATTTAAATATAGGGCCAACATGGCCTAATCACGGGTTAAACAGGCCCGTTCATGCAAGATCTAGTCTAATACAAAAATTCAAAATAATATATCATCCCAAACTTCCCGTGTATGCATATGACGATGCATAATTCTCAACTCTGAAAGAAAAAGAAATAAAAATGGTTTGGTCAGCAAAAACTTGCTGAGTAAGTTAACGCAAACATGATCATGAGGTTTCAAAGCCTTTAATTAAATTTAGTAAAACATGCTTATAGGTAACATACAATTTAATTCATTCATCCACTAATAATTAAATGGCATGATTCCAAACACGGATTTTCACATGAGCATAATTCAAATTCCATGGTAAAATAATCGCAAGACATAATTTAAAGGCACAATTTAAATAAGGAAAATATTCAAGTATTTCAGGATTTCACTCTTCCTCTTTTATTCGATATAATCTAGTATAATTTGTTCTTGGGGAATCGAACCCGCAAGAAAACAGACAATCGCCCTTGGGGAATCGAACCCGCAAGAACTCACATACATCCTAGGGAATCGAACCCGTAGGAATCAACACATATTCTGGGGAATCGAACCCGCAGAAAGACACACCCTGGGGAATCGAACCCGCAAGGTTTGACACGGACATCCTGGGGAATCGAACCCGCAGGAAAACATACACCCTGAGGAATCGAACTCGCAAGGCTTGACACAGACATCCTGGGGAATCGAACCCGCAGGGACACAGACGCCCTTGGGGAATCGATCCCGCAAGGTCAAAACAAGTTTCACAAATTTCACACGTTTCAACATATAATTTCACTAGTCGCTGTTTTGCTCCAGAAATATTCAAAAATTCATTTTAAGCCGGATCATTCTGAAAATTTACCGGTAACTCCGAAACACAGAGACGAACAAGTTTCATGTTTTACGTTTTTCAATCCAAGATACCCAAACATGTCAAAACATCAATTTTCGCAGAAACACAAATCTGTCCGAATTTTATATGTCACAGTTTAAATATTTCAAATTCTACCATAGCAAATCAACTCCAAATTTAATGAAATTTTACAGAGACCATCTTAAGACGTTTATCTACAACTTTCATGCTCGGCAAAAGATCTAAATTGGCCTAGAACCCTAGTCAAAAACGCCATCAAGTCCTGACCTATGTTCCGTCAAGAATTTCAAGATCCGCATCCTAGCAGTTCGGTATCGGGTGGATTTCATATATCAAATCATCACGAAAAATTCTGAAATTTTATGGAGGTGTTCTTAACATATAGATCTACAACTCTTATGTTCAACGCCAAGCCTAGATCGGTCTAGATCTAAGGTAGAAATCACCAACAAGTTCGAACTAAAGTTCTGTCACCGTTTCAAGATCTAAACCAAAGGCAGGTCTGTGCATGGTCATTTTCGGATATCAAAACACGATGAAAAATTATGAAAATTTTACAGTAGATAGATCTATGTCTTAGGAATGTTTTTTGTGTTTTAAGTTTTTCCGTTTGAAGTTGTTTTAAGGTTCGGAAAAATTTGACAAAACTGTTGCGCCGTTAGAAATCACATGTTGACAGATTTACGAAAGTTTTGATTAAGTTTCTAGATTTAAATATTTTAAATACTCCCAAAACTGTGTAAGCGTTAACTTACAGATTGTTGAGCGTCTGGGATCGTCGATTCGGAGGCGTGGCTTCCAGTCCTCCGTTTGTCGGGTTCTTCGCTCTCGATCCGGATCAGGGGTTTAGAATAGAAAAAGGATGAGGTTAGGATTCGTTTTCGAATCAAGAATGTATAGAGGAATAGATCGGATCTTACCAAGGCGATAGAAGACCCCAAATTCGTCCAAGTCAGTCCCTCCTCTCGATGTTGTGCCTCCGACGACTCCAGGATTAGGGTTTCGACGTATAGAGAGATTTCGTAGGGTTCCGTAAAGAGTTTGGGGCTTCCAAGAGGGTTTATTTATAGATAACTAAGACCTAGGGGGTCCAAGATCTGACCCTAAGGGTCTTGAGTCGAAAGATGTTCAACCGAATGTCGAAAAATCTGGATTCGGGCGAGAAAATCGCGGAACGCCGCGACTGCGCTGCTGGCGCGCACTTGGCGCTGGGTTTGTGCAAACCCCGTGCGGACACCGCGCGGACCCAGACTGGGCCGCGGTCTGGGCCGGGTCGTGCAATCCCTTTGGGCCTTCCTCTTCCTTCTTCCTTTTGGGCCTTTGTCTTCTCTTTGGGCCTTTCTCCTTCTATTTTTTTTGGGCTATCTCTCGAACTTTAAATCCTATTTCAAATTTATTTGGGATCTCAAATTAATTTCGGGTTCGAAATATTAAGTCCATCTATATTTGGTTCCCGTGCAATAATTTATTTAATTAAATTATTTTCGACTTCACGGGTTCTTGGATATTTAATTCCTTCTTGAATTAAATTCCTTTTCTCATTTCTTCTTTTATTTATTTATTTATTTATTATATTTATTTATTGTTTATTTATTTATTTATTTATTTATTTTATGTTGCAAAATTCTCGGGTATTACAAACAAATATTCCCAATTGGTGACATGTGGTCTCCCTACAGTGTGAAGATCAGAACAGAACTTCTGCCACCAAAGTTGGGCATAGTCTTTGAACTCTGTCACAGCCAACTGAACCTTCTTGAAGTTTGAATAGTTGTGGCAGTTGTAGATCATCTTCATGGAATGCTTCCAATCAAGAAATTCATTAAGATCACCGGTTCCTTTGAAAGCAGGGATGGTAAATTTAATGCATTTCAGATTGTCATCAGCCTGTGGTTCTTCATCTTAGGCCGGCGGGTCAAAATCTAGCCTCTGTCTAGCAGGTGGTGGAATGACTTGCGGTGCAGGTCCTTCGGCAGGTGCTGGCATAGCCAATGGATCATCGGCTCTAAAAGCTGGTTGCCCTGCCGGAGTCTGTCTTGGTGCAGGAGGAGGTGGTGGTCTAGGTGTAACACCCCGGTTTTTGGTCACCCAGGTCGGGGTGTCACCGCCACACCTCCCTAGCAAGACAAGGTTTCTCCGAGCTTGCTAAAGAGATGGAAGGCTATGGTTTTTCAGAATTTAAAACATTCAAACAGCCCATTGTGATATAATTTAAGAATAAAGTCATTACAGTTGCAGCGGAAAATAATATTTACATATATAATGCAGCGAAATTTAAAAATTGGGCCAACACGGTCAAAATACGGGTTAAACAGGTCGTTCATGCAAGTCTAGTCTAATGCAGGAATTTAAAAATAATATATTTCCCCAAAATTCCCATGTATGCATATGATGATGCATATTCTTCAACTCTGAAAGAAAAAGGGGAAAATATGGTTTGGTCAGCAAAACTTGCTGAGTAAGTTAACACATACATGATTATGGGGTTTCAAAGCCATTAATTAAATATAAAGAGAACATGTGCATACAAGACATGATTTAATTTATTCATCTAATAATGATTTCATTGCATAATTTAAAAGACATGAATTCCATAAGATCACAAATATAGCTTGCAAAGTAATTAAATAAATTGCCATAAATTTAAAAGCACAATTTAATACGGATTTAATTCAAAATTCTCATAAACTTCTCGTTTCATTTCTTTTAGAGATCACCATCGCTAGGGCGCTTATGTCCGCCAGCCTTACGCTTGGGCTCTTATGTCCACAAGTATCATGATCGATCTTTTAATAGGGTTATTCCGTCCGCTAGCCATACGATCAACATTTCGCTAGGGCTCTTACGTCCACTAGACATACACTTGGGCTCTTATGTCCCAAGTCGTAGAGAACATTGACAGTATCTAGCTTAGTCATAAACAACAACGTTTCAATCTTCTCTTTGTTTAGAAAGACCAAGTTCACAAATTTAGTAAGTTTATCAAAATATACTATTTCAGGACGCTATTCGCTCCGATATCCTTTTCAACAAGATTTTCAAGATTTGACTTCGTTAAACCACTGTTTACTCCAAAATTAATTAAAAATCGGTTTTAAGTCCAAAAATTCTGAAACTTGACAAGTGAGTCGAAAACACATAGATGAACAAGTTTTGTGTTTTAACTTTTTCGATCCGGGTTAAGGAAATAAGTCAAAAACGTAGATTTCTATCAGGTTGCAAATCTGTCCGAAATTTCCAACAGCAGTTTCAAGATTTCACGATCTACCATAGCAAACCAATTCTAAACTTGATGAAATATGACAGGTAGATTATTAAGACAATTATCTACAACTTTTATTTAGAACACAAAGCCTAATTCTCGTCGGATCAGAGGTTAATCTTTAGATCAAGTTCGAAACTAATTTCTGTCAAGATTCTTGAATTCGGTAAGAAAGCTGATCGGATCGGCTCAGGTTCGGAAGTCCAAATCTTAACAAAAAATTCTAAAACTTTACAGGGATGTTCTAAACTTATAGATCTACAAATTTCGTGTTTAACACAGCTCCTAGTTCTGCCTAAATCTAGTGTCAAAATCGCCAAGAAGTTCGAACCAAGAATCTGTCAAGATTTCAAGATCTAAATTTAGAACAGTTCGGTTTGGGGTATATTTCAGATATCAAAACTTATTGAAAAATTATGAAATTTTTACAGGAGATAGACCTATGTCTTAGGAACATTTTTTTGTGTTTTACGTTTTCTCGTTTGAACAGATTTAGGGGTTCGGAAAAATCGTGCAAAAACGCTGCGCCGTGGGTTTTCTTCGTTGAGAGATTTAGGGTTGTTTAATTAGATCTCTACGTTGGTTGTGTTTTAATCACCCAAAACCATAGTAAGTATTAACTTACTGATGTGTGGTCGTCCCGGATCGTCGATTCGGAGGCGTGGCTTCCAGTCCACCGTTTATCTCCTCGGTTTGTCGGGTTCTTCGTTCACAACGTTGGAGGTCTTCCGATTTCCGTCCACGACTATCCTCGCCTTGGTTTCGTGCCTCCGACGACTCCGGAATTATGGTTTGATTTGTAGGAAGATTTCGTAGGGTTTTGAAAAGTGTTTGGGATTGATTTAGATGGTTTATAGATGTGCAAGACCTAGGGGACGTCCAAAGGCTGCCCCTAAGTGTCTTGAGCCAAAAGAAAAGTAACCGAAGTCGGAAAATTCGGATTCGGGCGAGTAAATCGCGGGACGCCGCGTACTGCGCTAACGGCGCGGGGTTGGCGCGCCCTATGAGCAAACACTGTGCGGACACCGCGCCATCCTGGCTTGGACTTCGGTCTGGGCCGAGTCGTGCGATCCGTCGGGTCTTTACTCCTCTCTTTCGAGCTTCTATCCCTCTATGTTCTCGGACTCCGATTTCCGGGCTATTTTCGGGCTCTAATTTCCTATCCTAATTTTTACTCGGGTCTGAATTTAATATTGGCCTCGAATTCTCGAGTCCGTTGGTGTCGGGTTCCCGTGTACAATTTATTTAATTAATTTGTCTTCGGTTTCCCGGGGTTCTCGGAACTTTGATTCCTTTTTAATTTAGATTTCATTTCTCATTTCCTTTTCTCTTTATTTATTGTGTTTATTTATTATTTATTTATTTAGTTATTTATTTATTTTATGTTGCAAAATTCTCGGGTATTACAGTCTACCCTCCTTAAGAATCAACTTCGTCCTCGAAGTTGTGTTTCGGCTTTTCTCGTGCTAAGGTCTTTTTGTTTGTTTTATTAATTTGTGACTGAACTTAGAATTAAAACCTTTCTAAGCTGCCTACATACCCTGTGAAAGGATCAAGCCATGACGTAGTTCAAAACAAATTTGAATTTGTTTATTTATGATTTAGGATACATCTTATCGAGTCGAACTCCAAAAAGAAATTATTATGGGGTATCACATCCTCTCCCCCTTAGGACTTCAGTTATGTCCCCATAACTGCCTATACGTTATTCTCAAGAGGGTTTGGGTTTTGGTCTTGTTCCTCGTCCCTCTCGCCTTGCTGAAGGTTCACCAAATCTTCTCTCTTTTCGATCGCCTCCTCTGGCGTTCGACATCCCCTAGCCTTGTGACCAAGCTTGCCGCACCTATTGCAGGTTCCAGGCTTCGGGCATTGGCGCACCAGATGTGTATCGTTGCATCGTAGGCAGCGTGGTATAAACGCACCACGGTTGTCATCTCCTCCATTGTTGAGATCTTTATTTTCCTTCCTTTGAGATCCATTGTCTTTCCTAGAGTTGTTATTGTTGTCCTTCCGATCCTTCTTCTCAAGTCCTTGCAAGTCCTTGCTAGGCTCACCATGTTCCTTACGCTTCAATTGCTGGATTCGAGCAATTGCTACAGCTCGATCATATATCGTCTGCAGGTTCGTGAATCGTCCTACTGCAAGTATCTCCCGGATGCTAAGGTTCAGACCCATGTCGAATTTCTGAGTCATGTCAGAGTCGGTTGGTACTAGCCTCGTAGCAAATCGTACTAGCTCCTTGAATTTGCTGTAGTATTCTTGCACTGTCTGTGCACATTGCTTTAAGTTGATAAATTCCTCGTACTTCGCAGTCTTGGTGCTCAGTGGGTAGAATCGTTCCCTTAAGGCTTCCTTAAGTTCTTCCCACGTGTAGGTTTCTTCGTCTTCCTCTGGATTCGCTCGAAGGTCTTGCCACCACTCATCGGCTTCGCCTCCTAAGTAATAGGTTGCTACACGTATCTTCTCCTCCTCAGGGCATTTGATAGCGTCCAAGAGCTTATCAAATGTACGGATCCACACTTCCAACTTGGTCGGATCCTCTTGGTCGTCATAATGGGGTGGGTTGTAGGGGTTTACTAACACCAAGTAGGTTACTCGGGCTACTGGCGGAGGTACTGTTTGTGTCCTATGCGCCTCGGCATTTCCTAATGCTACAAGGACTTCCTCCACAGTCCTTAGACGTTCTTCCATGTTGTTGGGTGCAGGAGGTACTCGTTCTCCTAGGTTTTGAGGGGTCTCACTGTTATTGGCCACGTTGGGGAGGTTAGCGTCAGTTCCGTTTGGACTTACCTTCCTCGGTTTTCTCCTAGGTGCCATTTTCTGTTATACACGTATATGGATTAGCTTATCAGAGTTTAGATAGATCGTTTGAACAAGACGTCGTGAATTTCTAATTTCGATTTTTCGGATTTGTTGTTTGGGAAACCAAACAAGGTTTTTGGAACAAGAGTGTTTTAATAAAAATTTAATTTTTATTACTCCACATAAGGGAATTGTTTAATTCGCACAAGGACAAGAATGGCTAAGGCCGAGAGTTGTTATGCTTAGGCGTGCGATTAGATGAACGCGATCTAGAACTAAGGCAAGATCAGTCTCCAGTTAGCGTTCCTAATTTGATGTCAAGCGTCTAAGTCATCTAGTGCAAGCAAAAGGTCTAAGTTAGAACATATCACTTCTAGGTTCTCTAAGGTATAGAAAAAAAATGTGGTATGCACATGCAGATGATGATTCCCCCCCCCCCCCCCCCCCAAAATAATTCATGCACTATATATATATATATATATATATATATTTTCTAATTTCCATGGGGTTTAAAAGTAAAAATTGATTCCATGGGACTAATGCTTTAAAATAATAGTTAAAATTCTTGGACCTCTATATGGGGTCAAAAATAATTAACATTTGGGCTCAAGAATATTTGGGTTAGGAAATTCCAAAAATAATAATTTGGGCTCTTCTATAATTATAATAATAATCTAAAAATAATAATGGTTTAAAAATAATAGTTTGAAAATAATAATAGTCTAATAGTTTAAAATAATACTAATTTAAAAATAAGCCGGGCTTTGATACCACTTTGTAGCACCCCCGTTTTTGGTCACCCAGGTCGGGTGTCACCGCCACACCTCGCTAGCAAGACACAGTTTCTCCGAGCTTGCTAAAGAGATGCAAGGCTATGGTTTTTCAGAATTTAAAACGTTCAAACAGCCCATTGTGATATAATTTAAGAATAAAGTCATTACAGTTGCAGCGGAAAATAATATTTACATATATAATGCAGCGGAATTTAAAAATTGGGCCAACACGGCCAAAATACGGGTTAAACAGGCCCGTTCATGCAAGTCTAGTCTAATGCAGGAATTTAAAAATAATATATTTCTCCAAAATTCCCATGTATGCATATGATGATGCAAATTCTTCAGCTCTGAAAGAAAAAGGGTAAAATATGGTTTGGTCAGCAAACCTTGCTGAGTAAGTTAACACATACATGATTATGGGGTTTCAAAGCCATTAATTAAATTTAAAGAGAACATGTGCATACAAGACATGATTTAATTTATTCATCTAATAATGATTTCATTGCATAATTTAAAAGACATGAATTCCATAAGATCACAAATATAGCTTGCAAAGTAATTAAATAAATTGCCATAAATTTAAAAGCACAATTTAATATGGATTTAAGTCGGAATTCTCATAAACTTCTCGTTTCATTTCTTTTAGAGATCACCATCGCTAGGGCTCTTATGTCCGCCAGCCTTACGCTTGGGCTCTTATGTCCACAAGTATCATGGTCTATCTTTTAATAGGGTTATTCCGTCCGCTAGCCATACGATCAATATTTCGCTAGGGCTCTTACGTCCACTAAACATACACTTGGGCTTCTATGTCCCAAGCCGTAGAGAATATTGACAGTATCTAGCTTAGTCATAAACCACAACGTTTCAATCTTCTCTTTGTTTAGAAAGACCAAGTTCACAAATTTAGTAAGTTTATCAAAATATACTATTTCAGGACGCTATTCGCTCCGATATCCTTTTCAACAAGATTTTCAAGATTTGACTTTGATAAACCACTGTTTACTCCAAAATTAATTAAAAATCGGTTTTAAGTCTAAAAATTCTGAAATTTAACCAGTGACTCGAAAACACAGATATGAACAAGTTTTGTGTTTTAACTTTTTCGATCCGGGTTACCGAAATATGTAAAAAATGTAGATTTCTATCAGGTTGCAAATCTGTCCGAAATTTCCAACAGCAGTTTCAAGATTTCACGATCTACCATAGCAAACCAATTCCAAACTTGATGAAATTTTACAGGGAGATTCTAAAGACAATTATCTACAACTTTCATTTAGAACACAAATCTTAATTCTCGTCGGATCAGAGGTTAATCTTTAGATCAAGTTCGAAACTAATTTCTGTCAAGATTCTTGAATTCGGTAAGAATGCAGATCGGATCGGCTCAAGTTCGGAGGTATAAATCTTAACGAAAAATTCTAAAAATTTACAGGGATGTTCTAAACTTATAGATCTACAAATTTCTTGTTTAACACAGCTCCTAGTTCCGCCTAAATCTAGTGTCAAAATCGCCAAGAAGTTCGAACCAAGAATCTGTCAAGATTTCAAGATCTAAATTTAGAACAGTTCGGTTTGGGGTCGATTTCAGATATCGAAACTTAATGAAATATTATGAAATTTTTACAGGAGATAGATCTATGTCTTAGGAACGTTTTTAATGTTTTAAGTTATCTCGTTTGAACAGATTTAGGGCTCGGAAAAATCGTGCAGAAACGCTGCGCCGTGGGTTTTCTTCATTGACAGATATAGGGTTGTTTAATTAGATCTCTACGTTGGTTGTGTTTTAATCACCCAAAAACATAGTAAGTATTAACTTACTGATGTGTGGTCGTCCCGGCTCGTCGATTCGGAGGCGTGGCTTCCAGTCCACCGTTTATCTCCTCGGTTCGTCAGGTTCTTCGTTCACAATTTTGGAGGTCTTCCGATTTTCGTCCACGACTGTCCTCGCCTTGGTTTCGTGCCTCCGACGACTCCGGAATTACGGTTTGATTTGTAGGGAGATTTCGTAGGGTTTTGAAAAGTGTTTAGGATTGATTTAGATGGTTATTTATAGATGTGCAAGACCTAGGGGACGTCCAAAGGCTGCCCCTAAGTGTCTTGTGCCGAAAGAAAAGTAACCGAAGTCGGAAAATCCGGATTCGGGCGAGTAAATCGCGGGAAGCCATGCCCCAGATTTTTATCAACGTCCAAAGGAATAAAAATTTATTCCGATCAATGTCGAAATATCTCCGAGAAGAAGAAAATAATTTATCACAATAAATTATTGCTCGGAAATGAAACGCCGATAGATTCAAAATTCAAAATGGAATAAAAGAGGGAAAGGAAGCCCGAAGACATTCCATGAATTGAGTCAAAATAATTGGAATTAAATTCAAAAAGGAAAATAATTCTAATTCCAAGAACCCGTGAAGTCGGAAGAAATTTAATTACACAAGTTATTACACGGGAGTCAAAAGACGACGAATTGGAAGCCGACGAACCCGAGACCGACGGACTTAAGATTTCAAACATGAAATTCATTTGAGTCGAGATAAATTTAAGATAAGGATTTATGATCCGAGAAAGACCCGAAAAATCGAGCCCGAAAACGTAGGAGGACAGAAGTCCGGAAGAGAGGAGAAAAGGCCCGACGTGATCGCACGGCCCAGTCCGGACGCACGGCCCAGACCAGGCCGCGCGCCCTCCACGCTGGTTTTGGCTAAAAACCGCGCCAACCCCGCGCCACCAAGACTGCAGCTGCCAATTGCGCGATTTCGGGGATTTCTTACCATATTTTCGTGTCCCGACTATGGAAACCCAATCCCAGTCGGGGGAAAGGCCTATAGGACAATCATTGACAGATTTCCACTCCATTCTCAGCCTCTCAAACTCATCCATCATCCAAAACTCTCCCAAAAACCGAAAAAACAAGTTCTTCACTTTCCGACGACTTTCCGATCACTTTCCGGCGACGGGAATCGACGAAGG
This sequence comes from Hygrophila difformis, assembly GCA_030278955.1. Taxonomy (NCBI): domain Eukaryota; kingdom Viridiplantae; phylum Streptophyta; class Magnoliopsida; order Lamiales; family Acanthaceae; genus Hygrophila; species Hygrophila difformis. The sequence continues at coordinate 36,553,803 of JAOANR010000003.1, read as the reverse complement.
AGGTGTGGAGAACAACGTCTTAGTATTCCAGATTGTGGTAAGTCGTCCATAGGTTTTTGTTTAAGTTTTCGAGTGCGAAAATCCGATCTAACCCTAGACTTTTGCTTTCGGATTCGGTTCGTGGACGTTGGAAGAGGAAATCAACTTGAGGAAACTCGCTCGTGATATCCCGTGGATTCCGGACGACCCGTGACCTCCTAGACATCATCCCCACTGTAAGTTAATGCTTACTTGGTTTTGGGTGACTTAAAATGCAACCAAACATAGAGATTTAGAAATTTAAAATCTGTGAACGCGAAAAACCCCTGGCGCAGCGTATTGGTGTGAATTTTTCGAACACTTAAAACTGCTCAAACGGAAAAACTCAAAACATGAAAAACGTTCCTAAGACATAGATCTAGTTTGTGTAAAATTTTCATAATTTTTCATTGTGTTTTGTTATCCGAAAATGGCCTCCAATGAACCTGCCCTAAAAGTCGAACTTGAAACTGTGACAGATTTGAAATTGGACCAAAACCCCTACTTCAAAATTCAAACCAAAAAACTCAAAACTAGACTTTTGATCCTAACACATTAATCTAAATTGTGTAAAAATTTCAGCCATTTTCATCAACGTTTGCTATCCCAAAACGATCCGAACACAAACTGCCTTGAAAAACCCTTTTGGAAATCCGAAGGTGTTGATGTCCAAACTTGATGAGCCTGTTTCTATATTTTCAAGTCCGAATTGATCCTTGCAATCTAAATGAAAGTTGTAGATAATTATGTCTAGTGTGTGCAGATTAAATGTCAGAATTTTTGGAGTCCATTTGATATGTTAAAAAGTCGAATCTTTATATGGTGTCGAATCTGAAACCTGTCAGCATACTACTTATGGAAAAGACTTGATTTTTGACTCGTTTCCTTAACCCGGATCGAGAAACGTAAAACACGAAACTTGTTCGACTCTGTGTTTTCAAGTTACCGGTGAAATTTCAGAATTTTCAGACTTAAAATGAATTTTTAATTAATTATGGAGTAAGACAGCGACTTGTGTAGGTTATATTTGAGAATTTTGTGAAACTTGCGAAATGTGTTCTTACCTTGCTGGTTTGATTCCCCAAGGGTGATTGTTTGTTTTCCTGCGGGTTCGATTCCCCAGGATGTGTGTTGATTCCTACGGGTTCAATTCCCTAGGATGTATGTGAGTTCTTGCGGGTTCGATTCCCCAAGGGCGATTGTTTGTTTTCCTGTGGGTTCGATTCCCCAGGATGTGTATTGATTCCTACGGGTTCAATTCCCTAGTATGTATTTGAGTTCTTGCGGGTTCGATTCCCCAAGGGCGATTGTTTGTTTTCCTGCTGGTTCGATTCCCCAGGATGTGTGTTGAGTCCTACGGGTTTGATTCCCTATGATGTATTTGAGTTCTTGCGGGTTTGATTCCCCAAGGGCGATCGTTTGTTTCCCTGCGGGTTCGATTCCCCAGGACGTGTGTTGATTCCTACGGGTTCAATTCCTAGGATACGTTTAAACTCTTGCGGGTTCGATTCCCCAAGAACAAATTATACTAGATTATATCGAATAAAAGTGAAAGAATGAAAATCCTGAAATACCTAATCCTGAAGTAACGGGAAAAATTTTAAGACGTGAATGTTTTCCTTATTTAAGTTATACCTTTAAATTATGCCTTGCAATTAATTTACCATGTAATTTGTATCATGATCACGTGAAATTCTTGTGTTAAATTATGCCATTTATTTATTAGAGGATGATTAACTCAAATTGTGAATTACCTACAAGTATGTTTCTATCAAATTTAAATAAAGGCTTTGAAACCCCTTGATCATATTAGGTGTTAACTTACTCAGCATGTTTTTGCTGACCAAACCACATTTCCCCTTTTTTCTTTCAGAGTATGAGGATTATGCATCATCATATGCATACATGGGAACGTTCGGGAAAAACTCTATTTTAAATTCCGGCATTTAATTACAACTTGCATGAACGGGCCTGTTTAACCCGTGTTTTGGCCATGTTGGCCCAGTATTTAAATTTCCGCTGCATTACAATTATATATATGTAAATCTTACATTCCGCTGCAACTTTGATATTATTATTTTTAAATTATATTACAATGGGCTGTTTGAATGATTTAAATTCTGAAAAACCATAGCCTTGCATCTCTTTAGCAAGCTCGGAGAAACCGTGTCTTGTTAGGGAGGTGTGGCGGTGACATCCCGGCCTGGGTTATCAAATCCGGGGTGTTACAAAGTGGTATCAGAGCCCGGACTATTTTTAAAACTAGTATTATTATTTTTAAACTATTACGAGTATTATTTTTAACTAGTATTATATTTAAAAATCCATTATTATTTTTAAACTAACATTTTTGAGCCCAAATTTTTTTTCTAAGCCCTAACTTTAGCCCAAATTTATTATTTTAAATCCCAAATCTTTTGAGCCCAAAATTTATTTTTCCTAACCCAAATCTTTAGCCCAATATTTAATTACTATGTTGACCCAATTATTTTGGCCCAATAACCTTGTTTTTACTTAAAGCCCAAATAATTTATTTCTTTCGGCCCAATATAGTGGTCAAACCTTTTATCCTTATTTTAATCTATCCATGGAATAAATTTATTTTTAAAACCCGTGGATAAATAAATGCATGCATTAAATTTTTATTGGGGGGATTACATATGCATATGCATACATAAATATTTGTGCTAACCTTTTTATGTGAATCGTTTGTGATACATAACCTTCTCACTCTAATGTTCGACTTGACCTTGAGTCTTGACTTAGAAGCGCTAACTTGAGACTAAACTTTGCCTTAGTCGTAGATCTTGATCACTTAGAAACTCATCTTCGCGCGCTTAATAACAGAAAATGGCACCTAAAAGAAAACTGAGGAAGGTAAGCCCAAACGACACTGACACTGACCTCCCAAACGCACCTAACAACAATGAGATTCCTCCGAACGTAGGAGATCGAGCGCCTTCTATACCCAACAACATGGAAGAACGTCTAAGGACTATGGAGGAGGTCCTTGTGGCATTAGGAAATGCTGAGGTGCATAGAGCACAAGCAGCAGTACCCCCACCAGTAGCCCAAGTCAACTACTTGGCATTGGTAAACCCCTACAACCCACCACACTATGATGGGCAAGAGGATCCCGCCAAGCTAGAGGGGTGGATCCGTACCTTTGATAAACTCTTGGATGCTATCAAATGCCCTGACGAGGAGAAGATATACGTGGCGACCTACTACTTAGGAGGTGAAGCCGATGAGTGGTGGCAAAACCTTCAAGCGAATTCAGAGGATGACGAAGAAGCCTACGCCTGGGAAGAACTTAAGGAGGCTTTAAGGGAAAGATTCTACCCACTGAGCACCAAGACTGCAAAATACGAGGAGTTCATCAACCTCAGACAAGGTGCGCAAACAGTACAAGAGTACTACACCAAATTCAAGGAATTGGTGCGATTTGCTACGAGGATAGTACCAACAGAATCTGACAAGGCTCAGAAATTCGAGATGGGTCTGAACCTTAGTATCCGGGAGATACTTGCAGTAGTACAATTCACAACCTGCAGACGGTTTATGATCGAGCTGTAGCAATTGATTTTGTCCAACAACTGAAGCGCAAAGGAAATGGGGAGTCGAGCAAGGGCTCGCAAGAATTTGAGAAAAAGAATCGAAACAATAGCAATGGCAATTTTAGGAAGAATAATGGTCAAGCTGGGTTCAATGAGCCAAAGGAGAATAAGAATAAAGGTTTCAATAATGGGAGAAACGGCATACGTCGTACAGTCATACCACGTTGCCCGCAGTGTCACCAAGCCCATTTGGTGCGCGAATGCCCAAGGCGCGGGACTTGTTATAGATGTGGTGGGGAAGACCACATGATTAGAGAATGCAATGTTCGTGAGGAGATGATTGAGAAAAGGCTAGATTTGGTAAACCCTCAATCAGAAGAGCCGTAGGACGATTGAACGACATCGATCAAGCGGACTTGCCAGCTCAGTGAGAAATGATTGTATACAACGTTACCCAACCCTGAGTCAAACCGATCCAACAACAGTTATGGGGACATAACTGTAACCTTAAGGGGAGGAGGATGTAACGACCCGAATATTCTAATCCGAATATTTTGTATTTCAAATAAACAAATCCAAATTGTTTTGAAGTACGTCATGGCTTGATCCCTTCACAGGGTACGTAGGCGACTCGGAAATTTCAATTCTGGGTTCAGTCAAACAATAATCAAACAACAAACAATCAATAATCGAACAATAATTCAATAACACAATATCGCAAAATAATAAAATAAACAAAAGGACCCTAACTCTTAGCGCGAGAAAAGCCGAAACACAACTTCGAGGACGAAGTTGATTCTTAAGGGGGGTAGACTGTAATACCCCAGATTTTTATCAACGTCCAAAGGAATAAAATTTATTCCGATCAATGTCGAAATATCTCCGAGAAGAAGAAAATAATTTATCACAATAAATTATTGCTCGGAAATGAAACGCCGATAGATTCAAAATTCAAAATGGAATAAAAGAGGGAAAGGAAGCCCGAAGACATTCCATGAATTGAGTCAAAATAATTGGAATTAAATTCAAGAAGGAAAATAATTCTAATTCCAAGAACCCGTGAAGTCGGAAGAAATTTAATTACACAAGTTATTACACGGGAGTCAAAAGACGACGAATTGGAAGCCGACGAACCGAGACCGACGGACTTAAGATTTCAAACATGAAATTCATTTGAGTCGAGATAAATTTAAGATAAGGATTTATGATCCGAGAAAGACCCGAAAAATCGAGCCCGAAAACGTAGGAGGACAGAAGTCCGAAAGAGAGGAGAAAAGGCCCGACGGGATCGCACGGCCCAGTCCGGACGCACGGCCCAGACCAGGCCGCGCGCCCTCCGCGCTGGTTTTGGCTAAAAACCGCGCCAACCCCGCGCCACCAAGACTGCAGCTGCCAATTGCGCGATTTCGGGGATTTCTTACCATATTTTCGTGTCCCAACTTTGGAAACCCAATCCCAGTCGGGGGAAAGGCCTATAGGACGATCATTGACAGATTTCCACTCCATTTTCAGCCTCTCAAACTCATCCATCATCCAAAACTCTCCCAAAATCCGAAAAAACAAGTTCTTCACTTTCCGACGACTTTCCGATCACTTTCCGGCGACGGGAATCGACGAAGGAGGTGGTGAACAACATCTTAGTATTCCAGATTGTGGTAAGTCGTCCATAGGTTTTTGTTTAACCCCCGACTTTTGCTTTCGGATTCGGTTCGTGCACGTTGGAAGAGGAAATCGACTTGAGGAAACTCGCTCGTGACATCCCGTGGATTCCGGACGACCCGTGACCTCCTAGACATCATCCCCACTGTAAGTTAATGCTTACTTGGTTTTGGGTGACGTTAAAATGCAACCAAACATAGAGATTTAGAAATTCAAAATCTGTCAACGCGAAAAACCCCCGGCGCAGCGTATTGGTGCGAATTTTTCGAACACTTAAAACTGCTCAAACGGAAAAACTCAAAACATGAAAAACGTTTCTAAGACATAGATCTAGTTTATGTAAAATTTTCATAATTTTTCATTGTGTTTTGATATCCGAAAATGGCCTCCAATGAACCTGCCCTAAAAGTCGAACTTGAAACTGTGACAGATTTGAAATTGGACCAAAACCCCTACTTCAAGAATTCAAACCGAAAAACTCAAACCTAGACTTTTGATCCTAACACATTAATCTAAATTGTGTAAAAATTTCAGCCATTTTCATCAACGTTTGCTATCCCAAAACGATCCGAACACAAACTGCCTTGAAAAACCCTTTTGGAAATCTGAAGGTGTTGATGTCCAAATTTGATGAGCCTGTTTCTATATTTTCAAGTCCGAATTGATCCTTGCAATCTAAATGAAAGTTGTAGATAATTATGTCTAGTGTGCGCAGATAAAATGTCAGAATTTTTGGAGTCCATTTGATATGTTAAAAAGTCGAATCTTTGTATGGTGTCGAATCTGAAACCTGTCAGCATACTACTTATGGAAAAGACTTGATTTTTGACTCGTTTCCTTAACCCGGATCGAGAAACGTAAAACACGAAACTTGTTCGTCTCTGTGTTTTCAAGTTACCGGTGAAACTTTAGAATTTTCGGACTTAAAATGAATTTTTAATTAATTATGGAGTAAGACAGCGACTTGTGTAAGTTATATTTGAGAATTTTGTGAAACTTGCGAAATGTGTTCTTACCTTGCGGGTTTGATTCCCCAAGGGCGATTGTTTGTTTTCATGCGGGTTCGATTCCCCAGGATGTGTGTTGATTCCTACGGGTTCAATTCCCTATGATGTATGTGAGTTCTTGCGGGTTCGATTCCCCAAGGGCGATTGTTTGTTTTCCTGCGGGTTCGATTCCCCAGGATGTGTGTTGATTCCTACGGGTTCAATTCCCTAGGATGTATTTGAGTTTTTGCAGGTTCGATTCCCCAAGGGCGATTGTTTGTTTTCCTGCGGGTTCGATTCCCCAGGATGTGTGTTGATTCCCACGGGTTTGATTCCCTATGATGTATTTGAGTTCTTGCGGGTTTGATTCCCCAAGGGCGATCATTTGTTTCCCTGCGGGTTCGATTCCCCAGGACGTGTGTTGATTCCTACGGGTTCAATTCCCTAGTATACGTTTAAACTCTTGCGGGTTCGATTCCCCAAGAACAAATTATACTAGATTATATCGAATAAAAGTGAAAGAATGAAAATCCTGAAATACCTAATCGTGAAGTAACGGGAAAATTTTTAAGACGTGAATGTTTTCCTTATTTAAGTTATACCTTTAAATTATGCCGTGCAATTAATTTACCATGTAATTTGTATCATGATCATGTGAAATTCTTGTGTTAAATTACGCCATTTATTTATTAGAGGATGATTAACTCAAATTGTGAATTACCTACAAGTATGTTTCTATCAAATTTAAATAAAGGCTTTGAAACCCCTTGATCATATTAGGTGTTAACTTACTCAGCACGTTTTTGCTGACCAAACCACATTTCCCCTTTTTTCTTTCAGAGTATGAGGATTATGCATCATCATATGCATACATGGGAACGTTCGGGAAAAACTCTATTTTAAATTCCGGCATTTAATTACAACTTGCATGAACGGGCCTGTTTAACCCGTGTTTTGGCCATGTTGGCCCAGTATTTAAATTTCCGCTGCATTACAATTATATATATGTAAATATTACATTCCGCTGCAACTTTGATATTATTATTTTTAAATTATATTACAATGGGCTGTTTGAATGATTTAAATTCTGAAAAACCATAGCCTTGCATCTCTTTAGCAAGCTCGGAGAAAACCGTGTCTTGTTAGGGAGGTGTGGCGGTGACATCCCGGCCTGGGTTATCAAATCCGGGGTGTTACACGGGGTTAGCACGCCCTATGAGCAAACACTGCGCGGACACCGCGCCATCCTGGCCTGGACTTCGGTCTGGGCCGGGTCGTGCGATCCGTCGGGTCTTTCCTCCTCTCTTTCGAGCTTCTATCCCTCTATGTTCTCGGGCTCCGATTTCCGGGCTATTTTCGGGCTCCAATTTCCTATCCTAATTTTTACTCGGGTTTGAATTTAATATTGGCCTCGAATTCTCGAGTCCGTTGATGTCGGGTTCACGTGTACAATTTATTTAATTAATTTGTCTTCGGTTTCCCGGGTTCTCGGAATTTTGATTCCTTTTTAATTTAGATTTCATTTCTCATTTCCTTTTCTCTTTATTTATTGTGTTTATTTATTATTTATTTATTTATTTATTTATTTTATGTTGCAAAATTCTCGGGTATTACACTAGGCCCACTGATTTAAATGCACCATATTGCAGTTCGTGTTCAGCTAGGGCTTCGCGGCGGTAGCCATATCAGCTTGGGAGACTCCGCTAGTGCCTTCGGGTATAATCCTAGGAACAGTTGGTGTTACTGATGGAACTGGAGGTGTTGTTGATAATGGCCAAAATTGACCATTATTTTCAATCTATTTCCGTGTCTAAATATGGACATTTGATCGCATTCCGGTCTTATTGAATTAAGAAAGCAGTGGAATTTGACAGATATTTGTAAATTTGTATAACTAATAAACTGGTATTGAAAAACACAAAAATATTGTTTTTTTATTAAATTTGTGTTAAAAAATCAAAAAACATGATAAAAGTATTAAAAATCCCACTTTTGATGTAATTTGATAATTATGGTTTGTTAGTATCTGTTCGGTGGAACACGGGTCCATTAAACGGAACACAAACAAACAAATCAAGTGAAATCAATGACTATATTTATATTGTATTTATATTTTGATATCTATTTATATTTTTATTTATCTTTGTATCTCCTTTTGTAATTAAAAATAATTGCTCAAAGTGATCAGGCTTCAATTAATTACAAGTGAGGCCCAACATTTTCAGTCCAACATCTCCATGACAGCCCACCCACACAGGCCCAAAAATCCTCCACCAGCCAAATCCATTGGCCCAACCCTAACCCTAACCCCAGCACCTTGCCGCCGCCACCGCCGCCGGCCACCAACTCCGATCAACTCCACCCCCCCCCCCCCCGCTCCGACCATCTCTTTCTTCCCACCATCTCCGACCACCTCTCTTCCTCCAGCGAGCTCAACAGCCACGGCCGCCGCCGCTTCCTGCCACCACCAAACAGCCACCACCACCATCTCAACAACTCCGCCCCCATTTTTCCAAATCACCGTTCACCTTCAACCTCCGACCGACGAGCACCGCGTCTCAACCACCTCGGTCTTCCTGCCGCGCCTCCAGTCCAGATCTCTCGTCGCTCTCACCCCCTCCGGTGAAGCCCTCTGCTTCCGCCACCATCCCTTCTCCGACCATCTCCATCTCCCCAACCAGCCGCACCATCGCCACCAGCCCGGCCTTCTCCAGGCCCCGTCTCCCGTCACCAAGCCACCATCTCCTCCATCATCAACACCAGCAGCTCCGGCCAAGCTCCCACCTCCGGAAACATCACCACCATCTTTTTCCGGCGAAACTTATCTCATTCCTCCGTCCTTCGACAGCAGCAAGAAGAAAATTGGAAACGAATGAAACTGATCCAACCCATCAGAACAAAGAAAATGGAAGGGGAAAGAGTGAAGAGAGAAGGGAGGAAAGAGGAAAAGAGAGAGAGAAAATGGAAAGAGAAAAAAGAAATGAGAGAAAAAAGAGATTTGAGTCCAAGCCTTCCTATGACGCCAAAGCTCCACGTCATGCCCAAGCTTGACGTCAAAGAAGAATTTCTTCCGCGTCATGCAGCAGCAGCTTGACGTCAAAGCAAAATTTCCTCCACGTCATATGCTCTCTTTGACGTCAAAGGGAGTTTGTTCCACGTCATTCCTCGGAAAAATTTCTGGTATGCTTGGCGTCAAAAAGGGACCAAGTCACGTGACACCCTCATCCTCACTCCAATTTTTATTTTCGGCCACGGTTATATACACTTAGTAAATTGTTAGGGGCACTCACCACGGTTATAAAATGTCAAATATATCCTTCTTACAAATCGGGGCACTCACGGGCACTCACCTGGATTGGGGCACTCACTTTTTCTTACATTCACGAACCCTAAACCCTTCTCTCTCGCTCGCGATTAGCGCAAGTTTTACCTTGCCACATTTTTATATTCGATGGAATCCATGCGTAATAATGAAGATGAATACAAGCAAGTAGAAGATCAATGCCAACATCAAGCGGAAGCGGACATGGAAAAACTCGTAAGTTTCTAAACCCTAAACCCTCTTCTTTTCTTTTCTGTGTTATAGGTTTGAGCTATATTCGGGAACGGCCATGTGTGACCGATGGGCATCAAATAAAACGGCCACAGATGGCCGATGTTGAAGCATGGGAAACGGCCACACATGGCCGAATGTTTGTCTGCATGAACGGCCATGGCTGGCCGTTTGTGTCTCAATTGGTTGGTCAGTGCTGACCGATCCATTGTATACCGAAACGGCCAGCCTTGGACGTTCCCCTTTTTTTTCCTGCCATTTTCTAATTCTGTTACATATCTAATTTCTAATTTTCGTTTATTTGTAGCATAATCCTATACCATCGAATCAGGAGATTGTTGCCTACCAAAATAGAGACTTGAGCTTGGATGTTATAACTGACTACTCCTACTTATTTGCAACGGACGAGGAGTTTGATAATAGGGATAGTTTGGTTCAAAGTGTTAAGGAAATCGCTATTGCCAATCAAATGATAGTTGTTGTGCAGAGGTCCAACATTGCAACAGAAACAAAAAGGGGTCGGGTTTTCATAGGATGCGAACGAGGTGGCAATTATAGGAAGCACAAAGCTAAGAAGAATAGATTTGATCCTTCTGTTGATGAAGTGAAGAGTGATGAGGAGGAAAAATCAATGAAGAAAAGGGATGTAGGCACCCGAAAATGTGGATGCCCATTTTTAATAAGGGGCCAACAAAAAAAGATTAAGGGACATTGGGCTGTAACTGTTGTGAGTGGTGTGCACAATCATCCACTTGCTAATTATCTCGAGGGGCATCCATATGTGGGAAGGTTGACGAAAGAGGAGGAAGAATTTGTGGTGCGTTTGTCGAGAATGAAAGTGCCAGTGAAAATAATCCATGAGCAACTTCGAACGAAATTCCCGAGGAATGTCTCAACCATGAGGACAATATACAATGCGAGGGCGAAACATAGAGTGGTTGATCGGGCTGGTAGATCCGAGATGCAATATTTGTTGGGCAAGTTAAAGGAACATGGGTACTACTTTGTTTTCAGGAGATGTGAGTCTAGCGGGGAGGTCACAGACCTATTCTTTGCACACCCAAAGAGCATTGATATTATGAAAGCATTCCCAAAAGTGTTGGCTATGGATTGTACATACAAGACGAATAAGTATCGGATGCCTCTCTTTGAGATTGTAGGAGTGACTTCCACCGACAAGACATTCTGTGTTGCATGTGCCTACTTTCAGGCAGAGAAGGTAGACAATTATACGTGGGCGTTGGGTAGCCTTAGGGCTTTAATGGATGATGATTGTTTGCCTTCGGTGATTATAACAGACAGAGAAAAGGCATTAATCAATGCAATAGAAAGAATTTTTCCAACCACCGTTCACATGCTGTGTAAGTGGCACATTGATAGGAATGTGATGGCTAATTGCAAGAAATTATTTGCAGAGAGTGAACAATGGAACTTATTTATAACACATTGGAATGAGTTGGTGGCGGCTGAGAGGGAACACTTATTCAAGCAGAAATGGATCCGGTTTCAGACACAGTTTTGTGATTGGCCGACGGCAGTGCAGTACGTTCAAAATCAATGGTTGGAGCCATACGGTCCAAAGTTTCTGGCATGTTACACGAACAAAATTATGCATTATGGGAACACAACCACAAACAGGTATTTTAGTGTTGTTTGTAAACTTTAAATAGTTGAATATTGATACATTGAACTTACAGCATGACCTCTTTTATTAATTTTTTTTTAAAAAAAAATTAACAGGGCAGAGGGGCAACACTCGGCATTGAAACGTCAGTTAAGATCCAGTTTGGGAAATTTTGAAACTTGTTGGGCACATTTTCATACATTGATGGAGACTTGTCATGTAGCATTAAAGGATTCTTTTGAGAAGAGTCATGGTGCTCTGGCAGCGAAGTTTCATAATATTACTTTCAAGCTGCTTCGAGGTCTTGTGTCGGATGCAGCCTTGAACCAAATACATGCCCAACTGACGAAATTGAAAGATGGTGTGATTGATATAGATTATTGTGGATGTGTACTGCGCACTACATGTGGACTGCCCTGTGCCCACGAGTTATCAGAATATGTAACAAAGGGCATGCCAGTTCCATTGGAGTTGATTGATGATTTCTGGCGGAAATTGGACATAAACCCTCGTGTGCGTGATGCAGAACCACGAGTTCAGATTCAGAATAAATTCGAGGAGTTCATTTCCAAAACCCAGCAGTTGTTTCGGGAATCAAACCCGACGGAGCAAGAGATGTTTCTGAGGAGGCTAATGGAGGCAGTCAATCCTAGTGTTACATCCCTCACCGCCCCCAGCACCACCGTTCGCACCCGAGGCAGACAATCCACATCAAAGAAGAAGAAGGCTGCCTCTACGAAGAGGGAACCGAGTGCATTTGAGTTGCCGGCTACTATAATTGACAGTTGCTCACCTGCTGAGACACCCATATATACAGTTGGTCCAGTAGTGCCAACTCCAATGTTCACAAATTCTAAGAGACAGTTGGTGAAAAAGGTAAGTTTGATTGTGAAAAATTCCATCGTTGAATACTTTAGATACATTCGAATCAAATTTACATAATCAATGTTTACCAGATGCCACCAGTGCCATGTGGTAGATCAGACCCAATACCATTCATCGAGAGGCTACCGCAGCATTTCAGAATGTATGTCCAGAGTACAAAGAATGTAGCAGGGGATGGTCATTGTGGATTTCGTGCTATTGCTGATCTTCTGAACTACGGTGAGGGATCATGGAGGACGATAAGAACTCATCTAATGGAGGAACTGGCCAGCCATTCCAGTCTGTATATGGATGTGTTCTTACAGGAGGGACGTGTTGAGTATGTAATGAATGCATTGAATTGTTTCACGGAGACTGCACCCACAGACAATTGGTTCTGTTTACCTGAGATGGGACATCTTGTGGCATCATACTACAACGTGGCGCTTGCATGTCTCTCGAACGATATATCTGTGACTTATTTGCCTCTGCGCACAGGTGTAGATACGAATGCAAAGGTTATTTGCTTGGGCCTGATAAATGGAAACCATTTCGTCCAGGTAAAACTGAATCAAGCTGTTTTTTTCTTTTCTTTTTTTTTTCCTAATGCTTGATGAATTTGTGTGATTTGTAATGCAGGTGCATATATCTTCGAACTCCCCACTTCCTCCTATTGTGCACCCATGGAGATCATATCGGGTAGTCCAGGCCGAAACATGGGCTATTTTTTTCAAAAATCGGTTTGATGCTTATACCATTGCAAGATCTCATGGAAAATCTATTTCTCAATGTATTAATAATTTAGAATGATTGTATGGATTTAATGTAAGTGGAGTCTCAATGTATTAATTCAGTTCTATTCTGTTGACGAGGAAATGGGTCTACAGAAACACAATTAAGGAAGACAGAACAGAACAGTACAAACGGCCAAGCATGGCCGTTATTCAAGTTGTGCGAATGGCCAAGCATGGTCGTTCTTGTGATTGTGCAAACGGCCAAGCATGGCCGTTTATCTTTTCGTTTGAACGGCCATTTGTGGCCGTTTCTTTTTTCGTTTGAACGGCCATGTGTGGCCGTTTTCCTTTTCGTTTACACGGCCAATGGTGGTCGTTTGCGTGGATTCTGGAATAAGTTAAATTCCATTCTGCAAATTTCCATTCTGCAAATATTTCCATTCTGCAAATACTCAAATCAATACCAACAATCAAAAATAATATCTACCATGTCATATAAAAATCAAATCCAAATGTCATACCATATTCAAATCCAACTGTCCATCCAAATAAAAATAATCCACAAATTTGATGCAAATTACAAATACAATAGTCATATAAAACTACGGGCGATGTCCACGCCGCCCACGCACCCGACCTGAGCCGGAAGATGATGCACCACGTCGATGTGATGGTCCAGCACCACTGTCCGCTCCGAGCGTGATATAGGTATACTGAAGTGCATTCCCAAGCTCCTGAATAGTACAGTCCTCTGGAGATGTGGCATATCGCTCCACGTAAGGATGAAGGTATTGATGCAACATAGACATACGAGCATATGGATCCACTGGATGATGCTCGTATCCGGGAAGTTCTCCCGCCGGCCGGGGGGGGGCATAGAGATGGTCGTGAGTGAACCCTATACCACTCCATATAGTCAGCCTCAACCTCCCATGGTGGCATGGCAACTCGACCCCTCCGTGGCGCTGGGAGCACATGGGCTTCCCAATCATCAAAATAGTCAGCATGAACACCCCAACTCGCCCGGGTCCGAGATGTGGGGTTTGCACTCCGATCGACACGATAAGCATATGGAATGCGTGGAATCGTCTGAACATATCCAAACTGCCGTAAGACACGGTCCGGCAGGTATGGCTCAACTACATCCCCGGCGGATAACAACCCCTTGAAGAATGCAATCTCGGGCATGGGATAACGATCCCTGACGGGGGTGTATGGATCCCATATAACCTGGACAAATATGAACATTAATTTTCAGGTAGATGTATTATGAAAAATTGAAAGTGAATTAATGCAATTTTTTTTTCATACCTCGCCTGCAGTCAACCGATCAAGCCGTGCCCGCATAGCCTGTATCCGAGGGATGGTGGCTGCCTGGTGGGACGCCTGAGCCCAGCGATGGGCCAATGGATCACGAGGCTCGAATGCCGGATTTGGTGGAGGGCGTGATAGCGTCGGAAAATGCTCATATATCCATGCCTGCCACAACAATCAAATTTATCGGGTTAAGGTGTAACTACTGAAATATTAATAATAAATATTAATTGTACTATGTAATTAAAATTAATACCTCAAGCAAACTAGTGAAGCCAGTCATCTGTCTGGTGGCTGCTAAACATGCTGAACTGAGCTGATGGTAAAGATATGATAGTACAGCTGCCCCATGCATACGTCCTGAATCTAGCCATATCATGCAAGTAATACATCCAGTAGAGCTGCACTTTATTCCCACTCTTGTCAGGGAAGAGTACAGTACCAAAAGTGTACATAAGGTATGCTCTGGCACAGCCTAATAAAACATCAGGATCCTCAGATGTTTGGTTGTCCTTGAAGCAATTCAGCAGCCAATCCATGCTTACTGACACCCCATACTGCCCACCTATCGCTTCCACGGCGTCCTGTAGTGAAATCCTAAAAAATCTAGCCACATCCTTAGCATATATCCTTTCGGGCCTCTGACCCACTGCCACGGCATCGCCGACCACTACTAGCCCTGTCAAGCAGTACACATCGTCGAGGGTGATTGTCATCTCCCCGAACGGCATGTGGAATGTGTTGGTCTCAGAGTGCCAACGCTCGATGAAAGCTTGAATGAGCGTCTTGTTTGGGTGCAAGTAGGAGGCTTTTCCAATATTGAGGAACCCTGTCCCCATCATATACCGCCTCCATTCCCTATTCTCTATTTCGGATGTGAATTTCCAATCATTAAATTTCTCTACGTGGCTATGTACCTTTATAGGCTGTCTCTCACGGCCCTGGAGTATCGCACACCCAACGTGCATCTCCCATAACGGAAATAGCTCCAAAGAATCCTCATCGTCCGAGCCCGAGCCACTGTCGGAATGTGACTGGTACGAGCCACTGTCGGAGTCTGACTGGTTCTGTGACGTGGATGGTGGTGGTGGGGGAGACTCGGGCTCTGGCGGTGGCTCTGGGATAGCCATAATCTGTCCCGCCTCATTTGTCATGGCCCGACGCTGTCGCCTATATGAGGCCGTCTGTGGCACACGAACGCGAACACCACCTAATTTAATAAACAATAATACATAATCATATATCAGTAGCAGCACAATGAACTCAACTGGAATAAAGAAAAAAAAAATACATAATCACCATCAGTAGCAGCGAACAGAATTGAAGGAAAAAAAAAAAAGACAAACGGCCACAACTGGCCATTTGTCAAGCATTACAAACGGCCACTGCTGGCCGTTTGGAACTTTTCCCAAACGGCCACAGCTGGCCGTTTGGTACTCTACACAAACGGCCATGCTTGGTCGTTTGTGCATCAAAGCGAACGTCCAACATTGGACGTTCGCTTTTCCACGGCCATGGAAATCCATGGCCGTTTGCTGCAACTTTCAGAAATTAAAAAAAAAAAAAAAACAAACGCGTCCACCGGAATAGTCACCACCCAAAGTTAACCAATAACCCAAATAATTTCTACCGGAGTATAGTTGTGCAAATCAATTTCAAATCTAACACAAAAATTGAAATTGAAACTAAAACCTAACCCTAGATATGAAAAAGGAATTACCTTCTCCACCATCTTCTCCGCCGCCACGCCCACCGCGCCCAGAAACCCTTCCTCCACCACGCGTCCTCGGCATTTCAATCTTTGGTGTCTTTCCCTTCCCTTCCCCGTTCGCCCTTCACCGTTCGCTGTGTGTGGGAGTGTTGTGTGTGGAAACTGGAAAGTGTGCCCCAATAATTTAATCCGGGAGTAGATTGGTTAAGTTGTGTGCCCATGAGGAGGAGTGAGGGTAAATTGGGTAATAAATTATGTGTGTCCCTAATCTTGTGTGTATGGGGAAAAAAATTGAGTGTATATAACGGGACCCTTTATTTTCCCATGTGCCAATTCAGTCAAAGAGTCCCAGGACTTGAGGTCCCGCTGGGTAGAATATTTTGTCTTATCTTGCTGGACTCGAGCTCCCGCCCCCTCCCGCGCAGTCAACTGGCCCATTGGGCTAGGGTTTTCCCTAACCACCTATAAATACCTGTTTTGCTCCCCTTGAACAGCAACCTAGCTACACTTTAGTTTTTTTTGTTCTTGGAGGCACCACTATGCTCTCCAAAATAGTTATAATAGATAGTTTAATTTATTCTTATGCAATGTAGGAGTAGATTTTAGATTAATTTTAATTTATGCTTTGTAATAAATTAGTGTAGCTAGTGTTCATATTTTTCAGTTAAAAATTTTTTTTTTTGTATTTTGGGTTGAAAACACTTAATCAATGGGTGTAACTAAACCATGTTTTGGATTTTGTTGTTAATAGAAGAAAATATTCCACAAATTTATTATGGATCACTTCCATAATATTACTTGCTTTATTTTTGCATTTTGGCCACTTGACCATTTTTATTACTTTTAGTTAGGTTTAATGCTTTATTAGATTTAATAAATGTATAAACACTTGTATTTATCCCTTGATAGATTTATTGTGGGTTTAATTTTTAGTGTTAGTTTGTTAGCATAGTTGTTTTAGAATTAGTCTTTATTTTCCTTTTTATATTCTGTTCTTGTTCTGTCTAGTTCTAGGTAGTTTATTTTTTGTATTTTATTTTATTTTATTTTTATTTTTAGCACATTAGATCTAAAAAGGGATGATATTGGAGTGTGTGCATATTTGAAAAATTCTCATTTCCTACATTGTAATGCATCACGTTGTAACACCACGGGTTGCAACGTAATATTCCCGTTGTGATCACAACGCAATTTTATGCAATGCAATGTAAGACTCAATTGTCCTTATGATTGCATTCTGGGGATATTATGACGCCAACCGCTCTATGACGCCAACGACGTTGGGGTCATAGGGCAGGTTTGGCGTCATACATATTTCTGGCCATAAACTTTGCATCCTGGAAGTGCTATGACGCCAACCACCCTTGACGCAAACCACGTTGGGTCATAGGGCAGGTTTGGCGTCATTAGTGCTTTTCGGTCAAAAATTGTTCCGCGTCGTGGATGTTTCCCGTCATTGCCAAGGGTCATGACGCAATCCCCATGATCCATGACGTGGAACCCCAAATTTTGCATATTTATTTTTTTATGTTCTCTATGACGCAGAACTCATGACGTGATCCTAGGATCACGTCATACTTTAATGTTCCACGTCATAGCCTCCCCATTTTCAAAGAAAAATTTCTAAGTCATGCAATGACGCCAACCTTTGGCGTCATAGCCCAAGGTTCCGCGTCATTAGGGACCCTCACCTCATTTCTAAACATGTATGACGCCAAACCTATGACTCAATCCTAGGATTACG
Organism: Hygrophila difformis; assembly: GCA_030278955.1. Taxonomy (NCBI): domain Eukaryota; kingdom Viridiplantae; phylum Streptophyta; class Magnoliopsida; order Lamiales; family Acanthaceae; genus Hygrophila; species Hygrophila difformis. The sequence goes on along the minus strand of JAOANR010000003.1, from coordinate 36,536,039 downwards.
TCATAATTTTGGTTGGCGTCATACTACACCAATTTTTCTTCTAATATTTTATTATTATTATTATTATTATTATCTCTAACCCACCATTATGTTGCATCATTCCTGTCCTAATCCCACAGATTAAGACGCAATATTCCAAGATTGCAACATAAGGCGTTATGCTGCCAAAATTTTCATTCTCCATTTTCACCATTAATTAATTGAACCTTTATATTAATATTTTGAGGTTGAAATCCAATTATCTCAACCCATGATTAATTTGATATAAAGAACTTTGTTCAACTTCCATTAAAAGACTTTTCTACAAAATTAAACTCTTGTGTTTTAAATATAATCCGGACTATAATTAATTATGGAATGAAAGATTGTTTAAGACATAATGAGTACTTATGGATTTAATTCCATAACCTTGGATGAGAAACCAATGTCTCTCATACAAGATTATTTTTCTTTTAATCCCAAAAATATTTTCTTTTATTTATTTTGTCTTTACCCATGTTGTGTGAAATGAATAGTGAAAAACATCATAGAATAATGTTGGCGAACTGTCCCTTTACCGGGAAATGAAGTAGCTCGTAGTCTGTGTATTTATTACTATTTGTTATTTTGCATGGTTTGAATGTGACTGACGAGGTCAGGCGAACGGTCCTCTTACCGGGAAATGAAGTAGCCACTCAGTCAGTCCCTGTTCGAATACAGTTTTATTTTCTTATTTTATTTTCAAACCCGAATTTTAAACTATAATATTATTAGATGGTGTCGATCAACACCGTTTGACTGGTATTATAGCAAGAAAATATGTAGGTTTTTATCTCATTTCTCAGATATTAGAAACCTTGATGATAGCGATCACTGTCATTTAAGGTCTTCTACTGTCTAAAATCAATCCATCCAAATGAGAGGGAAATTGGACAGCAAAACAGTCCACCCAATCGTTTTGCCATCTTTTCAGCCAAAATAAATTCTTCTCATCTCCGGTTATTTCATCATCTCTGTGTTTCAACTTCTGTCTAAACCCGCCTTATATTTTGGGTTAATTAGATTTTACACTTCCTTATAGATTTATGCATGATAATATTATGTAAATATTGTGGTCTAATTATTTTGGGATCCTTCCCTTGGACATAGAAGTCTTGATTTTAATCAGATGTCTCATAATAAATTTCCAACAAAAATTCATTTATAAAATCCGGATCTAAGTAAGGGATGAATTCCTCAGTTATGACTAACTCACATTCGATTGGGAGTTGATTTTGGGAAATTAGAAGCAGAGTCAGCGATTAGGTCTCACCTAGACTGAAAGGATCTGTGTTTTAATTGAGAGTCTAGTACCTGTTTAGGGAATGATTTTCAAAGATTTATTATTTTTCAAAATTGTTGTGTGTTGGAAATCTAGTATTAAATATTACACTGAGATAGGGTCCACTTGGATTCAAATACGATATGATAGATAATTCTAGAGGAACAACACTCAGGCCTTGGTTATTTTCTAAGATAAGGTTGAGTACTCTTTCAACTGCTATCCTCTTCTGCCAGAGCCTATTTTTGAGTTTTGAGTGAGTGCATCCGGAACAAACTAATTTATTAGTTTGTTTCATTAGTTTGTATCTCATAACCACCCGGAAGAAAGTGAACACTGCGAGCGGTTCACCGAGATTCGGGAATTCTTGATCCACATCCGGTCATCCCGACTGGGGGGCTTTCTTTTACTACCAGCACGAAGCTTTTGAAACTTCCGAGTGATAGGTTTTTAAAATGCTTTCTTTATTGCTTTCTTTTAAAATGCTTTTATAGAGGTCACTCGGATGTGTCGCTAGATCTTCTAACTGTTAGTAGGATTGAGAGTTAAGGGATAGTTCAGGCTTATTTTTAGACTTTGGGTGTGACATGGGGGAATGATAGCAGTACTTGACACTCCAACTAATGATTTGTTAGGTGTTGCTTGTCCATCACAGATAATTAACATACCTCTCCGCAGGGGCAGTTGTATATCTGTGGTATCTTAGATTTTGTTGTCTTATGGCATGTAAATCCTTACTGTAAGTACCTGTCTGTTAAAGGGAACATGGTATAGGAAGCATGAGAGTTAGCTATCTGAAAGGATTATCCCAAACAAAGATCTGTGTATTAAAATGGAAGTTTAATTGTGTTTCATCTGAATCTTGTCCAATTTTTTATTCTTTTCTTCATGTCCCTTCTGTCACACTTTAAATCTGCTTTTCTAGATTAATGATAGATAGCCTAGTATAATTTTAACCGCATTCTTAGTATAATTTTATTGCTTTCTTAGATTAAATTTAATTCGCTTTCTAGAATAATTTTATCTGCTTTATTTTATTGCTTTCATAGCTTAGAATTAAATTATGTCAAGTAGTTGATAAGCAAACACAAACTTGAATCGAGTAACCGAGTGGAAAATCTTATAAAACGGCGTGGGCCCTGCTTCTATCGCACGTCCTCAAGTGAACGATCCGGTACTTACTATAAATACTCCAATTTTTGACTCCGTGCGCTTTCGGGGGCACAATTTCTTAACACGAGTGAATAAAAACGTGACAACCTATAAATATATCCCTAATCCCAACTCCATCATCATAAAGTGGTTTCATTACATAAATCTAAACCGGGATTAATTCCTATTATTTGCTATTTTTAGAAAATACTCGTGTGGGAAGTTGGTCAAAAGTTTCATGGCGCCGTTGCCGGGGAGGATGCAGCGTCATTTTATTAAGAGAATTACACTCTTGATTACTCATAGTTATTTTAGTGTATTTATTTCAGAACAGAGAAGTACCCTCAAATCAATTAAACATTTAGAGTACTAAGACTCTAAATGTGAGGATGTTGATTTGAGGGAAAAACCTAATAATTTGGGTATTTTTTCTTGCAGGAATCATGGAGCCACCAAAATTGGTGTCAGGAGTTAAATGTGGAAGTGTAGCATTGGGGCTACACTAATTTGATTTTTCGTTTAATTACACTTCTCCAATTGCAAAATCTAGGTTTAATTAAACGAAAAATCAAAGAAAAATGGAGAAGTGTAGCATTGGGGCTACACTAATTTGCAATTGTAAATTGCAAAACACGTGAGACTCACGTGTTTGTCATCTCCACCACCTCCGGACCACGAAGCTCCACCGCTGCTCCATTGCCATCCACCTCATTACCACCGCTGCTCTGAGGAAACCCTCATCACTTGTGAAACAACAAATGGAGCAGCAGACCTCCGGATTACCATTTGCTTACCACCATCGGACAAGCCACGGCCACCATCTCACTTGCCGTCGCCCCTGTTCCGACTGAGCATCTAAACAGGTTCCCGGTTGGATTAGTTCTGTAATTTACCGAAGATTATATCCGGAATTTAAAGAAATTTAAAATCCGGAATAATTTTCACAAGCACAGAATTAATCCAACCTAAATTTCTGCAAGTCAAAATCATATATATATATTTATATACCTTCTTGTGCTTATTATATTAAATAATTCGGGTGTAATTAATTAACTCACATTTAGAGTACTAAAACTCTAAATGTGAGGATGTTGATATCTTTTGAGAAAATCCGATAAATTCTTGTGTGTTTGCTTTGCAGGAATTAGTGGGACCAACAAAAAGAAAATTAAAGCTTCAAAAAGGTTCCCGGTTGGATCGATTCTGCAATTAATTGAATGTATTCTTGGAATTTAAAGCAATTTAAAATCCGGAATAACTTTTATAAGAACAGAATTAATCCAACCTAATTTATGCAAGTAGATTAAATTTTTTATGTTTTTAGAAAATCCAAAATGTGATCGAGCAATTTTGATGAAAATCAGAATTTTTCTAAGTATTGGGCATCGAACACTAGCCTTGTTCGATGAACCAAACGATCACACATAGCCAAAATCGTCGAACACATAATTGGTTTGACGAAAAAGGCTATCAGAAGTATGTTCTTAATTTTTATATAAATATTTTCGCCCTCCCTCCCTCTTCTTTTATTTTGTCTTGATTTGAATAATTTGTTTAAGTAAAATTGATTTACTCACATTTCGAGCAAGGCTCAAAATGTGAGGATGTTGATTCTTCACTTAAATATTTCAAAAAAAAGTGTCTTATTTTTATTTTGTTTATTTTTATTATCTTATATCTAAACCCAGTACAAAGCATACATGAATCTATCAGTTTAAATTCACATATGAGATTTTGGTTTATGATTAAATTTTCAAACTTTTAAATTGGGATAATATAATTGAAGACATGCATGATATGAATTTTTGAGGTTTTGAGCTATAAATTTAATGATATAATCATCTTGTTGGGTAATGAATTTTCATGTTGAGAATTTAATTGAATAGAGTGTAAGAATTTTTCAAAGATTATATTTAAGAATATTGTATGACATGAATGAACCATTCCATGTGAGATTTGAGCCATGAGTCACTTTTACTCATTCTTTTCTTTGATTGTGTGAAAATCATTTTGATTGAAGGAAACTAGAACTTGCGATTGAGACCGATTCAAGACCATGTCATATTCCAAAAATCGAGCATATGATCGAGGCACCTAGAAAACCAAAATTCTGGCATTCTTTTGAATTCCAAACCCAAAAATATTTTTCCTTTAGAATTAACCACTTTTAGGCTTTAAACCTAATTTTTCTTTGAAACCCCCTATATTTTTCCTAGCCTTACAAAAAGACCAAGAAATTAAAACCTAAGTGTGCAAGAATGAATTTTATCAAGGCATTAAAAATTATGATCATCAATTCATCAAATCGGTATTCAAAATCCGATCAAAAAAAAAAGAAGAAGAAGAAAAAATGTTGAGTTTCATTCAACAAAAATAAAGAGATTGCAAATGACAAAGCAAATTAGACATAGTCTAATGTCATGCAATAGAAAAAAAAAACGAAAGAGACAAGTATATTGATGATCATAAATTTTAATTAAAAATATCCCATGTTGTGATAAAATAAATTCTTGTCACTTCTAAGCCAATAAATTTCCTTTCATACCAAAAGTTACAACCGTTTGCCCCGTTATAACCCTTAAATAAGACCTCATGATCTCGATTAGAGGAAATGAGCCGGTGGCGAGTTGGTCCAATTGCAAGCTTATGGGATAATTTAATTGAATTTCATTATGAGCGTTCATGATTAAAACCCAATGTGAGAGTGAGTGAAATTTCCGCTTTTACTATATGTGAGGCCTCATTTCTGATTTATGTTTATGTCATGCTTTAATTCTAGAATTAAATCAATGATTATTTTTAAACATGATATTCATGAAGAATTTTCAATAATGACTGATTTGTAGGCCTGATTAAGTGAGAAGTATCATTTTATTAAACACTGCAATCAAGAGAATTTAATACTTGTAGTTTTCGGTTGTCTTATCCCAATATAAAAATAATGATATTTTTTAAGCCACGAAAATAGATTGAATATGCAGAGTCTATGTTCTTAGGAACAGTGACTCTGACTGCTCGGGGACAATCAGTATTAAATGTGAGGATGTTGATAATGGCCAGAATTGACCATTATTTTCAATCTATTTCCGTGTCTAAATATGGACATTTGATCGCATTCCGGTCTTATTTAATTAAGAAAGCAGTTGAATTTTACAGATATTTGTAAATTTGTATAAATAATAAACTGGTATTGAAAAACACAAAAATATTGCTTTTTTATTAAATTTGTGTTAAAAAATCCAAAAACATGATAAAAGTATTAAAAATCCCACTTTTGATGTAATTTGATAATTATGTTTGTTAGTATTTGTTCGGTGGAACACGGGTTCATTAAACGGAACACAAACAAACAAATCAAGTGAAATCAATGACTATATTTATATTGTATTTATATTTTGATATCTATTTATATTTTTATTTATCTTTGTATCTCCTTTTGTAATTAAAAATAATAGCTCAAAGTGATCGCTTCAATTAATTACAGGTGAGGCCCAACATTTTCAGTCCAACATCTCCATGACAGCCCACCCACACAGGCCCAAAAATCCTCCACCAGCCCAATCCATTGGCCCAACCCTAACCCTAACCCCAGCACCTTGCCGCCGCCGACGCCGCCACTGTCGCCGGCCACCAACTCCGATGAACCCTCCCCCCCTCCCCGCTCCGACCATCTCTTTCTTCCCACCATCTCCGACCGCCTCTCTTCCTCCAGCGAGCTCAACAGCCACGGCCGCCGCCGCTTCCTGCCACCACCAAACAGCCACCACCACCATCTCAACAACTCCGCCCCCATTTTTCCAAATCACCGTTCACCTTCAACCTCCGACCGACGAGCACCGCGTCTCCACCACCTCGGTCTTCCTGCCGCGCCTCCAGTCCAGATCTCCCGTCACTCTCACCCCCTCCGGCGAAGCCCTCTGCTTCCGCCACCATCCCTTCTCCGACCATCTCCACCTCCTCAACCAGCCGCACCATCGCCACCAGCCCGGCCTTCTCCAGGCCGTGTCTCCCGTCACCAAGCCACCATCTCCTCCATCATCAACAGCAGCAGCTCCGGCCAAGCTCCCACCTCCGGAAACATCACCACCATCCTTTTCCGGCGAAACTTATCTCATTCCTCCTTCCTTCGACAGCAGCAAGAAGAAAATTGGAAACGAATGAAACTGATCCAACCCATCAGAACAAAGAAAATGGAAGGGGAAAGAGTGAAGAGAGAAGGGAGGAAAGAGGAAAAGAGAGAGAGAAAATGGAAAGAGAAAAAAGAAATGAGAGAAAAAAGATATTTGAGTCCAAGCCTTCCTATGACGCCAAAGCTCCGCATCATGCCCAAGCTTGACGTCAAAGAAGAATTTCTTCCGCATCATGCAGCAGCAGCTTGACGTCAAAGCAAAATTTCCTCCGCGTCAGATGCTCTCTTTGACGTCAAAAGGAGTTTGTTCTGCGTCATTCCTCAGAAAAATTTCTGGTATGCTTGGCGTCAAAAAGGGACCAAGTCACGTGACACCCTCATCCCCACTCCAATTTTTATTTTCCCATGTGCCAATTCAGTCAAAGAGTCCCAGGACTTGAGGTCCCGCTGGGTAGAATATTTTGTCTTATCTTGCTGGACTCGAGCTCCCGCCCTCTCCCGCGCAGCCAACTGGCCCATTGGGCTAGGGTTTTCCCTAACCACCTATAAATAGCTGTTTTGCTCCCCTTGAACAGCAACCTAGCTACACTTTAGTTTTTTTTTTTCTTGGAGGCACCACTGTGCTCTCCAAAATAGTTAGAATAGATAGTTTAATTTATTCTTATGCAATGTAGAAGTAGATTTTAGCTTAGTTTTAATTTATGCTTTGTAATAAATTAGTGTAGCTAGTGTTCATATTTTTCAGTTTAATTTTTTTTTTTTGTATTTTGGGTTGAAAACACTTAATCAATGGGTGTAATTAAACCATGTTTTGGATTTTGTTATTAATAGAAGAAAATATTCCACAAATTTATTATGGATCACTTCCATAATATTACTTGCTTTATTTTTGCATTTTGGCCACTTGACCATTTTTATTATTTTTAGTTAGGTTTAATGCTTTATTAGATTTAATAAATGTATAAACACTTGTATTTATCCCTTGATAGATTTAGTGTGGGTTTAATTTTCAGTGTTAGTTTGTTAGCATAGTTGTTTTAGGATTAGTCTTTATTTTCCTTTTTATATTCTGTTCTTGTTCTGTCTAGTTCTAGGTAGTTTATTTTATTTTATTTTTATTTCTAGCGTAGTCTGTGTATTTATTACTATTTGTTATTTTGCGTGGTTTAAATAGTGACTGACGAGGTCAGGCGAACGGTCCTCTTACCGGGAAATGAAGTAGCCACTCCGTCAGTCCCTGTTCGAATACAGTTTTATTTTCTTATTTTATTTTCAAACCCAAATTTCAAACTATAATATTTTTAGATGGTGTCGATCAACACCGTTTGACTGGTATTATAGCAAGAAAATATGTAGCTTTTTATCTCATTTCTCAGATAGTAGAAACCTTGATGATAGCGATCACTGTCATTTAAGGTCTTCTACTGTCTAAAATCAATCCATCCAAATGAGAGGGAAATTGGACAGCAGATGTTTGCAGTCCACCCAATCGTTTTGCCATCTTTTCAGCCCAAATAAATTCTTCTCATCTCTGGCTATATCATATCTGTGTTTCAACTTCTGTCTAAACCCGCCTTATATTTTGGGTTAATTTGATTTTACACTTCCTAATAGATTTATGCATGATAATATTATGTAAATATTGTGGTCTAATTATTTTGGGATCCTTCCCTTGGACATAGAAGTCTTGATTTTAATCAGATGTCTCATAATAAATTTCCAACAAAAATTCATTTATAAAGTCCGGATCTAAGTAATGGATAAATTCCTCAGTTATGACTAATTCACATTCGATTGGGAGTTGATTTTGGGAAATTAGAAGCAGAGTCAGCGATTAGGTCTCACCTAGACTGAAAGGATTTGTGTTTTAATTGAGAGTCTAGTACCTGTTTAGGGAATGATTTTCAAAGATTTATTATTTTCCAAAATTGTTGTGTGTTGGAAATCTGGTATTAAATATTACACTGAGATAGGGTCCACTTGGATTCAAATATGATATGATAGATAATTCTAGAGGAACAAAACTCAGGCCTTGGTTATTTTCTAAGATAAGGTTGAGTACTCTTTCAACTGCTATGCTCTTCTGCCAGAGCCTATTTTTGAGTTTTGAGTGAGTGCATCCGGAACAAACTCATTTATTAGTTTGTTTCATTAGTTTGTATCTCATAACCACCCCGAAGAAAGTGAACACAGCGGTTCACCGAGATTCGGGAATTCTTGATCCACATCCGGTCATCCCGACTGGGGGCTTTCTTTTACTACCAGCACGAAGCTTTTGAAACTTCCGAGTGATAGGTTTTTTAAATGCTTTCTTTATTTCTTTCATTTAAAATGCTTTTATAGAGGTCACTCGGATACGTCGCTAGATCTTCTAACTGTTACTAGGATTGAGAGTTAAGGGATAGTTCAGGCTTATTTTTAGACTTTGGGTGTGACATGGGGGAATGATAGCAGTACTTGACATTCCAACTAATGATTTGTCAGGTGTTGCTTGTCCACCACAGATAAATGACATACCTCTGCGCAGGGGCAGTTGTATATCTGTGGTATCTTAGATTTTGTTGTCTTAAGGCATATAAATTATTACTGTAAGTACCTGTCTGTTAAAGGGAACATGGTCTAGGAAGCATGAGAGTTATTTATCTGAAAGGATTATCCCAAACAAAGATCTGTGTATTAAAATGGAAGTTTAATTGTGTTTCATCTGAATCTTGTCCAATTTTTTATTCTTTTCTTCCTGTCCCTTCTGTCACACTTTAAATCTGCTTTTCTAGATTAATGATAGATAGCATAGTATAATTTTAACCGCTTTCTTAGAATAATTTTATTGCTTTCTTAGATTAAATTTAATTCACTTTCTAGAATAATTTTATCTGCTTTATTTTATTGCTTTCATAGCTTAGAATTAAATTATGTCAAGTAGTTGATAAGCAAACACAAACTTGAATCGAGTAACCGAGTGGAAAATCGTATAAAACGGCGTGGGCCCTGCTTCTATCGCACATCCTCCAGTGAACGATCCGCTACTTACTTGAAATACTGCAATTTTTTACTCCGTGCGCTTTCGGGGACACAATTTCTTAACACGAGTGAATAAAAACGTGACAACCTATAAATATATCCATAATCCCAACTCCATCATCATAAAGTGGTTTTATTAAATAAATCTAAACCGGGATTAATTCATATTATTTTCTATTTTTAGAAAATACTCGTGTGGGAAGTTGGTCAAAAGCTTATTCCAATCTCCTCTCAACTCGGTTCATAACCTCTGTCTGAATCACCTCGTTCTGGAATTGTACCCGACCTGCAATGTCATCCACAATATCATCAACACGTTTATTGACAGCTTCAATATTAGTAGAATTGATATTTAAAGAATGCTATAAAGCATCGATGTCAGTCTTCTTAGCACAGGTCTCATTCAGGTTTCGCAACATCTCCGTCAGATCAGACATGGTTGGCTCAGTGCGTCCTGCCATCTCACATATAAAAATTATTTATAGATATAAAGAAGTTAGAAAAATAGACAAAAAATTTATAGAGTGAACTCTCAAAGTGTTTCTCTCTCACACAGGTTCCTTGATTCCAAACACCCTGTTGAAATTGACCTGCTCCAAGGAATATTCAGATGCACAAGGATAGATATGTGACGCACAGTCCAAGATTCAGAATGGACTGCCCGACTCAATCAATAAACAGAACAGAAGTGTGAGCTTAATGCAACCTGATCTATGTTCACAGTTTTAAACAAGTATTGCAGGTAACGGACAATGTATATGGACCTAATATGGAAGTGGAAAAATAAAAGCTCACAAGAAAAATCAGTCTTGGAAACTACCCCAATTTACTCAAGTGACTTCTCGGGCCAGGTTTCACAAGGGTGCCAGTCCAATATCCACTTTATTGCAAAAATGCTCAAGTGGCTTCAAGGGCTAGGTTTCAGGATTGTGCTAGTCCGATATCCACTTTATTGTAATACTCAAACACTCAAAATATTGAATTCCCAATAATTGCACGTGATTAATGCTGGATGCCTTCAATGCGTGACACGTGACAGCTTGATGAAATGGTGGGAAATTCAATTTTAAATTCTGGATGCTTGGACGACGCTAGAGGATGTACGTCGCTAGAGGACCGCGTCGTAAGATTGAGTTTGGCGTCGAAAGGTCTAGCGACGTGGGACACCCTTGAATTTCTGGAATGGACGATGCAAACCTAGATCACGTCGTGAGACTAGTCCGGCGTCGTAGAATGGCTAGCCTCGTAAGTGGGTGGCGTCCCCTATCTTGTTCTTCTGAATTACGACGTGATCTATCCGCTTACGACGTGGAACTGGTTTGGCGTCGTAATGGGTCTCGCGTCGTAAGTCAGCTTTGACTTCTTCTTTGGAGAATTACGTCGCAAGCCTTGGGCTAGCGACATGAGTGGGAGGATCGCGTCGTGGGGGTAGCTAGCGACGTGCTCAGTCCAATTTTGTCTCTTTTCTGGTCGATGATGTAAGCACTGTTCCGGCCACCTTTTCTTGTCTCCCACGAGCTCGGTTAAGGACAAGGGCAATTAAAACCCCATAAAGCAACAATGTACTATGTAAGACTTTGTCCCCCTTACAAACCCTAATTCCAAATGTTCTATTACAACTTTTGAATCAAAATAGTAAGCTCAAGAACACATATGGTGTTCATACAATATTTAAATACAACTCAAGAACACAAGAAGACCTTCAACAATATTTTTCCCAACAAACCCTCACTCAAACCCGGACCCTAGTAACCCAAAACACTTGTCCAACCCTTAATCACCCATTTAACCATGCAAACACACAATCAAACAAGCAAATAAGCTCACGGATGATACAAGGAGAAACCGAGACAGATTTGAGCAATAATTCTGGGAAACAAACAAGAAACACACAAGAACCGAAACAAAACGAGAGCAACAAACACAATAGTTTTAGGGTTTTTCGATTTTAATGATGGAAAAACAAAATAAAATATGGAGAAGGTGATTCTAATCCTATTGCAAAATGTCAAGGGTGCTCTGATACCAAATTTATATATATATATATATATGTATGCCGTAGCCCGAAATGACCGACTTGACAATATTGCAATATATTGATTTTAAAATAAAAGAGATGGTGAGGCCGAAAGGTGAAGATAAAGAACGGACACAAAAATAAAAGGATACCAAACCTAGAAAAAAGGTGACCCAGATTCGGTTATTTGATTAGACTCAACTAACCCGAAAACCCCCTTCCAAGTGCATTGTTCTTGATTCCAAGGAGTCGGTTTAATCTCTCCATGGTGTGGATCAATCTAAGGATTAATGGCACAATATTGTTGAGAGCCGTATGAGAGCTCTCAAGGAAAAAGGACTTTGATAAAGTGAAAGATTGTATTCAAAATGATCAAAGTGTCTTAAAGTGCAAGGGAACCATTAAACAAGCTAAACAGAATAATTAAACAACCCTAGCATTGTTCTCAACAATCGAGAATCAAAATACACAAAATGGAAACTGGACGACGCGAGCCTCGAGTTACGACATGATCCTCGCCTCGCGTCGTAGGTAGATCTGGCGTCGTAGCAGCTTGGCTGGTCCGGGGGATTCACATCGTGAGACATGGTTCACGTCGCTAGCCTCGCCTAGCGTCGTAAGTAACTTGCTTAACGTCGTAGGTCTGTTGATAGGGACGACGCCAAGCCTAGGTACCACGATGTGAGACTGGTCCAGCGTCGTGCGAGGGTTTAGCGTCGTAGCTCTCAAACTTTGAAGAAATTCCTCGAACTGTTCATTGATTGGGGTCCACTGTACTATTCCGGAGTTGACCTCCGTTGGCCGAAGACTTTTCCGGCAAACCTTCCGACCAGATTCCGGTCAGATTCCGGCAAACTCGCCGGAGCTCTGTCGAACCTTCCGGCGACAGCAACGGCGACCGCGACAGTGATGGTGGGACCCTCCTTTCTGACCTCTTCATGCTACTTTGATCCGTAATTGCATCTGGAGGTCATCCTCCTTCCGGTTTTAGTACGATGAAGCAGAACCCAGAGTGACAGTCCCGGTTCCTTCCGGTATTCTTTAAGCTGGATCGGCAGCTGCATCTTTTGGGCTCCTTTGGGTTCAGATTTACCTGTCTCCTGCAATAGAAAACAATAAACGGAATCAGCGAATCTTTTCATCCGTTGCCTGGATACCGGCCCATCCGGATATGTGGGAATTATCAATCCATTTGTTCCGCGCGACCACGCCAGATTCATTCTTCAGTCAATACAAAGTGCTATTTACATCTTTATTCTCTGAATTAAATATGGTATCAGAGCTAACCGGTTTCGGAACCGTCTATTAACCGCCACACTTTACCTCTATTTTCGATTCTCGATATCGATTCAACCTTGAAATGTCTTCTGATGGTCTGTCCGATGAAAGCACGGCCGCTGCTGCAGCTGCCGCTGCTGCCGCTGCTACTGCTGAAGCTAACTCTACTCCTACAATTGCTACTGTGTGCAATGAGCTCACTCTCTCACCTGCGGATCAACCTAATTTGCAACTCACTCCGATGCTGCTTGACGGAACCAATTGGACTTCCTAGAAGATCGCAGCTCCTACTACTCTGCGCATCAAAGCTAAAGAGAAATTTGTTACTGGTACTTTTCCCCCACCCTACTCTACTGATCCTATGTTTGAATTATGGGAAAGAGTTGATAGTCTCGTACTCACATGGCTACGAAACTCAATTACTTCTGACATATCTCGCCAATTTGTTCATTCTACCACTTCTCATGAATTATGGACTGAATTGGAAGATTGTTACGCCCAAATAGATGGTCCTAAGATTCTAATGTTGAAAAGGAAACTCGTTAATCTCATTCAAGGAAATAGGTCTGTAACGAACTATTATGGAGAACTTAAGATGCTATGGAGTGACTACAGGGCCTTAAATCCTCATCCTACTTGCAGCTCGGAAGGTCTGAAATGCCTAAATAAATCTGATCAGAAGGAATTTGTTATTCACTTTCTAATGGGACTGAATAGTGAATACTCTCATGTTTGCAATCAAATTTTGCTCATGAACCCGCTGCCATCACCTAGTAGAGCTCATGGTATGGTTTGTAGCATTGAAACTCTGAATGGAAGTGTTATATCCACTGGATCTACTGATGCTAATAGTGGCTTTGCTTTAGCTGTCACTGATAAAGTCACTGGTGATAAGATAGTGACTGATAAAAGAGGGAATGTGAACTGTAGTTCCTGCAAGAAGTCGGGTCATACTAAAGATAAATGTTTCAATTAGCTCACAACTCAGCCTTCTGCGATCATTGCAAGAAGGGGCACTTGAAAGCTAATTGCTTCCTACTTACTGGTGTTGTTCCGGACTGGTACAAGGCGTTAAGTGAGAAAGGCAAACCAAGGCTAACTATTGGAGCTGCAGTCATTACATCAGAATCTACTGGAGCTGCTGAAAATTCTGACTCAGCAAAAATCACCAAGCTTGAAGAGTTATACAGGGAGCTGGCAAGGACCAATGCATCAGCCATCATTATTACACCTGTGGACGATGTTGGAGGGGCTTGTCACCTGGCAGGTTGTTCTCCTTCACTTAACTCTGTTCATTTCAGTAATCACTAGCTTATAGATTCATGTGCAAGTTGTCATTTATGTGCCAACATTTCTTTGCTTATTGACCCCTAATTGTTCACTTCATCTCAACCAATTGTTCTGCCAGATAGCACCATCAAATCCCCCACTCATATTGGTTCTGTGAGGCTTGAAAGTAACCTCATAGTTCCCAATGTTTTCTTTGTTCCAGGAGTGGTGTTAAATCTACTATCTATTAGCCAATTAACTCGAGATTTGAATTGCATAGCAATTTTTGATTCCTCCTCATGTATACCTACATTGCAAAAGAAAATAATCTAACTACCCTACACTAAGTTGAGAACACTGAATTTGCCTTCCAGAATTCTTCTGATTTGTGTGTAGCTACTGCTTAATGGGGTGAGAGGATATATTTAAAGGTGGGTAGGTGTAACACCCCGGATTTGATAACCCAGGCCGGGATGCCACCGCCACACCTCCCTAGCAAGACACGGATTCTCCGAGCTTGCTAAAGAGATGCAAGGCTATCGGTATTGCAAAAAGGTTTAAAAACAAGTCCGGAATTTATTTAAAAATAATAATAATAATAATAATTCATCCACACGTAGCAGAACCGGAAAGTAAAATATCGCAGCGGAAATGTAAAGGGGCCGACATGGCCAAAACTCGGGTTATACAGGCCCGATATGCAAGTGTCAATAAAAGCGATAAAAATAAAGTTTTAAAGTTTTTCTCCCCCAATGCATATGCTCATGCATTATCTCCATACTCTGAAAAGAAAAGAGAAAACAACAATTTTATCAGTATATAAAATACTGAGTAAGTCGATCCTAACATAGCAATAAAGGGATTTAATTAGATAATTAAAATTTCACTCCTAAACATGCATTTACAAATTTAAAGGAAATAATATTTTAATTGTGTACTTGAACATGCATTTAATCCACAATAACAATTTAGTCATGATATGAAATTTAAAGACATAATTTAAATGCATAATTTAAAGACATGCATAAATGAATAAATACTTGAAAATATTAAATCTTTTATTTCCCCGTTACGTAACCATTTCTCAATATTTTGTATAGCCGGTGATCCGGCGGCCGCAGCCGTGTCGTAAGTATCTTGTATAGCCGGTGATCCGGCGGCCGCAGCCGTATCTGCCATACCCAGTAACACTCTGGAGCCTCGGAAAATCCATACGGACAATCCCGAGAGAGTAGGTCATGTATCTCCCACCGATTGGCGTAATATCTCATCTAAATTCTCTCGTCCATCATATGCCCGAAGAGAAAGGCTAGAGGGGCACCCTGCAGAGCACTCACCCTCCACCAAAGTATCTCATGTATCGTTTCAATTTAATGTATCGGGGTTTTTCAAATGTATAGATGTATCGTATTTCAAGTCTTTGATCGTTTGTTACGAAATTTCAAAATCTCTCGATTTAAAAGTCTCTAGGCGTCACAGTTTACGCCTTTTTAATTTAAAAATTCATTTCAAGTCCGAAGAATCTGAAATTTTCACAGTATATCAAAAACATCCTATTGAACAACTTTCATGTTCTAACTTTTTCGAAATAAGTTGACGAAACATGTCAAAAATTGAGTTTATTACGCAAGCAGAATTCTATCTGGACTCAGGTTTGACGCAGTTCAAAGTGTTGACTTTTTAACATATCAAATGGACTCCAAAAATTCTGAAATTTTATATGCACATACTAGAGATGATTACCTACAACTTTCATTTAGATTGCAAAGATCAAATCGGACTACAAAATATAGAAACATACTCATCAAGTTCGAATATGATCACTGTCAGTTTTCGAAAAAGTCCTAGTAAAATAGTTTATGTCCGGTGCGATTTGAAATAGCAAACGTTAACGAAAATGTCTGAAATTTTTACACGACCTAGATTTATGTGTTAGGATTAAAAGTCTAGTTTTGAGTTTCTCAGATTGAATCCTCGAAATATTTTTTTTTTGAGGAAAAAAACCAACGTTTTTATTCATAAAAACCAAGGTATAGTTACAGATAGCGCTAACGCCACTGAGATAACACAACCAAGATAACCGAGATGACCACCACGCAGCGGCAAGGACGGCCATGAACCCAACAAACACTACTGTTAGAGAACTTGCCAAAGAAACTGTAATACCCGTAAATTTTAGAATATAAAAATAGGAATTAATCCAATAGGAGGGAAGGTTTTGTTTCCGAGAACCCGTAGGCGCGGAAATGCACGGAAGTCAAAGGACGATGAATTAGAACCCGACGGACCAAAACCGACGGTCTTAAGATTTCAAGCATGAAATCGAATTGAGACGGAATAAATTTATGATGAGAAGCATAATCCGAAAAGGACCCGGAAAATCGAGCGCGGAAACGTGGAAGGATAAAAGTCCGAAAGAGAGGAGAAAAAGACCCGACGGATCGGATCGCACGGACCTGCCCGGACCGCAGTCCAGGTGGGGACCGCGCGCTGGCCGGGCGGGGTTTGGCCAAAAGGCGCGCCAACCCCGCGTGGCTCCACAGGATTTGGCAAGTTGCGCGTTTTCGGCGATTTCTTACCATAATTCGACCCCCCGACTTTGGAAAGCAGATTTTGGTCGAGGGGAAAGCTTTTAGGGCGACTTAGGGCTGCCTCCCCACCCTTTTCATCAGTCACAAATCTCCCTCCACTCTCCCCAAACTCTCCCAAGCCAAAACACTCTCCCGACGAACTTCCGACGAACTTCCGGCGACTTCCGGCAACCATCGACGACCATAGCAACGTGTAGATCAAGGTTTACACCCCTTAGATCGTTGGTAAGAGTATCCAGATTCATCTACTCGTTTTTATCTCCAATTTTTAATCTAACTTTCGAATATTGGACTTGTAATCACGTTCGTGATCGAAGGAGGAAGAGAACGTGTGCAAGGATCCGTTCGTAGTGTTTTCGGACAAGCCGAGCGACCCTAGGATGACTCAAGAACACAAACACTGTAAGTTGAGCCTTCCATATCAATACGGGTGGTTTAGGGGCGTCCGGTATAGTCGTAATGCGACGAAACATAAAAACCGAAATTAAAAACCCCAATACGCGCAGTTTTTGAAATCTGTCTAAAACTCATATTTCGAGGATTCAATCCGGGAAACTCAAAACTAGACTTTTAATCCTAACACATAAATCTAGGTTGTGTAAAAATTTCAGACATTTTCGTTAACGTTTGCTATTTTAAATCGCATCGAAAAGAAACTATTTTGACAAAACGTGTTTGAAATCTGCCTATGAACATCTCCGAACTTAGTGAGTCTGTTTCTATATTTTGTATTCCGATTTGATCTTTGCAATCTAAATGGAAGTTGTAGATAATCATGTCTAGTATATGTGGTTAAAATTTCAGAATTTTTGGAGTCCATTTGATATGTCAAAAAGCCAATTTTCTGAACTGTGACAAATCTGCTTCGGGACAGTAAACTGTTTTCGCATTAAACTCGATTTTTGACATGTTTCCTCAACTTATTTCGAGAAAGTTAAAACACGAAAGTTGTTCGTTAGTGTGTTTTGCATAGACTGTGAAAGTTTCAAATTTTTCGGACTTAAACCGAATTTTTAAATTGAAAAGGCGTAAACTGTGACGCCAAGTTACTTTTAAATCGAAGGATTTTGAAATTTCGAAACGAACGATCAAAGATTTGAAATACGATACATCTATACTTTTGAAAAACACCGATACATTAAATCTAAACGATACATGAGATACTTAGGTGGAGGGTGAGTGCTCTGCAGGGTGCCCCTCTAGCCTTTCTCTTCGGGCCTATAATGGACGAGAGAATTTGATGAGATATTACGCCAATCGGCGGGAGATACATGGCCTACTCTCTCGGGTTGTCCGTATGGATTTCCCGAGGCTCCGGAGTGGTACTGGGTATGGCAGATACGGCTGCGGCCGCCGGATCACCGGCTAAACGAGATACTTACGAAACGGCTGCGGCCGCCGGATCACCGGCTATACAAAACACTGAGAAATGGTTACGTAACGGGGAAATAAAAGATTTAATATTTTTAAGTATTTATTTAATTATGCATGTCTTTAAATTATGCATTTAAATTATGCATTTAAATCATGTCTTTAAATTTCATATCATGACTAAATTGTTATTGTGGATTAAATGCATGTTCAAGTACACAATTAAAATATTATTTCCTTTGAATTCTGTGAATGCATGTTAGGAGTGAAATTTTAAATTATCTAATTAAATTCCTTTATTGTTATGTTAGGATCGACTTACTCAGTATTTTATATACTGATAAAATTGTTGTTTTCTCTTTTCTTTTCAGAGTATGAAGATAATGCATGAGCATATGCATTGGGGGATGGAAAAACTTTAACATTGTTTTATTGCTTTCATGATATTTGCATAACGGGCATGTAAATCCCGAGTTTTGGCCATGTCGGCCCACTTTACATTTTTCCGCTGCGATATACTATTACTACTACTATATGTGTGGATGATACTTATTATTATTTTTAAATAGGTTCCGGACTTGTTTTTAAACCTTTTTGCAATACCTATAGCCTTGCATCTCTTTGGCAAGCCCGGAGAATCCGTGTCTTGCTAGAGGGATGTGGCGGTGACATCCCGGCCTGGGTTATCAAATCCGGGGTGTTACAAGTTGGTATCAAAGCCCGGAATATTTTAAAGCTACTATTATTATTATTTTAAAATATTTTGAACTAAGTATTATTTTTAAATTTATTATTATCATTATTATTTTTAAGACTACTAGTGTCATTATTTTAGCCCAAAATTTGAGCCCAAAAATTTTCCTATCCAATTAGTGTAATATTTTGAGCCAAAGGGGGTTAAACTATTTTGACCCAATAATTATTTATTATAAGCCCAACCATTTCGGCCCAAATACCCATGTTTTTACTTCTTAAGTCCAAATTATTACTTTTGGCCAATATAGAGGCCCAATTTTTTTACTTAAACCATGATGAAATTTAAATTAAAAATGCATTAAATTAAATTTTTGGGGGGATTGCATGTGCATATCCATATAGATTTAAATTCCTGCACATCTTGACTTTTATTCGAAACATGTCCTGACTCTAACCTCCCTTGCTGACATTAGATGGCCGAACCCAACATGAACATGGTCAACTTGATGGTGAAACTGACTAACGCGTACTTAGAGTCCCAACAACATATCAATTATTTCAAGACTCGAGTAGGACAGCTAGAGGGCCATGTGGTCCATCTGGGGCATCTTAGGGAGGCCGATCATCATAACATAACCCAGCTGCAAAATCAAGTCACGCAGCTCCAAGCCCAAGTGGCTCAACTCCAAGACAAGGGTGATGACTTGGAGGAACAAATAGGGAACGTAGCCTGGGAGTTGACTACCTTAGCCAACGAGATTGACGAAGGGGTCCTTCAGAACCCGGGACCTCACCCTAATGCTGCAGCACCGATTGACATACCCAGCGATGGAGACGATCCCATCGAGGATGCACCTACCCATGCTCTCTAGACTTGGAGCCCATACTGATGCACTACTATCTATGTTTCCCTTTTTCCAAACTAGTACCAGCACTACTATTCCATTCCTGTTACGAATGCTTGTAATCAACTGAAAAATTTTCTCTTGAGTAATAAATCTACAAGCATTTACTTTATACAAGTATATTTAAAGTATTCCTTACATTTTAATTAAATTATTTCTCTTCGAATACCCTGCTAAAACCCGATCAAACAAATGAACAAGGTAATAATAATCAATGACCTATTGATAACAACTAAACAAAAATACAAGTAGTAATAAATAACCTAAATATGTAAATATATATATATATATTATGTAGAAATAATCATCAAACAAGGGTATCTCCAACCCTAAACCCTAAACCCTACACCCTAAACCCTAAACCCCAGCACCCTGGACCCTAGGGTTGAAAAAAAAAACCTGAACAGGTTACTGTTCACGAAAAAAAAAAAAAACAAAACAAAACAAAACAAAAACAAAGCAGCAAGTAGAACCAACCCCAAATAACAACAAACAATACGCTAAACTCCAACAACCTATACTAACAGGTTCCAACAGACTGATACCTGTTAATATCGTCATTTATTTAGTCAAATTATTTCATAAGCATTATATAATACTTCAACAAAAAGAATCTAAACTCTCTTGTTCTTGCAACAGCATGGCACCGAGAGGCAGACCACGCGCCCAGCCCACTACTCCAAACACCAACGAAACCCCTATGCAACCAGAAAGGCCTATACCCGGCGAAGGGGTACACGTTCGAGAGGAGCCGGCAAACTGTAACACCCCGGTTTTTGGTCACCCAGGTCGAGATGTCACCGCCACACCTCCCTAGGAAGACACGGTTTCTCCGAACTTACTAAAGAGATGCAAGGCTATGGTTTTTTCAGAATTTAAAACATTCAAACAGCCCATTTTATATATAATTTGAAAATAATATCATTACAATTGCAGCGGAAAAAAATATCTACATAAGTATAATGCAGCGGAATTTAAATATAGCCAACACGGCCAGAATTACGGGTTAAACAGGTCCGTTCATGCAATTTCTAGTCTAACGTAACATTTACAATTAAAGCATTTCCCCAGAATTCCCATGAATGCATATGATGATGCATATTCTTCAGCTCTGAAAGAAACAGGAAAAAAATACGGTTTTGGTCAGCACTACGTGCTGAGTAAGTTAACACATACAAGATTATGAGGTTTCAAAGCCTTTATTTAAATTTAATGAAAACATGTGCATAATTTAAACAATTCATGTAATCGCATAATTTAGAAGACATGGATTCATAAGGTCCTCAATATAGCTTGCAACGTATTTAAATAAGTTACCGTAAATTTAAAAACACAAATTATCAAGGACTTAATTGGATTCCCTTATCGATGTCTCGTTTCGTTTCTTTTACAGATCACCACCGCTAGGGCTCTTATGTCCGCCAGCCTTACGCCTGGGCTCTTATGTCCACAGGTATCATGGTCAATACAGATCTTTTAATTAGAGTTAATCCGTCCGCTAGCCATACGATCAGTGTTTCGCTAGGGCTCTTACGTCAACCTAGACATACACTTGGGCTCTTATGTCCCAAGCCGCAGAGAACATTGACAGTATCTAGCTTAGTCATAACCCGCAATATTTTAACCTTCTCGTTTCGTGTATCTTATTTTCAAAGAATTTCTATTCGTTTCAACCTTAGAGGCTAATTTCACCGTTTCAACAAGATTTCAAGATTTAACTCCCGATAGACCACTGTTTACTCTGAAATTCGTGAAAAATCAGATTTAATTCCAAAAATTCTGAAATTTCACCACTAACTCAGAAACATCGGGATGAACAACTTTTGTGTTTTAACTGTTTTAATCCGAGATACCGAAACAGGTCAAAAACGTCAATTTTCATCCTACCATAAATCTGTCCGAATTTCGTGTACAGCAGTTCAAGATTATCAAGATCTACCATAGCACATCAACTCCAAACTCAACGAAATTTTACAGAGACCTTCTTAAGACATTCATCTACAACTTTCATGTTCGGCTAAAGATCTAAATCAGCCTATAACTAATGTCAAAAACGTCATCAAGATCGGACCTAAGTTCTGTCAGGAATTTCAAGATCCAATTTCAAGCAGTTCGGTTTCGGGTGGATTTCAGATATCAAAACATCTCTAAAAATTCTGAAAATTTTACAGTAGATAGATCTAAGCCTTAGAAACGTTTTTTATGTTTTAAGTTTTTCCGTTCGAAGACGTTTTAAGGTTCGGAAAAATTAGACAAAACTGTTGCGCTGATAAAAACGTATGTTGACATATTTACGAAAGATTCGAAGAAGCTTTTAGTTTTACATGTTTTAATTACTCCCAAAACCATGTAAGCGTTAACTTACCGATCTATGGACGTTCCGGCTCGTCGATTTCGATGACAACGGCCTCTGCGTTCACCGTTTGTCTCCCGAGATCCTTCGTTTTCCTTTCCACAGTCCTCCTATGCCCGGGAACTCTTGAACTCGCCTGGAAAACGTCCTCCTTCTCAACTTCTTGCCTCCAAAGATCTAGATCTAGGGTTTTCTTTGAATTTTGAAGGTGGAGGAAGATGTATTTTTTTTCTTTTGTACGTAGAATTCTTTTTCTTTTTTTTGTGTATGTAGAATTGATATGAATAGCAAATTAGGAAGATGAAAAAGATTAAATTTAAAAAGAAGTAAAGGGCGGTTATTTAGAGACTTAGGATCCAAGATTTGATTTCCAAATATTTTGCTATCATTGAAGGTTATAACAATATACTAAAGATAGGCTAAATCTTGCCAATATCTAAAGATAGACTAAATCTTGTTTTGATTACCATATACATATTATTTTATTGTGGTTATTATTATTATTACTACTATTATTATTATTATTTTAATTATTTTATTATTATTATTATT
Organism: Hygrophila difformis; assembly: GCA_030278955.1. NCBI lineage: Eukaryota > Viridiplantae > Streptophyta > Magnoliopsida > Lamiales > Acanthaceae > Hygrophila > Hygrophila difformis. Next base: position 36,513,405 of record JAOANR010000003.1, on the reverse strand, counting down.
ATTATTATTATTATTATATAAAATGATATTATAATTATATGTATATATATGTGTGTTAATAAATTACTATGCATATAAATAATTATAGAAGTAATAAAATGATTTTAATAGATTAATTTAAAATATATTTTGAATAATATAGGGTATTACAATTTTCGAATTCACGGGTTCGTGGAATTTAAATTCCTTTTTAATCTTTGGAATTAGATTCCATTTCTCTTTTTATTTTTATTTTATTTATTTATTTATTTATTTATTTATGTGTTTATTTATTTATTTATGGGTGACTGATTTCACGGGTATTACAGTCTACCCTCCTTAAGAATCAACTTCGCCCTCGAAGTTGTGTTTTTAGCTTCTCTCGAGCTAAGAACTATGGTCCTTCGTTTATATTGGTTTTTTTTCTTTATTATTATTATTTTTTTATTTTGTGACTGAACTCAGAATTAAAATTTCCAAGCTGCCTACGTACCTTATGAAGGGATCAAGCCATAACGTAGTTCAAAACAATTTGAATTTGTTTATTTATGATTTAGGATACACCGTATCGAGTCGAACTCCAAAAATAAATTATTACGGGGTATCACATCCTCTCCCCCTTAGGACTTCAGTTATGTCCCCATAACTTCCTATTCATTATTCTCAAGAAGGTTCGAGTCAATGTTTAAATGAGCCGTGCGTTTGAAATGGATTTGTTGTTTGGGAATCCAACAAAATTTTTGGAATAAAGAATGTTTTAATAACAACTTGATTTTTATTGTTCCACATAAGGAAATTTTCTAATTCGTTCAAGGATAGGAATGGCTAAGGCCGAGATTTGTTATGCTTAGGCGAGCGCTTAGATGAACGCGATCTAGAACTAAGGCAAGATCAGTCTCTAGTGAGCGTTCGTAATTTGATGTCAAGCGTCTAAGTCATCTAGTGCAAGCAAAAGGTCTAAGTTAATATTCGCCAAGATTCTAGCTTAACTTCGCCAAGATTCTAAGTTAAAATTCGCCAAGATTCTAAGTTAAAATTCGCCAAGATTCTAAGTTCTCTACATAAAAGAGATTCAATATGCAAATGCGAATGATGATTTCCCCCCCAAAAATAATTCATGCACTATATATTTTTTTCCATGGGTTTTAAAATAGAAATTCATTTCCATGGAAATAATGCTTTAAAAAATTTAAAAATAATAGTTAAAATTCTTGGACCTCTATATTGGGTCAAAATAATTATCATTTGGGCTCAAAAATAATTTGGGCTAGGACACTTTCAAAATAATAATTTGGCTTCAATAATAATTCAAAAATAATAATGGTTTAAAAATAATAGTTTAAAAATAATAATAATAATAGGTTTAAAAATACTAATTTAAAAATAAGCTGGGCTCTGATACCAACTTGTAACACCCCGGTTTTTGGTCACCCAGGTCGGGATGTCACCACCACACCTCCCTAGCAAGACACGGTTTCTCCGAGCTTACTAAAGAGATGCAAGGCTATGGTTTTTTCAGAATTTAAAACATTCAAACAGCCCATTTATATATAATTTGAAAATAATATCATTACAGTTGCAGCGGAAAATAATATCTACATAAGTATAATGCAGCGGAATTTAAATATAGCCAACACGGCCAGAATTACGGGTTAAACAGGCCCGTTCATGCAATTTCTAGTCTAACGTAACATTTACAATTAAAGCATTTCCCCAAAATTCCCATGAATGCATATGATGATGCATATTCTTCAGCTCTGAAAGAAACACGAAAAAAAATACGGTTTTGGTCAGCACTACGTGCTGAGTAAGTTAACACATACAAGATTATGAGGTTTCAAAGCCTTTATTTAAATTTAATGAAAACATGTGCATAATTTACACAATTCATGTAATCGCATAATTTAGAAGACATGGATTCATAAGGTCCTCAATATAGCTTGCAACGTATTTAAATAAGTTACCGTAAATTTAAAAACACAAATTATCAAGGACTTAATTGGATTCCCTTATCGATGTCTCGTTTCGTTTCTTTTACAGATCACCACCGCTAGGGCTCTTATGTCCGCCAGCCTTACGCCTGGGCTCTTATGTCCACAGGTATCATGGTCAATACAGATCTTTTAATTAGAGTTAATCCGTCAGCTAGCCATACGATCAGTGTTTCGCTAGGGCTCATACGTCAACCTAGACATACACTTGGGCTCTTATGTCCCAAGCCGCAGAGAACATTGACAGTATCTAGCTTAGTCATAACCCGCAATATTTTAACCTTCTCGTTTCGTGTATCTTATTTTCAAAGAATTTCTATTCGTTTCAATCTTAGAGGCTAATTTCACCGTTTCAACAAGATTTCAAGATTTAACTCCCGATAGACCACTGTTTTGTGATACCCCGCAGAGAGTTGTCACGCATCAAGGTAAAAATTGAAGCAGCCTAAATATTTCGCCTAAATATTTCCATGCGTGCCAATTACTTGTTTACATTGGTTTTCTCTTTCCGAGTGCGACCCAACTTCGAGGACGAAGTTGAATTCTAAGGAAGGTAGACTGTAATACCCGAGAAATTACCCGAAAGAATTCCATTTAGCAAAATTCATTTCACTTAGGAATTATTATTATTATTATTATTATTATTATTATTATTATTATTATTATTATATCATCATTATTTTTATTATTATTACAATTGGGAATTTGAATAGGGACCGGACCCACAATTTGTAATGATAAGTAAATTTGGAATGATGAAGGAAAGAGGATTCATTCAAATTTGAAGACCACTGCCCTAGTGTCGATTGGATAGAGTAATTGGCTGGATAAGATTTGCTAATAGAAGGAGTCAGACTACTTGCTCAGTTGTTCCACCGAAAAGTTGGGAGGAGATATTGCACCTTATAATTTAATTACTATCATTATAGCCTAAATAAGTCTAACCGTTCTATTGCAATTACTGTCATTATAGAGCAATAGGAGTCATTCCATTGTCCCAACGTATCAGCTCCTTCCCTGGTGCGTTTTTGCCTGATTATTCCTTTCAGTTACAACCAGTAATGAGAGGTGAATTGGAGAATCCAACCGTTGCTGTAGTTAAGGCCTTAGGAAATTCACTGCACCGATTCATTGTTATAATCAAGCACTCCTCCTCAACTTCCCATTTGAAAGAATTCGGATAGTGTGTGAGCGGGCAGACCTTGTTCCAAGTCCTCCAGATTTCCGATTCCGAATTCCAGTAAGTATAGTTCAACTCAACCTCTCTTCGTCAACCCCGAATGGACGATTATAAGATTCTGATGTATCATTCTTTTATCCAAAGTTGCAGTCACTAGAGTGAACTCTCAGGATTGTGGTTCAGTTTTCCATTTTCCATTCGTAGAAAGCTATACAGTGAGTACAGTTCTTCCCTATTCGATATCTTAATTCGGACTGTCATTTAGGATCCAATCTAACCTTCCGACGTCACTCGATGGAGTGCAGTAGGTGGTGCATTCCGTTTCTATTTCCTGTGTTACTCTCAAGGTTGTGGCTGTCGTCACTTTTAGAACTCTCCAACACCAACTATTAAGGATGTAAGTTAACTCTCCTTACATAAAGTTTTGGTTGTCTAAAACCTATTTTCACCGGCCAATGTTGTGCAAATCTATATATATGTATACTTTCCTGTTTCTTCTCTTTATATCAAATGTGTTGCTGCCTAAGCCTCCTTTTCGCTAAAACTTTAAAGCAGCCTGTCAAAATTTCCATTTTAAAGATATTGCTCTATTGGTGTATATGTATAGCTTTGAATATATGTATATATATACGTAATCCTTGTAGCCTTCTTGCCTTCTTCAAAATTATAAGATTTGGTCCTCTTGATTGAAAGCTGTTTGTCTTGGACGCGTTATGTTCCTGGGAGGAATCTTTCATCCATGTTTATTACACAGATATGGAAATTGTAGGATCGGCTGCATCAATAATCTAGCTTTGAAATTTTTATTCCTTTAACTAACTTTAAAGTGCAATATACAAAAGTGAAATCTTAAAATTTTAAATGCATATATTTTTATATATATAAATAGTTGTGCTTGTTTATATGGGTTTGAGAGTCAAATAGTTTGACTATATATACATGGTTTGAAGTACTATTGGCAAAACCTATATATTTTATCATATATCAAAACCGATAGGTCCTTACTGGATTGAATTTGTATATTACTGATATGGTAATTGTCTGGAACAATTTTGGAAGTATCGACTGGATGATATCATGGGAACATAATATTTGATGTTTTGGGAAGAATCTAGTTGTAGGGATACTTATTGGCACTATTAAGAGTGTATTTTCTTTTACAGTCAGACTACTCCGAATTGATGAAATTCTTATAATTTATTAAATGAGTAAAAATATTTCTAAAAAAAAAAAAAAAAACCTTTGTGATCTATGATCGAGTGGGATGCTTGTTATTTCTGGAGGGTATGTGCACTTGGCGTGTTATGTCGCCCCCTCTTGTAGCCAAAACGGCATTTAATTATTGTGATGTATGAGTCTATACTCCTATATGTATCCGTATGGGTTATCTAGGGCTCCAGAGTGTGTCTGTATAGGGTCCGCTGCATGCACTTACCTCGTGGGTACGAGTCCCAGAGGTTGATCCCAAGGGTTCGTCCCTAGGATATGTTTGAGTCCTTGTGGGTATAAAGTCCCAAAGGTTGGTCCTGTGGGTTCGTCCCTAGGATATGTTAATGGGGTGTCCTCGATCATATTGAGCAACGGTAAAAGATTTATTTTTGGCGTATGCGAGATTTTAAATAATTTTATTCATGATGTAAATTACCTTCTTTAATTAAATATATATATAATCTTATTAAGATTTCCAAAATTGTTGTGTGGTTTGTTAACTTACACAGTACCGTTTGTACTGATTTGTTGTTATCCCTGTTTTTTTTTTCTTTCAGATTTCGAAGAGTAAGCATTCACATGGAGGGATGGGATTTTCTCCCTAAAGACTTGTCGCATTTTATTCTATTTAAATTTTGCACTGAACTTTGGAACTTTGGACTATGGTTTTGGCCGCGTGTTTTGGCCCTGTTTAGCTTCCGCACTATTATACTTTACGCATGGTAGACTTAACTCTATTTTAAATTTCGGGCACTAATTGATGGTTTTTAAATATTTTTAAAGTATTGGTACAACTTTAGCCTTAGCATCTTTTTCAATAAGCCCGATTTGGTCGTGTCTTATTTAGAAAGGTGTGGCGGTAGCATTCCGGCCTGGGTGACCAAAACCGGGGTGTTACAAAGTGGTATCAGAGCCCGAAATATTTATTTTTAAAAGCTATTATTTTTCGGCCCAATATAGAGGCCCAAAATATTAAATATTATTTTTAAGCTTTTTAAATATTATTTCCATGGAAAGGAAATTTATTTTAAAACCCATGGAAAAATATATCTCAAAAATTCGACAAGTCTTAAAATATTATTTTTGGGGGTTGCATATGCATTAACATATGTGCTTGAAATGTGCAAGATATTGATTTGTTAAAAATTTATTTTTAGATGGCCGACCCAAAGCTTTTTAACATGATGACCGATATGCTATGTTCGATGACTAGCATCATGCATGAGTTAAGACATAGCCGTGATGAGGTTAGTGCATATAAGGACCATGTAAAAGGTATCGAGAAAGAGTTGGAGAAATTGAGGAATGCTCGACAGGAGGATTTGGGCCGCATCGCTGCTCTTGAAACTCTGTTTCATGAGGAGCAACACAACAACCACATGCTTAGGGGACGTGTGTTCACTTTGGAGCATGAGATTGTTGACCTTCAAAACCGACTCAATGCACCGGAACCTGAGGAGGAAGAGGAAGAGGAGGAGGATCCGGACATGTATATTGATATTGAGGGCGTGGATGAGGAGGAACCAGAGGCAGAGGTAGTGGACCCACCGATACCTCTTGACTCCGATGGCGAGTATGAGCATGACAGGGCACTCCTCGGCTATTCTCCCGATTATCTACTAGATTGATCGTATCATATCGTTGTATTATCTATTGCTTTCCGTATTTTATATTACCTTGATTTGCCTTCCATTGTAGCTGCTTTATAATATTTTTCCTAAATGATCTAGTGAAGCATTTTCCTTTTTCCTTTGTTGCATCGTCTCTTTTAGAATTCTGCGTACTTGAGATGTTAGAACTTACTAACTTGACTACTAACCTACCGTAGAATTTGATTCTTACCCTTGCGTGCTTATCTAACAGAATGCCGCCAAGGGGAAGACCGCGAAGGGAAAACCCTGCTGCTAACAACGCCAACCCTAATGTACCAGCCGAAGGTGGCGCACCACTGAACCCGGACGGGGCAAATGGGCCAGTGGGTGCAAATCCACCTAACGTTGGAGGACAGGCGGGCGCTGTACCCAATGTTGTAGACGCACGGTTGAGGACTGTAGAGCAAGTCCTCATAGCACTGGGCAACGCCGAAGTTAATAGGGCCCAAGCGGCGGTACCTCCGCCGGCAGCCCGTATTAACTATCTGGCAATGGTAAACCCATACCAGCCGCCCCATTACGAGGGACAAGAGGATCCCGCAAAGCTAGAAGACTGGATGAGGACATTTGACAAGCTTTTGAACGCCGTCAGATGTCCCGAGAATGAGAAGGTGAGAGTAGCTACGTACTATTTAAGTGGGGAGGCGGATGAATGGTGGCAGAACCACCAAGGGGGACTAGCGGATGGCGACCAAGTTTATTTTTGGGAAGAATTCAAGGAGATGATGAGAGAGAGATTTTACCCTCTTAGCACGAAAACGGCTAAGTACGAAGAGTTTATCAACCTCCGTCAGGGTACTCAGACAGTACAGGAGTACTACGCGAGATTCAAGGAACTCGTCCGTTTCGCTCCAAGATTGGTACCGACTGATGCCGACAAAGCCCAGAAATTTGAGATGGGGCTAAACCTCAGCATCAGAGAGATTCTAGTTGGCGGACAGCACACAACTCTGCAGGCTGTTTACGATCGTGCAGTGGCAATCGCACGGGTTCAACAGCTGAAGCGCAAGGACCATGGGGAGTCGAGCAAGGGCTCGAATCAATTTGATAAGAGGAACCGGAACAACAACAATGGTAACAACTTTAGAAAAGGGAACGACCTGGCAAAGAATGAAGGACAAAGAAGAATTGAGAACAAAGGGTTCAACCAAGGAGGCAATGGAAATCGGAGGCCTGGGAATCAGGGTGCTTTCATACCCCGATGCCCGCAATGCAACATTCCGCATCTGGTGCGCGAATGCCCGAAACCTGGGTCTTGTTTTAGGTGTGGCAGAGAAGGCCACATGAGGAGGGATTGTAGAATTCGAGAGGAGACAATTGAGAAGAGGCTGGACTTAGTGAATCGTCCAACTGGGAATCGCCCAACTGGGCCGAATCAGCATAACAATCAAGGACAAAGGTTCCAACAAGCTCAAGGGCCACCCCAGAATCGCAACCAGCAAGGAAATCAAGGCGGAGCCATGGGACGTCTGAACGTCATCAATCAAGCGGATTTGGCCACTCAAGGCGAAGTGATCAGAGGTACGTTCACTGCATTAAGCGTACCTGTAAAGGTTTTGTTTGATTCGGGCGCAAGTTGCTCTTTAATTTCCACGAGAATCTTAGCCGCGTTAGATCTACCAGCACCTAAGAGCATTAACTTAGGAATTCAATTACCGTCGGGTAAGGTAGTATCGTGCTCTAAACGATACGACGGGATCCCGATAGTGATTAAAAACACCGAATTCTTCGCGAATCTTATAGAGTTTGACCTTAAGGACTTTGATATCATCTTGGGGATGGATTGGCTGACTCAGTACAAGGCCGTTATTGAGTGCCAAAAGCAGAAGATCTCGTTGGCAAAGAGTCGAGGGAGAAAAGTCATTTACTACATGCAACCTCAAAAGAGGAGTGCCAAGGTGGTAAATGCCTTGAAATTTTGCAATCTCATGCAAAAGGGGTATCATCTGTATGCATGCTACGTACATAATTTGGAAGACGAGGGAAACAAGATCGACAGGATACCAATCGTGAATGAATACCCTGATGTCTTTCCCGAAGATATACCAGGAATGCCTCCTGAGCGAGAGGTTGAGTTCACAATCGACCTGGTACCTGGGACTGAGCCGGTGTCGAAGGCACCATACCGTATGGCACCTGCTGAGATGAAGGAGCTGAAGGAACAACTCGAGGAGTTGTTATCAAAGGGTTATATTAGACCAAGCACATCGCCATGGGGAGCGCCAGTCCTGTTCGTCAAAAAGAAGGACGGTGGACTCCGGCTATGCATAGACTACAGAGGTCTTAATCAAGTAACGATTAAGAATAAATACCCGCTACCCAGGATCGAAGACCTTTTCGATCAACTAAGAGGAGCTTCGGTATTTTCCAAGATCGACCTGAGATCTGGATACCACCAACTGCGTATAGCCGAGAAGGACATACCGAAGACAGCGTTTCGTACGAGATATGGGCACTATGAATTCACCGTAATGTCCTTTGGTCTCACGAACGCTCCCGCGGTATTCATGAACCTCATGAATAGTGTTTTCCAACAGTTTCTAGATTCTTGTGTCGTCGTATTCATCGATGACATTTTAGTTTACTCAAGGAATGAGGAGGAGCACGCGAAGCATCTTCATCTAGTGCTCGGAGTTTTGAGAAAGAATCAATTGTACGCGAAGCTGTCCAAATGTGAATTCTGGATGAAGGAAGTCACATTTTTGGGACATATAGTATCGGCTAAAGGAGTGTCGGTTGATCCGGCAAAAATATCTGCAGTGACTGATTGGCCAGCACCAACTAGTCAGACGGAAATAAGAAGTTTCCTTGGTCTAGCCGGATACTATAGGAGATTCGTGAAGGATTTTTCAAAGATTGCAAGACCGATGACCCAATTGTTGAAGAAAGGGTTGAAATTCGAATGGTCGGCTGAGTGTGAGACGTCGTTTCAAGAACTCAAGAAAAGACTCACAACAGCACCGATCTTGGCACTACCATCGGAAACAGAAGATTTTGAAGTGTACAGTGATGCTTCAAAAGAAGGACTTGGTTGCGTACTTATGCAAAACCAGAGGGTTATTGCTTACGCGTCACGACAAATCAAGCCACATGAGGAGAATTATCCGACGCACGATCTGGAATTGGCCGCGGTAGTGTTCGCTCTCAAGATTTGGCGACACTACTTATACGGGCGAACGTGTCGGATGTTCACGGACCACAAGAGCCTCAAGTATATATTTACTCAAAAGGAGTTGAATATGAGGCAGAGAAGATGGCTTGAGCTGATCAAAGACTACGATCTGCACATAGCTTACCATGAGGGAAAGGCGAACGTCGTGGCAGACGCATTAAGCCGGAAAACAAGGCATACGGCGAACACCCTCATTTTACCTTCGGGACTATATATGGACTTGGCGAAGTTAGATACTGAACTAGTCCATTATGGAACTGTGGTAGAAATGGTGAATGCCCTAGCCATTGAACCTACGGTGTTCGATGAGATCCGAGGAGCTCAACCGGAAGATGAGAATCTCAAGAGAATCAAGAAGAAGATTGGCGAGGGAAAAGCGGTAGGATTCACAGTCCATGATGACGGAAGTATACGCTTTAAAGGAAGATGGTGCGTTCCTCACAAGTGCGAGGACTTGAAGCGGAAACTGATGGAAGAAGGCCATAGTACACCTTATTCAGTGCACCCTGGAGGTGATAAGCTGTATAAGGATCTGAAGAAAATTTATTGGTGGCCGCGAATGAAACAAGATGTTGCCGACTTCGTGGCTAAGTGCCTGACTTGCCAGAAAGTGAAGGCGGTACGCCAAAAGCCATTGGGGTTAGTGAAGCCGTTGGAGATCCCAAGTTGGAAATGGGATAGTATCTCCATGGACTTTGTCTCGGGCTTACCAAGATCTCCCCGAGGGATGAACAAAATTTGGGTAATAGTTGATCGGTTGACGAAGACTGCCATCTTTATACCAATGAAAGATAACTGGTCGATGGATCAACTGGCCAAGGCATATATCGAGAATGTGGTCAGAAGGCATGGTGTACCACATGATATCATCTCTGACCGAGATAGTAGGTTTGTCTCGAACTTTTGGACAAAGTTACAAGAAGCCTTGGGAACCCAAATCAAGATGAGCACGGCTTTTCATCCGATGACCGACGGTCAGACTGAGCGGACGATCCAAACGCTTGAGGACATGCTTAGAGCGTGCGTACTTGAATTCAAGGGAAGTTGGGAGAACCACTTGCCGCTAATTGAGTTCTCGTATAACAACAGTTACCATGCTAGCATTGGCATGGCACCGTTCGAAGCTCTTTACGGACGCAAGTGCCGCAGTCCGCTATGCTGGGCAAAGAATGACAATTCCGTAGTTGTTGGACCTCAGCTCATTGAAGATATGAGCAGACAAATCAAAGTCGTCCAACAAAAGATGAAGGCCGCACAAGATCGCCAAAAGAGCTATGCCGATACGAGGCGACAAGAGTTGGAATTCCAAGTGGGGGACAAGGTTATGCTAAAGGTGTCACCCATGAAGGGGGTGATGCGATTTGGCAAACGAGGGAAGTTGAGTCCTCGCTACATTGGTCCATACGAGATTTTAGACCGTGTAGGTACCTTGGCCTACCGATTGGCTCTTCCACCGGAGTTATCACGAGTTCACAACGTGTTTCATGTTTCTCAATTAAAGAAATATGTACACAATCCAACTCATGTCTTGGAAACTGATATAATTGAGCTGGATGATGACCTGACGTACGAGGAGTATCCGATCGAGATACTTGACGTTAAAGAAAGAGTCACAAGAAACAAGACCGTGAGAATGGTAAAGGTATTATGGTCCAATCATGGCACGGAAGAAGCGACGTGGGAGTTGGAATCGGATATGCAGCAGAAGTATCCCAACCTTTTCCAACGCGACTCGTGAGCAGTTATGGGGACATAACTGCCGTCCTAAGGGGGGGAGGATGTGATACCCCGCAGAGAGTTGTCACGCATCAAGGTAAAAATTGAAGCAGCCTAAATATTTCGCCTAAATATTTCCATGCGTGCCAATTACTTGTTTACATTGGTTTTCTCTTTCCGAGTGCGACCCAACTTCGAGGACGAAGTTGAATTCTAAGGAAGGTAGACTGTAATACCCGAGAAATTACCCGAAAGAATTCCATTTAGCAAAATTCATTTCACTTAGGAATTATTATTATTATTATTATTATTATTATTATTATTATTATTATTATTATTATTATTATTATTATTATTATTATTATTATATCATCATTATTTTTATTATTATTACAATTGGGAATTTGAATAGGGACCGGACCCACAATTTGTAATGATAAGTAAATTTGGAATGATGAAGGAAAGAGGATTCATTCAAATTTGAAGACCACTGCCCTAGTGTCGATTGGATAGAGTAATTGGCTGGATAAGATTTGCTAATAGAAGGAGTCAGACTACTTGCTCAGTTGTTCCACCGAAAAGTTGGGAGGAGATATTGCACCTTATAATTTAATTACTATCATTATAGCCTAAATAAGTCTAACCGTTCTATTGCAATTACTGTCATTATAGAGCAATAGGAGTCATTCCATTGTCCCAACGTATCAGCTCCTTCCCTGGTGCGTTTTTGCCTGATTATTCCTTTCAGTTACAACCAGTAATGAGAGGTGAATTGGAGAATCCAACCGTTGCTGTAGTTAAGGCCTTAGGAAATTCACTGCACCGATTCATTGTTATAATCAAGCACTCCTCCTCAACTTCCCATTTGAAAGAATTCGGATAGTGTGTGAGCGGGCAGACCTTGTTCCAAGTCCTCCAGATTTCCGATTCCGAATTCCAGTAAGTATAGTTCAACTCAACCTCTCTTCGTCAACCCCGAATGGACGATTATAAGATTCTGATGTATCATTCTTTTATCCAAAGTTGCAGTCACTAGAGTGAACTCTCAGGATTGTGGTTCAGTTTTCCATTTTCCATTCGTAGAAAGCTATACAGTGAGTACAGTTCTTCCCTATTCGATATCTTAATTCGGACTGTCATTTAGGATCCAATCTAACCTTCCGACGTCACTCGATGGAGTGCAGTAGGTGGTGCATTCCGTTTCTATTTCCTGTGTTACTCTCAAGGTTGTGGCTGTCGTCACTTTTAGAACTCTCCAACACCAACTATTAAGGATGTAAGTTAACTCTCCTTACATAAAGTTTTGGTTGTCTAAAACCTATTTTCACCGGCCAATGTTGTGCAAATCTATATATATGTATACTTTCCTGTTTCTTCTCTTTATATCAAATGTGTTGCTGCCTAAGCCTCCTTTTCGCTAAAACTTTAAAGCAGCCTGTCAAAATTTCCATTTTAAAGATATTGCTCTATTGGTGTATATGTATAGCTTTGAATATATGTATATATATACGTAATCCTTGTAGCCTTCTTGCCTTCTTCAAAATTATAAGATTTGGTCCTCTTGATTGAAAGCTGTTTGTCTTGGACGCGTTATGTTCCTGGGAGGAATCTTTCATCCATGTTTATTACACAGATATGGAAATTGTAGGATCGGCTGCATCAATAATCTAGCTTTGAAATTTTTATTCCTTTAACTAACTTTAAAGTGCAATATACAAAAGTGAAATCTTAAAATTTTAAATGCATATATTTTTATATATATAAATAGTTGTGCTTGTTTATATGGGTTTGAGAGTCAAATAGTTTGACTATATATACATGGTTTGAAGTACTATTGGCAAAACCTATATATTTTATCATATATCAAAACCGATAGGTCCTTACTGGATTGAATTTGTATATTACTGATATGGTAATTGTCTGGAACAATTTTGGAAGTATCGACTGGATGATATCATGGGAACATAATATTTGATGTTTTGGGAAGAATCTAGTTGTAGGGATACTTATTGGCACTATTAAGAGTGTATTTTCTTTTACAGTCAGACTACTCCGAATTGATGAAATTCTTATAATTTATTAAATGAGTAAAAATATTTCTAAAAAAAAAAAAAAAAAAAACCTTTGTGATCTATGATCGAGTGGGATGCTTGTTATTTCTGGAGGGTATGTGCACTTGGCGTGTTATGTCGCCCCCTCTTGTAGCCAAAACGGCATTTAATTATTGTGATGTATGAGTCTATACTCCTATATGTATCCGTATGGGTTATCTAGGGCTCCAGAGTGTGTCTGTATAGGGTCCGCTGCATGCACTTACCTCGTGGGTACGAGTCCCAGAGGTTGATCCCAAGGGTTCGTCCCTAGGATATGTTTGAGTCCTTGTGGGTATAAAGTCCCAAAGGTTGGTCCTGTGGGTTCGTCCCTAGGATATGTTAATGGGGTGTCCTCGATCATATTGAGCAACGGTAAAAGATTTATTTTTGGCGTATGCGAGATTTTAAATAATTTTATTCATGATGTAAATTACCTTCTTTAATTAAATATATATATAATCTTATTAAGATTTCCAAAATTGTTGTGTGGTTTGTTAACTTACACAGTACCGTTTGTACTGATTTTTTGTTATCCCTGTTTTTTTTTTCTTTCAGATTTCGAAGAGTAAGCATTCACATGGAGGGATGGGATTTTCTCCCTAAAGACTTGTCGCATTTTATTCTATTTAAATTTTGCACTGAACTTTGGAACTTTGGACTATGGTTTTGGCCGCGTGTTTTGGCCCTGTTTAGCTTCCGCACTATTATACTTTACGCATGGTAGACTTAACTCTGTTTTAAATTTCGGGCACTAATTGATGGTTTTTAAATATTTTTAAAGTATTGGTACAACTTTAGCCTTAGCATCTTTTTAAATAGGCCCGATTTGGTCGTGTCTTATTTAGAAAGGTGTGGCGGTAGCATTCCGGCCTGGGTGACCAAAACCGGGGTGTTACATGTTTACTCTGAAATTCGTGAAAAATCAGATTTAATTCCAAAAATTCTGAAATTTCACCACTAACTCAGAAACATCGAGATGAACAACTTTCGTGTTTTAACTTTTTCTATCCGAGATACCGAAACAGGTCAAAAACGTCAATTTTCGTCCTACCATAAATCTGTCCGAATTTCGTGTACAGCAGTTCAAGATTATCAAGATCTACCATAGCACATCAACTCCAAACTCAACGAAATTTTACAGAGACCTTCTTAAGACATTCATCTACCACTTTCATGTTCGACTAAAGATCTAAATCAGCCTATAACTAATGTCAAAAACGTCATCAAGATCGGACCTAAGTTCTGTCAGGAATTTCAAGATCCAATTTCAAGCAGTTCGGTTTCGGGTGGATTTCAGATATCAAAACATCTCTAAAAATTCTGAAAATTTTACAGTAGATAGATCTAAGCCTTAGGAACGTTTTTTATTTTTAAGTTTTTCCGTTCGAAGACGTTTTAAGGTTCGGAAAAATTAGACAAAACTGTTGCGCTGATAAAAACGTATGTTGACATATTTACGAAAGATTTGAAGAAGCTTTTAGTTTTACATGTTTTAATTACTCCCAAAACCATGTAAGCGTTAACTTACCGATCTATGGACGTTCCGGCTCGTCGATTTCGATGACAACGGCCTCTGCGTTCACCGTTTGTCTCCCGAGATCCTTCGTTTTCCTTTCCACAGTCCTCCTATGCCCGGGAACTCTTGAACTCGCCTGGAAAACGTCCTCCTTCTCAACTTCTTGCCTCCAAAGATCTAGATCTAGGGTTTTCTTTGAATTTTGAAGGTGGAGGAAAATGTATTTTTTTTCTTTTGTACGTAGAATTCTTTTTCTTTTTTTTTTGTGTATGTAGAATTGATATGAATAGCAAATTAGGAAGATGAAAAAGATTAAATTTAAAAAGAAGGAAAGGGCGGTTATTTAGAGACTTAGGATCCAAGATTTGATTTCCAAATATTTTGCTATCATTGAAGGTTATAACAATATACTAAAGATAGGCTAAATCTTGCCAATATCTAAAGATAGACTAAATCTTGTTTTGATTACCATATACATATTATTTTATTGTGGTTATTATTATTATTACTACTATTATTATTATTATTTTAATTATATTATTATTATTATTATTATTATTATTATTATTATTATTATTATTATTATATAAAATGATATTATAATTATATGTATATATATGTGTGTTAATAAATTACTATGCATATAAATAATTATAGAAGTAATAAAATGATTTTAATAGATTAATTTAAAATATATTTTGAATAATATAGGGTATTACAATTTTCGAATTCACGGGTTCGTGGAATTTAAATTCCTTTTTAATCTTTGGAATTAGATTCCATTTCTCTTTTTATTTTTATTTTATTTATTTATTTATTTATGTGTTTATTTATTTATTTATGGGTGACCGATTTCACGGGTATTACACATACCCTATGCCAAACAACATGGACGCGCGCATACGCACTCTAGAAGAGGTTCTCATTGCGATAGGGAACGCGCATGTGAACCAAGGCCAGGCCGCTGCGGTACCTCCACCCGAGGCCCGCACTAACTACTTAGCTATGGTGAACTCATATCGTCCGCCGAACTACGCCGGAGAAGAGGACCCGGCTAAACTTGAAGAATGGATCCGAACATTCGACAAGCTACTAAACGCGGTGAAGTGCCCAATTGGCGAGAAGGTGCCTGTGGCATCGTACTATCTCGGAGGGGAGGCGGATGACTGGTGGCGTGCCATGCAAGATAAGTTAGCCGAGGACGAGGAACCCTATTCTTGGGAAGAATTCATGGGTCTGATCAGGGATCGCTTTTATCCCATGAGCACAAAGTCAGCCATGTACGAGGAGTTCCTATCTCTGAAGCAAGGAGGGCAAACAGTCCAGGAATACTACACCCGTTTCAAGGAGTTGGTGCGTTTCGCACCGAGACTCGTGCCGACAGATGCGGAGAAGGCACAGAAATTTGAAATGGGGCTAAACTTGACTATACGAGAGGTGATCACTGGCGTCCCATACCCAGACCTGCAATCGGTGTATGATCGTGCGGTAGCTGTTGCAAGGGTGCAACAACTAAAAAGGAAAGTGAGCGGAGAACCCAGTCGAGGATCTCAGGGACAGGATAAGAGGAGTAGAGACAACCGTTCCGGTAGCAATGCTGTAGGGAACAACTTTCGGGGAGATCTGAACAGACCCCCTCAAAACAACAACAGAGGATATGACGATAGAACCCTTTTCCGGGGTAACCCGGTACCACCTTGCCCGAGATGCGGCAGGCCTCATTTGGCCAGAGGGTGCCCCCAACAGGGCACCTGCTACAGGTGTGGTCGCATCGGCCACATGGCGAATGAGTGCCGCACTCGACTGGAAAACATCACCAAGAGGGAGGACTTGGGCACGGGGCCAACTCAGCCTCGCAATCAAGATGGACGGAATGGAAACAACCAGGGGTATAGACCCCCTCAAAACCAGAATCTCAATCAGAATCAACGTCCCCCACAGAATCCAAACCAACAAAAGAATCAGAACCCGAACCGGGATCAGCAAGGCAACCCGGGACGTCCAATGGGGCGGTTGAATGTCATCAATGAGGCAGATGTGCCTATGCAGGGGGACGTAATGGGAGGTACGTTCCATGTCTTAAGTACACCCCTTAGAGTTCTGTTTGACTCAGGAGCTAGTTGTTCGATAATATCATCTAAAGTCTTACCTGAACTAGATCTACCTAAGTGCGAATTGATTAACTTAGGGATTCAACTTCCATCGGGAGAGGTAGTATCATGCTCTAAGCGATATAACGGAATTCCGATAGTTATAAAGAATGTAGAGTTTTTCGCGAACTTGGTGGAATTCGAACTACAGGATTTTGACGTCATACTAGGAATGGATTGGCTAACCCAATATAAAGCCGTGATCGATTGCCAAAAACAAAAGATAACGTTGTCAAAGAGTAGGGGAAGGAGAGTCATCTTTTACTCCCAACCCCCTAAGAAGTCTACCAAGATAGTTAACGCCATTAAGCTATGTAGCTTAATGCGTAAGGGTTACGCGTTATATGCATGCTACATTCATAACCTTGAGGCCGAAGAGGTCAAGGTGGATAACATTCCGGTGGTGAGAGAATACCCGGATGTATTTCCGGAAGACGTTCCCGGCATGCCGCCTGAGAGAGATCTGGAATTCACCATAGATCTCATCCCGGGAACGGAGCCTGTCTCAAAGGCTCCTTACCGTATGGCGCCGCTAGAAATGAAGGAACTAAAAGAACAACTCGAGGAGTTGCTAGAGAAGGGCTACATAAGGCCGAGCACGTCCCCATGGGGAGCCCCGGTCTTATTCGTGAAGAAGAAAGATGGAGGTCTACGACTATGCATCGATTATAGAGGACTTAACCAAGTCACGGTCAAGAACAAGTACCCGTTGCCCAGAATCAAGGATTTGTTCGACCAACTGAAGGGAGCTTCAGTATTTTCAAAGATCGACCTACGATCTGGATATCACCAGTTAAGGATCGCCGAAAAGGATATCCCAAAGACGCCATTCAGAACTCGCTACGGGCACTACGAATTCACGGTGCTATCATTCGGGCTGATGAACGCCCCAGCGATGTTCATGAATCTCATGAACAACGTGTTTCGGGAATTATTAGATCAATGCGTAGTGGTGTTTATAGATGGCATCCTGATCTACTCGAAAAGCGAAGAGGAACATTCCGAACACTTACACAAAGTGTTAGGGATCTTACGAGTGAATCAGCTGTATGGCAAACTGTCCAAATGCGATTTCTGGCTAAGAGAAGTGGCATTTCTGGGACATATCGTATCCGCCAACGGAGTGGCAGTAGACCCAGCAAAGATCTCGGCAGTGACCGAATGGGTGCCACCGAAGAATCCAACCGAGATAAGAAGTTTTCTCGGATTGGCAGGGTACTACCGAAGGTTTGTAAAGGATTTCTCAAGGATCGCTCGCCCATTGACACAGCTGTTAAAGAAAGGGGTGAAATACGACTGGACCATTGAGTGTGATTCCGCATTCCAAGAATTGAAGAAACGGCTTACTACAGCGCCGGTGTTGGCATTACCATCGGAGGATGGAGACTTCGAGGTTTACAGCGACGCCTCGAAGGAAGGATTGGGATGCGTGCTAATTCAAGATCAAAGGGTTATAGCATACGCATCACGTCAACTAAAGCCACACGAAGAGAACTATCCGACGCACGACTTGGAGCTAGCCGCAGTCGTGTTCGCTCTAAAGATATGGAGGCACAAGGAGCCTATGGGCGAAAGTGTCGGATGTTCACCGACCATAAGAGCCTCAAGTACATATTCACGCAAAAAGAGCTGAATTTGAGGCAAAGGAGATGGTTGGAGCTGATTAAGGATTACGACCTGGAAATCGCGTATCAGAGGGAAAAGCCAACGTGGTGGCTGATGCCTTGAGTCGAAAGACTCAACACGTGGTGAATTCACTTGTGGTACCGGCCGAGTTGTACAGAGACTTGGCAAAATTAAGTCTGGAGTTGGTACACTCTGGCGAAGTAAGTGAGGTCGTCAACACAATGGTAGTAGGATCTACCATACTCGATGAGATACGACTAGCACAACTGGATGATGAAAAGCTGGAGGAAATTAGGAAGAGCATTGCTGAAGGAAAGTCAATGGATTTTAAAATCCATGAGGACGGAAGCATCCGCTTCAAGGGAAGGTGGTGCATACCACGAAAATGCGAGGACCTGAAGCAAAAAGTAATGGAGGAAGGCCGTAATACCCCATACCCGGTCCACCCCGGAGGCGAGAAGCTATACAAGGACATAAAGAAGAACTATTGGTGGCCGAACATGAAGAGAGAAATAGCCGAGTTTGTGGCAAGATGCCTTACTTGCCAGAAGGTCAAGGCCGTACGACAGAAACCCTTAGGATTAATGCAGCCATTGGAAATCCCAAGTTGGAAATGGGATAGCATTTCAATGGACTTCGTTTCGGGGCTACCACGTTCACCGAAGGGGATGAATAAAATCTGGGTGATCGTGGATAGGTTGACAAAAGCTGCCATATTTATCCCTATGAAGGATACCTGGTCCATGGACCAATTGGCAAGGGCATATGTCGACAACGTGGTACGACGACATGGAGTACCACATGACATCATCTCGGACAGAGACAGTAGATTCGTCTCACATTTTTGGACAAAACTACAAGAAGCCCTCGGTACAAAGATAAAGATGAGTACCGCGTTCCACCCCATGACGGATGGACAAACGGAAAGAACGATCCAAACGTTGGAAGACATGTTGAGGGCATGCGTATTAGAGTTTAAAGGAAGTTGGGAAAATCACTTACCCTTGATTGAATTTTCCTACAACAACAGCTACCATGCTAGCATTGGCATGACACCTTTCGAGGCACTGTATGGACGCAAATGCCGAAGCCCATTGAGCTGGGAAGAGGGCGAGAGGGCTATGGTAGTTGGACCACAACTTGTTGAGGACATGGCCCAACAAGTCAAAATAATCCAAGGAAAGATGAGAGCCGCGCAAGACCGGCAAAAGAGCTATGCCGACGTGAGACGGCAAGATTTGGAATTCCAAGTAGGCGATAAGGTCATGTTAAAGGTGTCACCGATGAAGGGTGTGATGCGCTTTGGCAAGCGGGGGAAATTGAGCCCACGGTACATAGGACCATACGAGATCCTAGAAAGAGTGGGGAATCTTGCATACCGACTAGCATTACCGCCACAATTTGCTCGTGTCCACGACGTGTTCCACGTCTCACAACTGAAGAAATACGTCCATGATCCGACCCACGTACTCCAACCGCAGGAAATTGAGCTGGACGATGACTTAAGCTACGAAGAAATTCCGGTGCGAATACTCGACAAGAAGGAGAGGGTAACAAGGAATAAGACCGTGAGAATGGTCAAGGTCCTTTGGTCTAACCACGAAGCCGAGACGGCAACGTGGGAGCTAGAGGCAGACATGAAGAATCGTTACCCAACCCTATTCCAAGACAATGCAACAACAGTTATGGGGGCATAACTGTAATCTTAAGAGGGGGAGGATGTGACGACCCGAATATTTCCGGATATTTTATACGAATACTTTGTACCCCAAATAAACAAATTCAAATTGTTTTAAACTACGTAATGACTTGATCCCTTCACGGGGTACGTAGGCAACTCGGAAATTTCAATTCTGGGTTCAGTCAAATAATAACAAACAACGACACACAATAATACAATCGCTTAATCAAACAATTCTCGAACTCGCGAGAGGATGAAGTGCAACTTCGAGTACGAAGTTGGTTCTTAAGGGGGGTAGACTGTAATACCCGTAAATTTTAGAATATAAAAATAGGAATTAATCCAATAGGAGGGAAGGTTTTGTTTCCGAGAACCCTTAGGCGCGGAAATGCACGGAAGTCAAAGGACGACGAATTAGAACCCGACGGTCTTAAGATTTCAAGCATGAAATCGAATTGAGACGGAATAAATTTATGATGAGAAGCATAATCCGAAAAGGACCCGGAAAATCGAGCGCGGAAACGTGGAAGGATAAAAGTCCGAAAGAGAGGAGAAAAAGACCCGACGGATCGGATCGCACGGACCCGCCCTGACCGCAGTCCAGGCGGGGACCGCGCGCTGGCCGGGCGGGGTTTGGCCAAAAGGCGCGCCAACCCCGCGTGGCTCCACAGGATTTGGTAAGTTGCGCGTTTTCGGCGATTTCTTACCATAATTCGACCCCCCGACTTTGGAAAGCAGATTTTGGTCGAGGGGAAAGCTTTTAGGGCGACTTAGGGCTGCCTCCCCACCCTTTTCATCAGTCACAAATCTCCCTCCACTCTCCCCAAACTCTCCCAAGCCAAAACACTCTCCCGACGAACTTCCGACGAACTTCCGGCGACTTCCGGCAACCATCGACGACCATAGGAACGTGTAGATCAAGGTTTACACCCCTTAGATCGTTGGTAAGAGTATCCAGATTCATCTACTCGTTCTTATCTCCAATTTTTAATCTAACTTTCGAATATTGGACTTGTAATCACGTTCGTGATCGAAGGAGGAAGAGAACGTGTGCAAGGATCCGTTCGTAGTGTTTTCGGACAAGCCGAGCGACCCTAGGACGACTCAAGAACACAAACAATGTAAGTTGAGCCTTCCATATCAATACGGGTGGTTTAGGGGCGTCCGGTATAGTCGTAATGCGACGAAACGTAAAAAACCGAAATTAAAAACCCCAATACGCGCAGTTTTTGAAATCTGTCTAAAACTCATATTTCGAGGATTCAATCCCGGAAACTCAAAACTAGACTTTTAATCCTAACACATAAATCTAGGTTGTGTAAAAATTTCAGACATTTTCGTTAATGTTTGCTATTTTAAATCGTATCGAAAAGAAACTATTTTGACAAAACGTGTTTGAAATCAGCCTATGAACATGTCCGAACTTAGTGAGTCTGTTTCTATATTTTGTATTCCGATTTGATCTTTGCAATCTAAATGAAAGTTGTAGATAATCATGTCTAGTATATGTGAATAAAATTTCAGAATTTTTGGAGTTCATTTGATATGTCAAAAAGCCAATTTTCCGAACTGTGACAAATCTGCTTCGGGACAGTAAACTGTTTTCGCATTAAACTCGATTTTTGACATGTTTCCTCAACTTATTTCGAGAAAGTTAAAACACGAAAGTTGTTCGTTAGTGTGTTTTGCATAGACTGTGAAAGTTTCAGATTTTTCGGACTTAAACCGAATTTTTAAATTGAAAAGGCGTAAACTGTGACGCCAAGTTACTTTTAAATCGAAGGATTTTGAAATTTCGAAACGAATGATCAAAGATTTGAAATACGATAAATCTATACTTTTGAAAAACCCCGATACATTAAATCTAAACGATACATGAGATACTTAGGTGGAGGGTGAGTGCTCTGCAGGGTGCCCCTCTAGCCTTTCTCTTCGGGCCTATAATGGACGAGAGAATTTGATGAGATATTACGCCAATCGGCGGGAGATACATGGCCTACTCTCTCGGGTTGTCGTATGGATTTTCCGAGGCTCCGGAGTGGTACTGGGTATGGCAGATACGGCTGCGGCCGCCGGATCACCGACTAAACGAGATACTTACGAAATGGCTGCTGCCGCCGGATCACCGGCTATACAAAACACTGAGAAATGGTTACGTAACGGGGAAATAAAAGATTTAATATTTTTAAGTATTTATTTAATCATGCATGTATTTAAATTATGCATTTAAATTATGCATTTAAGTCATGTCTTTAAATTTCATATCATGAATAAATTGTTATTGTGGATTAAATGCATGTTCAAGTACACAATTAAAATATTATTTCCTTTGAATTCTGTGAATGCATGTTAGGAGTGAAATTTTAAATTATCTAATTAAATCCCTTTATTGTTATGTTAGGATCGACTTACTCAGTATTTTATATACTGATAAAATTGTTGTTTTCTCTTTTCTTTTCAGAGTATGAAGATAATGCATGAAAAACTTTAACATTGTGTTATTGCTTTCATGATATTTGCATAACGGGCATGTAAATCCCGAGTTTTGGCCATGTCGGCCCACTTTACATTTTTCCGCTGCGATATACTATTACTACTACTATATGTGTGGATGATACTTATTATTATTTTTAAATAGGTTCCGGATTTGTTTTTAAACCTTTTTGCAATACCTATAGCCTTGCATCTCTTTGGCAAGCCCGGAGAATCTGTGTCTTGCTAGAGGGATGTGGCGGTGACATCCCGGCCTGGGTTATCAAATCCGGGGTGTTACAGAAACAGTGTACATCTTCCATCGAACAAACTAACTTGCATACTTCCCAGAAACCAGTAACCCTACCCAGCCTTAACTCTATGCTTTTCATACGCATCCGAGGCCAGCCATCAGACAATATCAAATACTCAGACATACGAGAAACTGTGCGTGTTGGGGTTTTTAATTTCGGTTTTTACGTTTCGTTATGTTACGACTACTTTGGACGCCCCTAAACCCCCCGTATTGACATGGAAGGCTACACTTACAGTAATGGTGTTCTTGAGTCATCCTAGGGTCGCTCGGCTTGTCCAAACTCCTACGAACGGATCTACGCCACGCAAAATTCCCGACTTTGGCCACGAACGTATTTGCAATCAACGAATCAAGAGTTAGATTGGGGATTCGAGAGGAAAAACGAGATTGAGAATCTGAGATACTACTCACCAATGATCTAAGGACTGTGATCCTTGATCTACACGCCTCTAAGGTCGTCGTTGGTCGCCGGAAGGTCACCGGAAGTTCATCGGAAGTTCGTCGGAGGAGTGTTTGGCTTTGAGAGTGTTTTGGGAGAGTAGAGGGGGTTTGGAGGCTGACAAATGGGGTGGAGCTCAACCCTAATTCGTCCTAATACTCCTTCCCCCGTTCAAAATCTTCTTTCCATAGTCGGGGGTCGAATTATGGCAAGAAATCGCCGACACCACGTCATTTGCACGAATCTGGGGACTCACGCGGGGTTGGCGCGCTGAAGGGCCAAACCCCGCCCGGCCAGCGCGTGGCTCCCGCCCGGACTGCGGTCCGGGCGGGTCCGTGCGATCCGATCCGTCGGGTCTTTTCCTCCTCTCTTTCGGACTTTCATCCTTCCACGTTTTCGGCTCGATTTTCCGGGTCATTTATTCCGATTCCATTTGATTTCATGTGTTCGGGTTCGTCGGGTTCTAAATCATCGTCTTTTGATTTCCGTGCATTTCCGATTTTACGGGTTCTCGGAACGAGACTTTCTTTCCTATTGGATTAATTCATATTTTTATATTCTAAAATTTACGGGTATTACAGTAGGAAAATCCTACGCCCATATAGGCCCACTCACGTCGCAAGACTACACTGCTACGTCGCAATACCACAGCTTGCAGAATTGGTATCGCGACGTGGCTTTCTTTGTGCAAACATTTCAGTTTTTTGCGCAGCAAGGGCTGGGACCTCAACTCCAAGAGGAAAAAACAAAAATTATTGTTCTCATGAGACCTCAGATCCAGGGTCCTCCCAGATATATTTGCATATGGGAAAATTTCAAATTGAATCTGGAGATGAGATCACGACGTGAAGCACTCTTCTTTCCCACTCACGTCGCAAAGCTCCTCCCCGACGCAATCCTTTTCTCCCTCCCGTCGCAAGACACTTTCCTTCCCTTTCTCTCTCACGTCCCATGCCCTCATCTTTCACGTCGCGAAGCAGTTCCTCTTGCGACGTGGCTTCTTTGGTTATGCGACGTATGTTTAGGTGCAGGCCCGGCTCTTAACAAGAGCAGGCTGAGCCACTGCTCAGGGCCCCCAAATTTTGGGGGCCCATATTTTAATACTTGTTTAGGTCCATAGTATAAGTTTTTAGGTTTGGGCCCATATTTGTTTTAAATAACTAACCACAGCCCAGCCCACAGATTGTTGTGTAATTATACTGCAGAAATATATCCGTTCAATCACTCTTTATTTTCGCAACTTTCCAAAGAAAATCAAAGAAAATCTGCAGACGGCAATACGGCAAATACGTCCCTTCGATTTCGTTCATCCCTTCGATTTCTCCGTGTCAACGGCATGGCTCCTTGGAATTGTTTCTTTCCGAATTCTTATTTATTGTTCAATTGGAGCTCTCTAGTCGCACTAAACCCCCAATCTTGGAGCTCTCTAGCCTGCGCACAAAACCCTCAATTCTGCAATCTGAGTTTTCAACTTCAGGCAACATCGCAAATTCACAATCTTTTGGTTGATAACCCCCTTAGCCTGAACAACTCAACTCCTATGTTTGTCGTTTGAATCCCCAAATGTGTGGCTATTGAGAAACTGGTATGTCTCTAATTTTCTTTTTCCTTTTCTTTTTTTGTTTTTTTGGTATTGTTTGAACCAACAGGCGAGCATTAAAGTCCTTGTTTTGCAGAAATTGTAAGCGTCAAAGTGATCACTGTGTTGTCTTTGTTTTGCAGATTATACATATTTTTTGAGAGGAACAAAGATTAAATTCTGAATCAATTGGAAATGCAATTTGATTTTTGAAGTTCTTTGGCTCCAAAATCAGGTTCTATTGTTCCTACACTGTTTATTTTTATTGTTGAATTTAAGTAGTGAGATTATTGTTATATGTGTGTTGTTCTATTTGAAGTTGTGGTTTCTAAATCTAGATTATGTCTTCTAAAAGAAAATATGAGTCGGGATGTGAAAAACGGAAACGGAAGAAAAGAATTGATGAACTAATTCAATCCCAGAAAGGAGCCATGGATAAATTTTTCACTAAAGGACTACAAGTACCTGAAAAGAAAAATACTACTGATGTTGGTACTTCTAATGTTGATAATGCCAATGATAATGATCCTAATATAAATGATAATGTGGATTTAGATGATTCTACAACTGATGATTTGCTTGGAAATGAAAAAATTGCTTTAGAAGATGATGTTATGCCTTCTAATGTTGCATATGCTAGTGATCTAGATGTGTTTGATAATACTAAATATCATAAATTTGATATATTTGACCCAAGAAATTGGGATGCTTTAGATTCTCATATGGTTGATATGTTAGCAATAAAAGGTCCTAAGAGAGACTTGTCTATTGTAAAAGGTGTTAAAAATAAAATGGGGAGGCAGTTTTCTTCTTCATTCTACACTAGAATTTTACCAAATGGGGAAAAATGTGATAGAGATTGGCTTGTTTATTCAAAAGAACTTGATAAAGTTTTTTGTTTTTGTTGTAAATTATTTAGGAAAGGATGTGGTAAAGGTCAATTAGCAAATGAAGGTTTTAGTGATTGGGCACATCTTTGTATTAGAATTAAAGAACATGAAACTAGTATGGAACATATTCAAAATATGGCTACATGGTATGAATTGAGATTAAGATTTAAGAAAAACACAACTATTGACAAAATCGCTCAAAAACAACTTGAGAAAGAGAAAGAACACTGGAAAAATGTTTTGTTAAGAATTATTTCAATTGTGAAGTTTCTTGGAAAGCACAATCTTGCATTTCGTGGTAGTAATGAAAAATTGTATCAAAATAGCAATGGAAATTTCTTGGGGTTAGTTGAAATGTTAGTTGACTTTGATCCTATTATGCAAGAGCATGTCCGTCGTATTACTAGTGATGATATTCATATCCATTACCTTGGTCATAATATTCAAAATGAGTTGATTCTTTTGCTTGCTTCAGCAATTAAATCTGAAATTGTTAGAAAAATAAAAGATGCTAAGTATTTTTCTGTTATACTTGATTGTACCCCTGATGTGAGCCACCAAGAACAAATGTCTTTAATTTTAAGGTATGTTGATATTTCTTCTAATCATGTTAGTATAGAAGAATCATTTTTAGGATTTTTAAATGTAAATGACACAACTGGGCAAGGTCTTTTTAATGTATTGTTGGCTGAATTAAGTGCTATTGAACTTGATATAGATGATGTGCGTGGACAGAGCTATGATAATGGCTCAAATATGAAAGGAAAAAATCATGGAGTGCAAAAACGACTTTTAGATTTGAATCCTAGAGCTTTTTACACTCCTTGTGGTGCTCATAGTCTTAATTTAATATTGTGTGATATGGCTAATAATTCTGGAAAAGCTAGGGATTTTTTTGGTGTAATCCAACGTATTTACACTATATTTGCAAATTCAACAAAAAGATGGCAGGTTTTAAAGAATAATGTGAAAGAGTTAACTCCTAAGTCATTGTCTTTTACTCGTTGGGAGAGTCGTGTTGATAGCGTAAAGGCCATTAGATTTCAAATTTCGGATATAAGAGAAGCTTTACTTGAAGTTGCTGAAATTGATAATGATTCTAAAATAAGAAGCGAAGCTAAATCTTTAGCTAATAATGAGCTTGGTGATTTTGAATTTATTGTATCCCTTGTCATTTGGTATGATTTATTATATGCTGTTAATTTAGTTAGTAAAAAATTACAATCAAAAGATATGCTTGTCTCTTTTGCCTTAGAAAATGTAAAAAGTTTGATTTCATTTTTTAAACAATATAGAGAAAATGGCTTTTCTAATGCTCTTGAAGTTGCTCAAAAGCTTGCCACTGATTTAAACATTGATCCAAGTTTTCCTCAAAAGCGCCAAATTAGAAGGAAAAAACAATTTGATGAGAATATAGATGAGGAAAGTCCACAATGTGCCGAAGAGTGTTTTAGAATTAATTATTTTAATTGCATAATTGATCAAGCAATTGTCTCATTTGAGAAGAGATTTGAACAATATGAAAAATATGAAAATATGTTTGGTTTTCTATTTTCCTCTGATAAATTGTACTCATTAGATGATTCAAGTTTAAAGTCTTGTTGTGATCATTTGGAAGATGCACTTAAAAATGATGATAAATGTGATATTCATGGTTATGATTTATATATAGAATTGAAGATGCTCAAAGAATTTTTAAGTGATGAAAAGTTAGGGGCTTTTGATATTTTAAATTTTTTGAAAAGAGTTGATTGTTTTCCAAATGCAATTATTGCATATAGAATAATGCTAACCATTCCTATTACAGTTGCATCAGCTGAAAGAAGTTTTTCAAAATTAAAGTTGCTTAAATCTTATTTGCGCAGTTCAATGTCCCAGGAGAGGCTTAATGGACTAGCTTTGGTGGCAATCGAGAATGAGATTTTGGATAAAATTTCATATGAAAATTTGATAGACGAATTTGCTTCAAAAAATGCTAGAAGGACGAGACTCTTTACATGAAACATTTGTTAGAATAGTAAACTTTATTGTTTTAGTTTTAGTTTAAAAATATTATATCTTATTTATTAATAAAATATTAATATATTATTATATAGGGGCCTCGTTTTAATTTTGCTCCGGGCCTAAAAAAATGTCCGAGACGGCCCTGTTTAGGTGGCTGGGGTTTTCTTCTTTCTTGTTGAGCTTGGCCGAAAATGGAGGTCCGGCGAAGATGCAGATGAGGGCGCCGGAGGGAGCTCACTGTTGACAGGGTGAATGGAAATGGAAGCTTGGTCGGAATCTGGGATTGCAGAAGGGAGGTGGAGACCGCGGCTCTAGGAGTTGAAGACGGGGTTCGCCGGAGATGGCAGCTTTCGCCGTGGATGAGGTTAATTGACCGGCAGAGGCTACGGGCGACGAGGATGATGTTGGTGAGCCTTCTGGAGCTTGCTGTGAAGTTGAGGAGGATGGCAGAGTTGGAGATGGGTGGGCACAGAGGTGGAGGTCGGAGCTTTGTTCGCTGGCGATTGGAGGTGAAGAACGCCGGAGTATAGACTTGAGAAGGGAGTAGCTGCGGCTGCCGGAAATGGGGGTTGGTGTGGTTGTGATGCTCGCCGGATATGGTGGTGGGAACTTGCCTGGAATGGAGGTTGTCCAGAGCTGAGGATGATGACCTAAGATGGATAGCCGGTGTTGGAACGGAAAGACGCCGGATATGGAGGAATAGGGCGGAGCTGCTGGTGTGGTGGAGGTGGTTCGACTTGCCGGAGAAGATGAAGTGGAGACTGCCGGGGCTGGGTTGGAGACGATGACAGGAGCATTGGTGATGGTGCGGCTGGCCGGATCTGGAATGACGACGATGGGGATGACTGGTCGGAGCCCGAGGTGCTCGCCGGAAGGGGTGATCGGTGCTGGGACGGAAGAGGGGGCGCGTCCAGCATCTGTTGGAGTCTGAATCGGCGTGGGCCGGAGAAGACGACGACGGCAGGAAGACCGAGATGGTGGCGAAACTGGACTGGAGCAGGCGGCAATGAGGATGATGACCGGAGTTTGCAGCTGGCTGGAGGTGGTGACGAGGCTGACGAAGTGGGTAGTTGGAGAAGAAAGGCGTAACTCCATCTGATTTCGTATGTCCTGTAGCAAATTGAATTTGGAAATGAACCAATTCAGGTGGGGCCCACAGCCATTCAGCCATTCAATTTCTTTTTTTTTTTTTAATTTTTGATTCTTTCTTTCTTTTTTTAATTATTATTATTTTTTTTATATGTATGTATATAGGTATATAAATTAAAACTATACATATAATATATATTAAATTTTTCTTTGTTTTGGAATTTTTCGAACATAAATGTAATAAAATTTTTTTGTATTTTTCAATACCAACTTATTTTTTTACAAACTTGCATAATTCTGTCAAATTCAACTGCTTTCTTATTTAAATAAGACCGGAATGCGGTCTAATGCCCATGTTTAGACACGAAAATAGATTGAAAATAATCGTCAATTTTGGCCATTATCACACTACCATCAGGATTATGTTTAACTTTGAAGATTCACTTGCATCCAATAGGCCTCTTACCTGTAGGTAAATCAGATATCTCTCAAGTTCCATTTCTTTCTAGTGCATCCAACTCAGCCCGTACAGCCTCATCCCAATGAGGTACATCATGAGCTTCCTCGAAAGAACTTGGAACAAAATCAAGGTCCATAACAAACCACAATAATAATCATCATATCTAGCCGGTCTCCTCACTTGTCTGTGAGGTCACACTGGTCTAGCAGTATGTTCATTTGTGCCAGAAGAGGATGAAGGATCTTGTTCCATAGGAGATGAAATAGGAGAAGAGGAGACATCTCTAGATGCTTCCTCAAAGGTATGAGATGTCTCTGTCTCAGTAGGAGACACGGAAGAGTTCACAGGTATGGTATTTCTCAAAGGCTCAGTGGGAGCCAAAGGAGATGGCTCTCTAGTTTTAGGTACAGTGGGTACATCAATAGAATATATTAGAGGCTGAGCTGCAGTGGGCAACTCAGAGATTGTATATGGTGAAGATGTGACTGTAATGGCCGATGGAGAAGGAATAGCAGAAATAGGTTTTCCAGAGACCTTAAAAGGGAAGGAGGTGTCAAAGAATACCACATCTCTGGAAACATGGATTTTCTTAGTCTCAAGGTCAAGAACTCTATAACCCTTTTGATGTGGAGCTACCCCCAGATAGACTCCTTTCAAGCCCCTAGGATCAAGTTTGCCAACATGAGAGGGTATTTTCATATAACAAAGGCAGCCAAAGGTATGAAGCATTGTGGAATCTGGTTTTTTGTTAAGTAGGATTTCATGGGGTGATTTCCAATTTAAGACATGTGTAGGAAGTCTATTGATGATGTAGCTGAGGCAAGTAGGGCATCCCCCAATAGATCTTTGGAACTCCAGAAGTAATAAGAAGGCTCCTAGTCACTTGTATAAGATGTTGATGCTTTCTTTCTACCCTCCCGTTTTGTTGAGGTGTATATATGCAAGAAGTTTGATGGATGATCCCAAGGTTTTGAAAAAATGATCGACATTTGCTATTGTAAAACTCAGATCCATTGTCAAATCTTAAGATTTTGACAGTAGCATTATACTAGTTTTTGATATGAGAAAAGAATTGAGACAAAATGCAAACGTATCAGATTTATGAGCAAGAAGATACAACCATGTAAGCCTAGAAGTGTCATCAACAATAGTCAACATAAATCTAAAATGAGATGTATCAGAGGGAGTAAAAGGTCCCCACAAATCACAATGAATAAGATCAAACACATTACTAGCATTGGATGTACTGGAATGAAAAGGAAGTCTGTGGATTTTAGAGGTATGACAGACATCACAAGGAAAATCAATGCTAAAATCTGATACAATACCAAGGTGAGACATGACCTTAGCTGAGGGATGTCCTAGTTTACAGTGCCAAACAAAAGTAGAATCATTACTACTGCTAATAATAGGTTCACAGAATCAACAGTAGAATGTAAAGAATAAATCTGACTTGCTTTACACCTAGTGGTGTAAAGTTTATTTAATAGACTTCCTGCAAGTAAATTTCTTCTAGAAGTGCTGCTAAGGCTCAATAAGAAAACATAATCCATAATAGTTTTAAAAGTAATTGTACAAAAGACATTATGAATTTAAAGATGATTTTTATTAGCTAAAGATAAAACTTGAAATCCCATCGCAATGCGTGCACGTGTTCATCACTACTCACCTCCAAATCCTGAAAAGAGAAAAGAAAAAACACACACACAACTCGGTATAAACTGGTAAGTTAACCACAGTTGCACAAGGACAAAGAAACGGCACATCCGCAATATTAACATATACCAATATGAAGGCGAATTAGTATTGACGAGGACACCTTAACCCCATAATCCGCATAAACCGCATAGTCCGCATAATCCGCAAGTCTCTGTCTAAACCTATAGCACCGGTGCCCTAACCTAGGGCCGCATGCGAGGTTAGGGGTTTAGACCCACAATACCGCATATTCAAAGGTTCCTTAACCTAGATTTAATTTAATTTTTTGACAGAGGGGGCGAGTTTCGTCGCTGTAGACCCGTTATGGTACCCCTCAACCGCACAATTCGCATAATCCGGATAGGAGTATCAACTCGTCAATACTAATTTGTCCACAGAAGGAAAATAAATATATTTTTACCAGAACCGAATTAAATAAAAATAAAAAAAAAAACACCAATGTTAAATCGCTCCCTTAAACAGTCGAGAAAAAGCAGCCGCCTTATACTGGGAAGATTCGCACAAAGCAGATAGAGAAAAAAAATGGACTCGACACTACTACAATTACAAACTATTTACCAGCAAGGTTCTACGCTAACACGACAGTTATGAAATTAGCATCTGCAAACCTATAGTTGATTTATTCAAGGCTGACTATGTGAGCAGAGAAAAGACAATATAGGTTCCAATTTGCCTGTAATTGTGGACATGTACGCATATATGTATATAAAAAAAAAAATTGTGGGAACATATTTTTTTTATTAGACTACCAGAAACCTCCGCCCACAACTTTTGACTCCATAAACTTCACCAGGGAAATTGAATTTGCCCAATACCTTCCATGACACCAGCAACGGAATTTAAATTTCATGTCTCTGCTAAGCTACTTATCAATATATATAACCATATAATCACAGAGAACATTCTACAGACACCGATCAGTTATGAGACAGAAGATTCTTGAACGAATATAGGAACAAGCGGATTAACTTACTATGATGAAAAATAATCATTAGACGAGAGATGCACAGGAAACGATTGAGCATCCATCAACTCTACTAGAGACCAGTCGCCTCCACCCCAGAGAAATATTTTTGGGTTGGTCTTAGGGTTGTAGGGTTTTAAATTCCTAGTTATAAGATACTGGACGGTAAGTATGGAATTCATTATTTATGAGAATAAATCAATCCCAATATTCATGGGATTTAATCTCTTATTATTATTATTATTATTATTATTATTATTATTATTATTACACTATTTTTACGGGTATCACAATCTACCCTCCTTAAGAATCGACTTCGTCCTCGAAGTTACTTAACGTCTAAATATAGAGATTGCATGTAAGTGTTCAAAGAAATGCATGTGACTTTTGATAATGCACGATACAAAGATAGTGTGGTATCTCGACACATCCTAAAGTGGGGCACTCATAGGATTGTTACATCCTCATCCGCTTAGGATTATAGTTATGTCCTCATAACTTCTTAAAGGGGCATCTTGGGAGAGGAGTGACTATCTTAGCAAATTATGGTCTATGTATAAAGTTAGGCTCAATGATAAAGAATGAGGTCTATGTTGAATACGAGAAGTTAGGTCTACCCTTAAGAATAAGTTAAGCATTAGCACACCAATTGTGCAACCAAGTCAAGAATAAGAACTCAATCAAGAATAAGAATTTGCTAACTTAGAAGAGTTAGTTCATAGCTAAAGAATAATCTATGTTAAAAAACACAAGCAAACAGAGACGCTAAATATTCAATCAAGCAAGGAAATGAAGTGAATGCAAGTCCTATAAATTCGAATTAAGGGATTCACAAATATAATTAATTGAATGCACATGTATGTATATGACCCATCCCCAAGTTTGAAAAATAATTTGATGCATGATTTTAAAAAAGAAAATATTTTTATGCAGGAGAGAACTTTGATGGATTTCTAGAAACAAAAATAATGGTACTATAATAATCAGTTTTTTTTTTTTAAATCAAATATTCTTAGAGGTTTGAAAATAATACATAGCTTTTATAGAAATAAGGCTAAGCATATCTATATACTCTTAAAAATAGTGGCTCGAAAGAACCGAACCGCTCTGATACCACTCTGTAACACCGCGGCCCGCTATGGAGCCGGAGGTGCCTTCGAGCTTCTTCCGGGATTGAAGTCTGGCCCCACAGGTCAACAGAACTCTTCCAGTGCGCTTTGGCCTCACTTGCGCACACCCTAGGAGACTTCCCAGGAGGTCACCCATCCTTAAGCTTACTCCACAGCAAGCACGCTTAACTGTGGAGTTCTTATGGGATGGTCACCAGAAAAGAAAGGTGCACCTTGTTGACATGAGTAGATTTTTCAATCCTTTTAAGCTATTCTCCCATACACTCTCACGGGGTATTACAATCTCCCCCACTTGAAAACGCAACGTCCTCGTTGTGCCTCAATCGCCTAATCAAAATCCCTCAGGATCTTTGCCCCGTCTCAAAGTCCCTCAGGATCTTTGCCCCGCTAGACGCCTGACTGGTATTCCCAGCCTGATACCACTTTTTAACACCCCCAAATTTAAAACGCCAAAAAAATGGGGATGCTACCGCCACATCTCTTGGATAGAATACTATAACGCACGAATCAACCAAGAGATGCTAAGGCTCTAATAAGAAAACATAACCATAATAGTTGTAACGGCCCGAATATTTTGTACCCCAAATAAACAAATTAAAATTGTTTTGAACTACGTAATGACTTGATCCCTTCACGGGGTACGTAGGCAACTTGGAATTTCAATTCTGAGTTCAATCAAATAATAACAAACAACAACACACAATAATACAATCGCTTGATCAAACAATTCCCGAACTCGCGAGATGATAAAGCACAACTTCAAGGACGAAGTTGATTCTCAAGGAGGGTAGATTGTAATACCGGTAAATTTTAGGATATAAAATAAGAATTTAATCCAATGAGAAAAGAGGTCTTGTTTCTGAGAACCCGTAAAATCGAAAATGCACGAAAGTCGAAAGACGACGATTTAGGAGCCGACAAACCCAAAAACGACGGACCTAAGATTTCAAACATGAAATCAATTTAAGTCGGAATAAAATTAGGATGGGAATCACAATCCAAAAATATCCCGGAAAGTCGAGCCCGAAAACACGGAAGGATAAAAGCCCGAAAGAGAGGAGGAAAAGACCCGACGGATCGGATCGCACGGACCCGCCCGGACCGAGGTCCTGGTGGAGGCCTCGCGCTGGCCGCGCGGTGTTTGGCCTTCCAGCGCGCCAACACCGCACGGCACCACAGAATGCGGCCATTCACGCGTTTTCGGCGATTTCTTGCCATTATTCGACCCCCCCGACTATGGAAAGTGAATTTGGACGGGGGGAAAGCTTAAGGGACGAATTAGGGTTGATCTCCACCCCATTTTCAGCCTCCCACAGCCTTCCATTCACTCTCAAACTCTCCCAAGCCAAAACACCCTTCCGACGAACTTCCGACGAACTTCCGGCGACTCCCGGCGACCAACGACGACCGTAGGAACATGTAGATCAAGGTTCACAGCCCTTAGATAATTGGTAAGGAGTATCTCAGATTCCCATTCTTGTTTTTCATCTCAAATCCCCAATCTAACTCTCAAATCTTGGATTTGCAAACACGTTCGTGGCCAAAGTCGGGAACTTTGCGTTGCGTAGATCCGTTCGTAGCAACGTTGGACGAGCCGAGCAACCTAGGACAACGAAACACTCAAACACTGTAAGTTGATACCTTTCATATCAATACGGGTGGCTTAGGGGCATCCGATTTAGTGACTTTGTAACGAAACGTAAAAATCGAACCTAAAAACCCTATCTTACGCAATTTCTGAAATCCGGTTAAAACTCATATTTCGAGAGTCCAATCCGAGAAACTCAAAACTAGACTTTTGATCCTAACAAATTAATCTATGTTGTGTAAAAATTTCAGACACTTTCGTCCACGTTTGCTATTTCAAATCGCATCGAACATAAACTGCCTTGTTAAAACTTTTTCGAAAACTCACAGTGAACATGTCCGAACTTGATGAGCGTGTCTCTATATTTTCTAGGCCGAATTGATCTTTGCAATCTAAATGAAAGTTGTAGATAATCATGTATAGTATGTGCATATAAAATTTCGGAATTTTTGGAGTCCATTTGGTATGTCAAAACGTCGATTTTCCGAACTGTGGTAAACCTGAAACCTGACAGTGTATATGTTGTGCAATAAACTCGATTTTTGACATGTTTCTTCAACTTATTTCGAAATCATTAAAACACGAAAGTTGTTCGTTAGGGTGTTTTTGATATACTATGAAAATTTTGGAATTTTCGAACTTGAAATGAATTTTTAAATTAAAAAGGCGTAAACTGTGACGCCAAACGATTTAAAATCGAAGAGATTTGAAATTTCGAAATAAACGGTCGAGACCTTGAAATACGATACATCTATAATTTTGGAAAATCCCGTTACACTAAATCGAAATGATACATGAGATACTTTGGTGGAGGGTGAGTGCTCTGCAGGGTGCCCCTCTAGCCTTTCTCTTCGGGCCTATAATGGACGAGAGAATTTAGATGAGATACCACGCCAAAACGGCATTGAGATACGGCCTACACTCTCGGGATTATCCGTATGGATTTCCCCGAGGCTCCGGAGTGTTTTGGGTATGGCAGATACGGCTGCGGCCGCCGGATGACCGGCTATACAAGAAACTTACGAAACGGCTGCGGCCGCCGGATGACCGGCTACACTAAATACTGAGAAATGGTGACGTAACGGGGGAAAAATAAAAGACTTAAATTCTTTTATGTATTTACTTATTATTTCATGTCTTTAAATTATGCATTTGAATTTATGTCTTAAATCTTATCACATGTTAGATTATTATTTATGAATTTAAATGCATGTCCAAGTATACAATTAAATTATTAATTTTAGATTGGTAAAAGAATTGTTGTATGCATGTTTAGGAGAAAATTTAATTATTGAATTAACCCCTTTATTGCTATGTTAGGAACGACTTACTCAGTATTTTATAATACTGATAAAATTGTTGTTTTCCTCTTTCTTTCAGAGTACGGAGATAATGCATAGCATGTGCATTGGGGGATGGAATTATTAAACATTGTTTTATCGCTTTTTATGATACTTGCATATCGGGCATGTAAATCCCGAGTTTTGGCCATGTCGGCCCACTTTACATTTTCCGCTGCGATATATTATTATTAATATTATTATGTGTGTGGATGAGACTTATTATATTTTTAAAAAAATTCCGGACTTGTTTTTAAAACTCTTTGCAATACCTATAGCCTTGCATCTCTTTAGCAAGCTCGAAGAACCCGTGTCTTGCTAGGGAGGTGTGGCGGTGCATCCCGGACTGGGTTATCAAATCCGGGGTGTTACAATAGTTTCAAAAGTAATTGTACAAAAGGCATCATGAATTTAAAGATGATTTTTATTAGCTAAAGATAAAACTTGAAATCCCATCCCAATGCATGCACGTGCTCATCACTACTTACTTCCAAATCCTTAAAAGAGAAAAGAAAAAACGCACACAACTCAGTATAAACTGGTAAGTTAACCATAGTTCCATAAGGACAAAGAAACGACACATCCACAATATTAACATATTCAATATGAAGGCGAATTAGTATTGACGAGGACACCCTTAACCGCATACTCCGTATAAACCGCATAGTCCGCATAATCCGCAAGTCTGTCTAAACCTATAGCACTGGTGTAACACCCCGAATTTGATCACCCAGGCCGGGATGCCACCGCCACACCTCCCAAGCAAGACACGACTTCATTCGAGCTCACTTGAGAGATGCAAGGCTAATGGTATTTCAAAAATAATTTAAAAAAAACCAAGTCCGGAAGTACTTATATAAAATAATAATCATCCACGTACGATAGTAAATAAGTTTGTGCAGCGGAAATAAAATATAGGGCCGACATGGCCAAAAACACGGGTTAACAAGCCCGTATGCAGTCATATGAAATAATAACATAAATGTCCAAAATAAAACCCCCCGGATGCATGCTCATGCTTCGTACTCTGTAATAGAAAAACATGAAACAACATTTATCAGTATTAAGGAATACTGAGTAAGATAATCCCTAACATAGCAATAAAGGGGTTTTAAAATTTAATAATTTAAAATCCATTTTAAGCATGCATATTTAGACAATAATATAATTCATAATTTCTCATAATCGATTAAATTTAAAAATGATAATTTTAGGCATAGGCATAAATTTAAAGACATAATTAAAAATGCGTGAGTAACGACATAAATAAATAAATAAAAATTCAAGTCTTTTAAATTTTCCATGTTAACTAAGAAGAGGACGCCACAACCAATTTCTCAAGTATCACGTTTCTCATATATCAAGTTTCGGAAAATTGCCGAAGCAACCCGCTTATCAAATTTCGGAAACTACCGAAGCACTCCGCTTATCACGCCATACACAGTACCACTCTAGAGCCTCGAGTAACCCATTCGGATACACCCGAGAGTGTAGACTAATTTCACAATGGTCGTTTTGGCACAATTTCACAATATATCACATTTCGTCCACTCGGGCACGAATTTCAAGATAGAGGGGCACCCTTCAGAGCACTCACCCTCTACTTACGTGGAGATCTAGCTCAGCCTAGATTAACGGGATTTTAAAAAAAATGTTTTATTGTTTAGACATATCTCACGAATCATGTGTTTCTCAAAAGTCGAGTTTTTCAACATGTCAACCAAGCCATTGCCACAGTTTACGCCATCTCAGTTCAAAAATTCATTTCAAAAGCAATCGACTTGAAATTTTTGCAGTAGCTCAAAAACACGCTAACGAACAACTTTCATGTTTTATGTTTTACGAAATTAGGTGAGGAAACAAGTGAAATTTCACAATCTTTGCAAGACATAAAATCTTCCAACTTTTCTAACACAGTGCACTGATTTTCAAAAGAGTTTTTGACATAGCAAACGACCTCCAAAACTTATGAAATTTTACAGGCACTTAAAAGACACCAAAAAATAAACATTAGAGGCATTTTATGCAAAATTATTACAGATTAAGTCAGATTAATTCAATAAGTTCAGACTCGAAATCTGTCAACTTTTTCTTCAAAGACACAGTATGTTCAAATCGGGTTTTGACTATCCAAACATTAATGAAAATGCACGAAATTTTACAGGCATGATCCTAAGACAATTATCTACAACTTTTATCTTTACAGGCACGAAATTTATGGCTCATTTGAGTTGTTCAAATAAGTCACTAATTCGTGGTAACATGTATTTATTCTTCACTGTAATCTCGTTGAGGCCTCTTTAATCAACAAAGAGCCTCATATCAATGTCTATCCCTCGTACAACCAGTACACGTGCTCCCTATGGGGATGTACCGAGATGAATGGATCATTTTTCTAAAATGTCATCGAGTCGTTCTTTCAATTCTTTTGTTTCAGCCAGTGCCATACCGCTTTTGATACAAGTTTCGTACCTAGAATTAAGTCGATCGTGAATTCATTCTCTGTTGTTGCAGATTTTGGACATAACAAAGATAAAGGGGGTTCCCTTTTGTTATTAGTGTTGCCAATTGCATTGTTGCATGGCTGAAATAACCTTCATTGTTGGTCCTCTTTGCTCCACATAGCATGAAATTTGTTGTTTATTCGGTCCAATCATTGTTATGTTTTGTTGGGCATAATAAATGGTGGCTTGATTTTGAGTGAGCCAATCCATCCTCAAGATAACATCAGACTTCTTTTTTTTTTTAAGTCAAGTTCTATGAGATCAGTGGTAAACTCAACTTCATAAACCCAAATCTTTTGTTCCAGAGCCAAGTTTCGAATGTGCTCTAGCGCGGAGCGTGAAAGTGGCTTGGCATTTGAGCGTTGACTATTTTTTATTGAAATTGAGCTTACATCTTTGTTCGAAACTTTTCACTGAATTAGAAAATAAAACTTTCTCGTAATGTTTTCAGCAGTTAACAATTGCTCCATTGGGTAAGGAATTCCTAAATCTATCTCTTGGGGTTTATCGAGTTCTAACTCGGGCCATCTTCTACGAGATATATAAACAAACATGTAGCTCCCAAACAAAATACGAATTTTGGAATCTTTGACTTCGAAAGCACCTTCGGCCAGGTCATCAACATCTTCGAGGTCATCTGTGATGACTACGTTCAGCCTTCCCTGGTTAGGTCTACCCTGGTTCTGTGGAGCTCTATTGACTGCTCTCGGATTCGTAGGGAAAGATGTTCATTGCATTTGATTTCCTTTGTTGTTTTGAGGATTTTTTTGCATTTATGGGCATTGTTCATCTTTTCGTAAATCAGGCCGAAATTTGTTAGGATCAAGCCTCAAACGACAATTTATGGCCATACACTCCTTCAAGTCGCAACGTTGCTCGCCTTGGGGTATTGGCGAGTTGAATGCCTCTTTTTGCTTTGGTTATATGGGGCGGGTATGATTCCCTGTACTAGGTTGGACAGGGTACCTTATTATGTTGTTTTGTTGGAAATTTCTTATTTGATGGTTATCCTTGACTTTCTCGACAGTTATAGTTTGATCTTATACTTTTCGTAAACTTGTGAATTAATTCCCACCGAGCGTTTTTCGCATATACTTGTTTGAAGCAAGCGCAAACCTTTGGGCCTTGGTCTGATCCATTGCTACCAGGTTTGGAGCAAATCTCAAGAGTTCATTAATTTTAGCACAGTACTCTTGTACGGATTGACTACCTTGTTGAAGAGTAACAAACTTTTCATATTTGGTTGTTCTTTTTTTTTTTTATACGCTGAGTGGGTAAAATTGTTCCCTCAAACTTTTTGAAATTCCTCCCGAGTAACTTGGCGGTCTTATTGTGACCTTTACCAAGTATTCATCATTATTGTCGGGAAGAATGTAGCTACTTCCGTTTTACGTTATTCAGGGCATTCTACTACCTCGAGTAGCTTTTCGAATAGCTCAATCAATCATTCTAGTTTAGTTGGGTTCTCTTGGATGTTATATCGAGGTGTTGGGATATAATCTCCATGTGTTTCTTCCTAACTTTTTAATTTCTCCATTTGTTTTTTAAACCACTGCTCTAAGAGTGAACAGTAACTACTCTATCTATTTCTGACGGTCGTTTTTATCGGCCATATTAATGTTAACAATCCCCCAGTATTAGTCTAGAGGTTAGTGAGTCAAAGAGATATATCACACATCTTCAGTACTCAAAAGAAAGAGACACGCTGCAAAATCATCGGTATTTTCCTTAACAAGCTGAAACTGACACATGAGTATAGAATCTCAAGGCCTAACAAAAACCTTTTAAATTTAATAGTTGCTATAAGCATGATAATTTAATATATTATTGGGTTTCGAAAATATTTAATTTCTTTAGGGTTCTCTACCCCGAGGTATCAATTTCTAGCAATATGTCTAACTTTTCCATACTAGTAGCATTCCCAAATTTTCTGTGATGAAAGAGGTTTACCAGGGAATTCTTTACAATTTAATATCTCATTCCTTTTTGCAAGGAATTGATTATTTCCTTATGTTCGATTGCCAAGCCTTCTGGGTATAGGCTCTACCTCTAATCTCTGTATTTCTTTCTTTTTATGAGTCATCTCCTCTTGGACACCTCTTTTAAAAATATTGCTCTTCGATTACAATCTTTCTTAAATTATTTATCTCCCAACTATCAAACAATATTACCATGGATACATTGCAATTACCAAACATAATACTACATGAGTTGTGCCTAATGCAATTGTGCATAGTGTCCCGTCCCCAAATAAGTAAAAATTCTCTTTACACTACGAAAAAATGTTTTTAAAAAAATTTCAGTAGGATTCTTACTCTATAGATAAAGATTAGACTCCAAAATGATTTTTGTTTTTGACTCCGCTCTGATACCACCTTGTAACACCCCCGTTTTCCCTCTGAGAATTACAACGAAAGTTACCATTGGAAATTCGGGGTTGTTACCGCCACACTTTTAATTAAGCTCGCTTTGGCCTTGCCTCGGCTAACTTAATTAAAAGTGCTAAGGCTAATTTAAATTTAAGTCTAAACATACTTTAAACCGAGTTATTATTTCTCAATAATTATACTTTAAAATAATATAATACAGTTTTGCAAAATATAGCGATTAAGGCTTGCCGCCGCCAAAACTATTTTTCATATTAACTAAACTTTAAAAAAGAAAATAAATATATATATATACATATAGAAATAAGACTTTTACTAACTAGTTTGCGAAAGCACGGTTAACTAAGTTTAAAAGAATATATTTTAATCGGGAAAATATCAGCGTTTACAAAATATGGTAACTACGATTTACTATTCAAAAGATAAGTCTATGGCCAATAAAACATGATTTAAAATAACCAGTTTAAAAGTAATACTGACACCCGTGCCCGTGCCCATGCCTCTTAGTGGGGTCCACATATGCAAAATCCTGTAAAAAGATGTAAGTAAAGTTTATCAGCTCACCGGCTGAGCAAGTAAATTCTTGTCCCTTGGAGAAAAGCAATTTAATATTACTCAACAGTAAATGGCATGTCAAACCCTTAAAACTGTTCAATCCACATGTAGCTCGACTATGACTCTACACCCGGGGTATCTCATAGGACCTAGCATGCTCACATAGTAACCGAAGTCAAACTATGGTATACAAGGATGGCCCTACCTTGCATCTAGAAAAACTGATTGTGAGATCCTTGGCCCAAACACAATCCTTTTCATGGGGATCCCTTGGATATATAGCCCATTGTAACACCCCGGTTTTGGTAACCCATGCCGGGATGCCACCGCCACACCTCCCTAGCAAGACACGGTTTCTCCGAGCTCACTAAAGAGATGCAAGGCTATGGTTTTTCAGAATTTAAAAATATTCAAACAGCCCATTCATATATAATTTAAAGATAATACATCAAAGTTGCAGCGGAATTTAAATATAAGGCCAACATGGCCAAAATACGGGTTAAACAGGCCCGTTCATGCAAGTCGTAATTAAACGCAGGGATTTAAAATAAAGATTTCCCTTAATGTTCCCATGTATGCATATGACGATGCATATTCTTCAACTCTGAAAGAAAAAAGAGGATAAATGGTTTGGGTCAGCAAAAACGCGCTGAGTAAGTTAACACATAGCATGGGTTAGGGGTTTCAAAGCCTTTAATTAAATTTAATAAAAAGATGTTTTGAGCTTTTAAAAATTCTTCCCGATATGCCACCATCTCAACAATATTTAATTTAGCCGGCAATCCGGCGGCCGCAGCCAATTTCATAAAAACTAAGCTTTTTAATATATTTCCCGTTACGCCATCATCTCAACAATATATCATTTAGCCGGTGATCCGGCGGCCGCAGCCAATATCAAAAGTATCATTTAGCCGGTGATCCGGCGGCCTCAGCCAATTTCAAAAGTATCATTTAGCCGGTGATCCGGCGGCCTCAGCCAATTTCAAAAATATCATTTCTCATGTTTCAAGTTTATATTTCAATCTCCATTCGGCAAGCATTATATTTCAATTGCCTTTCGGCAAGCAAGATATTTCAATTGCCTTTCGGCAAGCAAGATATTTCAATTGCCTTTCGGCAAGCAAGATATTTCAATTGCCTT
Source organism: Hygrophila difformis (assembly GCA_030278955.1). Taxonomy (NCBI): domain Eukaryota; kingdom Viridiplantae; phylum Streptophyta; class Magnoliopsida; order Lamiales; family Acanthaceae; genus Hygrophila; species Hygrophila difformis. Next base: position 36,470,863 of record JAOANR010000003.1, on the reverse strand, counting down.
TCGGCAAGCAAGATATTTCAATTGCCTTTCGGCAAGCAAGATATTTCAATTGCCTTTCGGCAAGCAAGATATTTCAATTGCCTTTCGGCAAGCAAGATATTTCAATTGTATTTTATCTCAAAGGGATTCCCAATCATTTAAACCTTAAAGGCTAATTTCATGTTTCGACAAGATTTCAAGATCTAGAGGGGCACTCTATCGAGCACTCACCCTCTACATAGGTCACACTCGTCCGTATAGGCACGATGCGAAGAGCTAGAGGGGCACTCTATCGAGCACTCACCCCCTACGTCGATTAAGTATCTCATGTGTTTTAATTTAGTGTAACGGGATTTTCAAAAGTATAGTTATATCGTGATTCCAACGTCTCGACCGTTTGTTTAGAAATTTCAAAATCTCTTTGATTTAACAATCATTTGGCGTCACAGTTTGCGCCTTTTCGGTCTAAAAATCCATTTCTTAGGCGATTGATCTAAAATTTGCACAGCATCTCAAAAACATCCCAATGAACAACTTTCGTGTTTTAAGTTTTTCGGAAAAACGATGGGAAGCATGTCAAAAATCAAGTTTTCTACTCAAATAGTATGCTGTCAGGATTCAGGTTTGACATCTTTCAAAGATTTGACTTTTTGACATATCAAATGGACTTCAAAAATTCTGAAATTATACAGGCACATACTAGACTTGATTTCCAACAACTTTTGTTTAGATCATGAAGATTGATTCGGCCTAGAAATGATAGGAATAAGCTCATCAAGTTCGGTTATAAAAACTGTCATCCTTTGAAAATTCTTAAAAACGCAGAATATGTCCGACACGATTTGGGGTATCAAAACTTGATGAAAATTTCTGAAATTTTTACACAATATAGATTAAGATCTTTGGATCAAAATCTTAGTTTTGAGTTTTCAGGTTTGAACACTCGAAGTAAGAGTTTTGCTCGTCGAGTTTGATTAAGAAATCTGTCAAGGTTCTTGACTTCGGTACTAACGCAGATCGGATCGGCTCGAGTTCGGAGGCTCAAATCTCAACGAAAAATTCTAAAAACTTACAGTCATATTCCAAACTCATAGATCTACAATTCTTATGTTCAACTCCAATCCTAGATCGGTCTAGATCTAAGGTGAAAATAACCAACAAGTTCGAACGAAAATTCTATCAAGGATTCTAAGATCCAGATTTGATACTCTTCGGTTTTGGGTCGGTTTCAGGTTTCAAATCATCATGAAAAATTATGAAATTTTTACAGAAGCTAGATCTAAGTCTTAGGAACACTTTTCATGTTTTGAGTTTTCTTGTTTGAGCAGCTTTAGAGGTTTGAAAAATTCATACGAAAACGCTGCGTTGAGGGTTTCTCTTGTTGACAGATTTTTATTAATTTCCTTGAGTTGAATCTCTATGTTTGGTTGCATTTTAAGTCACCCAAAACCATAGTAAGGTTAACTTACAGTGGGGATGATGTTTAGGAAGTCACGGGGTCGTCCGGAATCCACGGGATGTCACGAACGAATCTCTTCCACCCGATTTATTCTTCCCTTGGCTCCGATTTGTGTTCGAATACGAAGATTCGTAAGTTAGGATGATGTTTATGATCTTAAAATCATAAGGAAACTTAACTAACATCTTACCAACAATCCAAAGCCTGCAATCCTTGATCTACACACTTCCTTGGTTGGATTTGGTTGCCGGAAACTCGTCGGAAAGTCGCCGGAAGTTCGTCGGAAGAGTGTTTGGCTTTTGGGAGAGTTTTTGGAGAGTTTGGGGTGAATGATTGATGAAAAATGGCTGACAATGGAGGTGGGACTCAATACATAACATCCAAAAGAGGCCTCACCCGTGATAGATCAAGATTCCCACCTTTGGGACCCAAAAAATGGCAAAAAGTCGCCAAAAACACATAATGCCCGACTGCTACAGTAGCATGCTACAGTAGCGTGCTACAGTAGCATGCTACAGTAACTTTTTTTTTTTTTTTTTTTTTTTTAAATTTTTTTTTTTTTATATATATATTAAGATTCTTATCTTAAAAAAAATCATAATGTGGGAATTTTTGTGATCTTGTAAGTCATACATAGCTTCAAAAAGGAATATATTCTTTATTTGAAAATGACAAGATATGATTAATATTCCACCCTACAATTTCAAACCATAGTCAAATTATTCCCAATTATATTATGGCATTCTAGAATAATCCCATAATAAAAAAATATATGGGTAGAATGATTAATCAAGGATATATAGAAAATAGATAATTCTCATTATAATTTAAACATGTAAATATATACATGTATATACATGTGTACATGTTTGGAAAGATTATTTCAAGACCAAGGTATTTATATATGTGTATATAAACTTGTATATGGATTTAAAATATTCTATGAACCATATACTTATTACACTTGATATTGAAATCCATATATTTATTTGAAAAGACAAATATATATATATATATATAATTTTTCAAAGTATGTTTTGTAGAAAATAATATACTAATCTTTAAGCAAATATTTGAACATATAAATATATATAGATTTGATTAAAAATCTACTTAGTGAATTAATCAAAAATATATATTCATATATATATTTCGGGCAATTTCTATGGTATTACAATCTATCCTCCTTAAGAATCAACTTCGTCCCCGAAGTTGCGCGACTTATTGATCGATTGATTGATTGCGATTGTATCATTGTGTTTTGTTGTTTGATATTATTCGACTGAACCCAGAATTGAAATTTCCAAGTTGCCTACGTACCCTGTGAAGGGATCAAGTCATTACGTAGTTCAAAAAGAATTTATTTGGGATACAAAATATTCGAGTTTCGAAATAAATGCTTATGCATTCTTACGGGGTATTACATCCTCCCCCCCTTAAGATTACAGTTATGTCCCCATAACTGCCTACACATCCATGAAGGTTCAAGTATCGTTGCCTAGCACAGGTATATCTTTATTTACCACATTTAACGTCCCATGAGTTCCCCCTTGGTTACTTGTGGCTAGTTAGGTCCAGTGACCAGGTCATCTCTTATGGTTATATTCTTAATATGGGTTCGACATTCTTCCATCCGATGTCCACGTCGACCACATCGGAAGCATGTGTCGGGTTGAGGGCATCCCCTCACCAGATGAGGTTGGTTACAGCTTAGGCATCGGGGCACGTAGCCTTTACGGGTGAAAATCCTTCTATTATTGCCTCCATCGTTGCCTTGGGCTGGTCCATTTGGGCCTTTGCGAAGGTTATTCCTACCCGAGTCATAATCAGCTCCGCGGTCCTTACCTCTCTTGTCTTGTCCTTGGGGACCTTGGCTAGACTCACCTATCGCCGTCCGCTTCAATCCCTGAACTCGTGCAACTGCTACCGCGCGATCATAAACGGCTTGCGGGTCAGAGTAGTGCACACCCGTGATCACTTCCCTAATAGCCAGGTTTAACCCCGTCTCAAATTTCTGAGCCTTGTCGGAGTCAGTTGGTACTAGCCTTGTAGCAAATCGTACTAGCTCCTTGAATTTGGTGTAATACTCTTGCACTGTCTGTGCGCCTTGCCTTAGGTTGATGAATTCCTCGTACTTCGCCGCTTTTGTGCTTAACGGGTAGAACCTCTCCCTTAGAACTTCTTTAAAATCTTCCCAAGTGTAGGCTTTCTCGTCTTCCACTAATTTCCTCTGGAGGTTTTGCCACCACTCATCGGCTTCACCTCCTAGGTAGTAAGTTGCTGCATGTATCTTTTCCTCATTAGGGCATTTGATAGCGTTTAAGAGTTTATCGAACGTACGGATCCACTCCTCTAGCTCGGCGGGATCCTCCTGCCCATCGTAGCGTGGTGGTTGATAGGGATTCACCAACGCTAGATAGTTGGGTTGAGCTACGGGTGGAGGTACTGTTGGTGTCCTATGCACCTCGGCATTTCCTAATGCTACTAGGACTTCCTCCATAGTCCTTAGACGTTCTTCCATGTTGTTGGGCGAGTTGGGGAGGTTAGCGTCAGTGCCATTTGGACTAACTTTCCTCGGCTTTCTCCTAGGTGCCATTTCTGTTATAGAAGCACGCGAAGATGAGTTTCTAAGTGATTAAGATCTAGGACTAAGGCAAAGTTAGTCTTTAGCAAGCGCTCCTAAGTCAAGATCATGTCGAGTTCTAAGGTAGGAGTGTTTCTTATTACCGATAATTCACATAAAAAGGGTTAGTGTATTTATGTATGCATATGCATATGTGATCCCCCCAAAAAAAAAATTTTATGCATGCCTTTATTTATCCATGGGTTAAAAAAATAAATTTATTCCATGGATAGATTAAAATAAGGATAAAAGGTTTGGGCCACTATATTGGGCCGAAAGAAATAAATTATTTGGGCTTTAAATAAAAACAAGGTTATTGGGCCCAAAATAATTTCTTGGGCTTCTAAAAAAAATTTTGGGCTAAAAATTTGGGCTTTAACTTCAAAATAATAATTGGGCTCTTTGAAATATAATAGCTTCAAAATAATCCGGGCTCTGATACCAACTTTGGTATCAGATATTTTCTTTAAAATAAATAGCTTTAAAATAGTCTGGGCTCTGATACCAACTTGTAACACCCCGGTTTTGGTAACCCATGCCGGGATGCCACCGCCACACCTCCCTAGCAAGACACGGTTTCTCCGAGCTCACTAAAGAGATGCAAGGCTATGGTTTTTCAGAATTTAAAAATATTCAAACAGCCCATTCATATATAATTTAAAGATAATACATCAAAGTTGCAGCGGAATTTAAATATAAGGCCAACATGGCCAAAATACGGGTTAAACAGGCCCGTTCATGCAAGTCGTAATTAAACGCAGGGATTTAAAATAAAGATTTCCCTTAATGTTCCCATGTATGCATATGACGATGCATATTCTTCAACTCTGAAAGAAAAAAGAGGATAAATGGTTTGGGTCAGCAAAAACGCGCTGAGTAAGTTAACACATAGCATGGGTTAGGGGTTTCAAAGCCTTTAATTAAATTTAATAAAAAGATGTTTTGAGCTTTTAAAAATTCTTCCCGATATGCCACCATCTCAACAATATTTAATTTAGCCGGCAATCCGGCGGCCGCAGCCAATTTCATAAAAACTAAGCTTTTTAATATATTTCCCGTTACGCCATCATCTCAACAATATATCATTTAGCCGGTGATCCGGCGGCCGCAGCCAATATCAAAAGTATCATTTAGCCGGTGATCCGGCGGCCTCAGCCAATTTCAAAAGTATCATTTAGCCGGTGATCCGGCGGCCTCAGCCAATTTCAAAAATATCATTTCTCATGTTTCAAGTTTATATTTCAATCTCCATTCGGCAAGCATTATATTTCAATTGCCTTTCGGCAAGCAAGATATTTCAATTGCCTTTCGGCAAGCAAGATATTTCAATTGCCTTTCGGCAAGCAAGATATTTCAATTGTATTTTATCTCAAAGGGATTCCCAATCATTTAAACCTTAAAGGCTAATTTCATGTTTCGACAAGATTTCAAGATCTAGAGGGGCACTCTATCGAGCACTCACCCTCTACATAGGTCACACTCGTCCGTATAGGCACGATGCGAAGAGCTAGAGGGGCACTCTATCGAGCACTCACCCCCTACGTCGATTAAGTATCTCATGTGTTTTAATTTAGTGTAACGGGATTTTCAAAAGTATAGTTATATCGTGATTCCAACGTCTCGACCGTTTGTTTAGAAATTTCAAAATCTCTTTGATTTAACAATCATTTGGCGTCACAGTTTGCGCCTTTTCGGTCTAAAAATCCATTTCTTAGGCGATTGATCTAAAATTTGCACAGCATCTCAAAAACATCCCAATGAACAACTTTCGTGTTTTAAGTTTTTCGGAAAAACGATGGGAAGCATGTCAAAAATCAAGTTTTCTACTCAAATAGTATGCTGTCAGGATTCAGGTTTGACATCTTTCAAAGATTTGACTTTTTGACATATCAAATGGACTTCAAAAATTCTGAAATTATACAGGCACATACTAGACTTGATTTCCAACAACTTTTGTTTAGATCATGAAGATTGATTCGGCCTAGAAATGATAGGAATAAGCTCATCAAGTTCGGTTATAAAAACTGTCATCCTTTGAAAATTCTTAAAAACGCAGAATATGTCCGACACGATTTGGGGTATCAAAACTTGATGAAAATTTCTGAAATTTTTACACAATATAGATTAAGATCTTTGGATCAAAATCTTAGTTTTGAGTTTTCAGGTTTGAACACTCGAAGTAAGAGTTTTGCTCGTCGAGTTTGATTAAGAAATCTGTCAAGGTTCTTGACTTCGGTACTAACGCAGATCGGATCGGCTCGAGTTCGGAGGCTCAAATCTCAACGAAAAATTCTAAAAACTTACAGTCATATTCCAAACTCATAGATCTACAATTCTTATGTTCAACTCCAATCCTAGATCGGTCTAGATCTAAGGTGAAAATAACCAACAAGTTCGAACGAAAATTCTGTCAAGGATTCTAAGATCCAGATTTGATACTCTTCGGTTTTGGGTCGGTTTCAGGTTTCAAATCATCATGAAAAATTATGAAATTTTTACAGAAGCTAGATCTAAGTCTTAGGAACACTTTTCATGTTTTGAGTTTTCTTGTTTGAGCAGCTTTAGAGGTTTGAAAAATTCATACGAAAACGCTGCGTTGAGGGTTTCTCTTGTTGACAGATTTTTATTAATTTCCTTGAGTTGAATCTCTATGTTTGGTTGCATTTTAAGTCACCCAAAACCATAGTAAGGTTAACTTACAGTGGGGATGATGTTTAGGAAGTCACGGGGTCGTCCGGAATCCACGGGATGTCACGAACGAATCTCTTCCACCCGATTTATTCTTCCCTTGGCTCCGATTTGTGTTCGAATACGAAGATTCGTAAGTTAGGATGATGTTTATGATCTTAAAATCATAAGGAAACTTAACTAACATCTTACCAACAATCCAAAGCCTGCAATCCTTGATCTACACACTTCCTTGGTTGGATATGGTTGCCGGAAACTCGTCGGAAAGTCGCCGGAAGTTCGTCGGAAGAGTGTTTGGCTTTTGGGAGAGTTTTTGGAGAGTTTGGGGTGAATGATTGATGAAAAATGGCTGACAATGGAGGTGGGACTCAATACATAACATCCAAAAGAGGCCTCACCCGTGATAGATCAAGATTCCCACCTTTGGGACCCAAAAAATGGCAAAAAGTCGCCAAAAACACATAATGCCCGACTGCTACAGTAGCATGCTACAGTAGCGTGCTACAGTAGCATGCTACAGTAACTTTTTTTTTTTTTTTTTTTTAAATTTTTTTTTTTTTATATATATATTAAGATTCTTATCTTAAAAAAAATCATAATGTGGGAATTTTTGTGATCTTGTAAGTCATACATAGCTTCAAAAAGGAATATATTCTTTATTTGAAAATGACAAGATATGATTAATATTCCACCCTACAATTTCAAACCATAGTCAAATTATTCCCAATTATATTATGGCATTCTAGAATAATCCCATAATAAAAAAATATATGGGTAGAATGATTAATCAAGGATATATAGAAAATAGATAATTCTCATTATAATTTAAACATGTAAATATATACATGTATATACATGTGTACATGTTTGGAAAGATTATTTCAAGACCAAGGTATTTATATATGTGTATATAAACTTGTATATGGATTTAAAATATTCTATGAACCATATACTTATTACACTTGATATTGAAATCCATATATTTATTTGAAAAGACAAATATATATATATATATATAATTTTTCAAAGTATGTTTTGTAGAAAATAATATACTAATCTTTAAGCAAATATTTGAACATATAAATATATATAGATTTGATTAAAAATCTACTTAGTGAATTAATCAAAAATATATATTCATATATATATTTCGGGCAATTTCTATGGTATTACACCCATGAAATAACTCGCGACGATATCTACCTCTTTGATGTATGCCGCATAATTATAATTCAATAATAATCACATGCCATACACTGAAAATTTCATTTTTCACATGCATGGCCTAGCCCCAAAAATAGTGAAACACATAATGGGACCATTACCTCTGCATAAATCAATTGCATGAATAAACCCTAAAATTATTAAAACACAAATGAATTTAAACATGCAAAATACTCTTGGTATTATGCATGTAAACAAAACATGTGAATGTCTAGTGTTCAACATCCATGTTCATGCCTTGATCATAAGGTTAGACATGTGAAAGTCTTGAAATGTATATGCCTTGATTATGAGGTTAGTAAATAGTGAGAGGATAAAAAAGTTTATAAATAGCCTATGTAATGTATTGAGAAGTTAAGTTAGAAAAATTTTATGCAAGCTTAATACTTGTTTCATTTCATAGCCATAATTATTACACTTTATCCATTTTATTATCCCACTTTTAAACTTCCTTTCTTTCACCATTTAATCCCAATTTCCATTACAATACTTCCACTATAAACACAAGCTAATAAGCCATATACCATTTTATTGTACACATACATAAATAAAGATAGTTATTTCTATAACACGTTATCAGCACGAGGAGACTCTGTCCAGATTATCATTTGAGGTATAATATCTTATTTCTAAACTTTCAATAAGATTATGGCTAATCTTGCAAAGCAGGAATTTGCTCCCTTAACCGTTGAAGGAAGCAATTATATGTCCTGGGCCCGAGATGTAAAAATGCATCTTACTTCAATGGGTCTGGAAGATACTATTGCTGAAGGCAAAAATCCCAGCCATCAAAATCAGGCAAAAGCCATGATTTTCTTGTGCCATCATATCGAAGAGGCACTTAAAATGGAGTACGTGACTGTGGAATCCCCACTGGCATTGTGGGAAAAGCTGAAAGAAAGATATGATAATCTTAAAAAGACGGTGCTTCCAAAAGCCCTTGATGACTGGACAAACCTGAGACTTCAGGATTTTAAAACAGTCCGGGAATATAATTCCGCTGTGTTCAAAATTACGGCCCAATTGCAATTATGTGGGCAAAAGATATCTGAAGCAGAAATGCTTGAAAAAACGTATTCTACGTTTCATGCTAAAAACACAGTATTGAGTGAGACATACCGTCAAAAAGGTTTTCAGAGATATTCTGATCTTATCACCTGCTTATTATTGGCTGAACAAAACAGCCTATTGTTGTTGAGAAATCATGAATCTAGGCCCGCAGGTGCAAAACCGTTCCCTGAGGTGAACGCGGCTCAATCATCGAAATATGTGCGTGATCGTGGGCACTTTAAAAATCAAAATGATGATCATGGCCAAAATCGGTATCACAATCGAGGCAGAGGTGAATCATCTCGTCAAAATAATTATCGAAATAAGCCTCGATTTGAGCAAAATCGCAGATATGATACCAGAAGGCCTTACAAACCACAACAAAGAAATTATGCAAGAAAGCATAAACAAAATGATGAAATTTGTGATCGTTGTGGAATTAAAGGCCATATGGCTCAAACATGCCACACAGCTAAACACTTAGCTGAACTGTATCAGGCCTCGAAACGAAAAGAAAGACCAGGTGTTGAAGCACACCATAATGCCCACGATGATACTTATGATGATATATTAAATGATAATATCACGCACCTGGAAGCTGATGATTTTGTTGAGCCAGCTACTGTTACCAAATAATATATTATATAGCTATATATATTTTACTTGTCTTTTATAATTCCTGTTTAATATAAATAATGATATCTTGTACTTCCCTTTTATTATCCATGTATAATATAAATATGCTTTTGCATTAATAATATTTATATTGCTGATGTTTAATAACATTCTTATATTCTTGTAAAGAAATGGATGCTGGAAATTCAAAAGTCGGAGATGATATCTGCCTCATTGACAGTGCAACAACGCATAGCATTTTGAAAGGCAAAAGCTATTTCTCCAATTTAAAATTGGAAAAGACCGCAGTGAAAACTATAAGCGGTAATGCAAAATGCATTGAAGGCTCCGGTAGAGCTGTTATATTTCTCCCTGAAGGGACAAAAATGGCAATTGAAAATGCCTTGTTCTCATGCAAAGCTCGAAGAAATTTACTGAGCTTCAATGATATTCGAAAAAATGGATATCACATTGAAACTTCAAAAGAGGCAGATCACGAGTATCTTTTGATAACTCGAATTGAAAATGGCAAAAAATTTGTGAATGAAAAATTGCCATGTTACTCCTCTGGCTTATACTATACAAAAATATGTGCCGCAGAAATACATAACCTAGTAGGCTTGAAAGCTACTAGTGAATTTATTACCTGGCACGATAGACTTGGGCATCCTGGCAGTATAATGCTGAGGCGAATTATTGAAAATTCAAATGGCCATACATTGAAAAGGCAAATGATATTGAACCCAAATGAGTTCAATTGTGCAGCCTGTTCACAAGGGAAATTGATAACCAGACCATCTCCAGTAAAAGTGGGAATTGAATCCCCTACATTCCTAGAAAGAATTCAAGGCGATATATGTGGACCTATTGATCCACCGTGTGGACCTTTCAAGTACCTTATGGTATTAATTGATGCGTCATCACGCTGGTCACACGTTTGTTTATTATCAACTCGCAATTTGGCATTCGCAAGATTACTTGCACAAATTATAAAATTGCGAGCACAGTTTCCAGATCATCCGATAAAGAAAATACGCCTTGATAATGCTGGAGAATATACATCACATGCATTTGATGATTTCTGCATGTCGATTGGAATTACTGTTGAACATCCTGTGCCTCATGTGCACACGCAAAATGGTCTGGCAGAATCATTTATTAAGCGATTGCAATTAATTACAAGACCCTTGTTAATGAAATCAAAACTCCCTGTTTCTGCTTGGGGACATGCTATATTGCATGCAGCCGCACTTGTGAAAATAAGGCCGACAAGCTATCATAGCTACTCCCCTACACAAATTGTGTTTGGAAAGGAGCCCAATATATCCCACTTGCGAATTTTTGGGTGTGCGGTTTATGTACCGATTGCGCCACCACAACGCACAAAAATGGGACCTCAAAGAAGGTTGGGCATATATGTCGGGTATGAATCACCCTCGATTATTAAATATCTTGAGCCAAAAACGGGTGATTTATTTACTGCAAGATATGCAGACTGTCACTTTGATGAAACTCAATTCCCGACATTAGGGGGAGGAAATGATCAACTGAAAAAGGAAATATCTTGGCAAAGTCCATTTGATTTCCTTGATCCTCGTACAAGGCAATGCGAACTTGAAGTTCAAAGAATTGTGCATTTGCAGGGAATTGCAAATCAATTACCCGATGCTTTTAATGATGCTGCTAAAGTCACAAAATCATATATAAATGATGCAGCAAATGCACCAGCCAATATAAATGTCCCAGAAGGACAAATTCCAAGTGCAAATGAACCTACTGCACGCCTGAAGCGTGGTAGGCCTTTGGGTTCCAAGGATAAAAATCCACGAAAAAAGAAAATTATCCATATGGGTGATAAATCAATCACAGATGATACTCCTGAAAATATTCACCCAGAAGAAAATGAAGTTATTGAAACTTCTTTCAATTATATCAATACTGGGAAATGTTGGAACCGAAAAGAAACAAACGTTGATAATGCCTTTGCATACAACGTTGCACTCGATGTAATGGAAAATAACGAGGATCCTGAACCAAGATCAGTTGAAGAATGTCGGAAAAGAAATGATTGGCCAAAATGGAAAGATGCGATTCAGTCTGAACTAGATTCACTGAATAAACGAAAAGTATTCGGCCCTATTGTCCAAACACCAAAAAATGTGAAGCCTGTTGGCTACAGATGGGTGTTTGTGAGAAAAAGAAATGAAAATAATGAAATTGCCAAATATAAGGCAAGGCTTGTAGCCCAAGGTTTTTCACAACGACCGGGAATTGATTTTGAGGAAACATATTCCCCAGTTATGGATGGAATAACATTCAGGTATCTAATGAGTCTAGCAGTACGAGAAAATCTCGAAATGAGGCTGATGGATGTTGTTACTGCATATTTATATGGCTCATTGGAAAATGATATTTATATGAAAATACCTGAAGGGTTTAAATTACCTGAGTCTTGCAACTCAAAACCCAGAGAAAATTATTCCATCAAATTGCAAAAATCGTTGTATGGGCTCAAGCAATCTGGCCGAATGTGGTACAACCGCCTCAGTGAAAGTTTGATAAAGGAATGCTATACAAATAACCCGATCAGCCCTTGTGTATTTATAAAGAAAAATGGGTCAGAATTTGTGATCGTCGCAGTCTATGTTGACGATTTAAATCTAATTGGAACTCCTGAAGAGTTGAAAAAGGCGGTCGAATATCTGAAAAAGGAGTTTGAAATCAAAGATTTCGGGAAAACGAAATTTTGCCTTGGCCTACAAATTGAGCATTTGGAAATGGGCATATTTGTTCATCAATCAGCTTATACCCAAAAGGTATTAAAGCAATTTCGAATGGATTATGCTCATCCGCTAAATAATCCAATGGTCGTTCGGACACTTGATCCTGCAAAGGATCCATTTAGGCCAAAAGAAGATAATGAAGAGCAACTTGGCCCAGAAATCCCATATTTAAGCGCAATTGGTGCGTTAATGTATCTTGCAAACAGCACGCGACCTGATATCGCATTTGCAGTCAATCTACTCGCAAGATTCAGCTCTTGCCCTACTCAACGACATTGGAAAGGCATAAAGCATGTTTTTCGCTATCTCCAAGGAACAATTGATCTTGGGTTATTTTACCCAAAAGACTCTCGACATGAGTTAATTGGCTATGCCGATGCAGGTTATTTATTAGACCCACACAAAGCCAAATCTCAAACAGGCTATATCTTCACGTGTGGTGGAACTGCTATCTCTTGGAGGTCAATGAAGCAGACTCTAACTGCTACTTCTTCTAATCATGCCGAAATATTAGCAATCCATGAAGCAAGTCGAGAATGTGTTTGGTTGAGGTCAATGACTCAACATATATTGAAGAGTTGTGGTTTAATCATTGAACCACAAATGCCCCCAACAATTTTATTTGAAGACAATTCGGCTTGTGTAGCCCAGTTGAAAGGGGGTTATATCAAAGGAGATAGAACGAAGCATATTTCACCAAAATTCTTCTACACTCATGATCTTCAAAAGAATGGTGAAGTCGATGTGCAACAAATTCGATCAGAAAATAATTTAGCGGATCTATTTACCAAGGCATTGCCGACTGCAACATTCGAGAAACTCGTGAAGAAAATTGGAATGCGGCGGCTTCGAGATTTAAAATGATGTCCAAATCAAGGGGAGCATCTGATACAAGAATACTGTACTCTTTTTCCTTCACTTGGATTTTTTCCCACTGGGTTTTTTCCAAGTAAGGTTTTAACGAGGCATATTCTTCGTATTGACGACATTCAAGGGGGAGTATTATGCATGTAAACAAAACATGTGAATGTCTAGTGTTCAACATCCATGTTCATGCCTTGATCATAAGGTTAGACATGTGAAAGTCTTGAAATGTATATGCCTTGATTATGAGGTTAGTAAATAGTGAGAGGATAAAAAAGTTTATAAATAGCCTATGTAATGTATTGAGAAGTTAAGTTAGAAAAATTTTATGCAAGCTTAATACTTGTTTCATTTCATAGCCATAATTATTACACTTTATCCATTTTATTATCCCACTTTTAAACTTCCTTTCTTTCACCATTTAATCCCAATTTCCATTACAATACTTCCACTATAAACACAAGCTAATAAGCCATATACCATTTTATTGTACACATACATAAATAAAGATAGTTATTTCTATAACACTTGGGACAAAGCCCGCAGAATAAAAATCTACTTACCATTTCTTCCGTAGATGGCTTAGCAAACTTTAGAACTTTAATTATGCTCCTCGTACCCAGACTCTACACTGGGCGTCCTACAGCTTTGAAATACAACTCTGGGCATCCTACTCCTTTACGCAGTACTAGGTAAAGAGTGAATTGATGTTCAAATGATGTGTTGAGGCTGGTTTATATAGGCGTCCGAGGCGGCTACTGTTCCTTTATTATTATTATCTTCATTGCTACCTTTATCAGTAATGAAATTTCCACACTGCTCACGCCATTATATTCCTCTTTTTCCTATTGCACGTCCCTAAGCTACACTAATAATTTACCAATGTATATCTTGTCTTGCCTATATTTATCATTTCTTGTTTTTTGTCTTGTCTATATTTATCATTTTTTGTTTTTTGTCTTGCCTATATTTATCATTTCTTGTTTTTTATTTTAACTATGCATGGCAACATGCTTTTGTGCATGCTACGTATCATGTCCACTTCCTTTTACTATTGTTTTTGTTTTATATATGTACAGACTTTTGAGCTTTGCCAAAATAGGCCTATTCCATCCAGTTTTTGTCTATTCCATGCAGCTTTATTAAAAATCTTTACTATTTGTAGCATGTAGCTTTATCAGTTAATATCACATCTCCCGTCCCCTACTTTTTCCTTTTCACACATATTTTTACCTATTGTGTATCATTTATTTGTCTTATCTTATTATTATTATTATTATTATTATTATTATTATTATTATTATTATTTATTACATATGTTTTTCCTTCTACACGCCACTTAGCACCTTCACATGATCTGTTATTTATCTGCTAAATGTATAATTTTTTTTTGAGCTGAATTGGTGTATTCCACTATTTATAATTTTTATTTTGGTAAAATATTTTTTTAAAATAATGGGGTTGGAACCCATGACCTACAAAATAAGAGTCTCACATTACTACCAATAGGCTAATGATAATTTTATATTAAATGATAAAATTAGCTATACTTAATATAAAGTTGTTAGAACTAGAATAATACCTAACTATTTAAATAACTTCCCTTTGTAAAATATATTTATTAACTTTAGTTAAATTTATTTTCCATTGGAAAATAATACTCTTAATCTTTTATTAGAAATGTGTATCTCTATTATCTTCCCTTCGAAAATAATCACGCCTCCATCAATATTTTCCCTTGGAAAAATATTAATCTATTTCCCAATTCGACTTAAGAAATAATATAAGTTATTTCTTAATAAAAATATTATCAATATATTTAATTTTCAGGGTATTACAAAGATTTTTTCTAAATATTATGTGGACTTAAAGATAAGACACGAGTGTCAAGTAAGGGCACCAAAGAAATTTTTAACTCACCACGAGTTCTATAAAACATTTACGAAGTTCCCCTAGAATGTGCAAGGAAAGTCAAAGATTTACCAAAAATGTTCTTCAGGAGGCAAATTGCCTCAATAAGTGCTTAAAGGATTAACTTAAGACATTAAAATTCAATTCCTTTAGGTCTTAGGGCTTGGAATGCAATCCCTGATTAAGAGGATGTGCAAGTAAGGCTTGACGGAATCGTTAGAAATTATTTTACCTCGATAGGATTCCCAAATACACTAGGTAAGAGGAGTCTCATTCACGAATAATAATAATAATAATAATAATAATAATAATAATAATAATAATAATAATAATAATAATAATAATAATAATAACAACAACAATAAAAATAAAAATATGCAAGAGCCTATAATACGATGGCTTGAGTACTATGGACTGCCAAGGACGAAGTTTATAATTGCAGACGAAAGATTTCACACTCAATAAAATATAAAATAATTACCGAAATATGGTGGATAATTCTTAGTTGGAAATGTCATTTATCAAAGTGATAATCCACCAAGCAAGGAAATTCTTCATTAAAATTATTGTCATTCGAAAATAATGAATATCTATTAAGATGACTTATTAAAAAGGAGAACTAACAAGAAGACATGATAAGGAGGACATTTATTATAAATTTTATTGGACAAGCATTTAAACCTAAACCACTTTCATGTGGCCCTTGGTCGGGTTCAAAAAAAAAAAGGATAATTAACTAGCATTTGGAAATTTCAAAGTGACGGAGACTTGGAAATAATTAAAAGATTTACACGTATATAACTAAAGACGATTAGTGGTTGATTGCAGGCGTAAATATTTCCGGATTAAGGATGAACTGAGTTGGATTATCCAAATGATTTAAATTTTATCTACCTTAGGTTGAACCCGAGAAACTCACCACACTACCTTTGAAATTAGAAGACACTCCAAGTTTAATAAATAATTGATGGATCAAGCATCGAGCAAGAATGACCTAGTATTTCAAAGAGTAATAAATAAATTTTCCTAAGAGCGAACCCTTACGGACAAGAAGAGTGGGATTTATTAAGGATTGATAAGGTGCTCAAGTGAAACCCATCAATTCAACCGAGTTATTGGAAGTTTTAATAAAATAGCACAACCAACGAATTTTTGTCCAAGACTTGTCCAAATACCTTTTGAGAAGTAATAAGATACGAGTAATTAAGGAACAAGTAAATAGGATGGCCCATTTTATTCTTCCTAGGATAGGAATGAAACATGGAGCCGCTAGCATACTCCGGCAAAGAAAGCATCGAAAGAAAAATGAACCAACCCGTATTTGACCAACATATTAAATCGTTTAGAAACATCAACGGATTAAATTGGACGATTCCTGCAGCAAGGAGTATATTCTAAAGAGATTAAGCGGGTATCAAGGATAAATGTCCGAGGCCGATTGAAGAAAAATATAATTAATAGATAACACGACGAAAGGTTTTTCTATAAAATATACTTTTTGTAAATATATATCTAATCATGAATTGCTTTTAGGATTTGCTGAGAGGCTTCGAGGGCGAAGCCTTATTTTAAGGAGGTAGACTATAACACCCCCTAAAAATTTTAAATAGAAAATTTAAATTTTAATAAATAAATATTCAGAATTTCTCATAAATAAAATTTTTAGAAGATGAAAGGAAATGATATTTATTTTCGAAGTGTAAATTTATTTAAATCGATTTTAGTTGAGAACTAAGTTTAAGTAATTGAAAACTTTTAAGTCCGAAACTATTAAATTAGCATATAAGCATTAATTTATCAATTATCAAGAAATTACTTAAGTCCCCAATTTATGTATACAAGTTGGACTGAAATTTGCCAAAGGCGAATTTAGTTATACCAAATTATCCGACAAGGGTACCGGATAGAAATATAGTTTAATGGCCAAAATAGACGGGCTTGTGAAATATTAGATATTATTGCACATGAGTAAAGTGATGAAATAAATAATCATGGTCGGAATAAAACACTTAGCCAATTAAGTTATGAAATTCGAGGACAAACCAAATTTTAATTAGCAAAACATTTGATTATTATTTTCCAAGACCTCGACCAATGTGCCTAAGGAGACTAATTACTAAGTGAGCTAAGTCCATTGATTTGTTTATTGGATTAAATATTAATACATTTGATTATTTTGACAAGGAGACCCACTACTAGGTGTTTTAAATCTATTAATCAACTAAACTATATTATGACAGTAAGATTAAATAGTAAATTAAGATGTTATTAATTAAGTTCATGACGAATAAGAATTTAAATCCTAAAATAGCGTAATAGGCGGACATTAGGAATTTTTAAGTTAATATTGCATTAAATAATTTCGGGCTCAAATTATGCTAAAAAAATTAATCACTAAGATTAAATTAAAAATGTTTAGCCAATTGAATATAAAATTATCGAGTGACCGATTAACGATTAATTATCCGGGTTAAGGAATTTAAGGTGGCAAATTAATAGATGAGCTAACCCATTAAATAATACTAAACATAAATTAAGCTATAAAATTAAGTCCTCACAATTAAATTAAAATTATTTAACCCATTTAATTATCGGGAGTTGCCCGACCGTTAAATTGCGATTGTCTATACGGTTAATTAAACGATTAAGTCCACAACTTAGATTAATTAGTCAATCAAGCCCAACACATTAAATTATATAACTGTGAGATTATTAAAATTATTAAGTCCATAATTAAGATTTATTAGGTAATTAAGTCCATAAGTGAGTATTTTTAAATTGGGCCAGATCCATTAGGTAAATTTGGAAGATAAAAGAATTGAGCCAAATCCAACCCAAAACCCACTAACACACCCTTGGCCCAACCCTAAAACTAAACCCTAACCCTAAACTTCCTGCCGCCGCCGCCCCTTGTTCCGCCACCGCCATCATTATCCGAGCCACCACCGCGAGCCCCTCTCCTCTTCCGGCCGAATCCACCACCAAGATCCGCCCTCCTCCGCCTCCACCGCCACCTCTGCCATCCATTTTCGCCGTCCATTCCGGCCTCCTCACCACAGATCCGCCATCTACAAAACTACCCTCCGCCGCTGCCCTCCCCCTTCTTTCCTCCTCAACCACCGCGGAGCAACACCACCATCACCATCCAAGAATCAGAAAACCAAAACGAGAATAAAATAAGAGGGGGAGAAGAAGAACGAAGAAGAAGGGGAAGGAGGAGGCTGAGCTCGCCGCCGCTGCCTCCGAATCGAACCTCCAGAACCTCCATCTTGCCGCCGCTCGATTCCGCTGCCGAGGCACCGTCGCCGCCGCTCCACCACCACCGCCGTTCTCACTCCTCTCCAACCCCTCAAGAGATTGGAACACCCAACACCAAATCAAAAGACCAAAAAGAAAAATGGACAGGGAAGTAAAGGGGGTGAGTGCTTGTGTAACACCCCAGATTTGATAACCCAGGCCGGGATGCCACCGCCACACCTCCCAAGGAAAACCCGACTTCATTCGAGCTCACTTTAACGATGCAAGGCTAATGGTATTTCAAAAACAGTTTAAAAACAACCAAGTCCGGAAGTACATATATTTAAAATAGAGTAGTAATCATCCATGTACGAATAATAATAAGTTTATGCAGCGGTGTAATATCCCGGATGATTATTTCATAATTAAATTAATTAATTATGATTATAGTCAAGTGGGCTTAATTTACTAAATTGAGTGAGATAAATTATTTCAAGGATCAAGCTCAAGAATGTAATAATTGAGTAATTGGAACTCAATCCAACCATAAATAAATATGAGGCCCAAATGCCCTACTTATAAGTAATCAAAAATGGGAAAATAATTGGGCATTTTTCCATTCTCAATCCCGTCACTTTCAATTTCAAGAGAAACAAAATTAGGGCTCTCTTTTGAGGAGTGGAAATCGTAACTATGAGAGGGCAGGGAGGTGTCGAGCTTGAAGAAGGAGTATAGCTCACAACATTGGAGGTAAAGATTTTGTATATTATACTTCTTGTTCTCGATTTTCCCTTTCTCTTTTCTTCTTTTTGTGAAAATTGGGGCTGCGTGTCGCGGTGATGTCGACGGCGTTGGAATGGAGGGGAAGCATGGCCGGTGGTGAGGCCACAGCGCCGGGTGGAGCTCGCCGGAAGGCGAGCTGCCGCTGTTGGGATGACAGCGCACAGAGGTGCGCTGTGGTGGCCAGCGGCGACGAAGCCGCTGCTGTGGGTCGTGCCGGGGAATTTGCCGGCGGTGTGGTGATGTTGGCAGCAAAGGAAGTCAGTGGTGGTGGTGGTGGTGAATGATGGTGATGGCTGTCGGGTGTGGTGTTTTTGATGATTTATTATCAAAGACTTTTAAAAAATTGTTAGATTTATGTTGGATATTTGGTGCTAAAGTTGAATTAAGTTTCTAGTTCACTAATATGTGTTGGGTATTTGATTTCAATGTGGAATTGGTGTTAGATCCCATGTCTTGGATGTTAATTGTTGATAATGTGCAATTTATGTGCTAACGCTTACTTGGTTGGGTATTTTGATGTTGAAAGTTTGGAATCAAATTGCTAGAATTATAAGGATTTGGTGAGTGTGAATTGTATGGAGTATTGGTGATTATTATTGAGGTTTTTATATGATTTATATTGAATTATACTCATGGATTTATATATACTCTTGGTATGCTTAATTGAAGTGTTAGAAATAGATTTTGTTGGGTAACTTCAAATTAGATAGTAATGTTGGATTAAAATTGGGTATTTGTACTCAAATGTTTAAATTGGTTGTGCAGTTGTTATAAGTTAGGGATTGTTGAATGAATCTTTGTATCTTAATTATATATTTGTTTGATGACTTGAGAATTTGGGAGGTTAATTTAATTAAGATGGTTGGATTAAATTGAGTAATATATTGCAAGAGATGATTTTGGAAATTGGTATTGAAATTGGAATTTGAAGTAGAATGTAATTTATTGTTTGTTATTTGTATGAGTATTTTATAATTTAGATGAAGTTATTTGTTAAATATAATGGCTATCATGCTTAATTATGTTATGCATCCTTGTTTTCCTTTCGGATATGATGGTTATGGATTTTTATTTTTAGTTAATGGGTCTTAGTGTATATGAGAGAATTGTTCATGAAATTGTGGATAGATTAAGTAGAAAGTCATGGTGGGACTTTTTATAAAAACTCTTTTTTTAAACCTTGTAAAATATTTTTGGTGATTTAATCAATTTTTACTATATTGTTTTAAAGATCTTGAAAG
Organism: Hygrophila difformis; assembly: GCA_030278955.1. Lineage (NCBI taxonomy): Eukaryota > Viridiplantae > Streptophyta > Magnoliopsida > Lamiales > Acanthaceae > Hygrophila > Hygrophila difformis. The sequence goes on along the minus strand of JAOANR010000003.1, from coordinate 36,450,406 downwards.
GATGAGCTAGGAGTTTTATTATGACCTTATTTGTTTATTTTAGTGTTGTCAAATTCTAGATTGTTATATATGAAGCTATTGGTGTAAGTTAATTTAATTAATTAACTAATATCATTTGATATTTGGCTTAATTGATTAAATATAGGGATTTGGCTAAGTCTTGTTGTAATTGAAATTGTTGTGAAATGGATGCATTATGGATTGATTGCCTTGAGGAATTGGTGGTTGTTTGTGGGATTGTGGAAAGGGATTGAAGGTTGGTGTTGGTATTGGAGAAGGTGGAAGATGATGGTATTTGTATTATAGATTTATTTTAATTTTATGATGATATTTCTTATATAGGGTGCAACCGTGAATTGATAATGGAGCCATTGGAAGGTTGAAGACTTAACAAGAAGGAAGCTTTGAATATCAATTTTAAAAGGCAAGGGTTATGATTGCATTCTTATGTGTGTTGGGGTGATATTGGATGATATCGGATTTTTGCTCGTTTTCTCTATGTTTAATTTGCAGGTTTATTATTCACAATAATTATGATGGAGTAAGCTTACGGTATGATAATTTAGATGATTGGATGCTTCTTGGATTACCATATCACTTAGAGGGTGATGAATGCTTATTCGTTTATTATTATTGAATTCCTCGCTCAAATTGATTAATTATGAATCTCTTGCCATGATTTAAAATATGGGAGCAATTATATTACTCAAGGAGGCTGTTGATATATTGTTATGATTTCTCCAAATGTTATTGATAAATCTTGGAATGATCATTAGCCATGGGGTTATTGAACATCTTGGAGGAATTGTTAAATCGTGATATTGTTAATTATTCATTGATTATTGAATTGTAACGTTAGTGCCTTAGCCTAGGGGCTATGTATTGAATTCTTTATATGTTGAGAGAATCGAACCTAGCGATTAGGTGCTTGAACATCATGGTATAATTGTCACATGCATGTTATTGCATTGGAATTGACGGTTATTAACCCGATGGGTTTTTATGATATTTATGATTGATCGGGCAGCCTTCGCAGGTGTTGTTGAGTCCCGATGGCCCTGCGGGGTGGATTATTGGCTGTTATGCCTGTTATTGGCTGTGATGCCTGTTGGCCCTGCGGGGTGGATTATTGGCTGTTATGTCTGTTGGCCCGATGGGGCGAGATATGATATTCAGCTGCGGCTGGCGCGATTGCGGATCCCTGCGGGGATGGTGTATGTTACCCTATAACGGGTTGGAGTTGATGATATCCTCACCCGTGGGTTCATACCGCCCGGGTTCTTAGGTTGCCGGCTAGGCATATTCATTACATTTGCATATAGGGTAGATAGGTGTATGTTAGGCCATGCATCACTTGCATAAATTGTATGTTTGTGGTTGAAGCACCGGTATGGGACGGTGTGATGTTTTATTTATGTCATTTGTATGTTTGTGGTTGAAGCACCGGTATGGGATGGTGTGATGTTTTATCCGCTTTATTTATATTCCGCTTTATTTATATTCTGCTTATTCTTGTATCGTGTTTCCCCCTTTATTTCCCCTGCACGCATATCCCTTGCTCAGTACGTTGTACTGACTCCTTTGCTTTTGTCTGTTTTATAGATCTTGCTGGAGGCGCTGGAACATGACTGGGTTTGGGGTATTGAGAGATCACATAGATAGGAATTATATGTTTATTTATTATTATTATGTGTTACTCTGTTGCTATTTTATTACTTGGTACTTGGATATTGTTAGTGGAGGCCTGTGAGCCTAGGATTTATTTTATGTCGGCCTGTGGCCCTACGTGCTTTACTATTTGGGTTGGTAGCCCTGTTGAGATATTGGCATGTCGCCTGTTAATGCTTTCTGAGGCTTGTAGCCTGAATAACTTGCTGGGATTATTGCCATTATTGTTATTTGAATATTGTTGAGACTTGTTCGTGCATATATGTTATTATTTATTCTAGCTTCCGCATTTAATTTGATTAATCAGATAATCTCTTTAGGTTTTTAATCAGCCTTGTACTAGCTGTTTTAAATTAGCTGGCCACTAGTTTAGGATAGTTAGTACGGCGGTAATGCTTGCGAAAATCAGGTTTGAATTTTCGGGGCGTTACAGAGTGGTATCAGAGCCTGTATGCTCTTTTATCTTTTTAAAACATGTGTAGACATAGGTGGTGAGCTGTGTGTGGGATACATATAAGCATAGAATTGCATTTTTTTTTATGTTATTTCTGCACATATCAGGTTAACTCACAGTTGGGGAACTGTGCGTGAACCATGGTACTCCAGTCAGGATTCTTGTTATCTCACACTCATTGAAGACTGTGAATGACCCTTGATTAATTATTTAATTTTGTTGTTTTTATATACTTCTTTGTGAACGATTGGTGACTTTTGCTAACATTGTTTGTTAATGTTGCGATTAAGATCAACTTACTTTTGAGATGAAAGGTTTGCTCTTGGGAGTCGGGCTATTCGTATGGTGTTCCATGTGAAAGCAATATTGTGGGTGGTATGCATAGGGGTTTGAAGTATACCAGAGTGTGAGATTGAATTCGCAAGTCTCCCTGGTGGAATAACAAACTCGTGTGACATTAACATATTGTTTTGTATACTAATGACGATGGAAACTCATTGTAGTATATGCCAGTGACGGTATAGTTGGGTTACTTAGATAGAATAATCGTATGAATAGACATAGAATTTACTATGGGGTCAATCGATAGAACGTGATACTTGTTATTTGAGGCGTTTGATGCTTGCATCGTATTCGGAGACTGGGTGGTTGTTCTACATGATGTGACTGGTACGGCATGGGACCAACATAGCATATAGGGCAAGGCCGACCTAAGAGGGCTTGCCAAGTATGTCCTCCTTATGTGACGGAGATGTTATATGGATTAGATAACGGTTTAGTAAGTGTTGTAAATTCTTGTACCGGGGCTGTTTCTCTTTGACTCTTTGGTTGAGAAACAAACTCGTACCCCTATTATGGTAATTCTTACTACTGCAAATCTTCCTATAATTTTTGTGTTTGACTCAAGTGTTTCATTTTCATTTGGTGCTCCGAAATTTATTTATGAGCATCGAGTAGGACTGTCAGTGCCCTACCAGATGCCATTTTTAGTGCCTTCGGGCGATATCATTCCAAGTTATCACATGTGGCATGATGTTATTTTGAGCATCAAGCGTCATGAATTCAGGGCGGACCTGGTGGTCTTTGGCTCGCCTAATTTTGTTGTGGTATTGAGCATGAATTGGCTGACTTGCCATCATGTTGTGACCGTTGATGTGATCCAGATGCGTTGGGTGAGTATGTGTCTTATTGACTTAATTTGATTCCACCTGCTGGTGGTGTGGTTTCTGTTTATATTCTGTGTGTTGATGCACAGGGGTTGTTCACTCTCCCTGTGGAAATCGAAGGATATTCGAACAGAGGTTGCATCTGCTTCGAGTGTCCCCTTGTATTTGAATTTGGGGATGTATTTATTCGAAATTCTATGTCTCCCACTTATTCGGGAGATTGACTTTACTATTGAGCTTGCAGCTTTTATTTCTAAGGCTCTTTACCGAATAACTTTTACTGAGCTAAATGAGTTAACCAGTAAGGGGTACATTCAGCCGAGCGACTCGCCTTGGGAAGCTCCAGTGCTGTTCGTTAAGAAGAAGGATGGTTCGATGAGGATGTGTTTTGACTATAGAGGGTTTAATCGGGTCGCGGTGGTGAATAAATATCCTTTTGCCTCGGATTGAGGATTTGTTTGATCGGTTAAAAGGGGTCAGTGTGTTTAGTAGGATTGATTTGAGGTCAACATACCACTACATAAGGGTGGCGGAGGCAGATAAGCCTGAGACAGCTTTCAGGACTCGCTATGAACACATTGAATTCACGGTCATGCCTTTCAGTTTGACTAATGCACCAGGGATCTTCATGGATCTTATGCATGGAGTATTCTGTTCCCTGTTGGATGTATGTGTGGTTGTTCATAGATGATATCCTGGTTTACTCACTAACCCGTGAGTCGCAAGCGGGTCACTTGAAAATTGTGTTGAATATATTGCGGGAACATAAGTTGTATGCTAAGCTCTCCAAGTGTAAGTTCTGGTTGGGAAATGTGTCATTTCTAGGGCACATTGTTTCTGGCGAGGATATGTCAGTGAACCCTGCAAAGGTTGAGGTTATGTTGAAATGGCAAGCCCCAAAAGGTGTTGGTGGGATCCGGAGTTTCCTGGGTCTAGTTGGCTTTTAGCGCGGATTCATTGAGGGATTCTCTAGCATTGCTAAGTCCTTGACCAAACTGCCAAGGTAAAGATTCTTGTACAATAACAGGAAACATACGAGTATTCGATTGGCACTGTTTAAGAATTAATTGTGAGGGAAGTGTAGAACCCTTCGAAAAATGAGCTACTAGTCGAAATGAAAAGAGAACTATTCAAGAGGATAACTAAAGTTGATAGAAATAGTCAGAGAAAGACTGAAAAAGAGACTCTCATGTCATTCGGGGACGAATGATTCTAAGGGAGAGGGAATGTAATATCCCGGATAATTATTTCAAAATTAAATTAATTAATTATAATTAATTAGTCAAGTGGGCTTAATTTACTAAATTGAGTGAGATAAATTATTTCAAGGTTCAAGCTCAAGAATGTAATAATTGAGTAATTGGAACTCAATCCAACCATAAATAAATATGAGGCCCAAATGCCCTACTTATAAGTAATCAAAAATGGGAAAATAATTGGGCATTTTTCCATTCTCAATCCCGTCACTTTCAATTTCAAGAGAAACAAAATTAGGGCTCTCTTTTGAGGAGTGGAAATCGTAACTATGAGAGGGCAGGGAGGTGTCGAGCTTGAAAAAGGAGTATAGCTCACAACATTGGAGGTAAAGATTTTGTATATTATTCTTCTTGTTCTCGATTTTCCCTTTCTCTTATCTTCTTTTTGTGGAAATTGGGGCTGTGTGTCGCGGTGGTGTCGACGGCGTTGGAATGGAGGGGAAGCATGGCCGGTGGTGAGGCCACAGCGCCGGGTGGAGCTCGCCGGAAGGCGAGCTGCCGCTGTTGGGATGACAGCGCACAGAGGTGCGCTGTGGTGGCCAGCGGCGACGAAGTCGCTGCTGTGGGTCGTTCCAGGGAATTCGCCGGTGGTGTGGTGATGTTGGCAGCAAAGGAAGTGGCCGACAGTGGTGGTGGTGGTGAATGATGGTGATGGCTGTCGGGTGTGGTGTTTGTGATGATTTATAATCAAAGACTTTTAAAGAATTGTTAGATTTATGTTGGATATTTGGTGCTAAAGTTGAATTAAGTTTCTAGTTCACTAATATGTGTTGGGTATTTGATTTCAATGTGGAATTGGTGTTAGATCCCTTGTCTTGGATGTTAATTGTTGATAATGTGCAATTTATGTGCTAACGTTTACTTGGTTGGGTATTTTGGTGTTGAAAGTTTGGAATCAAATTGCTAGAATTATAAGGATTTGGTGAGTGTGAATTGTATGGAGTATTGGTGATTATTATTGAAGTGTTTATATGAATTATATTGAATTATACTCATGGATTTATATATACTCATGGTATGCTTAATTGACGTGTTAGAAATAGATTTTGTTGGGTAACTTCAAATTAGATAATAATGTTGGATTAAAATTGGGTATTTGTACTCAAATGTTTAAATTGGTTGTGCAGTTGTTATAAGTTAGGGATTGTTGAATGAATCTTTGTATCTTAATTATATATTTGTTTGAAGACTTGAGAATTTGGGAGGTTAATTTAATTAAGATGGTTGGATTAAATTGAGTAATATATTGCAAGAGATGATTTTGGAAATTGGTATTGAAATTGGAATTTGAAGTAGAATGTAATTTATTGTTTGTTATTTGTATGAGTATTTTATAATTTAGATGAAGTTATTTGTTAAATATAATGGCTATCATGCTTAATTATGTTATGCATCCTTGTTTTCCTTTCGGATATGATGGTTATGGATTTTTATTTTTAGTTAATGGGTCTTAGTGTGTATGAGAGAATTGTTCATGAAATTGTGGATAGATTAAGTAGAAAGTCATGGTGGGACTTTTTGTAAAAACTCTTTTTTTAAACCTTGTAAAATATTTTTGGTGATTTAATCAATTTTTACTATATTGTTTTAAAGATCTTGAAAGGATGAGCAAGGAGTTTTATTATGACCTTATTTGTTTATTTTAGTGTTGTCAAATTCTAGATTGTTATATATGAAGCTATTGGTGTAAGTTAATTTAATTAATTAACTAATATCATTAGATATTTGGCTTAATTGATTCAATATAGGGATTTGGCTAAGTCTTGTTGTAATTGAAATTGTTGTGAAATGGATGCATTATGGATGTATTATTGAAATTCGTTTATTATTATTGAATTCCTCGCTCTAATTGATTAATTATGAATCTCTTGCCATGATTTAAAATATGGGAGCAATTATATTACTCAAGGAGGCTGTTGATATATTGTTATGATTTCTCCAAATGTTATTGATAAATCTTGGAATGATCATTAGCCATGGGGTTATTGAATATATTGGAGGAATTGTTATATCGTGATATTGTTAATTATTCATTGATTATTGAATTGTAACGTTAGTGCCTTAGCCTAGGGGCTATGTATTGAATTCTTCATATGTTGAGAGAATCGAACCTAGCGATTAGGTGCTTGAACATCATGGTATAATTGTCACATGCATGTTATTGCATTGGAATTGACGGTTATTAACCCGATGGGTTTTTATGATATTTATGATTGATCGGGCAGCCTTCGCAGGTGTTGCTGAGTCCCGATGGCCCTGCGGGGTGGATTATTGGCTGTTATGCCTGTTTTTGGCTGTGATGCCTGTAGGCCCTGCGGGGTGGATTATTGGCTGTTATGCCTGTTGGCCCGATGGGGCGAGATATGATATTCAGTTGCGGCTGGCGCGATTGCGGATCCCTGCGGGGATGGTGTATGTTACCCTGTAACGGGTTGGAGTTGATGATATCCTCACCCGTGGGTTCATACCGCCCGGGTTCTTAGGTTGCCGGCTAGGCATATTCATTACATTTGCATATAGGGTAGAGAGGTGTATGTTAGGCCATTCATCATTTGCATAAATTGTATGTTTGTGGTTGAAGCACCGGTATGAGACGGTGTGATGTTTTATTTATGTCATTTGTATGTTTGTGGTTGAAGCACCGGTATGGGACGGTGTGATGTTTTATCCGCTTTATTTATATTCCGCTTTATTTATATTCTGCTTATTCTTGTATCGTGTTTCCCCCTTTATTTCCCCTGCACGCATATCCCTTGCTCAGTATGTTGTACTGACTCCTTTGCTTTTGTCTGTTTTATAGATCTTGCTGGAGGCGCTGGAACATGACTGGGTTTGGGGTATTGAGAGATCACATAGATAGGAATTATATGTTTATTTATTATTATTATTATGTGTTACTCTGTTGTTATTTTATTACTTGGTACTTGGATATTGTTAGTGGAGGCCTGTGAGCCTAGGATTTATTTTATGTCGGCCTGTGGCCCTACGTGCTTTACTATTTGGGTTGGTAGCCCTGTTGAGATATTGGCATGTCGCCTGTTAATGCTTTCTGAGGCTTGTAGCCTGAATAACTTGCTGGGATTATTGCCACTATTGTTATTTGAATATTGTTGAGACTTGTTCGTGCATATGTGTTATTATTTATTCTAGTTTCCACATTTAATTTGATTAATCAGATAATCTCTTTAGGTTCTTAATCAGCCTTGTACTAGCTGTTTTAAATTAGCTGGCCACTAGTTTAGGATAGTTAGTACGGCGGTAATGCTTGCGAAAATCAGGTTTGAATTTTTGGGGCGTTACAAGCGGAAATAAAGTTTATGCAGCGGAAATAAAGTAAAGGGCCGACATGGCCAAAACACGGGTTAACAAGCCCGTATGCAGTCATATGGAATAACAAAGTAATGTCCAAAATAATTCCCCCAAAATGCATGCTCATACACTGTACTCTGTAATGGAAAAACATAAAACAACATTAATCAGTATTAAAGAATACTGAGTAAGACAATCCCTAACATAGCAATAAAGGGGTTTTAAAAATTTAATAATTAACAACTCAATTTTAAGCATGCATATTTAAAATATGTAGTTTAACTAATTAATAGACAATAATTTAATTCACATTTTATCATAACTAAATTAAATTTAAAAATGATAATTTAAGGCATAGGCATAATTTAAAGACATAATTTAAAATGCATAAGTAACGACATAACTAAATAAATATAAATTCCAAGTCTTTTAATTTTCCCCGTTAACTAAGAAGAGGACGTCACAACCAAGTTTCTCAAGTGTCTCGTTTCTCAATATCAAGTTTCGGAAAATTGCCGAAGCAACCCGCTTATCACGCCATACACAGTACCACTCCGGAGCCTCGAGTAACCCATTCGGATACACCCGAGAGTGATAGACTAGTTTTTCAATGGCCGTTTTGGCACAATTTCACAGTATTTCACATTTCGTCCATTCAGGCACGAATTTCAAGATAGAGGGGCACCCTACAGAGCACTCACCCCTACTTCACGTGAAGATCTAGCTCAGCCTAGATTAACGGGTTTTTGAAAAATGCTTTGATTGTTTAGACATAGCTCACAAATCGTATGTTTCAAATAGTCGAGTTTTTCAACATATCAACAAAAGTCATTGCCACAGTTTACGCTATTTCAGTTTAAAAATTCATCTTAAAGGCAATCGACTTGAAATTCGTTCAGCGATCAAAAACACGCTAACGAACAACTTTCATGTTTTGAGTTTTTCGAAATTAGGTGAGGAAGCAAGTGAAATTTTGCAATCTCTTCAAAACGCAAAATCTGTCAACTTTTCTAAAACAGCGCACTGATTTTCAAACAAGTTTTCCACATAGCAAACGACCTCCAAAATTTATGAAAATTTACAGACAGTTAAACGACACCAAAAAAAGCAAGTTTTATTAGAGGCAATTTATGCAAAATCATTACGGATTAAATCAGATTAATTCATTAAGTTCAAATTCAAAATCTGTCAAAGTTTTCTTCAAAAGCAGAGTCTGTTCAAATTGAGTTTTGAATATCCAAACGTTAATGAAAATGCACGAAATTTTACAGGAATGATAGTGATAGAAAAATGCACATCAAGTTCGACTAGGCATGCTGTCAAGTTTTTCGAAAAATTCATGAAACTCAGAGAATGTCCGACGCGTTTCGGGGTATCAAAACTTGATGAAAATGCGTGAAATTTTGACACAACTGAGATTAAGATGTTAGGAACAAATCTCTAGTTCGGAGTTTTCCATTTTGGATTCTCGAAATAGGGTTTTTCGTTCGATCTCAGAAAACGCGCAAAAGTGAATCTTTTAAGTTCGATTTTAATGTTTTGATTAAAACTAATATTTCGAACGATCCTTAGCCACCGATATTGATATGTAAGGCATTATCTTACTTGATATGAGTTCTAGACAGTTTCGGGGTCGTCCGGAATCTACGGATTGTCACGAACGGATCTCCTCAACACGATTCTTCCTTCTTTGGCAACGAATCGGAATCGAAAGTAAAAATCTAGGGTTAGATCGAATTTTCGGACTCAAAAAGGTGAAAGAAAACTTAATAATACTCACCAACAATCTGAAATCCTATAATCCTTGCTCCACTCGCCTCCTTGCTCAGATTTCGTCGTCGGAAAATGGTCGGAAAGCAAGAACTTGGTGTTTAATTTTCGGGTTGGGAAGAAGTTTGGAGAGTTTGAGAGGAGAGGGGGCTGCCTTGGTCGAAATTAGGGTTAATTGTGAGTGTCAAATCCTCACAAATCCGTCCATCTACCCCTTCCCTCAACTTAGATTTTGTTACCAAAGTCAGGGGTCGAAAATAAGGTAAGAAATCGCCAAAAAATGAAACTTGATCGCAGCCTGCCGAACCACGCGTCCGTGGCGCGTTTTCCCTCCAGACTGCTTGGCCATCGCGCGGCTCTCGGTAGGGCTGCGTCGTGGTCCGGGCCGTGTGATCCGTCGGGCCTTTTCTCCTCTCTTTCGGGTTTCTATCATCCTACGTTTTCGGGCTCGATTTTTCGGGTCATTCTCGGATCACGATTCCTATCTTAAATTTATTTCGACTTAAATTGATTTCATGTTTGAAATCTTAAATCCATCGAGTTTGGGTTCGTCGGCTTCTAATTCATCGTCTTTTGACTCCCGTGCATTTCCGACTTCACGGGTTCTTGGAATCAAAATTCCTTCGCTCTTCGGATTTAATTCTATTTCTTATTATAAAAATTATGGGTATTACAGTCTACCCTCCTTAAGAATCAACGTCGTCCTCGAAATTGTGCTTTAGCTTCTCGCGAGCTCGGAACTAAGGTCCTTTCTATATTGTGATATTGTGCTATTGTTTGATTGTGTGATTGTATTATCGCATTTTATTGTTTGATATTGTTTTACTGAACCCATAATTGAAATTTCCAAGTTGCCTACGTACCCTGTGAAGGGATCAAGTCATTACGTAGTTCAAAACAATTCGAATTTGTTTATTTGGGATACAAAATATCCGGGTCGTTACATCCTCCCCCCTTAAGATTAAAGTTATATCCCAATAACTGTGGTTGAATCGTCTTGGAAAAGGAACGGGTAACGTTCCTTCATGTGCGATTCTAACTCCCATGTTTCCGTTTCACTTTCATGGTTCGACCAAAGAACCTTAACCATCCTTACGGTCTTATTTCTTGTTACTCTCTCCTTAACATCGAGTATTCGTACCGGAATTTCCTCGTAGCTCAAATCATCATCCAGTTCAATTCCTTCCGGTTGAAGTACATGTGTTGGGTCGTGCACATATTTCTTCAATTGGGATACGTGGAACACATTGTGCACTCGTGCCGGTGGTGGCGGTAAGGCTAGTCGGTATGCTAGATTACCGACTCTTTCTAGAATCTCATAAGGTCCTATATATCGAGAACTTAGTTTTCCTCGTTTACCAAAGCGCATCACCCCCTTCATCGGTGATATCTTCATCATGACCTTGTCTCCAACTTGAAGTTTTAGGTCTTGCCGTTTCACATCGGCATAACTTTTCTGTCGGTCTTGTGCCGCTTTCATCTTCCCTGGAATGATCTTAATTTGTTGAGCCATATCCTCAACAAGTTGTGGTCCTACTACCACCGCCTTATCATTCTCTTCCCAACTTAGCGGACTTCGGCACTTCCGTCCATACAGTGCTTCGAACGGTGCCATGCCAATGCTAGCATGGTAGCTATTGTTGTAGGAAAATTCAATTAATGGTAAATGATTTTCCCAACTACCCTTTGTAACACCCCGGATTTGATCACCCAGGCCGGGACGCTATCGGCACACCTTTCTAGGTAAGACGCGATCAAAATCGAGCTTATCTAGAAAGATGCTGAGGCTAGTTGTATCAATTCTTTAAAATAATTTAAAACCATTCAATAAAGCCCGAAGTTAAAATCAGAGTTCGTCATGCATAAAGTAAATAAGTAGTGCGGAAGCAAAATAAGGGCCAAAACAAGCGGCCAAAACCAAAGTCCAAAGTCCAGAGTCTTAATGCGGAAAATAAAGTTAAAGTAATTGCGACAAGTCTTTTTATTGCGAAATCTCATCCCGACGTGCAATTGCTTACTCTGCGAAATCTGTAAGAAAATGGAAAACAACAATTTATCAGTACAAAAGGTACTGCGTAAGTTAATATATAGCATAGCAAATTTTAAAGTTTTTAGAAGAGGGAATTAAAAGATAGGATTTTAAATTTAGAAAGGAAAAGATGAATCAAAGTAGTTTTCCGAAACATCTTACGCTTTGTCACACGAATATTTTACCATTGTTTATTTTGATCGAGGACACCAATTCAGCCCTTGGGATTTACACCCACAAGAACTCAGAATACACAATAACGATTCTAGGGACGTACCCTTGGAATCAACCCACCTCTGGGACTCGTACCCACGAGGGATGCAAAAGCAGTGATCATATACAGACCGCTCCGGAGCCCTAGATAACCCATACGGATACACCTAGGAGTATAGACTCTTACAATCACGAAACCACAATATTATATGTGCCGTTTTGGCCACAAAAGAGGGGGCGGCCCAACGAGCTCACGCCAAGTGCACTTACCCTCTAACACATTGGGCATCCCACTCGATCAAAACTTACAAAGTTTCAAAAGGACATATTTTTACGCTTTACAATATCATACATTCCCAGATTTCATACATTTCCAAAAATGAGAACCATTCGACTCGTAGATCATCAAAATACGTAAGGTAAGATTTACCGATAAAATTAGCCCTATGGCAGTTTCAAAGATCACATCTGGAAACATAGCAAAACATTTTCAAAAATTATGAAATTTTTACAGGAGCGAGAACACATCCAAATGAACACTTTTCATAGAAACAGGCTTCTTCAAAATCGAGATCTAAGTGACCTAAAAAAATGATTTCAGAACCTATTGTTCGAAGGAGTTTAACTTCTACTGTTCATCCGACCACAGTCCATTTAAAAAATCCATATCAATTACGAACCTACTCCAAATATTATGAAATTTAACAGAGATGACCTAGACACATAATGGAACAAGTTTCATGAAGACATCAACCACGGAAAACGATCATAGAGTGGACTAAAACAGACAACAAGTTCGGATTCCATAAACACAACAACACTGACAGCAAGTTAAAGCCAAATACCAGATCCGATTTCGATGACCAAAACATGTTCAAAAAATATGAACATTTATAGAGAGCATATTTAAGATGTTAGGAACATTTTTCGTTTAGAAAGGATCTTCCAAAAACATAGGATCTAAGTGAAAATCGCAGAACAACATGAACTATGCGGATGAAAACCCTATTTGGCAGTTTTGACAATGGAAAGAGATTGAACTAGAACTCGGTGGACTCTCAACCAAAACCTCTAAAACTTGAAATGCACAATACTAACTTACCTTTGGTGAGTTTTGGATCGAAATCCTCCCTTTTGATTGCTTCAAGATCGACCAAAACAGTCCCCTCTTCAACCAATACTCCCCCGAAAGCCCCTATTTGAAAAGGTTGGGAAAGATCCTTAGATCTAGGGTTGAAATTCGAAGTTAGGGACAAGGGATTGGATTAGAACACTTACCTATCAATGGTTGACTGCCTAAGATGCTTGAGAATCACCTAAGGCCTCTGGAGAACCGAAGAACTCTCACACAAACTCACCACTCTCAAGAGAAAGCTGATTTTCGGAGGAAAGGAAAGGTAAGGTTTGTGAATGATTTTTGGAGTGTGGAATGGATGGTTAATGGCCTCAATGACTGCCATAATGTCCCTAGGTAATGGGAGAAAAAATTATGGCAGTCAATTCTCGTTTTTCTATCCTCCCAAATCCATTCAATCCCCCAACACCTATCATGGTTCAACTTTATCCATTCCAAGTTCATGAATCCTCGTTTTTCAACTTAAAAGTGGAGTTACTACACTCAAAAACTGTCCACAATCATCCCAATACGTTCATGAATGCCATAGGAATGGATTCCAATCGGTTGGAATCGCCCTCCTCGGGAAATGAGGTGACAACCGCGTGAAACGCGTGGAAACGCAGACCAGCAGCTGCCGGCGCGCGGGTGGCGTGCCGCCGCGTCGCCGCCGCGCGGCCACCTGCTGTGGTTTTCTATTATTTTTTTAAATATTATTATGATTTTTAATTTTTAAAAAAAATCATAATATGAATTCTCCGAGATCGTTTGAGTAATTCGATACCTCACTTCGAGTTGTTATCGTCCGAAAATATTTAATTCCGCTCTCTCGAAATTATTTCGGTTTTGATAATTAAATCAGATTCTCAAACTTTTGGATTTAATTTTCGACGTCGATTTCTCGGGTAGTACAGCCTACCCTCCTTAGAAATCAACTTCGCCCTCGAAGTTGGGTCGCATTTCGGAAAGAAATAAACGATGCAGAAAATTGGCACGCAGAAATTATTGAGGCTTGAAATTAAATTCTTACCTCGGTGCTTGACGACTTTGTGCAGGGTGTCACATCCTCTCCCCCTTAGGATTGCAGTTAGGCCCACATAACTGCTCCCGAGTCGTTTCGAAAAAGCTTGGGATATATTTGCTTCATATCCGCTTCCAATTCCCACGTCGCTTCCTTAGTGCCATGATTGGACCATAGAATCTTCACCATTCTCACGGTCTTATTCCTCGTGACCCTTTCCTTGACATCAAGTATCTCGATTGGATACTCCTCGTATGTCAGATCGTCGTCCAATTCGATCACATCGGGTTGTAAGACGTGAGTTGGATCGTGCACATATTTCTTTAATTCAGAAACGTGAAACACATTGTGCACTCGCGACAATTCCGACGGAAGAGCCAAACGGTATGCCAAGGTACCCACACGGTCTAAAATCTCGTATGAACCGATATAACGAGGACTCAGCTTTCTTCGTTTGCCAAATCGCATCACCCCCTTCATTGGTGACACCTTTAGCATAACTTTGTCTCCCACATGGAATTCCAACTCTTGGCGTCTCGTGTCGGCATAACTCTTTTGCCTGTCTTGTGCGGCCTTCATCTTTTGTTGAACGACCTTGATTTGTTTGCTCATATCTTCAATGAGCTGAGGTCCAACAACCTCAGAGTTATCATCCTTTGCCCAGCATAACGGACTGCGGCACTTGCGTCCGTAAAGAGCTTCGAATGGTGCCATGCCAATGCTAGCATGGTAACTGTTGTTATACGAGAATTCAATTAGTGGTAAGTGGTTCTCCCAACTTCCCTTGAATTCAAGTACACACGCTCTAAGCATGTCCTCGAGCGTCTGAATTGTTCGCTCAGTTTGACCGTCAGTCATTGGATGAAAAGCCGTGCTCATCTTAATTTGAGTTCCCAAGGCTTCTTGTAATTTGGTCTAGAAATTCGAGACTAATCTGCTGTCTCGGTCCGAGATGATGTCGTGGGGCACTCCATGCCTTCTCACCACATTCTCGATGTATGCCTTGGCTAGTTGATCCATCGACCAATTGTCCATCATTGGTATAAAGATGGTGGTCTTTGTTAGCCGATCAACTATTACCCAAATTTTGTTCATGCCTCGAGGAGATCTTGGTAACCCTGAGACGAAATCTATGGAGATGCTGTCCCACTTCCAGCTTGGGATCTCCAATGGCTTCACCAAACCCAATGGCTTTTGCCGTACTGCCTTCACCTTCTGGCAAATGAGGCATTTAGCCACAAAATCAGCAACATCTTGTTTCATTCGTGGCCACCAATAAATTTTCTTCAGATCCTTATACAGCTTATCACCTCCTGGGTGCACTGAATAAGGTGTATTGTGACCTTCTTCCATCAACTTCCGCTTCAAGTCCTCGCACTTGTGAAGAACGCACCATCTTCCCTTAAAGCGGATACTCCCATCATCGTGTATCGTGAATCCCACCGCTTTGCCTTCACCGATTTTCTCCTTGATCCTCTGAAGGTTCTCATCGTCTGATTGAGCTGTTCGAATCTCGTCGAACACGGTAGGTTCAATTGCTATGGCGTTCACCGTTTCTACCACGGTTCCATAATAGACTAGTTCAGCATCCAACTTCGCCAAGTCCATATACAGTTCCGAAGGTAAAATAAGTGTGTTTGCCGTATGCCTCGTCTTACGACTTAATGCATCCGCAACGACGTTCGCCTTGCCCTCATGGTAGGCTATGTCCAAGTCATAGTCTTTGATCAGCTCTAGCCATCACCTCTGTCTCATATTTAACTCCTTCTGAGTAAATATGTACTTGAGGCACTTGTGATCCATGAACATCCGACATGTTCGTCCATATAGGTAGTGTCGCCAAATCTTGGGAGCGAAGACCACATCAGCCAATTCCAGGTCATGCGTCGGATAGTTCTCCTCATGTGGCTTGAGTTGCCGCGATGCGTAAGCGATAACCCTTTGGTTTTGCATAAGCACGCAACCCAGACCTTCTTTTTAAGTGTCGCTCTACACTTCAAAATCTTCTGTTTCTGACGGCAATGCTAAGACCGGTGTTGTTGTGAGTCTCTTCTTGAGTTCTTGGAAATATGTCTCACAATCAGCTGTCCATTCGAACTTTAACCCTTTCTTCAGCAGTTGGGTCATCTGTCTTGCGATCTTCGAAAAGTCCTTCACAAACCTTCTATAGTATCCGGCTAGACCAAGAAAGCTTCTTATCTCTGTCTGACTAGTTGGCGCTGGCCAATCAGTCACTGCAGATATCATTGCTGGGTCAACCGACACTCCTTTAGCCAATACTATATGCCCCAAGAAAGCAACTTCCTTCATCCAAAATTCACACTTTGACAGCTTCGCGTATAATTGGTTCTTTCTCAATGTCCCAAGCACTTGCTGCAGATGTCTTGCATGCTCCTCCTCATCCCTTGAGTAAACTAGAATGTCATCGATGAATACGACAACACATGAATCTAGTAACTCTCGGAATACACTATTCATGAGATTCATGAATACTGCGGGAGCATTTGTGAGACCAAAGGACATTACGGTGAATTCGTAGTGCCCATATCTCGTGCGAAAAGTTGTCTTCGGTATGTCCTTCTCGGCGATACGCAGCTGATGGTATCCCGATCTCAGATCAACTTTTGAGAATACCGACGCTCCTTTCAGTTTATCGAAGAGGTCTTCGATCCTAGGCAGCGGGTATTTGTTCTTAATCGTCACTTGATTAAGTCCTCTGTAGTCTATGCACAGTTGGAGTCCACCGTCTTTCTTCTTGACGAACAGGACCGGTGCTCCCCATAGTGATGTGCTCGGTCGAATGTAACCCATTGATAACAACTCTTCGAGTTGTTCCTTCAGCTCCTTCATCTCAGCATGGGCCATACGATATGGCGCCTTTGAGACCGGCTCGATTCCAGGTACCAAATCGATTGTGAACTCGACTTCTCGTTCAGGTGGCATTCCTGGGATATCTTCAGGAAAGACGTCAGGATATTCGTTCACGACTGGAATACTGTCGATCTTACTCTCTTCGTCTTCCAGATTATGCACGTAGCATGCGTACAGTTGATATCCCTTTTGCATGAGACTGCAAAATTTCATATCATTTACCACTTTGGCACTCTTCTTTTGAGGTTGCATGTAGTAAATGACCTTCTTCCCTCGATTCTTTGCCAAAGAGATCTTCTATTTTTGGCACTCAATAACAGCCTTGTATTGAGTCAACCAGTCCATTCCCAAAATGATATCGAAGTCCTTAAGGTCAAATTATATGAGATTCGTGAAGAATTCAGTATTTTTGATTACTATCGGGATCCCGTTGTATTGTTTGGAGCACGATACCACCTTACCCGATGGTAATTGGATTCCTAAGTTAATGTTATTCGGCGCAGGTAGATCTAACGCAGATAGAATTAAAAGCAGTAAACGTACCTCTGATCACATCGTCTTGAGCGGCCAAATCCGCTTGGTTGATCACGTTCAAGCGTCCCATCGCTCAACCTTGGTTGCCTTGCTGGTTTTGATTTTGAGGTGGCCCCTGTGCCAGAGGGAACCTCTGACCTTGGTTGTTCTGCTGGTTCGGCCCAGCTGGCCTGTTCCCCTGAGGTCGGTTCAGCAGATCCGGCCTCTTATCGATGCGATCCTCTCTTGTCCAGCATTCCTTTTTCATATGGCCTTCTCTGCCTCATTGATAACAATGCCCTGGTTTTGGGCATTCACGCACCAAGTGCGGAATATTGCACCGCTGGCACCTAGGTATGAATGCACCTTGGTTCTCCGGCCTTCTGTTTCCGTTTCCTCCCTGATTAAATTCTCTGTTTTCTGGCCTCCTCTGTCCATCATTCCTCCCTTACTCATTTCCTTTCCTGAAATTGTTTCCGCTGTTGTTCCGGTTCCTCTTATCAAAGTTGTTCGAGCCCTTGCTCGATTCTCCATGGTCTTTTTTTTTTAGCTGCTGCACCCGGGCGATCGCCACCGCTCGGTCGTATACAACGTGCAGAGTAGTATGCTGTCCTCCCACCAATATTTCTCTAATACTGAGGTTCAATCCCATTTCAAACTTCTGGGCTTTATTAGCATCAGTTGGCACAAGTCTTGGAGCAAATCGGACGAGTTCCTTAAACTTTGAGTAATACTCCTGTACCGTCTGGGTGCCCTGACGAAGGTTGATGAACTCTTCGTACTTAGCAGTCTTCGTGCTAAGGGGGTAGAACCTCTCTCTCATCATCTCCTTGAACTCTTCCCAAAAATAGATGTGTTCGCCATCAACAAGCCCTCCTTGGTGGTTCTGCCACCACTCATCTGCTTCCCCACTTAAGTAGTACGTCGCCACTCCCACTTTCTCATTCTCGGGACATCTGACGGCGTTCAAAAGCTTGTCGAATGTCCTGATCCAGTCTTCTAGCTTTGCGGGATCCTCCTGTACATCATAATGGGGCGGCTGGTAGGGGTTCACCATCGCCAAGTAATTTATTCGGGCTGCCGGAGGCGGCACTGCTGCTTGTGCTCGATTGACTTCAGCATTCCCCAAAGTGATAAGGACCTGCTCGACTGTCCTAAGTCGTTCGTCTAAAGCATTAGGAGCTGGGTTAGCTTGGCCTCCAGGGTTAGGCGGATTCGCTCCAGCAGGAATGTTAGCATTTTCATTGATTGGAATCTCCATCCTCGGTCTTCCTCTTGGCGGCATTCTGATAGTCAAGCACGCAGAGGTAAGATATGCAGTTAAGTGTGGGTTAATAGTCAGGTTAGACTATGATTAGAAATCTAGCTCATAAGCTCTAAGTGCGAAAGATAAGGAACTCTAATAATAAGGAACTACATCAATATATATATAGCACTACATCAATATATATATATATATAGCACTAGATTACCACTACGTAATAATAAGGAACTACATCAATATAATATATAGCACTAGATTACCACTACGTAAAATGTGGTAATGGTAGGATAAGCAAAATGTGGTAATACTAATACGCAAAGTTCAGAAATGAAATACTAATGAAGACAAGCAATGTAAAGATCCGGCCAACAGAAATCGCATGCCATAGCCTAGAGCAGATAATCAGGGGAGTAGCCGAGTATCCTGCGGTCGGCTTCGATCTCCTCATCCGTATCAAGAGGCAGTGGAGGGTTCTCCACGGCCTCCTCGGGCTCCTCGTCCTCAATATCAACGTGCTCGTCCGGATCCTCCTCCTCTTCTACCTCCATCTCCGGCCCAGGATTGAGCTGATTTTGCAGCCCAATCACCACTCCCTCCAGTGCGATAAGCCGTCCATGCAGCATGTGGACGTGATGACGACAGTCATCAAACTCGGTCTCTAAGGTAGTTTGGCGTTCAATAACCTGATTAGTTTTTATGGTCAATTCCTCAATCTTTTCTTCCAAGGACCTAATATGATTCCCGTCGTTTTTGGCATCCCTACGAAAGTGACGCAGCTCATGCGTAATATCGGACATGGAACACAGAACGCGCAGGATGGAGTCTTGCAACCTCGGATCGGCCATCTAACATACAAGTTTTACATTAAGAATTTGGCACATTTGTAAAAAAAGAGTATGTTAATGCACATGCATTTCCCCCCAAAAATAATAATTAATTTGAGACTTGCCGAAATTTCGAGATATATATTTTCCATGGGTTTTAAAAGTTTCTTGTCCATGGAGATAATATTTAAAATGCTTTAAAATAATATTCAATACGTTGGGCTTCTATAGTGGGCCGAAAATAATAGCTTGAAAAATTGTTGGGCTCTGATACCACTTTGTAACACCCCGGATTTGATCACCCAGGCCGGGACGCTACCGCCACACCTTTCTAGATAAGACGCGATCAAAATCGAGCTTATCTAGAAAGATGCTAATGCTAGTTGTATCAATTCTTTAAAATAATTTAAAACCATTCAATAAAGCCCGAAGTTAAAATCAGAGTTCGTCATGCATAAAGTAAATAAGTAGTGCGGAAGCAAAATAAGGGCCAAAACAAGCGGCCAAATCCAAAGTCCAAAGTCCAGAGTCTTAATGCGGAAAATAAAGTTAAAGTAATTGCGACAAGTCTTTTTATTGCGAAATCCCATCCCGACGTGCAATTGCTTACTCTGCAAAATCTGTAAGAAAATGGAAAACAATAATTTATCAGTACAAAAGGTACTGCGTAAGTTAATATATAGCATAGAAAATTTTAAAGTTTTTAGAGTGAATTAAAAGATAGGATTTTAAATTTAGAAAGGAAAAGACGAATAAAAGTAGTTTTCCGAAACATCTTACGCTTTGTCACACAAATATTTTACCATTGTTTATTTTAATCGAGGATACCAATTCAGCCCTTGGGATTTACACCCACAAGAACTCACAATACACAATAACGATTCTAGGGACGTACCCTTTGAATCAACCCACCTCTGGGACTCGTATCCACGAGGGATGTGAAAGCAGTGACCCTATACAGACCACTCCGGAGCCCTAGATAACCCATACGGATACACCTAGGAGTATAGACTCTTACAATCATGAAACCACAATATTATATGTGCCGTTTTGGCCACAAAAGAGGGGGCGGCCCAACGAGTTCGCGCTAAGTGCACTTACCCTCTAACACATTGGGCATCACACTCGATCAAAACTTACAAAGTTTCAAAAGAACGTATTTTTACGCTTTACAATATCATACCTTCCCAGATTTCATACATTTCCAAAAATGAGAACCATTCGACTCGTAGATCATCAAAATACGTAAGGTAAGATTTACCGATAAAATTAGCCCTACGGCAGTTTCAAAGATCACGTCCGGGAACATAGCAAAACATTTTCAAAAATTTTGAAATTTTTATAGGAGCTAGAACACATCCAAATGAACATTTTTCTTAGAAATAGGCTTCTTCAAAATTGAAATCTAAGTGACCTAAAAAAAATGATTTTAGAACCTATTTTTCCAAGGAGTTCAACTTCTACTGTTCATCCGACCACAGTCCATTTAAAAATCCATATCAATTTCGAACATGCTCCTAAAATTATGAAATTTTACAGAGATGACCTAGACACAAAATGGAACAAGTTTCATGCAGACATCAACCACGGAAAACGATCATAGTGTGGACTAAAACAGACAACAAGTTCGGAATCCATAAACACAAAAAAACTGACAGCAAGTTAAAGCCAAATACCAGATCCCATTTCGATGACCAAAACATGTTAAAAAATTATGAAAATTTACAGAGAGCATATTTAAGATGTTAGGAACATTTTTCATTCAGAAAGGATCTTCTAAAAACATACGGATCTAAGTGAAAATCGCAGAACAACATGAACTATGCGGATGAAAACCCTATTTGGCAGTTTTGACAATGGAAAGAGATTGAACTAGAACTCGGTGGACTCTCAACCAAAACCCCTAAAACATGAAATGCACAATACTAACTTACCTTTGGTGAGTTTTGGATCGAAATCCTCCCTTTTGATTGCTTCAAGATCGACCAAAACAGTCCCCTCTTCAACCAATACTCCCCCGAAAGCCCCTATTTGAAAAGGTTGGGAAAGATCCTTAGATCTAGGGTTGAAATTCGAAGTTAGGGACAAGGGATTGGATTAGAACACTTACCTATCAATGGTTGACTGCCTAAGATGCTTGAGAATCACCTAAGGCCTCTGGAGAACCGAAGAACCTTCACACAAACTCACCACTCTCAAGAGAAAGCTGATTTTCGGAGGAAAGGAAAGGTAAGGTTTGTGAATGATTTTTGGAGTGTGGAATGGATGGTTAATGGCCTCAATGACTGCCATAATGTCCCTAGGTAATGGGAGAACAAATTATGGCAGTCAATTCTCGTTTTTCTATCCTCCCAAATCCATTCAATCCCCCAACACCTATCATGGTTCAACTTTATCCATTCCAAGTTCATGAATCCTCCTTTTTCAACTTAAAAGTGGAGTTACTACACTCAAAAACTGTCCACAATCATCCCAATACGTTCATGAATGCCTTAGGAATGGATTCCAATCGGTTGGAATCGCCCTCCTCGGGAAATGAGGTGACAACCGCGTGAAACGCGTGGAAACGCAGACCAGCAGCTGCCTGCGCGTGGCGCGTCGCCGCTGCGCGGCTACCTGCTGCGGTTTTCTATTTTTTTTATAAAAATATTATTATGATTTTTAATTTTAAAAAAAAATCATAATATGAATTATCCGAGATCATTTGAATAATTCGATACCTCACTTCGAGTTGTTATCGTCCGAAAATATTTAATTCTGCTCTCTCGGAATTATTTCGGTTTCGATAATTAAATCCGATTCTCAAATTTTTGGATTTAATTTTCGACGTCGATTTCTCGGGTATTACACCCTTAAACTCTAAGACACACGCTCTCAGCATGTCCTCTAACGTTTGAATCGTTCTCTCCATCTGTCCATCCGTCATCGGGTGGAATGCGGTACTCATCTTAATTTGCGCACTGAGAACTTCTTGCAGCGTAGTCCAAAAGTGAGAGACAAATCTACTGTCTCTATCGGAAATGATGTCATGTGGTACTCCATGTTGTCGCATCACTTTATTATGTAGGCTCGGGTTGATCAAGCGAATAGAGCGGAATAGCATGAGACTAAAGAAATAGAATTAAATAAATAAAATAAAATAAAATAAATAAAACAAAATTCGGACCTCGCGCGGTCTCCGCACGGTGCGGACGGATATCGCGCCGCAGCCGCGCGAGCACGTCAGACCGAAAAAAAAGGGGGCACGAGCTAGGGTGTGCGGATCTCACTTCATTTTCCTTCCCACACCCGCGACACTACTCCCATTTTCCCTCGAATTCGGTCTCTTCACCCCAAAATTTCTTGATTTCGACTTTGATTTCACCTAGTAAGGTATGAACCTTCTATTATCACTTACCAATTTCAATTTCCACACTTTGGTTTGCTCGATTTTTGGACAGATTTAGGAATTAGGGTTTATGTGTAGAAATTGAGGATTTGTTAGTTTTAGGCTTGATTTGTGCAAATTAGCGAGCATATGTGATAATAGATGTTATTTTTGTTGATTTGGATGAGTTTATGCAATAATGTACATATGTTCTTGGTAGTTCCTTGTTGGATTTTGAATTATTGGGAGTCTATGCTCATTTCAATTTTAATCGACAATGTAGGCATGAGATTAAGTCGATTGTTGTTGTTTGGGGCTACATTGTGTTTATTGGTGGTCGATTGAGTGATTGTTTCAATTGGGGGCAATTTCCATGAATTTTGTAACCAAATTTGGTACTTGGTTTATTGTGCCCATAATGTGTTCGATAGAATGCCACAAAGATTTTGAGATTTGTTTTGATGTTCACTTTGTTGGGATTAACTCCCATTTGATGATAATGAGTGATGGGGCATGATGTCTTTCTGTGTATTCCTGTTTGTTCGGTTATTGTGAGGATAGTAGCCTTATATTTGGTGTTGGACATTTCCGCAGGATGCTACTCTTTATGTGGATTGTTTTGTCCACTCTTATGTGCCCTCCGGGGCCTAAGAGACGGGCCACCCGGCGTGACGATGTTGGCCCCAGTACTTCCGCTCCGGTGTTGCCGGATACGGATGAGAGTGAGTCCGAGGAGGAGGAGGAGCAGCGGGATCTCCCCTATGAGGAGTGTCCTCGCCGGCACGATAGACGTCGGTTCTTGTCCATGGCCGCTCAGGACTTCCACTTCGATAAGCTGCGCAGGAACCGGGCTTACGTTCCTGAGAGAGGCATCCATCCCCGCATGATGGATGACGATAGAGACCGCACAGTTTTGGATCTCCTCCAGTGGACGGGGCTTGCGCGCCATCCTGAGGGCCCAGCTTCGGGGTATCTAGCTATGGAGGTTATCGCCAACATTGGCGGATTAGGGGAGCACGATGACATGTCCCGTGTCTTGGTTCGTGGTCGCTACCTAGGTTTCAGTGTTTGACGACGATGGACACTCCCTGGCGTACTCTTACTCAGACATGGTTAGGACGCGTCCGGCCGATTACTTGGAGCCACATTGTCATAGATCATGTTTACGAGACCATTTACTTTATCGCCCGAGGCGGTAGGGTGAATGTGGGGGCTTGTATTGAGGACAACTTGAGGGGTATGCGTCGAGGCCGAGGTAGTAGGGTGATCACTCATGCCCATCTCATCTGCGATCTATGTGCGACAAAGGGGATCCGTACGACATCGGAGACAATCCTTACAAGCTAGCTTTGGGTGATTATTACCTCATGGAATTGTATGATGACGATTATGTTGGCTGTGATTCAGTATTGTTCGTAGTTTATGAGTTTATAGTGTTGAGTAAGTATTACTGTTCGATTATCTGCTTTGATTGTCGTGCCCTTGTATGATGATTGTCTGGATGAGCATTTATCATATATGCATACATATATATATTATTATTGTTATTATATTTATATATACATACACACATACATATATATTATATATATATGTATTTTTTTTAACATAGGATTAAATGGCATCTTAAATATACGGAGTAACTTATAATATAAATGCTTGAATTTTTTTTATTTTTTTTATTGCTCAATAGTAAATTTTATTCGAGTACAAGCCATGATAGCAATACTAGTAACAGATCTAATAATAATAATGCATCAATAGATTCCTAATCCTAGGGGGAATAGGTAGCCGGATCCTTTATAGAGTCCTCCTCTTCAGGAACTTGGCCAGAGCCCAAGGGTTCCATAGGGCCCATGGACCACTGGGCCTGGTGGACCATTAGCTCCAGCAGCATCGGGTGCATGCTCCGGGCTATGAACAATCGCACCATCAGCTAGGTTAGCTAGCTTAATCAGCTCCCACGCCACGTGCCCTATTTGGGCATCTACGTTATTATTCTTGTTTCGGAGTTCAGCCTCTTGGGTTTGGAGTTCAGAGACTTGAACTTTGAGTTGGGTTAGGTCGTGTTGATCTGCCTCTCTCAGATGTCCCAAGTGGGTCAGATTAGCCTCCAGTTATTCTACTCGCAATTTGAAATTGTTTACATTTTGTGGTAGTTCGAGATTTGCGTTGATCAATTTCATCATAAGGTTTACCATATTCGCATTTGGTTCGGCCACCTAGTGTCAACAGGGTAGGTTAGAGTTAGAACATGTCAAGTGTAAAGTTAGGAGATGCAAAAAATTAAATCTACATGCAAGTATGCATATGCAATCCCCCCAACAAAATTTAATTTATCCATGTATTTAAAATAAAGTTATTTCATGGATAATAATAATAAAATTTTGGGCCTCTATATTGGGCCAAAAATAATAAATCTTTGGGCTTAAAAATATTGGACTACGTAAATAAAAATTTTGGGCTAAAAGTTTTTGGGCTAAAAAATTGACTTTTATAAAATAATAAGTAAAATGACTTGGGCTAAAAACTTGGGCTTAAAAATAATAGTTTTAAAAACAATGGTTCTAAAATAATACTAGTTTTTAAAATAATAGTTTAAAAATAATAATACTAGCTTTAAAAATATTCCGGGCTCTTTAAAATAATAACTTTAAAATATTCCGGGCTCTGATACCAACTTGCAACACCCCGGATTTGATAACCCAGGCCGGGATGCCACCGCCACACCTCCCAAGCAAGACCCGACTTCATTCGAGCTCACTTGAGAGATGCAAGGATAATGGTATTTCAAAAACAGTTTAAAAACAACCAAGTCCGGAAGTACTTATATTTAAAATAGAATAGTAATCATCCATGTACGAATAATAATTAAGTTTATGCAGCGGAAATAAAGTAAAGGGCCGACATGGCCAAAACACAGGTTAACAGGCCCGTATGCAGTCATATGGAATAATAAAGTAATGTCCAAAATAATTTCCCCAAATGCATGCTCATACTCCGTACTCTGTAATGGAAAAACATAAAACAATATTAATCAGTATTAAAGAATACTGAGTAAGATAATCCCTAAAATAGCAATAAAGGGGTTTTAAAAATTTAATAATTAACAACTCATTTTTAAGCATGCATATTTAAAACATGTAGTTTAACTAATTAATAGACAATAATTTAATTCACATTTTATCATAACTAAATTAAATTTAAAAATGATAATTTAAGGCATAGGTATAATTTAAAGACATAATTTAAAATGCATAAGTAACGACATAACTAAATAAATATAAATTCCAAGTCTTTTAATTTTCCCCGTTAACTAAGAAGAGGACGCCACAACGAAGTTTCTCAAGTGTCTCGTTTCTCAATATCAAGTTTCGGAAAACTGCCGAAGCAACCCGCTTATCACGCCATACATAGTCCACTCTGGAGCCTCGAGTAACCATTCGGATACAGCCGAGAGTGTAGACTAGTTTTTCAATGGCCGTTTTGACACAATTTCACAGTATTTCACATTTAGATCATTCAGGCTCGAATTTCGAGATAGAGGGGCACCCGGCAGAGCACTCACCCCTACTTCACGTGAAGATCTAGCTCAGCCTAGATTAACGGGTTTTTGAAAAGTGTTTTGATTGTTTAGACATAGCTCACTGAAACTTTTGACAATTTCCCACTATATGAGTATTTTCTGAAAAGAATATAATCCCGATTTAATTTTATTTAATGAAACCAATTATGAAGATGGAGTTGGGATTATGGATATATTTATAGGTTGTCACGTTTTTATATACTCATGTAGGAAATTGTGGCCCGAAAGCGCACGATGTCAAAAATTGCAGTAATTTATAGTAAGACCGGATCGTTCACTGGAGGATGTGCGATAGAAGCAGGGCCCACGTCGTTTACTAAGATTTTCTACTCGGTTACTCATTTCAAGCTTGTGTTTCAAATTACCAACTACTTGACATAATTTAAACTAGATTATGAAAGCAATTAAAGAAAGCGGATAAAATTATTCTAGAAAGCAAATTAAATTCTATTCTACGGAAGCAATAAAATTATGCTAAGAAAGCGGATAAAATTATTCTAAGAAAGCATGTAAAATTATGCTACACTATCTAGAAAGCAGATTTAAAATATGACAGAAGGGACAGGGAGAAAATAATAAAGATTGGACAAGATTCAGATGAAACACATTAAACTTCCATTTTTTACTACACAGATCTTTGTTTGGGATAATCCATCAGTTAGCTAACTCTCATGCTTTCTATACTATGTTCCCTTTACAGTCAGAATTTACATGCTCTTAAGACAACAAAATCTAAGATACCACAAACTCATAACTCCCCTTGCAATGCCTTGCAAGAGTATGTTAGTCATCTGTGGTGGATAAGCAACACCTAACACCTCATTAGTTGAAATGGCAAGTACTCCTATCATTCCCCCATGACACACCCAAAGTTTCAAATCAAATCCTAAACTATTCCATAACTCTTAACCTTATATACGGCGGCCAACCTCTAATTCTTCCGAATGACCTCTATGAAAGCATTTAAAAGAAAGCAGTAAGGAAAGTATTTTAAAGTCCTATCTCTCGGAAGTTTTAAAAGTTATCTCATTCCGTTAGTGTAAAAGAGCCCCTGGTCTTGGTGACCAGATGCAGATTTAGAACTTCCCAAATATCTGTAAGCCACCGGGCATATAACATCTGGTTAGTTATGAGATACAAACTGAATGGAACAGACCCGTGAAGATCTATTCCGGATGTACTCACTCAAGACTCAATTCTAGGCTTCGGCGGGAGAAGCTAGTAGTTGAAAGAATACTCAACCCCACCTTAGAAATTAACCAAGGCCTACATGTTGTTCCTCTAGTATTATTTATCACATCTCATCTGAATCCAAGTAGACTCGGACTTGATGTAATATTTAATATAAGATTTCCAACACACAACAATTTTGAGAAAACAATTGATATTTGAAAATCATTCCCTATACAGGTACTAGGCTCTTAATTAAAACACAGATCCTTTCAGTCTAGGTGAGACCTAATCGCTGACTCTACTTCTAAATTCTCAAAATCAACCCCCAGTAGAAGATGAGTTAATCATAACTGTGAAATTATCCCTTACTCAGATCCGGATTTTATAAAGTGATTTTTGTGGAAATTTATTATGCAACATCTGATTTAGATCAAGACTTCTATGTCCAAGGGAAGGATCCCAAAATAATATTGACCACAGTATCTACATAATAATATCATGCATACATGTATAGGAGGAAGTAAAATAAAATACCCCAAAATAATATATGGTGGGGTTAGACAGAATTTGATACACAAAGATGGATAAGCCTTGAGATAAGAGGAATTTGGCTAAAAAGAGTGCTAGAAATAACTGGGGTGATCTGGACTGCAAACATCTGCTATCCAGTTCCCAATTATTCCAGATGGTATGATTTTTAGACAGAAAGGAATTCCAAGTGACGGTGACCGCCGTCATTCAGCTCAATTTTGTCTGTGAAAGGAAGAAAAACCCACATATTTTCTTACTGTAATATTTCTCAAATAATGTTGGCCGACATCATTTAATAATACTACAGCTTGAATTCAGGTTTTGAAATTAAGGTAAGTAAAACAAAACTGTATCTAATTAGAAATTGGCTGAGTGGCTAATCGTTATCCCGATGAAGTGACCTTTTTGCCGTAGCTTCTACCAATCTCTAATTAAATCATGCAAAATAACGAGCAATAATTAATACACAGAAGACGAGCTAATCGTTATCCCTGTGAGGGGACCTTTTTGCCAACATTGATCTGTGATATTCCTTATTACTCATTCATACACACAGTAAAAAGAAAAGATAAAATTAACAAGAAGATTTTTGGTACTGTGTGAGTGTTAATCACACAATAATTTTGACACTAATGGGTTGAGATGTGTAATAGATAAAATTAGATGTAGTGGGCCTAAGCCCAACACACCCATGCAACTTACACAACTCAAGAAAATAAAATATGAATTTGGGATTTTAAAATAAAATGAAGAAGAGGTCGATGCGGTTTCTTGAATTAGATGCGGTATAAACCGCATCTATTAAACCGCATCGAGCATGCATGAGGGATGAAGTATTTGCCTATACCATGATTGGTCATTGCAAGGATGCGAAATAAAACCATCTAAGGCGGTCTATCAAGTCGATGCGGTATAAACATGTAACACCCTTTGGTCACCCAGGTCGGGGTGTCACCGCCACACCTCCCTAGCAAGACACGGTTTCTCCGAGCTTGCTAAAGAGATGCAAGGCTATGGTTTTTCAGAATGTAAAACATTTAAACAACCCATTGTAATACAATTCAAAATAATAACATCAAAGTTGCAGCGAAAAGTAATATTTACATATGTATAATGCAGCGGAATTTAAAATTGGGCCAACATGGCCAAAATACGGGTTAAACAGGCCCGTTCATGCAAGTTCTAGTCTAATGCGAAAATTCAAAATATAATATTCTCCCCAAAATTCCCCATGTATGCATATGATGATGCATAATCTTCATACTCTGTAGGAAAAAGAAAGGAATGGTTTTGGTCAGCACAACGTGCTGAGTAAATTAACACAAACATGATTATGGGGTTTCAAAGCCATTAATTATATTTAAAGAAAACATGTGCATAAGACCCCATAATTTAATTTATTTACTTAATAATAATGATGGCATAATTTAAAATACATGAATTCCATAAGATCATAAATATAGCTTGCAAAGTAATATAATTACAGGACATAATTTAAAAACATAATCTAAATAAAAGGTACAATTTTCGAGTCTTCTAGTTTCATGTCTCATGTCTCATGTTTATTATCTCGATTGCCATTCGGCAAGCTTTATTTATCGATTATCTTTCGGCAAGCATTATATATCAATTGCCTTTCGGAAAGCACTATATCTTAATTGCCTTTCGGGCAAGCATTATATTTTAATTGCCTTTCGGCAAGCATTATTCATGTGTATTTTATTTTCTCACATTCGCGCGGATCACCATCGTCCGTAAAGGCACGAAGTGAATAGTTAGGGGGCACCCTGCAGAGCACTCACCCCTAATTTTAATTGATCAAGTTTGTAAGGGGATTTATTTCCAAAATTCTGATTTCACTTAGTTTATTTAAAAAGATATTTCGACTCGTTTTAACCTTGAAGACTAATTTCACCGTTTCAACAAGATATCAAGATTTGACTCCGGTAAACCACTGTTTACTCTAAAATTCATTAAAAATCAGATTTACGTCCAAAAATTCTAAACTTTTACCAGTGACTCGAAAGCACAGAGATGAACAAGTTTTGTGTTTTAACTTTTTCGATCCAAGTTATGGAAATAGGTCAAAAAAGTCAAGTTTCGTCATATCAATAATCTGTCCGAATTTAACACAAAACAGTTTCAAAGTGTCGAGATCTACCATAGCAAATGAACTCCAAATTTGATGAAATTTTATAGAGGCCTTCCTAAGACAATTATCTACAACTTTCATGTTCGACTAAAGATCTTAATCGGCCTAGAACTAATGTCAAGAACGCCTACAAGCTCGGACCTATGTTCTGCCAAAATTTCAAGATTCAATTTTTAAACAGTTCGGTTCGGGGTTGATTCATATATCAAAACATCACGAAACATTCTGAACATTTTACAGGAGATAGATCTAAGCCTTAGGAACGTTTTTCGTGTTTTAAGTTTTCTCGTTTGAAGACTTTTAGGGGAAAAATCGTGCAAAAACGCTGCGCCGGTAACGATTTCGCGTTGACAGATTTTCGAATTCTTGGTTAAACCTTTAGATTAAAGTGTTTTAATTACTCGCAAAACCATGTAAGTATTAACTTACAGATCTATAGTCGTCTCGGCTCAATGATTCGGAGGCGTGGCTTCCAGTCCACCGTTTATCTCCTTGGTTCGTCGGGTTCTTCGTTCTAGATCCGATTCGGGGTGTAGAAAAGAAAAGGGATGAAGTTAGGATTCGTTTTCGAATCACAATTGAAAAAGGATCGGATCAGAACTTACCACAACGTTGGAGGTCTTCCGATTTTTGTCCACGACTGTCCTCGCCTTGGTTTCGTGCCTCCGACAACTCCGGAATTAGGGTTTTGTGTGTAGAGAGGATTCGTAGGGTTTGCAAAGTGTTTGGGGTTACTCGAGAGGGTTATTTATAGATGGACAAGACCTAGGGGACGTCCAAGGTCTGCCCCAATGAGTCTTGAGCTGAAGGGAATGCAACCGAAGTCGAAAAATCTGGATTCGGGCGAGAGATTCTCGCAACGGGCGTATCTGCCCACTAGCGCGGGGTTGGCGCACCGAATAGGGGAAACCCCGCGCGGCCACCACGCGGTCCACGCCCGGACTTCGGTCCGGGCGGGGCGTGCGATCCGTCGGGCATTTCCTCCTCTCTTTCGGACTTCTATCACTCTATGTTCTCGGATTCGGATTTCCGGGATATCTTCGGGCTCCTATTTCCTATCTTAATTTTTACTCGGGTTTAAATGTACGTTTGGACCTCGAATTCTCGAGTTCATTGGTGTCGGGTTTCGGTGTACAATTTATTTACTTTATTTAATTCCTTTTGTTTCATTAAATTTCTTTAATTCCTTTTTAAATTAAATTTCATTTCTCATTTCCTCTACATTTATTTATTTATTGTATTCTATTTATTATTTATTTATTTATTTATTTATCTATTTTTTATTTAATTTATGTTGCAAAATTCTCGGGTATTACAGTCTACCCTCCTTAAGAATCAACTTCGTCCTCGAAGTTGTGTTTCGGCTTTTCTCGCGCTAAGTTTTGTTTATTTTACTATTTTATGACTTAACTTAGAATTAAAACTTCTAAGCTGCCTACGTACCCTGTGAAGGGATCAAGCCATAACGTAGTTCAAAATTGATTTGGGATACATATTGTCGAGCCAAACTAAAAAAAATAAATGCATCTACTTTATTACGGGGTATCACATCCTCTCCCCCTTAGGATTCCAGTTATGTCCCCATAACTGTCTATTCAGTACTCTCAAGAGGTTTCGGGTTTTGGTCTTTATTCTGAGGGTATCGGTGCCCTTGGTTGTTGCCACCTTGACCGTCTGGGTTTCATGGTTGCTTAGGTCGAGTAGTCACATCCTCTCTCTTGTCGATGTTCTCTTTCCGTGTCCGGCAATTACACAGCCGATGACCATGTCGACCACATCGAAGGCATGCTCCAGGCTGAGGGCATCCTCTCGCATAATGCGGGTTTGTAATACCCGAGAAATCGACATCAAGTTTTAAAATCCGAAGTTTAAGAATTTGATTTATTTATCGAAATCGAATTAATTCCGAGAGAGCGGAATTAAATATTTCGGACAGTCGCGACTCGGATAGATGTATCGAATTATCCCAACAATCTCGGATAATTCATATTATGATTTTTAAAAGATTAAAATCATAATATTAAAGAAAAAAAAACGCGAGCAGGTGGCCGCGCGGTGGCCGCGCGGGGCGCGCCACCAGCGCGCTACTCTGCTGTTATGACAAGTCATAACGGTTCATGCGTTTTTTGCCATGATAATGGTAGTGGGCGATTCCAAACGACTCCTTTTTTAATATCTGATGTTGAAGGACGTGTGGGGAGGGTTTTGGATAGGTTTTGGGTGTATTAAATCCCCACAAAGTCAGCTCATAATTGAAACTTGGGCACCAAGGGGATCCTATGGAGTCATGGGGTGAGTGGGGGTTTTGGATGAGGATTGAGGGGATTAATTCGGGAGTTATGGGTTGCATTTCATCCTCTCATCTCCCTAGTATCCTATGGCAGTCATTGGATTGCTCCCTACCCCTATAAGTACCCCTAATCAGCCCCCAAAGCCACCCATTTGCACTCTATCCGAAAATAGTTCCATAGTGAGTGTTGGTGAGTTTGTGAGTTGTTCATCATCTTTCCAGGGAGTGTGGACGTGTTCAAGTGATCCAATCCATTCTTCTAAGGGTAGGTAAGAGTTCTACTATTTTTCCTTGGTCCTAGGTTCGAGTTTTCTATCCTAGAACTGAGATTTCCTCCGACGACTCCAAAATAGGTTCAATCGGAGAAGGGTGTTGATTCGTGGGACTGTAGAGCCTGTTTCGGACGATCTCAGGGAGACCACCAAGGAGGATTTCGACTCTACCTTATTCCTAGGTAAGTTAGTATTGTGCACATCGATTTTTAGGAGTTTTGGTTGAGTATAACTCGAGATATGGGATGATCTCTCTTTCTTACAAAATCTGTCAAATAGGGTTTTCCTATGACCAATTTTATTGTTCTGTGAATTCGACCATGATCCGATCGTTTTTAGAAAATCTCTCCAAAATGAAACTTGTTCCTAATGTCCTAAAGATTCTCTCTGTAAATATTTATAATTTTTGGACATGTTTTGGTCACCCAAATTCGATCTGGTATTTTCTGCATATAAGTTGACAGATTTAATGTATGTATGTATTCAGTTTTGTTGTTCGATTCACTTTTGCCTATGATCGTTTTTAGTGCTTGATGTCTTCATGAAACTTGTTCTAATATGTGTCTAGAACATCCCTGTAAAATTTCATAATTTTTGGAGCATGTATGAAATTGTTATGAATTTTTGAACTCACTGTGGTCGAATTTTCTGAAGCATGAGAAAGAGTAAATCAATAGCTTTCTGTAATCGATTAAAATGACCAGTTTAGAGTCCGAATTTTGAGATGGCTATTTCTATGAAAAATGCTTATTTTGATGATTCCTAGCCACTGTAATTTTTCCAGAATTTTTAAAAATTGTTTACTGCATTTTTAAAGGCGATTTCAGAAACTGCTATAATGTCATTTTTGGTCGGTAAATGCTATTTTGAATATTCGATGAACTAAGAGTCGATTGTTACTCGGTTTTGGATATATATGAAATCTGGATATGTGGGGAATATTATGGAATGATAAAAATGTGAATTTTAAACTTTGGGAGTTTTGATCGAGTGGGATGCCATGTGTTAGAGGGTAAGTGCACTTGGCGTGAGCTCGTTGGGCCGCCCCCTCTTTTGTAGCCAAAACGGCATTGATTATTGTGATGTATGAGTCTATACTCCTAGATGTATCCGTATGGGTTATCTAGGGCTCCGGAATGTGTCTGTATAGGGTCCGCTGCATGCACTTACCTCGTGGGTACGAGTCCCAGAGATTGATCCCAAGGGTTCGTCCCTTGGATATGTTTGAGTCCTTGTGGGTATAAAGTCCCAAAGGTTGGTCCTGTGGGTTCGTCCCTAGGATATGTTAATGGGGTGTCCTCGATCATAACTAACATTGGTAAAATATTCTTGGAATATGTGTAAGAGATTTTAAATTAATTTATTTATTCGTCTTTTTAAATAAGTATATTATTTTGTATACTCTACTAAAAACTTTTAAAATTTGTTGTGCTATATATTAACTTACTCAGTACCGTTGTACTGATAAGATACGTTGTCTCTATTTTTTTTCAGATGTGGAAGATTAGCGCATGGCATTTTACCATTTGGGATGGGAATTTCCGAAGACTTGTCGCACTTAATTTTTTTTAAATTCTTTTACGAATTCTGAACTCATGTTTGGCCGTGCTTGGCCCTTACTGAGCTTCCGCACTGTTTTTAAATCATGCATGTTAGACTTAACTCTGATTTAAAATTCGGGCACTGTTTGAATGGTTTTAAATTATTTTTCTAAATTATTGATACGACTTAGCCTTAGCATCTTCTCAAGTGAGCTCGAAATGGTTCGCGTCTTGCTTGGGGAGGTGTGGCGGTGGCATCCCGGCCTGGGTTATCAAATCCGGGGTGTTACAGGGTTACCACACTTTGGACATGGTGGCGCATAGTCACCATGGTTTAAGACTATCCCCTTTTTCTCCCCATTGTCATTTTGATGTTGTCCGTTCGAGTTTCCATCGAAATGGTCCTTATCCACCTTGTATTCTCCTTGTGGTCCTTGGTTAGCCTCATCTACCGGTTTCCGTTTCAGTCGAACTCGTGCAACCACTACTGCACGATCATAAACCGTCGGCAGGTTCGTGAATTGCCCTACTGCAAGTATCTCCCGGATACTAAGGTTCAGACCCATCTCGAATTTCTGAGCCTTGTCAGAGTCAGTTGGCACTAGCCTCGTAGCAAATCGTACTAGCTCCTTGAATTTGGTGTAGTACTCTTGCACTGTTTGCGCACCTTGTCTGAGGTTGATGAACTCCTCGTATTTCGCAGTCTTGGTGCTCAGTGGGTAGAATCTTTCCCGCAAGGATTCCTTAAGTTCCTCCCAGGTGTAGGCTTCCTCGTCTTCCTCCGAATTCGCTTGAAGATTTTGCCACGACTCATCGGCTTCGCCTCCTAAGTAGTAGGTCGCTACACGTATCTTCTCCTCCTCAGGGCATTTGATAGCATCCAAGAGATTATCAAATGTACGGATCCACCCTTCCAACTTGGCCGGATCCTCTTGGCCGTCATAATGGGGTGGGTTGTAGGGGTTTACTACCGCCAAATAGTTGACTCGGGCTACTGGCGGAGGTACTGTTGTTTGTGCCCTATGCACCTCGGCATTTCCTAATGCTACAAGGAGTTCCTCTACAGTTTTTAAACGTCCTTCCATATTATTGGGCACACGAGGCGCTTGTTCTTCTAGGTTCTGAGGACTTCCACTGTTGTTGGGCACGTTGGGGAGGTCAGCATCTATGCCATTTGGACTTACCTTCCTCGGGTTTCTCCTAGGTGCCATTTTCTGTTATACACGTGTATAGACTAGCTTATCAGAGTTTAGATAGATCGCTTGAAGAAGACTTTTTTTTTGGGTCGGACAGGTCTGTCCAGATGTTATTTCAATTTTTATTTATTTATTTATTTATTTTATAGTGAATTTCAAATTTTGAATTTTCGGATTTGTTGTTTAGGGGAAACCAAACAAGGTCTTTGGAACAAAAAGTGTTTTAATAAAATCTTGATTTTTATTGGTTCCACGTAAGGAAATTTTCTAATTCGTACAATGCTATGAATGGCTAAGGTCGAGATTTGTTATGCTTAGGCGTACGCATAGATGAATGAGATCTAAAACTACGGCAGGATCAATCTCTAGTTAGCGTTTCTAATTCGATGTCAAGCCTCTAAGTTATATAGGTGTAGCAAGAGATCTAAGTTAGAACGTTAGAACGTACCACGCTTCTAAGTTCTCTAAGTTTAGGCAATGCAGTATGCACATGCGAATGATGATTTTCCCCCCAAAAAATAGTTCATGCACTATGTATATATATATATATATTTTCTAATTCCCATGGGTTTCAAAAATAAAAATTTGTTCCATGTGGGGTTAATACTTTAAAAAAAATTTAAAATAATAGTCTTGGACCTCTATATTGGGTCAAAAATAATTATCATTTGGGCTCAAAAATATTTTGGCTAAAAATGATTTGGGCTAGGAAATTTCAAAATAGTAATTTGGGCTCTTCTAAAAATAATAATGGGCTAAAAATAATAGTGGTAAAAAAATAATAATTTAATAGTTTAAAAATAATATTACTAAAATAAGCCGGGCTCTGATACTACTTTGTAACACCCAGGTTTTTGGTCACCCAGGTCGGGGTGTCACCGCCACACCTCCCTAGCAAGACACGGTTTCTCCGAGCTTGCTAAAGAGATGCAAGACTATGGTTTTTCAGAATTTAAAACATTCAAACAGCCCATTGTAATACAATTCAAAATAATAATATCAAAGTTGCAGCGGAAAGTAATATTTACATATGTATAATGCAGCGGAATTTAAAATTGGGCCAACACGGCCAAAATACGGGTTAAACATGCCCGTTCATGCAAGTTCTAGTCTAATGCGAAAATTCAAAATATAATATTCTCCCCAAAATTCCCCATGTATGCATATGATGATGCATAATCTTCATACTCTGTAGGAAAGAGAAAGGAATGGTTTTGGTCAGCACAACGTGCTGAGTAAGTTAACACAAACATGATTATGGGGTTTCAAAGCCATTAATTAGATTTAAAGAAAACATATGAAGAACTTGTGTTTTTCGGTTTTTGGGAGAGTTTTGGATGGAGGAGTGGTTGCAAGACTGAGGAATGAGGCTAGGGTTCATCCAACCTCGTCCTAAATGTCTTCCCTTCGTCTGAGATCGAGTTTTCAAAGTCGGGGGGGTCGAAATATGGCAAGAAATCCCCGAAATCGCGCAATTGGCAGTTGCTGCTGCATTGGCGCGGTGGTGGCGCGGTTAAAGGGAGAAAACCGCGCGGACAGCGCGCGAGCCCCGGCTGGGCTGCGGTCCGTGCCGGGCCGTGCGTTCCGTCGGGCCTTTTCTCCTCTCTTTCGAACTTCTGTCCTCCTACGTTTTCGGGCTTGATTTTTCGGGTCATTCTCGGAT
This sequence comes from Hygrophila difformis, assembly GCA_030278955.1. Classification (NCBI taxonomy): domain Eukaryota; kingdom Viridiplantae; phylum Streptophyta; class Magnoliopsida; order Lamiales; family Acanthaceae; genus Hygrophila; species Hygrophila difformis. Next base: position 36,413,163 of record JAOANR010000003.1, on the reverse strand, counting down.
TATAAATTCTTATCTTAAATTTATCTCGACTCAAATGAATTCATGTTTGAAATCTTAAGTCCGTTGGTCTCGGGTTCGTCGGCTTCCAATTCGTCGTCTTTTGACTCCCGTTCAATAACTTGTGTAATTAAATTTCTTCCGACTTCACGGGTTCTTGGAATTAAAATTCTTTTCCTTCTTAAATTTAATTCCAATTATTTTCACTCAATTCATGGAATGTCTTCGGGCTTCCTTTCCGTCTTTTATTCCATTTTGAATTTTGAATCTATCAGCGTTTCATTTCCGAGCAATAATTTATTGTGATAAATTATTTTCTTCTTCTCGGAGATATTTTGACATTGATCGGAATAAATTTTATTCCTTTGGACGTTGATAAAAATCTGGGGTATTACACTAAGGCTACAAACATGCTCAAAACCCACTTTCATAAATTTATTAGAACTTAGAAAGCAAAATAAATAAAAGAGCAAGAGAACTCATACCAAATTTGTGAAGCATTTACTTGTATTTCATCCACTAGAAAGCATTAAAAGTTCAAGAACAACCAATTATTTGGGTGTTCTCAAATTTATTTCTACACTAGAAAGCTGTAAAAAATATGGAAAATGGCTACACTAATAAAGTAAAAACAACTATTTACAAACTACATTACAACTACAACTAACAAAGATTAAATTACATTGCAAAAAAGAAAAAAATTTATTCTAAACTAAGCTAAAACTCACTGTTCTCTCCAAGAACATGGAAGAAAAAAAATATTTAGACTGTGTGCGGCTTCTGTAGAAGTGAAATAGAGGGGATATTTATAGGGGAAAACCCTAATCACATGTGTCTGTGAGCTGCGTGGGAGGAGACGGGACTTCGAAGTCCAGCGAGAAAAAGACAAGAATTGATACTCTTTGGGACCACGGGTCCAGGGACTTTCCAATTCTTCAGGCGCGGGGCCCGCTTCCAACTTTCATTGCATTTAAAATCAATGCGGTCTGAATCAATGCGGTCTCTCAATGTGATGCGGTTTATACCGCATCACTCAATATTATACTCATTAAACCGCATCGAGTACCAATACTTTGCATTTTTCTCCAAAATTTCTCCTCTTTAATGTGATGCGATTTATGTGATGCGGTATATACCGCATCACACCCATTAATACCGCATCTCTCACAATCTTTCCACCATATAAACCACATCGTTCTCTCTCTTCATTCTCTCTTTCCACAAAATAGACCGCATCTCTCTTTTAATGCGGTTTATACCGCATCCCACTTTTTCTTCTCTTCTTTTGTGTTTTAAAACCGCATCACCTCTCTTCCATTTTTTTTTAAAACCGCATCACTCTTTCTTCATTCTCTATTTCGCATCGTCTTTTCCCCAATTTTTCTTCTCTTCTTATTTTTCCACCGCACCTCCTCTTCTCCATTTTTGCTTTCTTCAATCGGGCTTGTGGATGGCAGCAGTGATGCCGGGATCTCGCCGGAGCTTAGTTGGGAACGGAGGAGGCGGCGGGAGAGATGGCCGGTTAAGGGCGCCGGTGACAGGTGGTGGTGGAGCTGTCGGCGAGGGAAAGGTTGACGGGAATGGCGAGCTGGTGGTTGCCGGAAAGAGGGATGGGTGGTGGTCGGAGGTTGCTGGAAACGAAGGGGGTGGAGGTGCCTTGGCCGGATCTGTGGCGGTGGCGTGAAGGAGATGGAGGGCGGCATCGGCTGGAGATGGTGGAGTAGATCGGGAGTTGAAGGTGGCCGATTGGTGGTGATGGCAGTGGGGTGTTGGGTGTTGTTGAAGATGGTGGGGATGATGGTGGCCGGCCGGAGAGCTTGCCGTGGCTGGTGGTCGGAGATGGAGGCTGGAATGGGGGGGCCTCGCCGGATTTGGAAAATGGACAGTGGGATGGCGATGGAGCTTGAGGCTGAGACTGAGGACGCCGGCGATTGGTGTTAGATGGCTGTGGTGGTGACTGGAAGGGCGTCGCCGGCTGCGTGAACCTTCGTCGGAGATGGTCGATGCTTCCGGGGCTTGGTGGTGATGGTGATTTGTTGTTTGAAATCTGGAGGCGACAGGAGGAGGTTTGGCCAGAGAAGGTGGCGGCGGCCGGGCTGTCGGAGCTTGCAGAGTCGCCGGAGAAGAAGACCGGAGGCGGTGGCCGGAGCTCGTTGGGGGAGGAAGATGATGGTGGCAGGCGGCACTGGAAGGGGATGGGAGTTTCCGGCGAGAGTGACCGAGGCAGAGATTGGCCGGAGCTGCTGCTATTGATGATGGAGGAGATGGCCGGAGGCGGGCGCGGAGTGGTGGTCGGCGGTGTTGCTGTAATACCCGAGAATTTTGCAACATAAAATAAATAAATAACTAAATAAATAAATAATAAATAAATATAATAAATAAATAAAGAGAAAAAGAAATGAGAAATGAAATCTAATTTAAAAAAGAATTAAAGTTCCAATACTAAAGACGATTTAATCGAATAAAGTGTACACGGAAACCCGACACCAATGAACTCGAGAATTCGAGGCCAATATTAAATCTGGACCCGAGTAAAAATTAAGATAGGAAATAGGAGCCCGAAAATATCCCGGAAATCGGAATCCGAGAACATAGAGGGATAGAAGTCCGAAAGAGAGGAATAAATGCCCGACGGATCGCACGACCCGCCCGGACCAAAGTCCAAGCGTGGACCGCGCGGTGGCCGTGCGCTGTTTGGACAAAGGGCGCGCCAACCCCGCGCCAGTTGGCAGAAATGCCCCGTGCGAGATTCTCTTGCCCGAATCCAGATTTTTCGACTTCGGTTGCTTTTCTTTCGGCTCAAGACTCACCAAGGCCGACCTTGGACGTCCCATAGGTCCCTTACCTCTATAAATAAACCTTGGAATCGATCCCAAACACTCTTCAAAACCTTCATACTCTATATACGTTCGAAAACCCTAATCCCGGAGTCGTCGGAGGCATGAGACAAAGAGAGGGACTGCTTTGGATGAATTCGGAGTCGTCTATCGTCGTGGTAAGTTCTGATCCGTTCGTTCCTTTACATTCTTGATTCGAAAACGAATCCTAACTTAATCTTTTTCCTTTCGACACCACGAACCGGATCTAGAACGAAGAACCCGACAAACCGAGGAGATAAACGGTGGACTGGAAGCCACGCCTCCGAATCGACGAGTCGAGACGATCACAAATTTAGTAAGTTAATACTTACATGGTTTGGGAGACTTAAAATTTACCTAATCTAAAGATCTAAACTAAGAACGTAAAATCTGTCAAAACGAAATCCTCTACGGCGCAACGTTTTTGCACAATTTTTCCGAACCCTTATAACTGTTCAAACGAGAAAATGTAAAACACGAAAAACGTTCCTAAGATGTAGATCTATCTTATATAAAAGTTTTGGAATTTTTCATGATGTTTTGATATCTGAAATCGACCCCAAACCGAACTGTTTTGAATTTGAATCTTGAATTCTTGACAGAACATAGGTCCGAGCTTGTAGGCGTTTTTGACATTAGTTCTAGCTGATTCAGATCTTTAGCCGAACATGAAAGTTGTAGATATATGTCTTAGGTATCTTCCTGTAAAATTGCATCAATTTTGGAGTTAGTTTGCTATGGTAGATCTCAAAATCTTGAAACTGCTGTTGAAAATTTCGGACAAATTTGTAACCTGATAGAAATCTACGTTTTTGACTTATTTCCTTAACTCGGATCGAAAAAGTTAAAACACGAAACTTGTTCGTCTCTGTGTTTTCGAGTCAAGGATAAAATTTCAGAATTTTCGGACTTAAAACTGAATTAATTTTGGAGTAAACAGTGGTTTGTCAAAGTCAAATCTGAAAATCTTGTTGAAACGATGAAATTGGCCTTTAAGGTTTAAACGAGTAGAAATTCTTGAAAAAAAATACATGAAATTAGAATTTTGAAAAATCCCCTTACAAACTTGATCAATTAAAATTAGGGGTGAGTGCTCTGCAGGGTGCCCCCTAACTGTTCACTTCGTGCCTTTATGCACGATGGTGACCCCACGCTAATTTGAGATACAATGCCAAAACGGCATGAGATATATGGCCTACACTCTCGTGAATATCCATATGGGTTTCCCGAGACTTCGGAGTGGTACTGGGTATGGCAGATACGGTTGCGGCCGCCGGACTGGTAACACCCCGGATTTGATAACCCAGGCCGGGATGTCACCGCCACACCTCCCAAGCAAGACACGACTTCATTCGAGCTCACTTGAAAGATGCAAGGCTAAGGGTATAAAATAATTTTAAACAACCAAGTCCGGAATACTTATATTTAAAAATAATAATCATCCATACACGCAGCGGAAATATAAGTTGTGCATCGGAAATAAAGTATAAGGGCCGACATGGCCAAAACACGGGTTAACATGCCCGTATGCAGTCTCATGCATAAAATAATTTAATGTCCAAAATAAATTCCCCGGATGTATGCTCATACTTCATACTCTGTCATAGAAAAATAGAAAGTAACATTTATCAGAATTAAGGAATACTGAGTAAGTCAATCCCTAACATAGCAATAATGGGGTTTAAAAATTTTAATAATTAAAAACTCATTTTTAAGCATGCATATTAAACCATGTAAATTGACTAGTTACTAGACAATAATTAAATTCATATTCTCTCTTAACTAAATTAAATCTAGAGATGAGAATATAAGGCATAAGCCTAATTTTAAAACATGTCCTATTAATTAGCATGAGCAAAGACATAATTTAAAAATAAGATAAAGTTATTTAAATTTTTCCCAAGTAAAAACAAACTAGGCATGCATACAAATATTCCATTTACCAATTTAAAAATAAATAATTTAATTGTATACTTGAATATGCATTAAAATTTATAAGTAATAATTTAACATGTTATAAAATTTAAGACAAAATTTTTAATGCATAAATTAAGGACATAAATAAATAAACAAATACATAAAAAAGGAATTAAGTCTTTTAGTTCCCCCATTAAATCATCGTTTCTCAATATTTAGTGTAGCCGGCAATCCGGCGGCCGCAGCCGTTTCGTATTTCAAGTATTTCATGAATTTCAAGTATTTCACGATTGCATCACTATCTCGTCAAGTTTAGCCGGTCATCCGGCGGCCCCAACCGTTTCGTAGTATTTCAAGTATTTCATATATTTCAAGTATTTCACGATTGCATCGCAATCTCGTCAAGTTTAGCCGGTCATCCGGCGGCCGCACCCGTATCTGCCATACACCAAACACTCCGGAGCCTCGGGGAAACCCATACGGATAATCCCGAGGGTGTAGGCCATGTATCTCCCGCCGTTTGGCGTAATATCTCATCTAATTTCTCTCGTCCATTATAGGCCCGGAGAGAAAGGCTAAAGGGGCACCCTGCAGAGCACTCACCCTCCGCCAAGTATCTCATATATTTCAATTTAATGTAACAGGATTTTTCAAAAGTATAGATGTATCGTATTTCAAGGTCTCGACCGTTTGTTTTGAAATTTCAAAATCTCTTCGATTTAAAATCATTTGTCGTCACAGTTTACGCCTTTTTAATTTAAAAATTCGTTTCAAGTCCAAAAATTCTGAAATTTTCACGGTATATCAAAAACACCCTAACAAACAACTTTCGTGTTTTAACGATTCCAAAATAAGTTGAGGAAACATGTCAAAAATCGAGTTTACTGCTCAACATGTACACTGTCCGGATTCAGGATTACCACAGTTTAGGAAATCGGCGTTTTGACATACCAAATGGACTCCAAAAATTCTGAAATTTTATATGCACATACTAGCCATAATTATCTATAACTTTCATTTAGATTACAAAGATCAATTCGGAATAGAAAATATAGAAACGGGCTTATCAAGTTCGGACATGAACACTGTCAGATTTTCGAAAACGTTTTTCAAGGCAGTTTATGTTCGGATCGTTTTGGGCTAGCAAACTTTGATGAAAATGGCTGCAATTTTTAAACAACCTAGATTAATGTGTTAGGAATAAAAGTCTAGTTTTGAGTTTCTCGGATTGGATTCTTGAAATATGAGTTTTAATCAGATTTCAGAAATTGTGCAAGACAGGGTTTTTAGGTTCGGTTTTTACGTTTCATTACAACGTGACTAAATCGGACGCCCCTAAGCCACTCGTATTGATATGAAAGGCATCAACTTACAGTAGTGGTGTTCTTGAGTCATCCTAGGGTCGCTCGGCTCGTCCAACGCTACTACAAACGGATCCTTGCCCACGTTCTCTTCCTCCTTCGGTCACGAACGTGTTTACAAGTCCAATATTTGAAAGTTAGATTAAGGATTGGAGATAAAAACGTGAAAAGGAATCTGAGTACTCCTTACCAATGATCTAAGGGATGTAAACCTTGATCTACACGTTCCTACGGTAGTCGTTGATCGCCGGGAGTCACCGGAAGTTCGTCGGAAGGGTGTTTTGGCTTTGGGAGAGTAGAGGGGGTTTGGAGGCTGACAAATGGGGTGGGAATTAACCCTAGGTCGTCCTAATACTCCTTCCCCCGTCCAAAATCTAATTTCCATAGTCGGGGGGTCGAATTATGGCAAGAAATCGCCGAAAATGCGTGAATGGCCGGATTCTGTGGTGCCATGCGGTGGCGGTGCGCTGGTAGGCCAAACACCGCGCGGCCAGCGCGCGGCCTCCGCCTGGACCTCGGTCCGGGTGGGTCCGTGCGATCCGATCCGTCGGGTCTTTTTCTCCTCTCTTTCGGGCTTCTATCCTTCCGTGTTTTCGGCTCGACTTTCCGGGATCTTTTCGGATTGTGATTCCTACCCTAATTTTTATTCCGACTAATATTGATTTCATGTTTGAAATCTTAGGTCCGTCGGTCTTGGGTTTTCTTTCGACTTCCGTGCATTTTCGATTTTACGGGTTCTCGGAAACAAGACCTCTTTTCTCCTCGGATTAAATTCTTATTTTATATCCTAAAATTAACGGGTATTACAATCTACCCCCCTTAAGAATCAACTTCGTCCTCGAAGTTGTGCTTTATCATCTCGCGAGTTCGGGAATTGTTTGATTCAACGATTATATATTGTTTGTTGTTGTTTGTTGTTATTTGACTGAACCCAGAATTGAAATTTCCAAGTTGCCTACGTACCCCGTGAAGGGATCAAGTCAATACGTAGTTCAAAACAATTTGAATTTGTTTATTCGGGATACAAAATATTCGGGTCGGGTTCAAAAGTAAATTTCTACGTATTATTACGGGGTATTACATCCTCTCCCCCTTAGGACTTCAGTTAGTCCCCATAACTGCCTATACGTTATTCTCGGGAAGGTTCGGTTATCGTTACCTTCGACCCCCTTCTCACTGGGCTGGTAATTTGACTCGATCGTCGTCATCCGACTGTCCAACAGCTCTTTCTTGATCTCCTTGTTGCGGGTTTACCACGTCTAGTCTCTTCTCAATCTCCTCCTCTGGCGTTTGACATTTCCCAGCCTTGTGACCAAACTTGCCGCATTGATAGCAGGCTCCAGGCTTCGGGCACTGGCGCACTAGATGCGCATGGTTGCATCGTGGGCAACGTGATATGACTGGACTACGGATGTCATCTCGACGGTCCGGGTTCTGTGGCTGTTTGGGTTTAATGGTCACGTCCTCTCTCCTGCTAATGTTTTCTATTCGCGTCCGGCAGTCAGGCAGCCGATGACCTTGTCGCCCGCATCGATAGCACGCGCCAGGTTTAGGGCATCCTCTCGCATAATGTGGTTTACCACACTTTGGGCATGGTGGCGCATAGTCACCATGGTTGAAGACTATCCCTTTGTTTCCTCCACTGTTGCCTTGAGATGGTGTATTTGGGCCTCCCCGAATATGGTTCCTACCTGAGTAATTATTGGTTTTGTGGTCCCGTTTCCTCTTGCCTTGCCCTTGGTTGATTAGTGCATTTCCCAAGGCAACCACAGCTTCCTCTATAGTTCTCAATCGGTCACTTAAGTTCTTGGGTATGAAGGCTACTTGTCCTCCTTGATTGGGTGCACTAACGTCTTGTACTGGTACGTCGGGTGGTCGTGGCTCTTCGTTGGTGTGGGGTGGGATGGGTGGATTGCTAGGTCTTCCTCCTGGTGCCATTCTGTCACAACGTGCAAGGATTTGATTCTAAGAATTTCATAGAGTGTTCGAAAAATATTAATTTGTTGAATCAAATGGTGTTAATAGGAGTTGTTTAGAGTGTATTATGTAATGTGGTATTTAGAGTTGTTTATATGGTGCGGTGTTTAGAGTTTAACGTTTGTTGATTGGGCGCGGCGTAGTAGGGTATAGATTTTAATAAGAATTCCTCAAGATTTTAGGAATAATAAGAGTGTTGTAATGATAGATGGGGACTTGCACTTTATTTCTCCATATAAGAAACTTTTTTCTTTTTTTTTTTGTACAAAGATTGGAAATGAAATGGTGCTTCTATTTCTCGGAAAGGAATAACTAGGCGATGGTAGATAAATAGCGTTTATAACCTTCAATCTCCTTAAGCACGTTGGTAGGGTCTTCCTCCGTTGGGCTTTGATTCAATCCATCATTGCTTCGTTTCGTTCGGTAAGTTTTTAAACATGGGTTTCTAGGTTATTTATGCGTTCATCGTTTTCATCGTTAGGTTTCTTGACAAGTCATAATATATCGTCTACGTCAAAATCTATGAAAAAAAGTAGGGAATAGTTATGCGCATGCTAAACATAGACGATCAAGATCTAAAGTTAAGGCACGGTCAGTGTCAAGCTAACGCTTCTAAGTCAAGAGTCAAGGTTAAGCCAAATACTAGAGTGAGTGTTATCTAACGTAAGCGATTCACATAAAAAGGTTAGTACAAGTATGTATGTATGCATATGCTATCCCCCGATAAAATTTTAATTTATGCATGCATTTATTTACCCATGGGTTTTAAAAATAAATTTATTCCATGGACAAATTTTAAAGAATAAGGGTAAAAAGGTTTGGGCCACTATTTTGGGCAAAAAGAAATAAATTCTATTGGGCTTAAGTAAAAACAAGGGTATTGGGCCAAAATAATTGGTCCAACATAGTAATTAAATATTGGGCTAAAAATTTGGGATAAAATATTTTGGGCTTAGAAAAAAAAATTTTGGCTCAACATGATAGTTTTAAAATAATAATGGTTTTAAAAATAATACTAGTTTAATAATGATAATAATTTAAAAATAATAATACTAGTTTTAAAAAAAATAGTCCGGGCTCTGATACCACTTTGTAACACCCCGGATTTGATAACCCAGGCCGGGATGTCACCACCACACCTCCCAAGCAAGACACGACTTCATTCGAGCTCACTTGAAAGATGCAAGGGTAAGGGTATAAAACAATTTTAAACAACCAAGTCCGGAATACTTATATTTAAAAATAATAATCATCCATACACACAGCGGAAATATAAGTTGTGCAGCGGAAATAAAGTATAAGGGCCGACATGGCCAAAACACGGGTTAACAGGCCCGTATGCAGTCTCATGCATAAAATAATTTAATGTCCAAAATAAATTCCCCGGATGTATGCTCATGCTTCATACTCTGTCATAAAAAAATAGAAAGCAACGTTTATCAGTATTAAGGAATACTGAGTAAGTCAATCCCTAACATAGCAATAAAGGGGTTTAAAAATTTTAATAATTAAAAACTCATTTTTAAGCATGCATATTAAACCATGTAATTTGACTAGTTACTAGACAATAATTAAATTCATATTCTCTCTTAACTAAATTAAATCTAGAGATGAGAATATAAGGCATAAGCCTAATTTTAAAACATGTCCTATTAATTAGCATGAGCAAAGACAAAATTTAAAAATAAGATAAAGTTATTTAAATTTTTCCACGAGTAAAAACAAACTAGGCATGCATACAAATATTCCATTTACCAATTTAAAAATAAATAATTTAATTGTATACTTGAATATGCATTAAAATTCATAATTAATAATTTAACATGTTATAAAATTTAAGACAAAATTTTTAATGCATAAATTAAGGACATAAATAAATAAACAAATACATAAAAAAAAGAATTAAGTCTTTTAGTTCCCCCGTTACATCACTGTTTCTCAATATTTAGTGTAGCCGGCAATCCGGCGGCCGCAGCCGTTTCGTATTTCAAGTATTTCAAGTATTTCATGTATTTCAAGTATTTCACGATTGCATCGCAATCTCGTCAAGTTTAGCCGGTCATCGGGCGCCGCAGCCGTATCTGCTATACACCAAACACTCCGGAGCCTCGGGAAACCATACGGATAATCCCGAGGGTGTAGGCCATGTATCTCCTACCGTTTGGCGTAATATCTCATCTAATTTATGTCGTCCATTATAGGCCCGAAGAGAAAGGCTAAAGGGGCACCTTGCAGAGCACTCACCCTCCGCCAAGTATCTCATATGTTTCAATTTAATGTAACGGGATTTTTCAAAAGTATAGATGTATCGTATTTCAAGGTCTCGACCGTTTGTTTCGAAATTTCAAAATCTCTTCGATTTAAAATCATTTGGCGTCACAGTTTACACCTTTTTAATTTAAAATTCGTTTCAAGTCCAAAATATCTGAAATTTTCACGGTATATCAAAAACACCCTAACGAACAACTTTTGTGTTTTAACGATTTCAAAATAATTTGAGAAAACATGTCAAAAATCGAGTTTATTGCTCAACATGTACACTGTCCGGATTCAGGATTGCCACAGTTTAGGAAATCGGCGTTTTGACGTAACAAATGGACTCCAACAATTCTGAAATTTTTTATGCACATACTAGACATAATTATCTACAACTTTCATTTAGATTGCAAAGATCAATTCGGATTAGAAAATATAGAAACGGGCTCATCAAGTTCGACATCAACACTGTCAGATTTTCGAAAACGTTTTTCAAGGCAGTTTATGTTCGGATTGTTATGGGGTAGCAAACATTGATGAAAATTGGTGAAAGTTTTACACAACATAGATTAATGTGTTAGGAACAAAAGTCTAGTTTTGAGTTTCTCCGATTGGATTATCGAAATATGAGTTTTAATCGGATTTCAGAAATTACGCAAGATAGGGTTTTTAGGTTCGGTTTTTACGTTTCATTACAACGTGACTAAATCGGACGCCCCTAAGCCACCCGTATTGATATGAAAGGCATCAACTTACAGTAATGGTATTCTTGAGTCATCCTAGGGTCGCTCGGCTCATCCAACGCTACTACGAACGGATCCTTGCCCACGTTCTCTTCCTCCTTCGGTCACGAACGTGTTTACAAGTCCAATATTCGAAATTTAGATTAAGAATTGGAGATAAAAACGTGAAAAGGAATCTGAGTACTCCTTACCAACGATCTAAGGGATGTAAACCTTGATCTACAAGTTCCTACGGTCGTCGTTGGTCGCCGGGAGTCGCCGGAAGTTCGTCGGAAGGGTGTTTTGGCTTTGGTAGAGTTTGAGAGAGTAGAGGGGGTTTGGAGGCTGACAAATGGGTGGGAATTAACCCTAGGTCGTCCTGATACTCCTTCCCCCGTCCAAAATCTACTTTCCATAGTCGGGGGTCGAATTATGGCAAGAAATCGCCGAAAACGCGTAAATGGCCGGATTCTGTGGTGCCACGCGGTGGTGACGCGCTGGTAGGCCAAACACCGCGCGGCCAGCGCGCGGCCTCCGCCTGGACCTCGGTCCGGGCGGGTCCGTGCGATCCGATCCGTCGGGTCTTTTCCTCCTCTCTTTCGGGCTTCTATCCTTCCGTGTTTTTGGCTCGACTTTCCGGGATCTTTTCGGATTGTGATTCCTACCCTAATTTTTATTCCGACTTAAATTGATTTAATGTTTGAAATCTTAGGTCCGTCGGTCTTGGGTTTTCTTTCGACTTCCGTGCATTTTCGATTTTACGGGTTCTCGGAAACAAGACCTCTTTTCTCCTCGGATTAAATTCTTATTTTATATCCTAAAATTAACGGGTATTACAGGACTACCGGCTAAACTTGACGAGAATGCAATGCAATCGTGAAATACTGAAATACTAAATCTGGGGAGTAATGGGGTTAATTAAAACGTTTATTTTTTATTTATTTAAATTATTTAATGCTTTATTTAAATTAATTATGGCTTTTACTTTAAATTATGTTAAATGTGCTTTTAATTAGAGCCATGAATTAAATTATGCAAGTCATGTAGTTAATTAAATTAAATTGTTTATGATTTAATGGCATGCTTTCATTTAAGTATTAAATTGATGGCTTTAAAACCCCACGATTATGTATGTGTTAACTTACTCAGCAAGTTGTGCTGACCAAACCATTTATTTCCTTTTTCTTACAGAGTATGTGGAATGAACATGAGCACGTACATGCATGGGATTTTTGGGAAACTTTATTTTTAAATTCTTGTATTAGACTATAGAATAAACGGGCCTGTTTAACCCGTGTTTTGGCCATGTTGGCCCTATTTACATTTTCCGCTGCAATACTTATACTTAGATATTATTTTTCCGCTGCATTATGATATTATTTTCGAACTTATATCGTATGGGCTGTTTTTAAATGTTTTAAATGTTTAAATTCTGCAATACCTAGCCTTGCATCTCTTTAGCAAGCCCGGAAAAACTGTGTCTTGCTAGGGAGATGTGGCGGTGACATCCCGACCTGGATGACGAAAAACCGGGGTGTTACAAGTTGGTATCAGAGCCCGGTTATTTTTAAAACTACTATTTTTAAACCATTATTATTTTTAAACTACTATTATTATTAATATTATTATTTTTAAGTGTGCACTAGCATTTTGACTATTATTTTAAATTCTAAAGTATTATTTCCATGGAATAAATTTTTATTTTTCAAACCCATGGAAATTAGAAAAAAACATATATATACAGTGCATGAATTATTTTTGGGAGGTAATCATCATTTGCATATGCATACTGCATTTCCTTTATTTAGAGAACTTAGAATCTTGGCGAATTTTAACTTAGATCTTCTGCTTGCGTTAGATGGCGAACCAAGATATGATGAACCTAATGGTCAAAATGATGAACGCTCAGTTCGACTCCGAACAAACCATAGAACAAATGAACGTCGTATAGCTCAATTGAAAGCAAATCTTCACCACATGGGCAACTTAAGAGACGCGGACCACCACCGTATAAATCAGCTCGAACACCAAGTCCAAAACTTTACTACACAGAACCTAGTTTTGTAGGACCTTGTCGTCGCTCATGGGGAGGACTTGAAGCACATTTTTGACGACCTATTGCCGCCGAGTTCGGAGGAGAATGATCCGGAGGAGGATCCTGCTACCATGCCGGAGGACACTTACAGGCGATATGAATTCTATTTTAAGTAGACACCACTTTTGCTAAAAAAAATATTTCCATTTTTGTATACCTTCTCACTTGTACAAAATTTTTTTTAAGAAAATAAAATGCCCGATTTATTTATCATAAATCGAAAAAAAAAGAAAATCTGGACAGACCTGTCCGAAATAAATAAATAAAATATCAAAATAAAATAAAATAAGATAAAATAAAACCCAAAATCATACGGCACTTCTCAGTTCGATCAAGCACTGCGTGCGAAATTACAAACACATTTATAAATATTGTTTAGACTATATATTATTTTCACAAGTCCTAATCTACACCATTTGTAACAGAATGGCACCCAGAGGTAGACCGAGGACCCAACCTGCTCCCCAAAATACTACTGAGGTCCCACCAAATGTCACGGAACCTGTAGAAGTACAACCCCAAGGTGCGCAGGATGCCCCCGCACCAAACAATGTGGGCGATCGTCTTCGGACGCTAGAGGAGATCTTGATTGCGCTAGGGAACGCGCAAGTCAATCAGGTTCAAGCTGCGGCGGTACCTCCGTCCCAAGCTCGCCCCAACTATCTGGCGATTGTGAATCCTTACCAGCCCCCACTACACTGGTGAGGAGGATCCAGCAAAACTGGAGGAATGGATCCGGACCTTTGACAAGCTGCTGGGTGCAGTCAAATGTCCGGAAGGAGAGAGAGTGCACGTCGCTTCGTACTACTTGGGAGGCGAAGCGGACGACTGGTGGCAGGCGACTCAAGCAAAACTGCACGAAGATGAAGAGCCCTACTCGTGGGCGGAAATGATGGAGCTACTCAGGGATAGATTCTATCCCTTGAGTACTGAAGCAGCGATGTACGAAGAGTTTCTGTCGCTGAGACAAGGAGGCCAGACCGTGCAAGAGTACTACACTCGATTCGAGGAGCTTGTGAGATTCGCACCAAGATTTGCACCCACGGACGCGGAGAAAGCTCAGAAATTTGAAATGGGGCTAAACATGGCAGTGCGCGAGGTGATCACAGGGGTACACTACCCTGATCTACAAGCCGTGTACGACCGCGCTGTGGCAGTGGCGCGGGTACAGCAACTGAAAAGGAGAGTGAGTGGGGAGTCCAGCCGGGGTCCCCAAGACAAGAGGAACAAGGATGCGAGAGGTGAGAACAATGCGGGAAAGAATGAGCAGCGGAGAGGGTCGAATAGGCCACAGCAAACCAATAAAGGAAGGAGGTTTAACCAAGAAGAACCGGTACCACCCTGCCCGAGGTGTGGGCGACCCCATCTGGCGAGGGGATCCCCTCAACAGGGGGCATGCTTTCGGTGTGGTCGCATGGGCCACATACATCGGGAGTGCCGAACAAGGATTGAAAACATAACGAAAATGGAAGACTTGGTCACGGGGCAGGGACAACCTCAAAATTAAAACGGACGGAACGGAAATAATCAGGGGTATAGACCCCCTCAAAATCCATTTAAGCAGCCGAATCAGAATCAGAACCAACGTCCCCCACCACCTCAGAATCAAAATCAACAGCAAGATCAGCAGCCGAATCCGAATCAGCAAGGGAATCAAGGACGCCCTATGGGGAGACTTAACGTGGTTAACCAAGCGGAGGTGCCTGCACAAGGAGAAGTGATGGCAGGTGCATTTCATGTTTTGAATACACCCTTTAGAGTTTTATTTGATTCTGGAGCTAGTTGCTCAATCATAGCATCAAGAATAGTGCCTGAGTTAGATCTACCTAAGTGCGAGATAATTAGCTTAGGAATTCAATTGCCTTCAGGAGGAGTTGTAGCTTGCTCTAAACGATATAACGGAATTCCTATAGTGATCAAGAACGTAGAATTCTTTGCAAACTTAGTAGAATTTAACTTAAGGGACTTTGACATTATACTAGGGATGGACTGGTTGTCCCAGTATAAGGCGGTGATCGAATGCCAAAAGCAAAAGATCACCCTGTCAAAAAGTAGGGGAAAGAGAGTTATCTTTTACTCTCAACCCCCTAAGAGGAGCAACAAAATCGTTAGTGCCCTCAAACAAAGTAACTTGATGCGTAAGGGGTATAAATTATATGCGTGCTACGTTCACAACCTTGAGGCGGAAGAGAGCAAGGTTGACAGCATTCCAGTGGTAAGAGAGTACCCGGACGTGTTTCCTGAAGATGTTCTGGGCATGCCACCTGAGCGAGATTTTGAATTCACTATAGATCTCATTCCGGGAACCGAGCCTGTCTCAAAAGCTCCGTACCGGATGGCACCATTGGAAATGAAGGAGTTAAAGGAACAACTCGAAGAACTGTTAGGAAAGGGATACATAAGACCGAGTACTTCTTCGTGGGGGAGCACCGGTCTTATTCGTCAAGAAGAAAGACAGAGGATTACATCTCTGCATAGATTATCGGGGACTGAACCAAGTGACGATTAAGAATAAGTACCCCCTGCCGAGAATTGAGGATCTTTTTGATGAACTGAAGGGAGCTTCAGTATTCTCGAAGATCGACTTGCGATCTTGGTATCACCAGTTGAGGATCGGCGAGAAAGACATTCCGTAGACGGCGTTTCGAACTCGATATGGCCACTACAAGTTCACAGTGTTATCCTTCGGGTTAACAAATGCTCCGGCAATGTTCATGAACCTCATGAACAATGTGTTTAGAGAATTGCTAGATCAGTGCGTCGTGGTGTTCATCGATGACATCCTGATCTACTCGAAGAGCGAGGGGGAGCATGCCCAACACTTACATCAAGTGCTAGGGATCTTGCGAAAGAACCAACTATACGGCAAGTTGTCCAAATGCGATTTCTGGTTAAAGGAAGTAGCATTTCTTGGACATATAGTATACGCTGATGGAGTCTCAGTGGATCCGACGAAAGTTTCGGCCGTAACGGAGTGGGCAGCGCCGACGAGTCCAACGGAAATAAGGAGTTTCCTTGGATTGGCTGGGTACTATAGACGTTTCGTGAAGGATTTTTCGAAAATCGCACGTCCTTTAACCCAGCTACTTAAGAAGGGAGTAAAATACGAGTGGTCAGAGGCGTGTGAGGCTGCGTTTCAAGAGTGGAAGAAACGACTCACAACGACACCCGTATTGACGCTACCATCAGAGAATGGTGACTTCGAAGTTTACAGCGATGCTTCGAAGGAAGGTTTAGGTTGTGTCTTGATGCAAGACTCGAGGGTCGTTGCATACGCATCACGCCAACTGAAACCTCACGAAGAAAATTACCCGACACACGACTTGGAGTTGGCAGCGGTTGTTTTCGCTCTAAAAATATGGAGACATTATCTTTACGGGCGAAATTGTCGAATATTCACCGACCACAAGAGCTTGAAATATATATTCACTGAGAAGGAGTTGAATCTGAGACATCGAATGTGGTTGGAACTTATTAAGGATTATGATTTAGAAATATCCTACCACGAAGGGAAGGCGAATGTGGTAGCCGATGCCCTAAGCCGGAAAACCAAACACATGACAAACTCGTTGGTAATTCCGTCGGCATTGTATATGGATTTGGCGAGATTGGATGTGGAACTTGTGCATCGGGGCACAGTGAGTGAAACGATCAATGCGATGATTGTAGAAACTCCAATATTGGACGAGATTAGACTCGCCCAACCGGGCGACGCAAAATTGGAGAGGATAAAGGGGTATATTTCCAAGGGTAAAGCAATAGGATTTGCTATCCACGAGGATGGAAGCATTCGCTTCAAGGGGAGATGGTGCGTGCCCCAGAAGTGTGCCGAGCTGAAGCAAAGGTTGATGGAAGAAGGACACAACACACCATATTCAGTGCATCCCGGAGGCGACAAACTTTACAAAGATTTGAAGAAGATCTATTGGTGGCCGGGAATGAAGAAGGAAGTAGCAGACTTCGTGGCGAAATGCCTCACCTGCCAAAGAGTTAAGGCAGTGAGACATAAACCCTTAGGACTGATGCAACCACTGGAGATTCCAAGCTGGAAGTGGGATAGCATCTTAATGGACTTTGTCTCGGGATTTCGATCACCTAAAGGCATGAACAAGATTTGGGTGATTGTGGATAGGCTAACGAAGATGGCCATATTTATCTCGATGAAGGATACGTGGACTATGGATCAATTGGCCCGAGCCCACATTGATAATGTGGCACGACGACATGGAGTACCACATGACATCATTTCCGACAGAGACAGTAGATTTGTCTCTCATTTTTGGACGAAGTTACAAAAAGCTCTCGGTACTCAAATCAAGATGAGCACCGCATTCCACCCAATGACGGATGGACAAACTGAGAGAACGATCCAAACACTGGAGGACATGCTGAGAGCATGTGTGTTGGAGTTTAAGGGAAATTGGGAAACTCATTTACCCTTAATTGAGTTTTCCTATAACAATAGCTACCATGCTAGCATTGGCATGGCACCTTTCGACGCGTTGTATGGACGAAAGTGCCGAAGCCCGTTGAGCTGGGAAGAAAACGATAAGTCTATGGTAGTCGGACCATAACTTGTCGAAGAAATGGCTCAACAAATAAAGGTGATCCAAGGGAAAATGAAAGCCGCTCAAGACCGTCAGAAGGGTTATGCTGACGTGAGACGACGAGACCTAGAATTTCAAGTGGGAGATAGGGTCATGCTAAAGATATCACCCATGAAGGGAGTGATGCGCTTTGGCAAACGAGGAAAGTTGAGTCCTCGATACATAGGACCTTACGAAATTCTAGAACGAGTCGGAAATTTGGCCTACCGACTGGCTTTACCGCCACAATCAGATCGAGTTCATAATGTCTTCCATGTCTCACAACTAAAGAAATATGTGCCGGACCTGACACATGTACTTCAGCCGGAAGTGATCGAACTCGATGACGATCTGACTTACGAAGAAGTCCCAGTGCGAATTCTAGATGTTAAGGAGCGAGTAACGAGGAATAGAACCGTCAAGATGGTCAAGGTTCTTTGGTCAAACCATGAAAGTGAAACCGCGACTTGGGAATTAGAATCCGACATGAGAGAGCGATACTCGACACTGTTCCAAGCCGACACCGACACAGTTATGGGGACATAACTGTAATCTTAAGGGGGAGAGGATGTCACACTGTGTTTTTTTCGTGTTTTCGTGAACTTTTGTAAACAAACAAACAAATTCAACTTGTTTTGAACTACGATATGGCTTGATCCTGATAATGGCCAAAATTGTCCATTATTTCCAATCCATTTTCGTGTCTGAGACGGACATTTTGATCGAAATCCCATCTTATCTCAATAAGAAAGCAGTTGAATTCGACAGATTGATGCAAGTTTGTAAAAATATTAAGCTGGTAATGAAAGACACAAAACATGCAATTTTAATTGCATTTGTGTTAGAAAAATCCAAAAACATGAAAAAAGGGAAAAAGAAAAGAAAAAGGAATGAAAAGATGGGCAAAAGAATAAGGTAGCCCACAAAAATAAAAAAGATGGGAAAAAGAATGAAAATCCCACAATCTGAAAATGTGGCTAAGTGTTGAAGACCAATTCGGTCTATAGGCAATTCGACCTAAATCAAATTGCTCAATAGACCGAATTGCTGAAAGAAAGAAGAAAAAGAGATGTTGAGGAAGAGAAGAGCAACCAATTCGGTCTGTATGATCCGAAATGTATTTAGGAAGCCATTATTTATTGCTTTCCACAAAGAGAATTTCGTCTTGAATTCTCAAAAATATTTTGAAAAAGATGTGTGACAGTCCAAGATGAATAAGTGACTGTCACGCCAAAAACAAAGCTGCGACATGCTTGCATGTTCACAAGTGTCTTTTTACCGCTTTCAATTAAATAATCGGCATAAAACAAGCATAAATCTGTCACCTAAATTCACATGTTGAATTTAGGCTAAGGATGAAATTATCAAACTATTAAATTGGGATAAAACAATTAAAAATATGCATGATATAAATTCTTGAGGTTTTGAGCTATAAAAATCCAATGATATGATCACTTGGAAGAAGAACGAAATTTTCATGTTGAGAATTTGATTGAATAATTTGCAAGAAACTTTCAAAGGCTAAATTTAAGAATAAGGGTGTGACATGATCAAACTGTCCTTGTGAGATCTGAGCCGAGTCAGTTTTACTCAATATTTCTTTGATTGTGAAAATCAATTCGATTAAAGGACACTAGAACTTGCAATTGGGACCGATTCAAGACCATGCCATATTCCCGAAATCGAGCATATGATCGAGGCACTTAGAAAAACCCAAAATTTTGGCCTTCTTTTGAATTCCAAACCCAAAAATATTTTCCCTTTAGGATTAACCAAGTTGAGCCTTTAAGCCTAATTTTTCTTTGAAACCACTATATTATTCCCAACCTTATAAAAAGACCAAGAAAATCAAACCCAAGTGTACACGAATCAATTCCATCAAGGCATCATAGTCTATGATCATCAAAAACATTAATCGGCATTCAAAAACCGATTCAAAAAAAACAAAAATTGTTGAGATTCACTCAACACAAATAAATTGCAATTGACAAAGCAAATTAGACAAAGTCTAAAGTCATGCAATAGAAAAGAAAAACAAAAGAAAGAAAGAAATTTTGATGATCATAGATTTCAAGTAAAAATATGCCAAGTTATGATGGAATGGATTCATGTCACTTTTAGCCTAATAATCCCCTTCCATACCAAATGTTACAACCTATGCCCCGTTACAACCTTGAATAAGACCTCGGGATCTCGATTTGAGGAAATGAGCCGGTGGCGAGTTGGTCTAATTGCAAGCTTATGGGAGAATTTATTTGAATTCGATTATGAGCGTAATGTCTAAAAGCCAACTTTGAGAGTGAGTGAAATTTCCGACTCTACTATATGTGAGGCTCTGCTTTGATTGATTAATGTTCATGTCATGCTTGAATTCAAGAATTAAACCAATGAAAATTTTCTATACATATATTCAAGAAAATTTAACAATAATGATTGATTTGTATACCTATCCAAGTGAGAAGTATCATTTCATTAAACAGTGCAATCAAGAGAGTTTAATACTTTTTGACTGTATTATCCCAATATAACAAGAATGAAATTTCTGAAGCCACGCAAATGGATTGAATATGCAGAGCCCTTGCTCTTAGGAGCACTGACTCTGACTGCTCGGGGACGATCAGTATTAAATGTGAGGATGTTGATAATGGCCAAAATTGTCCATTATTTCCAATCCATTTCCGTGTCTGAGACGGACATTCTGATCGAAATCCCATCTTATCTCAATAAGAAAGATGTTGAATTCGACAGATTGATTCAAGTTTGTAAAAATATTAAGCTGGTAATGAAAGACACAAAACATGCAATTTTAATTGCATTTGTGTTAGAAAAATCCAAAAACATGAAAAAAGGGAAAAAGAAAAGAAAAAGGAATGAAAAGATGGGCAAAAGAATAAGGTATCCCACAAAAATAAAAAAGATGGGAAAAAGAATGAAAATCCCACAATCTGAAAATGTGGCTAAGTGTTGAAGACCAATTCGGTCTATAGGCAATTCGACCTAAATCAAATTGCTCAATAGACCGAATTGCTGAAAGAAAGAAGAAAAAGAGATGTTGAGGAAGAGAAGAGCAACCAATTCGGTCTGTGGCAATTCGGTCTAAACCGAATTGACCCCTAGACCGAATTGCACCATGAAAGAAAGAAGACTTGGAGCAAAACAGAAAGAAGAGGTTCGATCTATGCAATTCGGTCTAGACCGAATTGATTGCATAGATCGAATTGCCTTAAAGCAAAGAAGCCAAGCAGGAGCCATCTTCAAGTCGACAAGGCCAATTCGATCTACCACATAGACCGAATTGATGGATGAATGCCACATTCCAGCTCAAGAACAAGAAGGAAGACCTCATGCAATTCGAATTGCATCAATTCGATCTAAACCGAATTGCATGAGGAGACCGAATCACATTCAAAAGTACAGCTGAGCACGTGAAAAATGCATGATGGGCCTAGGGTTTCGAAAACAAGTATAAAAGCTGACCTTCCTCAACACAAGAAATATCCTTGGACACACAAACACTCTTGGACAGTTGCTGGGAGACAAAAAGAGGAGAAGGTTCTTCACCCCTTAAGGGTTAGGTAGGTAGTGTAGTTTAGATAGTTTATTTTTCATGCTTGTATTGTAGTTTTGTTGCTTTGGAGCTTAGTTTTTATCTCGTAGAAGCTGGTTACCACCCTTAGTGTAGCCATTTCCATAAACCTTTAATGCTTTATAGTTAGAATGAACCCTAATTTCAAGCTAATGAATGGTTTTAGGGTTGTTTACTGCTTTCCGATGTCAATACAAGAAAGAATCCAGAAATGGGTTTTCATTTCAAGTGTTTGGCATCTATTTAATGCTTTCCTTAGCAATAATGATAGAATGTTTGTTTGTTTCAACTAGGTTATATTTATTATGCCCTAGTTGACTTGCATTCTAAATAAATGTGTGCTAAGTGGTTTGTGGCTTGACCTTACACCTTAGAGACTCAAATAAGTATTCTTAGATTTTAGATAATTATAGGCTTGCTAGAGTTAATTTTTCTTGCTTTTTAGCTGCTGTTTTACTCGCTCTCTTTAGCCTAATGTTGCCTTAGATTATGTAGGTGTTCTTGCTTGTGAGCATGTGTTCTTATTTTTATTCAGTTTATGCTTGAATCTTTAATCTTTGATTGCTTGTTTGTATTTTTTAGGTTTGGTTCAAGCCAATGCCTGTTAGCCACATAACCTAGGTCTATTCTCCTTAAAATACTCATTAGTGTGGCTGTGAAGTGACATTGATGTGAAATGAAGGATTAGGTAAAACTTATCCATCATAAATCACGCAATGTATACCAAACCCACACTTATGAGAGAAGACATGCAATTCGATCTGAGGTAGTTCGGTTTAGGCCGAATTACTCATGAATATGGAATTGCATGGCAAAAATAGTTGTTAATTGCTTCTCTTGAAAAATTTATATGCAATTCGATCTAGGCAATTCGGTATACCGAATTGCTCATGAAGACCGAATTGCATAACAAAAAGTGTTGTCTTCATGTGATCTCCATGCAATTCGGTCTATGCAATTCGGTTTAGACCGAATTGCCCATATAGACCGAATTGACTTAGGAGACCACATTGTATCCATGCCATCCCCTCATTCCTTAGTTTATTTTTCTCTGTCTTACCAATTCGAATTGTCCAAGTTCGGTCTAGACCGAATTCAATTGGCAATTCGAATTACCCTCATTTTTGGGGTAAATGCCTTAGCCAAATTTGAGTGAAGGAATGACTTCATCAATTCGAATTGTCCAATTCGGTTTAGACCGAATTGCTTGACAATTCGAATTAGATGATGCTTCATAACTTTACAAGGATTAATTGGGTATGGTGTTAATTCATATCTCATGCATCCTCAATTCGGTCTCTTTTGCATTTTGCCCAATAGACCGAATTGCTTTCTTCCTTCTATTTTAAAACCCCCAAAAATATTTTATTTCAAGAGTTGTGTAAGTTGCATGGGAGTATTGGGCCTAGGCCCACTACATCTAATTTAATCCATTACACATCTCAATCCATTAGCGTCTTGATTATTGTGTGATTAACACTCACACAATGCCAAAAACATTTTCTTAATTTTGTTTATTTTCCCTTTCATTGTGTGTATGAACAACTAGTAAGAAATAACATCATACTAATGTTGGCGGATATTCCCACACGGATAATTAGCTCGTATTCTGAGTATTAATTACTAGTTGTTATTTTGCATGGTTCGGGTAGTGGTCGGTGGAAGCCTTGGCGGTTCGTCCATCCGGGATCATAATAGCTGCTCAGCTGACTCCTATCCGGATACAGTTTTCTTCTCTTTATCTTAATTTCAAACCCGAATCTAGAACTGTAGTAATAGTAGATGATATATGCCAATGTCATCTAATAATTATTACGGTAATAGAACATGTGGGTTTTCATCCAAATTCACAGATAGTGAAGTCAAAGGTGACAGCGGCAACTGTCACTTAAGGCATTCACTTGTCTACACATCATTTCATCTGAAATACTTGGGACCCAGACAGCAGATGTTTGCAATCCGGATAACCCCAATTATTTCTGGCATTCTCTTTAGCCAATTTTTCTTATCTCTGGCTAATTCATCTTTGTGTATCGAATTCTGTCTAACCCCACCATATATTTTGGGGTAATTTATTTTACTTCTCATATACATGTATGCATGATATTATTATGTACATATTGTGGTCATTATTATTTTGGGGATCCTTCCCCTTGGACATAGAAGTCTTGATTTAAATCAGAAGTTGCATAATAAATTTCCAACAAAAATCACTTTATAAAATCCGGATCTGAGTAAGGGATAATTCTACAGTTATGACTAATTCATCTTCTACTGGGGGTTGATTTTGAAAACTTAGAAGCAGAGTCAGCGATTAGGTCTCTCTTAGACTGAAAGGGTTTGTGTTTTAATTGAGAGTTTAGTACCTGTTTAGGGAATGATTTTCAAACATCTTTTTGTTTCTCAAAATTACTGTGTGTTGGAAATCTTGTATTAAGTGTTGCATTGAATCCGTTTCCACTTGGATTCGGGTAAAATGTGATAATTAATACTAGAGGAACAACACATAGGCCTTGGTTAATTTCTATGATAGGGTTGAGTATTCTTTCAACTACTATCTTCTCCCACCAAAGCCTAAAATTGAGTCTTGAGTGAGTGCATTCGGAACAAACCTTCATAGGTCTGTTCCACTCATGTTTGTATCTCATAACTAACCGAATGTTATAAGCCCTGTGGCTTACTGATATTTGGGAAGTTCTAAATCTGCATCTGGTCACCAAGACCAGGGGCTCTTTTATACTAACGGATTGTGACGATCTTTTAAGACTTCCGAGCGATAGATTTTAAATGCTTTCTTTACCGCTTTCATAGAGGTCGCTCGGAAGCAGAGGTGCATCTGCCGGTTGTAAGGTTTAAGAGTTATGGATTAGTTCGGGGTTAGATTTGGACTTTGGGTGTGACAAGGGGGACGATAGTACTTGGCATATCAACTAATGATATGTTAGGTGTTGCTTGTCCACCACATATGACTAACATTCTCTTGCAAGGCATTGCAACGGGGGTTATTGATCTGTGGCATCTTAGAAGTTGAGGTCTTAAGAGCATGTAAACTCTTACCATAAGTACCTGTCTGCTAAAGGGAAAATGGTATAGAGAGCATGAGAGTTAGCTAACTGATGGATTATCCCAAACGAAGATCTGTGTATTAAAATGGAAGTTTAATTGTGTTTCATCTGAATCTTGTCCAATGTTCATTATTTTCTCCCTGTCCCTTCTGTCACATTTTAATTCGCTTTCATAGAATAATTTTATTCGCTTTCCTAGCATAATATTTATCGCTTTCTTAGAATAGATTTAATTGCTTTCTAGATATAATTTATCATGCTTTGTAGAATAATTTTATTGCTTTCATAATCTGCTTTAAATTATTGGCAAGTAGATGTTAGAAACCATTGCAAAACTTGAATCGAGTAACCGAGTGGAAAATCTTAGTAAACGACGTGGGCCCTGCTTCTATCGCACATCCTCCAGTGAACGATCCGGTCTTACTATAAATTACTGCAACTTTAGACCTCGTGCGCTTTCGGGAGCACAGTTCGTAACATGAGCAATAAAAACGTGATAACCTATAATATATCCCTAATCCCATCTCCATCTTCATAAATTGGTTTCACTGAATAAAATTGAAAACCGGGATTATGATTTTTCAGAAAATACTCATACAGTGGGAGTGTGTTTCATGGCAAGGTTCTTTATGACATGAAATTACGATAAGTTTCATGATGCCAAAAGCTGGGGATCTTCAGTGTGACAGACTGAAGGTCAAGATTGAATTATCTATCCCGGCTGCACCGTGAAAGTTGTCAAAAGTTTCATGCCAGAGAGAACCGCAACGCCGTTTGAAATCAGAATACCCCACATGAGTAATAAAAAGTGAAATATATCCTTAAACCCTTTCCCCACGAATCATAACTCTTTTCATTCAATAAATTCAACTTGATATATTTTACAAAAAGCTCGTGTTAAAGAATTAAGAGTTCTAAAGTTTCATGGCGCCGTTGCCGGGGAGGATGCAGCGCCGTATATTAAGAGAACTACATTCCTGATTTACTCATAGATAGTTTTTGTATATATTTTTTTGAATCATTACTAACTTGGGGGTTGTGCAGGTGCTACCAAATCTTGATACAACCTGCTTATGCAAAGGAGAAAGGCCACATTGCCTGAGCTACCGTTCGATCTAGAAATAGAAAGGACTGCTCGCCAACTGAGGGTGCAAGCCAGACGAAGGAAAGAGCAGGAAGCCCGGACTCGTACTTCACCCGAAACCACAAGCAGTGACATATCCGATATGGCAGAGAACCAGGACATTCCCCCGATCTTGCCATTAGACCAACCACCCAATAATCCTGGTAATGGAGCTGATGGGGGTATGGTAGAACACCCGAATCGTGCAAACGAGGAGGAAGAGCTACCTAATCCAAATCAGCAACAGTATCAGCAGTTCCACCAACAACCATCGCCACCCCAACCTATCCTATTCCAACAACAATGCACTCAATGCGCATTTGTTGACACAGCCAAACCAGTTTGCAAACCAAAACCTTCAGCAGAGCTTCAGACCTCAGAATCAAGGATTCGTCCAGTAGAGAGTCCAGAACATCCAGAACCAAAACCAGAACTTCCAACCCCATATCCAACAGAGGCCAAACCAAAACCAAGGCCAAAATTTCCAGAACTTCCAATCCCAACCTGATCAGAATCAGCAATACAACCAAAAGCCACCATCTCGCTTGGAGAATTTGATGACTGAGTTTATTTCCAATCAAAGGGAGATAAACCAGCAGCTGCAGTCATCAATCAAGAATGTGGAGACGCAGGTCACCCAATTGGCTAAGGAATTGCAAAACAGGGGGAAAGGAACACTACCAAGCAGCACTGAAGCCAACCCGCAATGCAAGGCAATCACGTTGCGGGGAGGCAAAACTCTGAAGGGAAATGTTGGATCTGCAAAGAAGAAAGCCATGAAAGTAAAGGTTTCACTGGAGGTGGAAAAGGAAAAGGAAAAGATTGAAGGAAATGAAAGTATTGAGCTAGTACAGGATAAATCAGATACAGCTAACTCGCAGGCTGAAGCTGCAATTGAAGCTGAAGAGGGTATGGGTGAAGGGAGGAGAAAAGTTGAGCAGGATGGAGTGGTGATTTTGAACAGCAGCTGCAGCGCCATCATCCAGAGAGTGCTACCGAAGAAGAGAGAGGATCCAGGCTGTATTACACTGCCAGTCCACATTGGGAAAACCAATGTTGGAAAAGGGTTGTGCGACTTGGGCTCAAGCATCAATGTTATGCCACTCGCCATGGCAAAACGTCTTCACTTGGGTGTAATTGAGCCGGTTACAATGAAACTACAGCTGGCAGACTGGTCGATTGCCCATCCAGTCGGAATCCTGAAGGATGTAATTGTCAAAACGGGCGGGACCCTCTTTCCCGTCGACTTCATCATTCTGGATATAGAGGAGGACTACGAGATGCCACTGATCTTAGGCCGCCCCTTTCTCTCAACCGGTGGTGCACTTATAGACGCGCGATCAAATCAAATCAAGCTCCGAGTCGGAGAAGAAGAATTGGATTTCAACATGGGAAAGCTGCAGAAGTTTCCGTCTGAGGGAACTTGTTCCAAATTTGATGTAATAGATGGTAGGTGTGAGGATGAGAGCATGGACTCTATGACTGATGTGACGAACAAAATTTCAAACCAGGTACTGATGCCTGGAGATGCTGATCAAGAAAGAAGCTGCAACGCTGTCCACTTCGAAGACCCTATCACTGGGGATCTTGAAGAATTTGACGGTGTTGAATTCACTCAGGAGGAGGAAGAGAGCACCACGGAAGAGGAAGTGGACCCTGTACTGACACAGGGTCCTGAAGGTAAATCTGATCTCTCACCCCCAACCAATTCTCGCAAACTACTACCTTCCGTTGAATGCCCGCCAGAGCTCGAACTTAAAATACTTCCGGATCATCTTAAGTACGTCTTTCTCGCTGAACATAAAAGATTACCGGTAATTGTGTCAGCTAAGCTGACACAAGAACAAGAAAAGGCTCTGGTAGACATTCTAAAGAAATATGTACATGCAATTGGATGGACCATTTCTAATATAAAAGGAATAAGCCCCTCTGTTTGAATGCACAAAATTTTAATGGAAGAGAAGTACAAGCCCTCAAGGCAACCACAAAGGCGTCTGAACCCTCATATGCAAGAAGTGGTAAGGAAAGAAGTTATCAAGCTCTTAGATGCTGGTATCATCTATCCTATATCTGACAGCAAATGGGTTAGCCCAGTGCAGGTAGTACCTAAGCGTGGAGGAATGTGCATAACGACTAATGAGCAAGGAGAAGAAGTGGCGACACGTCCAGTGACCGGTTGGAGAGTTTGCATCGACTACCGGAAGCTCAACACCGCTACGCGGAAGGATCACTTTCCCTTGCCATTCATTGATCAGATGCTGGAGAGGTTGGCCGGAAGGGAGTACTATTGCTTTTTGGATGGGTACTCTGGTTACAATCAGATTGTAATAGCTAGTGAAGATCATGATAAGACCACTTTCACGTGCCCATATGGAACTTTTGCGTACAGGCGCATGCCTTTTGGACTTTGCAATGCGCCTGCCACTTTTCAACGATACATGATGTCTATTTTCTCAGAATTTATCGAAAAATACATTGAAGTTTTCATGGACGACTTCTCTGTGTATGGAGATACTTTTGATGAATGTTTGACAAATCTTGCAAAAATTTTGAAAAGATGCGAGGACACTAACCTAGTTTTAAACTGGGAAAAGTGACATTTTATGGTCACCGAAGGAATAGTGTTGGGTCACCGCATCTCGCGCGCAGGCATCGAAGTCGATAGGGCCAAGGTCTCAGTCATATCCAACCTTCCATTACCCAACTCAATAAAAGCAGTTAGGAGTTTCTTAGGGCATGCCGGTTTTTACCGGAGATTCATTAAAGATTTTTCTAAAATTGCCAAGCCGCTCACTAATTTGCTTTGCAAAGAAAATGCCTTTGTAATAAGTGAAGCGTGTGTTCAAGCTTTTGACACGCTCAAAAAGATGTTGATCTCTGCTCCAATAGTGCAACCACCCGATTGGTCAATGCCTTTCGAGGTCATGTGCGATGCAAGTGATCTCGCTGTGGGTGCAGTTCTTGGGCAACATAAGGAAGGAAGGCATTGCGTAATTCATTACGCCAGCCATGCCTTGACTGAAGCCCAAGTTAATTACACCACCACGGAGAAAGAAATGTATGCTGTGGTTTTCGCGTTTGATAAATTCAGGCAATACCTCATTGGTACGAAAACCATTGTATACACCGATCACTCTGCACTGAGATACTTGTTTAGCAAACAAGACGCCAAACCTCGATTAATCAGGTGGGTACTGTTGTTGCAAGAGTTTGACATCATAATAAAAGATAGAAAAGGCAAAGACAATGGTGCTGCTGACCATTTGTCTCGGATAGATAATGATAAAAATGAGATAGCCGTTAATGAAAATTTTTCGGATGAACAACTGTTTGCCTTGCATCTTCATGATCAAGCTTGTCCATGGTTTTCCGACATTGCTAACTTTTTAGCATGTGGAATAACTCCACAATTCCAGAGCACGAGGCAGAAAGCAAGGTTCAACCAAGATGTAGTCAACTACTTCTGGGAAGATCCTTATCTCTTTAAGCACTGTGCAGATTCGATTATTAGACGTTGTGTAACTGAGCACGAGGCTTATCAAATCGCTAAAAAATGTCATGAATCAGAATATGGAGGTCACCATGGCCCCACTCGAACAGCTCACAAGGTGCTTGAGTGTGGTTTCTATTGGCCTACCATTTACGAGGATTGTAAAGCGTTTGTTAAGGCTTGCGACAAATGCCAAAGATTAGGGAATATCTCCAAGAGGGATGAAATGCCTCAAAAAGGAATTCTCATCCTTGAGATTTTCGATGTATGGGGTATTGACTTCATGGGACCATTCCCGACGTCTGATGGGAATCACTACATCTTGGTAGCTGTCGATTACGTGTCCAAGTGGGTCGAGGCAGTTGCGTTGCCAACCAACGATGGTCACCAGGTCATCAAATTTTTGAAGAACAACATTTTCAATAGATTTGGTGTACCTAGGGTAATCATATCTGATGGAGGAACCCACTTTGTCAACAAAGCTTTTGCAAACCTCATGAGCAAAAGTGGGATTCTCCACAAGATCGGCACGCCTTATCATCCCCAAACCAGTGGCCAAGTCGAGGTATCCAACCGCGAAATCAAACATATACTCGAAGCCACTGTGGGAATAACCCGCAAAGACTGGTCACGTAGACTCAATGATGCTCTATGGGCATACCGCACTGCATTCAAGACTCCCATCGGGATGTCCCCATACAGGCTTATCTTTGGAAAAGCCTGTCATTTGCCCGTAGAACTAGAGCATAAGGCTTACTGGGCCGTAAAAACGCTTAATTTTGACCCACGAGTGGCTCAAAGTAAACGCAAGTTGGACCTCAATGAAGTTGAGGAAATACGTGCGCAAGCTTATGAAAGCTCGAGGATTTACAAAGAGCGGACCCAGAAGTTACACGATCGTCGCATAAAGTCTAAACACTTCTATATTGGCCAAAATGTCTTGTTGTTTAATTCTAGGTTGAAGCTATTCCCCGAAAAGCTTAAATCCAGATGGGAAGGGCCATACGAAGTGGTGCACGTGTTTGAAAGTGGAGCTGTCAAGATTCGAACTGGCAAAGGAGAGCTGGTGGTGAATGGACACAGGTTGAAGGAGTATCTAGGACAGTTCGACCCCGAAAAGGAAGTTCAAATGACATCAGAGCCGGCCTATGCTCAATAAATATTTATATTTATATTTCTATTTAATTATCTATTGTGTATTTATTCGTCTCGAACGATAAGTACCCAAAGATCAACTAAACATTTAGAGTACTAAGACTCTAAATGTGAGGATGTTGATATTTGGAGAAAATCTAATAATTTCTCCTATGTTTGCTTTGCAGGAATTCATGGAACAAACAAAAAGAAGGATAAAGCTACGAAAACCAGGTTCCCGGTTGGAATAATACCAAATTTAATGGAAAAGTAATTCCGGAATTTAGAGAAATTTAAAATCCGGAATAACCCCATAAAATAAGGGTGTTAATCTAACCTAATTTATGCAAGCAATTTACCATAGAGGCATGTTTAATTCTGTCTAATATGTGCTTTCAGTGTGTTAATTTTTGAGAAAATCCATAATTTCAGAAAATTTGAAATTCGAAAAATTTCAAAATTTTTTCTAAGTGATGAATGCGATCTATTTTTCATCTCAAGCCAATTCGGTCTACATAGAATTGTTTGAGACAGATCGCATTAGATGTATGTCTTGGAAATTTTCAATCAATTCGATCTCCAAGCAAATTCGGTCTAGACCGAATTGGCCTAAGAGACCGAACTGATTTCCCCAAGACACATCCCCCATCCTTGTGTAAATTTGGCCAAGTGACAATTCGATCTATAGCAATTCGGTCTAGACCGAATTAATTTTAAATAGATCGAATTGATCTACAAAAGGCATCTGTGTTTCCTTAGTTTTATTTATGCAAGTGAGCAATTCGATCTATAAGGCAATTCGGTCTAGACCGAATTGCCCATATAGACCGAAATGCCTCACAAAAGCATCCCCCAAAAAAAATTTTTCTAAGTAATCAGGTTCGGTCATCTGGCTGTAATTCGGTCTCTGAATCAATTCGGTCTAAGACCGAATTGACTTCAAAAGACTTCATTGCAGAAAGAGTGTGTTTGCTCCCTATTCCAATTCGGTCTCTTTGCCAATTCGGTCTAGACCGAATTGGCCTGAGAGACCAAATCCTTCGCAAAAACCTAAGGCCACATCAATTCGGTCTAGACCGAATTGATGGTTCGGTCTCTAACAGACCGAATCACCATATCCCCTACCCCTTTATATTCCTTTTTCCCCCTCTTTTCCCTCACTTTCACTTTTCACACTTCGATATTTTTTCCCCCGTGCTCCCTCTCGCGAACTTCGTCTCCCTCGTGAAACCAGAACTCGAGTCGAGGCTTTTCCTTGATCAACTCCGTGCAGGGTGTTTAAAAATGGCCTCTTCGTCATCTAATCCTACTGGGAGTGTCGGGTAAGTTTCTTATTTTCGATTTCGCACCCTGTTTCGCGATTCAAAATGTTGTCTCTTCCATGTTTTTGCGAAATCGGTAATGGGGAAGGAAATGAAGCATGTTTTCGAGTGAGACATGGTCGGAATGTAGCCGGAATGGTTTGGGTGTGATCGAGAAAAGGGTAGAACACAATAGGCAGAACTTAGGGTTTTAAGGCTTTTTGATCGTAACTGCCATTGTTGTGTTTCTTGAGTTTCTGTGGTGTTGGGGATGTCTTATTTTGAAAATGAGAGTTGCAAAACCCTCAAAAATCATGTTTTCTTTCATTTTGTCTTTGCGTGTTCTGTTTTTGTTGTTAGTATTTCCATTTTTGTTAACTGTGTTTATTGTTTAAAATCTGTGAAGATGGAGAACACAGTGGTTCACTTTCCCTTGCAATCACTGTGTTATTTTACTGGTTGTGTGAAAATGTTGATGGGATATGCATGTTGATGGCATTACCGTGGCTATGTTTTTGAAGCATAAGTTGTGGCCAAATTTCTGCATGATCATGGTGTGAATGAACACTTTTGGCATGGTATTTATGTCTAAAAAGACAAAAAGTGGTGTTATAATATGCTCTTTCTTTTAAATGTTTGACTTACACTCACTTTTGGGACAAGTGGGGGTATATTCAATTGAAACACCTTGTTTTATTCTTGAACACCCATTTCCCAAAACAAAACCAAATGGGGGACCTCTCACACCCCCAATTTCATTAAATAAATAAGTCAACACTTCTCATAAAAATCCAAAATGCTCTTTTTGTGTTTGTGCATGTTTGTTTTATTTTTATTCTCCATAATCCATTATTACATTCCAGTGATTGCATAATCTGTCATGTGCATTTGCTCCTCATCATTCTTCATCTTACCACCTTTTTCACATGATTTAAATCACTTTTTAAGTGATAAAAATCTAAATCTCTTTCGTAGGCTTAATAGCCTACGAAAATTTTACTTTTTGGTCTTTTGACCACTCCAAAGACTAATTTAGACTATTTATAGTCTATGAAAAATCGTTGTAGGGACCTCAAACCCTTACTTTCTCGTCTCTCTCTATTTTTGTTATATTAAGGGTTGAATTTAAAAAAATTCAACTCTATGTCTTCTGTTTTCTAATAACTTCAAGTAAGAAAACCAACTAACTCACATTTAGAGCTTAGCTCAAAATGTGAGGATGTTGATTTTCCCAACTTGAAAATGTTTATCAAAAATTTGCTAAAAACAGTTCCAACTCTCTCATTCAGCGACCCATATTTAGAACTAGCTGAAGGAGTGAGACTTCTAGTCTCAAACTTGTTTACTACTCCATGTCTTTCCAGAGGCATCATTCCCGCCGACCCAAATCAAGAGCAAGAAGGAAGGACTGAGCTGCTGGACCTCCCAGTGGAACTCTTGGGAGAGATCCTCTCTCGCATCGGAGAGGATGACATTAAAAAGGTGTTCGTTGTTCGGGAGGCATGCAAGAAACTCCGTGATGCGGCAGACCTCCCTATCGTCTACAAAAGGTGCGAATTGGAGACCACCATCGTGAAGATGTGGCAGGTAGGAGTCGAAGAGCAGAAAGAAGCACTCCTGCTAAAGTGTGAGGAGGCTGGGAATTTCAACCTCCAGCTCATACCGGCGCTCCAAGCATTTGGAGCAGGCGACGAGGGTCAAGCCTGTGAACTACTGAAGGCAGGGATCGAGGACAACCATAAGGCCTCAATCTTTGTCAGGGGTTACATGCTGCTCAGTAAGGTGGACAACGAACAGGTCCAGCAGGGGGTGGCAATGATAAACAGGATAGTGACTGATAAATCAGTCATGACTTATGTGGGGACCAACGTCTTTGCATGGCTGGCTGATAGCCTGGAGACCCCCGACCTGTTTGGCACCCAGGGACCCAGAGTTTACTGCTCGAGAGTGCTGGAGGAAGGCGAAGCAGACGAGGGCGATTACTGCGTGCCCTGCAGCTTAACCAACTTTGTCCACTGGAGCAGAATCTTCTTCCAGGGTTGGGGGAGAAGGAAGCCGAAGGAGGACTGAATCTGTATAGATTCACTTTTGACTGGACTAACTGGAACTTCTTCTAGGAGATCTTTTGACTACTTTTTAACGCTGACTCTACTCAAGTGTATAGCATCTCCTGTGAGTAATGTATTGATGATTAAGGTCGTGTATTGTATAACGAACCTTGGAATTGCTGATTGATATGGCCCGAAATGTATGATCCGAAATGTATTTAGGAAGCCATTATTTACTGCTTTCCACAAAGAGAATTTCGTCTTGAATTCTCAAAAATATTTTGAAAAAGATGTGTGACAGTCCAAGATGAATAAGTGACTGTCACGCCAAAAACAAAGCTGCGACATGCTTGCATGTTCACAAGTGTCTTTTTACCGCTTTCAATTAAATAATCGGCATAAAACAAGCATAAATCTGTCACCTAAATTCACATGTTGAATTTAGGCTAAGGATGAAATTATCAAACTATTAAATTGGGATAAAACAATTAAAAATATGCATGATATAAATTCTTGAGGTTTTGAGCTATAAAAATCCAATGATATGATCACTTGGAAGAAGAACGAAATTTTCATGTTGAGAATTTGATTGAATAATTTGCAAGAAACTTTCAAAGGCTAAATTTAAGAATAAGGGTGTGACATGATCAAACTGTCCTTGTGAGATCTAAGCCGAGTCAGTTTTACTCAATATTTCTTTGATGTGTGAAAATCAATTCGATTAAAGGACACTAGAACTTGCAATTGGGACCGATTCAAGACCATGCCATATTCCCGAAATCGAGCATATGATTGAGGCACTTAGAAAAACCCAAAATTTTGGCCTTCTTTTGAATTCCAAACCCAAAAATATTTTCCCTTTAGGATTAACCAAGTTGAGCCTTTAAGCCTAATTTTTCTTTGAAACCACTATATTATTCCCAACCTTATAAAAAGACCAAGAAAATCAAACCCAAGTGTACACGAATATTCCATCAAGGCATCATAGTCTATGATCATCAAAAACATTAATCGGCATTCAAAAACCGATTCAAAAAAAAAATTGTTGAGATTCACTCAACACAAATAAATTGCAATTGACAAAGCAAATTAGACAAAGTCTAAAGTCATGCAATAGAAAAGAAAAACAAAAGAAAGAAAGAAATTTTGATGATCATAGATTTCAAGTAAAAATATGCCAAGTTATGATGGAATGGATTCATGTCACTTTTAGCCTAATAATCCCCTTCCATACCAAATGTTACAACCTATGCCCCATTACAACCTTTAATAAGACCTCGGGATCTCGATTTGAGGAAATGAGCCGGTGGCGAGTTGGTCTAATTGCAAGCTTATGGGAGAATTTATTTGAATTTGATTATGAGCGTAATGTCTAAAAGCCAACTTTGAGAGTGAGTGAAATTTCCGACTCTACTATATGTGAGGCTCTGCTTTGATTGATTAATGTTCATGTCATGCTTGAATTCAAGAATTAAACCAATGAAAATTTTCTATACATATATTCAAGAAAAATTAACAATAATGATTGATTTGTATACCTATCCAAGTGAGAAGTATCATTTCATTAAACACTGCAATGAAGAGAGTTTAATACTTTTTGACTGTATTATCCCAATATAACAAGAATGAAATTTCTGAAGCCACGCAAATGGATTGAATATGCAGAGCCCTTGCTCTTAGGAGCACTGACTCTGACTGCTCGGGGACGATCAGTATTAAATGTGAGGATGTTGATAATGGCCAAAATTGTCCATTATTTCCAATCCATTTCCGTGTCTGAGACGGACATTTTGATCGAAATCCCATCTTATCTCAATAAGAAAGCAGTTGAATTCGACAGATTGATGCAAGTTTGTAAAAATATTAAGCTGGTAATGAAAGACACAAAACATGCAATTTTAATTGCATTTGTGTTAGAAAAATCCAAAAACATGAAAAAAGGGAAAAAGAAAAGAAAAAGGAATGAAAAAATGGGCAAAAGAATAAGGTAGCCCACAAAAATCAAAAAGATGGGAAAAAGAATGAAAATCCCACAATCTAAAAATGTGGCTAAGTGTTGAAGACCAATTCGGTCTATAGGCAATTCGACCTAAATCAAATTGCTCAATAGACCGAATTGCTGAAAGAAAGAAGAAAAAGAGATGTTGAGGAAGAGAAGAGCAACCAATTCGGTCTGTGGCAATTCGGTCTAAACCGAATTGACCCCTAGACCGAATTGCACCATGAAAGAAAGAAGACTTGGAGCAAAACAGAAAGAAGAGGTTCGATCTATGCAATTCGGTCTAGACCGAATTGATTGCATAGATCGAATTGCCTTAAAGCAAAGAAGCCAAGCAGGAGCCATCTTCAAGTCGACAAGGCCAATTCGGTCTACCACATAGACCGAATTGATGGATGAATGCCACATTCCAGCTCAAGAACAAGAAGGAAGACCTCATGCAATTCGAATTGCATCAATTCGATCTAAACCGAATTGCATGAGGAGACCGAATCACATTCAAAAGTACAGCTGAGCACGTGAGAAATGCAAGATGGGCCTAGGGTTTCGAAAACAAGTATAAAAGCTGACCTTCCTCAACACAAGAAATATCCTTGGACACACAAAAACTCTTGGACAGTTGCTGGGAGACAAAAAGAGGAGAAGGTTCTTCACCCCTTAAGGGTTAGGTAGGTAGTGTAGTTTAGATAGTTTATTTTTCATGCTTGTATTGTAGTTTTATTGCTTTGGAGCTTAGTTTTTATCTCGTAGAAGCTGGTTACCACCCTTAGTGTAGCCATTTCCATAAACCTTTAATGCTTTATAGTTAGAATGAACCCTACCTTCAAGCTAATGAATGGTTGTAGGGTTGTTTACTGCTTTCCGATGTCAATACAAGAAAGAATCCAGAAATGGGTTTTCATTTCAAGTGTTTGGCATCTATTTAATGCTTTCCTTAGCAATAATGATAGAATGTTTGTTTGTTTCAACTAGGTTATATTTATTATGCCCGAGTTGACTTGCATTCTAAATAAATGTGTGCTAAGTGGTTTGTGGCTTGACCTTACACCTTAGAGACTCAAATAAGTGTTCTTAGATTTTAGATAATTATAGGCTTGCTAGAGTTAATTTTTCTTGCTTTTTAGCTGCTGTTTTACTCGCTCTCTTTAGCCTAATGTTGCCTTAGATTATGTAGGTGTTCTTGCTTGTGAGCATGTGTTCTTATTTTTATTCAGTTTATGCTTGAATCTTTAATCTTTGATTGCTTGTTTGTATTTTTGAGGTTTGGTTCAAGCCAATGCCTGTTAGCCACATAACCTAGGTCTATTCTCCTTAAAATACTCATTAGTGTGGCTGTGAAGTGACATTGATGTGAAATGAAGGATTAGGTAAAACTTATCAATCATAAATCACGCAATGTATACCAAACCCACACTTATGAGAGAAGACATGCAATTCGATCTGAGGTAGTTCGGTTTAGGCCGAATTACTCATGAATATGGAATTGCATGGCAAAAATAGTTGTTAATTGCTTCTCTTGAAAAATTTATATGCAATTCGATCTAGGCAATTCGGTATACCGAATTGCTCATGAAGACCGAATTGCATAACAAAAAGTGTTGTCTTCATGTGATCTCCATGCAATTCGGTCTATGCAATTCGGTTTAGACCGAATTGCCCATATAGACCGAATTGACTTAGGAGACCACATTGTATCCATGCCATCCCCTCATTCCTTAGTTTATTTTTCTCTGTCTTACCAATTCGAATTGTCCAAGTTCGGTCTAGACCGAATTCAATTGGCAATTCGAATTACCCTCATTTTTGGGGTAAATGCCTTAGCCAAATTTGAGTGAAGGAATGACTTCATCAATTCGAATTGTCCAATTCGGTTTAGACCGAATTGCTTGACAATTCGAATTAGATGATGCTTCATAACTTTACAAGGATTAATTGGGTATGGTGTTAATTCATATCTCATGCATCCTCAATTCGGTCTCTTTTGCATTTTGCCCAATAGACCGAATTGCTTTCTTCCTTCTATTTTAAAACCCCCAAAAATATTTTATTTCAAGAGTTGTGTAAGTTGCATGGGAGTATTGGGCCTAGGCCCACTACATCTAATTTAATCCATTACACATCTCAATCCATTAGCGTCTTGATTATTGTGTGATTAACACTCACACAATGCCAAAAACATTTTCTTAATTTTGTTTATTTTCCCTTTCATTGTGTGTATGAACAACTAGTAAGAAATAACATCATACTAATGTTGGCGGATATTCCCACACGGATAATTAGCTCGTATTCTGAGTATTAATTACTAGTTGTTATTTTGCATGGTTCGGGTAGTGGTCGGTGGAAGCCTTGGCGGTTCGTCCATCCGGGATCATAATAGCTGCTCAGCTGACTCCTATCCGGATACAGTTTTCTTCTCTTTATCTTAATTTCAAACCCGAATCTAGAACTGTAGTAATAGTAGATGATATATGCCAATGTCATCTAATAATTATTACGGTAATAGAACATGTGGGTTTTCATCCAAATTCACAGATAGTGAAGTCAAAGGTGACAGCGGCAACTGTCACTTAAGGCATTCACTTGTCTACACATCATTTCATCTGAAATACTTGGGACCTAGACAGCAGATGTTTGCAATCCGGATAACCCCAATTATTTCTGGCATTCTCTTTAGCCAATTTTTCTTATCTCTGGCTAATTCATCTTTGTGTATCGAATTCTGTCTAACCCCACCATATATTTTGGGGTAGTTTATTTTACTTCTCATATACATGTATGCATGATATTATTATGTAGATATTGTGGTCATTATTATTTTGGGGATCCTTCCCCTTGGACATAGAAGTCTTGATTTAAATCAGAAGTTGCATGTAATACCCTTAAAAGTCATTATATTGATAATATTTTAAATTATATTATTTCTTAAACTGAATTGGAAATAGAGTAATATTTTCCCGGATAAAGATTATGTGAAAGAGAATAAATTATTTTCCTTGGGAAAAATAATTTTTCAAGGGAAAATATTGAATGATGTATAATTATCTCCCAAATGGAAAATAATAGAAATAGGTATTGATAAATAGACTATTTTCATTTAAGAATCTGTAAAAGTATTCTATTTGATAAAAGTATTAGTTAGGCATTATTTTTTTTAACAAGATTTATAACCAGTTTAGTCAATTTTTATTATTAAACATAAAATCACCAATATCATGGTGGTAGTAGTGTTAGACTCCTATTCCATAGATTATAAGTTCAAACCTCTTTATTTGTAATTTATAAATAAATATTTTATGAAAAATAAGATAATAAAAAAATATATTATAATAATATATGTATATATTTGTGTAGTGTTCCTGCGAAAAGAAAAAAAAAAGTGTTTACCAAACCAAAAGTGTGTACCATGCTCATGTATATATAATAAATAAATGTCATAATTAGAATTTAAATTCCTTACTCTCATGATTAATAAAGTGGAGTAGCAATAGTAACACTAATTTTGTTGTGCTCGAATACATCTTGTGCTAATGAAATAATATAACTAATTAGAATATAAAATAGGTCATAGTGTAACCTGTAGCAAAATAAAGCTAAGTAGCATAGCTGATACACGAAAAAAAATAATAATAAATAATAAGGATGAATTGTTGTGTTCGGATAATTCTGGAGCAGATAAGGGGATCACTTCTACTTATTTTAGTAAAGTCAAAAGATGTAAAAAGGTAAGTCGTGATAAGACCATGCGTGTAATCAGGAGCTCCGTATAGGCTTGCTGAATAAGTTTATAGCCTTGCTGAGTAATGACTTATGTGGCCACCTTCATGCCTCTATTAGACGTGATTGAAGGAAAGAATAAATAAGTTCAGTAACAAAAATTTAAAACAATCACTTTACAAGGTAGCCGAGTATAGAGAGCATACAGGTGGAAGTATATTTCAAAGCCAATGAGCTATTCTCGAAAGGAGTTGTAAGTAGATTTTTATTCTGCGGGTTTTGATCTCAGAATATTTTTGCATGTTTAAATCGCTTTGTGTTTTAATAATTTTAGGGTTTATTCATGCAATTGTTTTATGCAGAGGTAATGTCTCATTATGTGTTTAATTATTTTTGGGCTAGGCCATGCATGTGAAAAATGAAATTTTCAGTGTATGGCATGTGAATTATTGAGTTATTATTACGCGAGATATACCCAGATGTGGATATCGTCGTGAGTTATTTCATGGGCTATCCGAGGGATCCCCATGAAGAGGATTGCGTTTGAGCCAAGGGTCTCACAATCAGTTTTCTAGATGCAAGGTAGGGCCAGCCTTGTATACCATAGTTTGACTTTGGTCACTATGTGAGCATGTTAGGTCCTATGAGATACCCCGGGTGT
Organism: Hygrophila difformis; assembly: GCA_030278955.1. Lineage (NCBI taxonomy): Eukaryota > Viridiplantae > Streptophyta > Magnoliopsida > Lamiales > Acanthaceae > Hygrophila > Hygrophila difformis. The sequence goes on along the minus strand of JAOANR010000003.1, from coordinate 36,373,273 downwards.
AGGCATCATAGTCGAGCTACATGTGGATTGATCAGTTTAACGGTTTGACATGCCATTTACTGTTTCAGTAATGTTTTAATTATTTTTGTGTCCAAGGGATAAAAATTTACTTGCTCAGCCGGTGTGCTGATTACCCTATTTATTTTTCCATCCAGGATTGGATATGCATGGACCACATTAGAAGTCACGGGCAGGGGCTTGGGAACTGCTACCACTTTTGCTTTTGCGATCAATTAGTTTAAAACTTTTGTAAAAAAAATATGTTTTGGGGACGGCAAGCCTTAGCCGTCATATTTTGCTAAAATCTGTTATATTATAAGTTAGTTTTTAAACTTTTATCATAATGTAAATGAAATTTGTTTTGGGGACGACGGGCCTTAGTCGTCGAAAATCTACTACTTTTGTAATAAAGTATATTTTTATTAAACTTTAAATTATTTGAAGTATGTTTATATTTAGATTTTAAATTAGCCTTAGCACTTTCTAATTAAGTAAGCCAAGGCAAGGCCAAAGCCAGCTTAATTAGGAGTGTGGCGGTAACAACCCTGGATTTCTCATTGGTATCTTCCGCTGTAATTTTAAAGGGGAAAACGGGGGTGTTACAGGTTGGTATCAAAGCATGAGTCAATTCTTCTTTTAAGTCAAATTAAATTTTGTTTTTAGTCTAAATTGCTTTAGAATTTTTTTTTTAAATATATATGTCTCTTTTAATTAAAGAAAATCTTGGGGATGGGACACAATGCACTTGCATTAGGCACAATTTGTACTGTGTTTATTGGGTTAATAATTATATGGAGTTTTTGAAATGTTAGATGGCAGCTAATATTAACGCTAGGATTCGAGCGACTGTTCCTGATCTTGTCAATGAAGTGATAAGGCTGAATGAACGGCAGAGGCAATACCTTGAGAAAATTGAGAAAAGTGAAAAGGAAGTTGAAAGGCAGCGGGAGCGTGTTATTACCGTAGTAAAATCACAGGTAGCCGGTGAGCAGTCTCTTCGTAGGAAGCTAGAAACCGAAGAGGATGTAAGAAGAGGGGTGGAGAGAGAAAATGCTAGTTTGAAAGCAAGGATTTCCCAACTGGAAGCAGAATTAGCTGAAACTAAAAATCAGTTAGCCATCAGTATACAAGCTCAAGGTAGTCTGAATACTAAAAAAGAAGATGATGCTGCAAGGATAGCCCTCTTGGATTGTCAAGTGAAGAGACAGGAACGAGACTTGATGGCAATGCGGAATGAGATACGGTATCTCCGTACTCACTGGAGACCCAGGACTCGCCAGCCTGCCAATGTTTGTACAACTATGGAAAATTATTACATTCCAGCTACTTCAAGTAATCCGGACAACTTTGTCGATGTGCCTATGGATCCTACTAGTCAGGCAAGGCCATCCAGAATAATTTGGGGTGATCGCATAGATGATTCGGAGGAAGAAGAGGAGGAGGAAGAGGAAGAGGAAGAGGAGGAAGACCCGACAGAGGAGGAAGAGGAGCCGGTAGTACGCCACGGTAGTCGTAGTCCCCGTTAGGTTTATATCCCTTATAGCACGGCCATATGTATTAGGATAACCCAATTTTCCTAGAAGCTAAAATATAGTGTAAATTATTAATCGTTGTAACTTTTGCTGTAAAATAACGAGTAACTTTTGTTGTAACTTTTGTTGTAATTATAGTGTAAAATATTTTTTTTTGCGAACAAGCTAGTTTATTGCTTCAAAAAAAAAAACAAAGGAATACAAGGCATAGCACCAAAACCAAATAAGACCCTGATCTCAATTACAGAACCTGAAGCAAATATAACTAGTCATAGCAATTACAAAAAGGACCAAAATGCGATCCATTTAGAGACCACTGCCAACAAGTAACTCCACCCGCTGAGAGCTGAGACCTTAAAAAAAAAAAAAAACCAAGCTACCACCGCCCAGACTATATTATAGTGTAAAATATAGTCTGTATTGTATTTTTGGTTATTTAGTATTATTATCCAAGTTTATTTATTTATTTATTTATTTATTTATTTATTTATTTTCTGAATACTAAGTATTATTTAAGTACCCTATGCAGATGACCTATCAAATGGAAAAAGGAAAGGAAGTAATGGATGAAAGGACCCAAATGGAAGCCGAGATCAAGGACCTGAATTGTCATTTAATACTGGAAAGAGACTTTATAAGGTGGAAGAATGAGGAGATTGCTCGAAAGGACAATGAGATAAGGGAGCTCAAGAGCATGATAACTTATTTTGAAAGAATGTCCCTAGAGCAGGAAATACAACTTGACTCTCTCCGTGCTAGGAATGAAGTTTTGGTCCAGGAAAAGAAATATCCAAATAAGAGACTTGAACCAGCACCTTGCATCGAATGTGGATGGGAGCATTTAACATGGCGCTGCCCTAATTATGGAGAATGCTTCAGGTGTGGGAAGAAGGGACATACCATCAAGAACTGTCGTACTAAGAAAGTTTATGACTAGAAAAAAAAATAGGAGTCGTTAGAAAACCTTATTGTACTTGTATGTATAGTCTACAGGTTATGAAGCTTGACTAGATATATGTCAGTCTCGGCAGGGTAGATGTATTAGACTGACGAATTTTGATGTGCTTTCCTTTTGTATAATGTAATAAATATATTATTAGTAAGTTAATGGTAATCTACATAATATTATTGGTAAAGTTTGTTTTACGTAAGAAATGTATAATTTAATTGATAGCCTATCCCTATTTTTTTTCATTAAAATAAATATCTAGTCTATAGCTAATTAAACAATGGTTTCAAGTATTTATTCAGTTATGATAAATTAAGTGGTACTACCGTTAGTTTGAAAATTCATATGAAAATTGTCGTCCCTACAATAATAACAACAATATATATATATATATGTATGTATATATATAAAATGGACAGGGTTGCAACTTTAATTATATGGAGTATCAATCGACTCCTTTTTGGAACTGTTGGGTGTATAAAATAATAATAATAATAATAAAAAAAGCATGATATCAAAATTCAAAAAGTTAGAATTACACTTGCTGGACGTGTAACTTTTCTGGAATTGATACATGCATATATATATAGATATACATATATATCTTTTTATTATCTAACTAATTAACTTATTTACAGACATCGCCTAGAAACGTTAAAGTTGACGTTAACACTAACGGGACCATGGCTGATAGTAACGAACGTCAGCAACAAATCGAACAATTGCTCCTCACTATCGGAACGGCTGTACGAAGGCAAGTGGAAAGAGATAATCAGCAAGAAGAAGGACAAGTAGACTACATTGAACTTGTTAATAAGTTTCAGCCACCTAAATATGCCGGACAGGAGGATCCAGCCAAGCTCGAAGGGTGGATAGAATCCTTCGAGAAACTACTTGAAGCTGTAGAATGTCCGGAAGACCGCAAAGTGGGCGTGGCTACTTTCTTCCTAATTGGAGCTGCAAATACTTGGTGGAGATCTCAAGAAAACCGCCAAGTTACTTGGGAGGAATTTCAAAAGAGCTTGAGGGAACAATTTTACCCACTTAGCCTCAAGAATGCTAAGTATGGAGAGTTTGTTAATCTTCAACAAGGTAACAGGTCGGTTCAGGAGTATTACGCTAAATTTACTGAACTACTGAGATTTGCCCCAGATTTGGTAGCAACTGATCAGACCAAGGCCCAAAAATTTGAACTCGGACTCAACAAGTATATTCGAAAAGCTTTTGGGGGAAAGCAGTTCACAAGCCTTCAGAAAGTATATAATCGAAATGCATATTGATGAAATCTGCAAAATTTATGTTTTTAAAGCATGAGTTTTGTTGGTAACATTAGTACATTACAGTAGTATAGATGGATCAACTGTTCTCGTTTCTGTTGATGTTTGCATGTATACTGTTATATGGGTATTTTAGTAATGAATGCTTTTGTCGGGTACATGTTGCCCACACATGGCAAACTCAACTCTAAAGGTTGACGTTTGCACATACGGAAACATGGTATTACAGACAAAACCATGCCAAAATTTCTCCAACACTTTTGGCATGGCATTTATGTATAAAAAGACAAATTTTCAGAATATTCTTTGTTTAAGTGTTTGATCTTTGTCAACTTGGAACAAGTGGGGAATACTTGTAAGGAATGTTTTGTTTTATTCCTTAAAAACCCACTTTCCAAAACAAAATCCAAATGGGGGACCACTTACACCCCCAATTTCATTAAATAAACAAGTCAACACTTTTTCATAAAAATCCAAAAATCACCTTTTGTATGTATGCATGTCTACTTTTATTTTCATTTCTTATTTTTGGTCATGGTCCATTGTTACATACTAGTGATTACATAATTCATCTCTTGCATTTGCTTTTCATCATTAATCTCTTATCTTCCCTACCTCACATGATTTAAATCACTTGTTAAGTAGTGAGAAAAATCAAAAATTCTTTCGTAGGCTCAACAACCTACGAAATTTTCTTTTGGTCCTTCGACCACCCAAAAACATCTTAGACTATTTATAGTCTAAGAAAAATTTCTAAGGATCCAAGATCCTTATATCTCTCTTGCTTTCCTTATTTTCGCTATAATAAGAGTTAGATTTAACAATCCAGCTCCATGTTTTTCTTTCTATAAATTCGATTAGAAACCAATTAACTCACATTTAGAGCTTAGCTCTAAATGTGAGGATGTTGACTTTCAACTCGGATCTACTTATCAAAAATTTGTTAAAAATAGTTTCAACTCTTTTCTCTCTAGGGATCAATTCATTATAGATTCCCTGATGGGGCTTCCAAAGACAACTCCAGATCTTGCCTTCTTGGAAATTGAGAGGCTGAAGAAAGAGGCAGAGGAAAATAGGGTGGCCATAAGGAATGAGCATAACTTGCCTATGGACCACCAGATTGAATGGAGGTTCGAAATGAAGGACCATTGGTGGAATACGATTCCAGAGGAAGAAAGAAATGATAGAGCAACAGGCCTCGAAAGAGACTTTTGCCAACATGTATGTAACTTCTGGAACCAAGAGTTCGATGAGGCAAGGTATGATCAACGGTTTAATGAGCCGAGAGTTCACTATGAGCGGATGGTTTGGATGATGAAACGACAGAAGGCTTATTGGAACAGAATGCTTGAAATCCACTTCGGAGATAGGAGAGCTGCAGCCTTTGAGCCAGTCCTCATCCAACCACCCATTTCTAGGGAAGTGAAAATGCTCTATGCCCCCAAGACACCTCCACCATACTTGGTTGCGTCAACTGGTGTACTCTCCATGCCAGAGACCTTCCCATTTACATACAAGAAGGAACTATTCGACAATGGGACCATTTGCGGACCAGAGGAGCAGCTATGGCTGACATTGCATGCAAAAGAGCGTCATACTGAAATGACATTCAACTTCAGGGATTCTCTCCAGGCGGTACTAAACTACGGACAAGCCCACCACACTCCAATGCTGGATTCGATCATTGAGAAAACAAAAGCAGCTAGGAAACTGTGGGGGGAATACATGACTGCATAGGGAAAATGGGAAAAGGACATCAGGGAGTCTGTACTAAAACCGGGAATCATAATACCTCCGGGAAAAGTGGAGATTCTGCCAGTCTTCTTACCACAAAGGATTCCGGCAGTTGAGCCCCGAGAGACCACAATGAAGGGGATGCCCAATTTCGAGCTAATGAGAGCTGAATGCATCGCAATGATTCAAAACAGATCATGGGACAGAATGGGACGCAAGAGGAAACAGATCTCAGTCATGGGCAAAAACAAATGTTTAGAGTATCTCAACATTCCACCAGTCCGAGACTTAGGACATCTAAAGGAGAAAGAGGCAGACATCGTGGACACCTTGTACACGGAAATGAAAAAGAGGTTCCTCGACCTGCTACGTGAAATGGATGCAGAAGGTCTGAGGCACTGTCAAGAACACCGGCCTCGTCTGCAGTATAACACGGGATTCCACCCCTCTAGTTTGGCGGGATCCTCCTGCCCATCATAACGTGGTGGTTGATAGGGATTCACCAACGCTAGATAGTTGGTTTGGGCTACGGGCGGAGTTACTGCTGCAGGTGTCCTATGCACCTCCGCATTTCCTAATGCTACTAGGAATCCCTCTATCGTTTTTAAACGTGCTTCCATATTATTGGGCGCTTGAGGCACTTGCTCTCCTAGGTTCTGAGGACTTTCACTGTTGTTGGGCGTGTTGGAAAGGTTAGCTTCAGTGCCGTTTGGACTCACCTTCCTTGGTTTCCTCCTAGGCGCCATTTTCTGTTATAACGTGTAGAGTTTAGATAGATCACTCGAACGAGGCGTTTCGTAAATTTCTAATTTCAAATTTTCGGATTTGTTGTTTGGAAATCCAACCAAAATTTTTGGAATAGAGAGTGTTTTAATAAAGACTTGATTTTTATTGTTCCACATAAGGAAATTTTCTAATTCGTACTAGGATAGGAATGGCTAAGGTCGAGGATTGTTATGATTAGGCGAACGCATAGATGAACGCGATCTAGAACTAAGGCAAGATCAGTCTCTAGTTATGGTTTCTAGTTCGATGTCATGCCTCAAGATTATATAGGTGTAACAAGAGATCTAAGTTAATTTCGCCAAGATTCTAAGTTCAAATTCGCAAAGATTCTAAGTTAGAATTCGCAAAGATTCTAAGTTCTCTACATAAAAGAGATGCAATATGCAAATGCGAATGATGATTTCCCCCCAAAAATAATTTAATGCAACATATATTTTTTTCTTCCCATGGGTTTTAAAATAAAAATTTCTCCATGGAAATAATACTTTAAAATTTAAAATAATAGTCAAAATATTAATAGTAGTTAAAAAAACATAATGGTTTGAAAATAATAGTTTAAAAATAGCCGGGCTCTGATACCACTTTGGTATCAGATATTTTCTTCAAAATAGATAGCTTTAAAATATTCTGGGCTCTGATACCACTTTGTAACACCCCGGTTTTTGGTCACCCAGGTCGGGATATCACCGCCACACCTCCCTAGCAAGACACGGCTTCTCCGAGCTTGCTAAAGAGATGCAAGGCTATGGTTTTTCAGAATCTAAAACATTCAAACAGCCCATTTATATATAATTTAAAAATAATACATCAAAGTTGCAGCGGAAAATAATATTTACATATATGTATCGCAGCGGAATTTAAATATAGGGCCAACATGGCCTAATCACGGGTTAAACAGGCCCGTTCATGCAAGATCTAGTCTAATACAAATATTCAAACTAATATATCATCCCAAGCTTCCCGTGTATGCATATGACGATGCATAATTCTCAACTCTGGAAGAAAAAGAAAAAGAAAATATGGTTTTGGTCAGCACTACGTGCTGAGTAAGTTAACACATACATAACTATGGGGTTTCAAAGCCATTATTTAATATTCAAAGAAAACATGTGCACAACACCACATAATTTAACTTATTTATCTAACAATAATTAAATGGCATAATTTAAAGGATAGAGATTTCATAAGATCATAAATATAATTTGCAAAGCAATATAATTATATGACATAATTTAAAAGCATAATCCAAAAGGAACAATTTTCGAGTCTCCTAGTTTCATATCTCATGTCTCATGTTTCAAATTTTTATCTCAGTTGCCATTCGACAAGCTTTATTTATCAATTGCCTTTCGGCAAGCAGTATATTTCAATTGCCTTCGGCAAGCAGGATATTTCAATTGCCTTTCGGCAAGCAGGATATTTCAATTGCCTTTCGGCAAGCAAGATATTTCAATTGCCTTTCGGCAAGCAAGATATTTCAATTGCCTTTCGTCAAGCAGGATATTTCAATTGCCTTTCGGCAAGCAGGATATTTCAATTGCCTTTCAGCAAGCAGGATATTTCAATTGCCTTTCGGCAAGCAAGATATTTCAATTGCCTTTCGGCAAGCATCGTATTTCATGTGTATTTTAGTTCAAAGGAACTCCCAATCGTTTAAACCTTAAAGGCTAATTTCATGTTTCAACAAGATTCAAGATTTTGGTTCCGGTAAACCGTAGTTTACTCTAAAATTCGTCTAAAATCAGATTTAATTCCAAAAATTCCAAAATTTCATATCAGACTCGGAAACATCAAGATCTACAACTTTCGTGTTTTAACTCTTTCGATCCGAGATACCTAAGTAGGTCAAAATCACCAATTTTCGCATAAGAACAAATCTATCCGAGTTTAATGTGTCACAATTTAATGATTTCGAATTCTACCATAGCAATTCAACTCCAAATTTAATGAAATTTGACAGGGATCATCTTAAGACAATTATCTACAACTTTCATGTTCGGCCAAAGATCTAAAACAGCCTAGATCCTATGTCAAAAACGCGATCAAGATCATTCCTAAGTTCTGTCCAAGATTTCAAGATCTAGATTTAAACAGCTCGGTTTCGATGGATTTTCACATATCAAATCAACTCCAAAAATTCTCAAAAATTTACAGTAGCTAGATCTAAGTCTTAGGAACGTTTTTTGTGGTTTAAGTTTTTCCGTTTGAGTTCGTTTTAAGGTTCGGAAAAATTCATCAAATCTGTTGCGCCGATAGAAAAACAAAAGTGGACAGATTTATGGTTCTTGTTGAATCTTTTAGGTTTCGAATGTTTTAAAATCTCCCAAAACCATGTAAGGTTAACTTACAGTGTCTATGAACGTCGGGGATGTCTAGTTCGGAGGCGTGGCTTCCAGATCACCGTTTCTCTTCTCCGTTCGTCGGGTTCTACGATCTAGATTCGATACGGGGTGTAGAAAGAAAAGAACCGAAGTTAGAATCCGTTTTCGGATTGAAACGTGAAAAGATTTATTGGACTAGAGCTTACCACAACGTTTGGAGACCTTGGATTTTCGTCCAAAGCTGCTGCCTCCGTTTGGTGCTTTCCGTCGACTCCGAATTTAGGGTTTCGAACGTATAGAAGATTGTAGGGTTTTGTAAACTTGTTTGGGGCTCCCAAGGGGCTTATTTATAGAATTCTCAATCCCTAGGGCGTCCACAACCGACCTAAAGGTCTGGAGTCGAGAGATGTTCAACCGAAAGTCGAAAAATCCGCGTTCGGGCGAGAGATTCACGCAACAAACGAATCTGTGGGGTGGCGCGGTCGTGGCGCGCTAAAGCCACTTCATCGCGCGGCCACCGCGCCGACTTCGCCTGGACTTCGGTCCGGGCGGGTCGTGCGATCCGTCGTGCTTTTCCGCCTCTCTTTCGGGTTTCTATCCCTCTATGCTCCCGAATTCCGATTTCCGGGGTATATTCGGGTTCATACTTTCTCTCTAATTTTATTCTCAGTCTAATTGGATGTTTTGGACTCGAATACTCGAGTTCATTAGTGTCGGGTTTTGGTGTACCATTTATCCATCCTTTTTGTTGAATTAAATTCCTTTAATTCCTTTTTAAGTAAAAATCTCATTTCTCATTTCCTTATCTTTATTTATTTCTTTTATTTGCTGGATTTGTTTATTTATTTATAGTATTTATTTTATTTATTATTTATTTATTTAATTATTGTTTTATTTTATGTTGGAAAATTCTCGGGTATTACAGTCTACCCTCCTTAAGAATCAACTTCGTCCTCGAAGTTGTGTTTCGGCTTTTCTCGTCTCGTGCTAAGGTCTTGTGTTTGTTTTATTATGTTGGGACTGAACTTAGAATTAAAACTTCTAAGCTGCCTACGTACCCGGTAAAGGGATCAAGCCATAACGTAGTTCCAAAAGTTTACAAAAATGCACGAAAAATTAGGGGGTATGACATCCTCTCCCCCTTAAGATTGCAGTTATGTCCCCATAACTGTGTATTCAGTACTCTCGAGAGGTTTCGGGTTTTGGTCTTTATTCTGATGGTACTGGTGCCGTTGGTCGTTGCCACCTTGACCGTTTGGGTTTCGTGGTTGCTTAAGTCGAGTAGTCACATCCTCTCTCTTGTCGATGTTCTCTTTCCGTGTCCGGCAACCACGCAGCTGATGACCATGTCGACCACATCGAAGGCATGCTCCAGGCTGAGGGCATCCTCTCGCATAATGCGATTTACCACACTTTGGACATGGTGACGCATAGTCACAATGGTTGAAGACTATCCCCTTTTTCTCCCCATTGTCATTTTGATGTTGTCCTTTCGAGTTTCCATCGAAACGGTCCTTACCCACCTTGCACTCTCCTTGTGGTCCTTGGTTAGCCTCATCTACCGGTTTCCGTTTCAGTCCTTGGACTCGTGCAACCGCCACCGCACGATCATAAACCGTCTGCAGGTTCGTGAATTGTCCTACTGCAAGTATCTCCCGGATACTAAGGTTCAGACCCATCTCAAATTTCTGAGCCTTGTCAGAGTCGGTTGGTACTATCCTAGTAGCAAATCGTACCAACTCCTTAAACCGGGCGTAATACTCCTGCACCGTCCGTCCCTCTTGCTTCAGTGATAAAAACTCTTCGTACATTGCCGCCTTGGTGCTCATGGGGTAGAATCGATCCCTTAGATCCTCCTTGAGTTTAGTCCACGAATAAGCTTCATCAGCTTCCTCTAAATTCCTCTGGAGGTCTTGCCACCACTCATCGGCTTCGCCTCCTAAGTAGTAGGTTGCTACTCGTGTCCTTGCCTCATCAGGACATTTGATAGCATCCAAGAGCTTATCAAATGTACGGATCCACCCCTCTAGTTTGGCGGGATCCTCCTGCCCATCATAACGTGGTGGTTGATAGGGATTCACCAACGCTAGATAGTTGGTTTGGGCTACGGGCGGAGTTACTGCTGCAGGTGTCCTATGCACCTCCGCATTTCCTAATGCTACTAGGAATCCCTCTATCGTTTTTAAACGTGCTTCCATATTATTGGGCGCTTGAGGCACTTGCTCTCCTAGGTTCTGAGGACTTTCACTGTTGTTGGGCGTGTTGGAAAGGTTAGCTTCAGTGCCGTTTGGACTCACCTTCCTTGGTTTCCTCCTAGGCGCCATTTTCTGTTATAACGTGTAGAGTTTAGATAGATCACTCGAACGAGGCGTTTCGTAAATTTCTAATTTCAAATTTTCGGATTTGTTGTTTGGAAATCCAACCAAAATTTTTGGAATAGAGAGTGTTTTAATAAAGACTTGATTTTTATTGTTCCACATAAGGAAATTTTCTAATTCGTACTAGGATAGGAATGGCTAAGGTCGAGGATTGTTATGATTAGGCGAACGCATAGATGAACGCGATCTAGAACTAAGGCAAGATCAGTCTCTAGTTATGGTTTCTAGTTCGATGTCATGCCTCAAGATTATATAGGTGTAACAAGAGATCTAAGTTAATTTCGCCAAGATTCTAAGTTCAAATTCGCAAAGATTCTAAGTTAGAATTCGCAAAGATTCTAAGTTCTCTACATAAAAGAGATGCAATATGCAAATGCGAATGATGATTTCCCCCCCAAAAATAATTTAATGCAACATATATTTTTTTCTTCCCATGGGTTTTAAAATAAAAATTTCTCCATGGAAATAATACTTTAAAATTTAAAATAATAGTCAAAATATTAATAGTAGTTAAAAAAACATAATGGTTTGAAAATAATAGTTTAAAAATAGCCGGGCTCTGATACCACTTTGGTATCAGATATTTTCTTCAAAATAGATAGCTTTAAAATATTCTGGGCTCTGATACCACTTTGTAACACCCCGGTTTTTGGTCACCCAGGTCGGGATGTCACCGCCACACCTCCCTAGCAAGACACGGCTTCTCCGAGCTTGCTAAAGAGATGCAAGGCTATGGTTTTTCAGAATCTAAAACATTCAAACAGCCCATTTATATATAATTTAAAAATAATACATCAAAGTTGCAGCGGAAAATAATATTTACATATATGTATCGCAGCGGAATTTAAATATAGGGCCAACATGGCCTAATCACGGGTTAAACAGGCCCGTTCATGCAAGATCTAGTCTAATACAAAAATTCAAACTAATATATCATCCCAAGCTTCCCGTGTATGCATATGACGATGCATAATTCTCAACTCTGGAAGAAAAAGAAAAAGAAAATATGGTTTTGGTCAGCACTACGTGCTGAGTAAGTTAACACATACATAACTATGGGGTTTCAAAGCCATTATTTAATATTTAAAGAAAACATGTGCACAACACCACATAATTTAACTTATTTATCTAACAATAATTAAATGGCATAATTTAAAGGATAGAGATTCATAAGATCATAAATATAATTTGCAAAGCAATATAATTATATGACATAATTTAAAAGCATAATCCAAAAGGAACAATTTTCGAGTCTCCTAGTTTCATATCTCATGTCTCATGTTTCAAATTTTTATCTCAGTTGCCATTCGACAAGCTTTATTTATCAATTGCCTTTCGGCAAGCAGTATATTTCAATTGCCTTCGGCAAGCAGGATATTTCAATTGCCTTTCGGCAAGCAGGATATTTCAATTGCCTTTCGGCAAGCAAGATATTTCAATTGCCTTTCGGCAAGCAGGATATTTCAATTGCCTTTCGGCAAGCAGGATATTTCAATTGCCTTTCGGCAAGCAGGATATTTCAATTGCCTTTCGGCAAGCAAGATATTTCAATTGCCTTTCGGCAAGCATCGTATTTCCTGTGTATTTTAGTTCAAAGGAACTCCCAATCGTTTAAACCTTAAAGGCTAATTTCATGTTTCAACAAGATTCAAGATTTTGGTTCCGGTAAACCGTAGTTTACTCTAAAATTCGTCTAAAATCAGATTTAATTCCAAAAATTCCAAAATTTCATATCAGACTCGGAAACGTCAAGATCTACAACTTTCGTGTTTTAACTCTTTCGATCCGAGATACCTAAGTAGGTCAAAATCACCAATTTTCGCATAAGAACAAATTTGTCCGAGTTTAATGTGTCACAGTTTAAAGATTTCGAATTCTACCATAGCAATTCAACTCCAAATTTAATGAAATTTGACAGGGATCATCTTAAGACAATTATCTACAACTTTCATGTTCGGCCAAAGATCTAAAACAGCCTAGATCCTATGTCAAAAACGCGATCAAGATCATTACTAAGTTCTGTCCAAGATTTCAAGATCTAGATTTAAGCAGCTCGGTTTCGATGGATTTTCACATATCAAATCAACTCCAAAAATTCTCAAAACTTTACAGTAGCTAGATCTAAGTCTTAGGAACGTTTTTCGTGGTTTAAGTTTTTCCGTTTGAGTTCGTTTTAAGGTTCGGAAAAATTCATCAAATCTGTTGCGCCGATAGAAAAACAAAAGTGGACAGATTTATGGTTCTTGTTGAATCTTTTAGGTTTCGAATGTTTTAAAATCTCCCAAAACCATGTAAGGTTAACTTACAGTGTCTATGAACGTCGGGGATGTCTAGTTCGGAGGCGTGGCCTCCAGATCACCGTTTCTCTTCTCCGTTCGTCGGGTTCTACGATCTAGATTCGATACGGGGTGTAGAAAGAAAAGAACCGAAGTTAGAATCCGTTTTCGGATTGAAACGTGAAAAGATTTATTGGACTAGAGCTTACCACAACGTTTGGAGACCTTGGATTTTCGTCCAAAGCTGCTGCCTCCGTTTGGTGCTTTCCGTCGACTCCGAATTTAGGGTTTCGAACGTATAGAAGATTGTAGGGTTTTGTAAACTTGTTTGGGGCTCCCAAGGGGCTTATTTATAGAATTCTCAATCCCTAGGGCGTCCACAACCGACCTAAAGGTCTGGAGTCGAGAGATGTTCAACCGAAAGTCAAAAAATCTGCGTTCGGGCGAGAGATTCACGCAACAAACGAATCTGTGGGGTGGCGCGGTCGTGGCGCGCTAAAGCCACTTCACCGCGCGGCCACCGCGCCGACTTCGCCTGGACTTCGGTCCGGGCGGGTCGTGCGATCCGTCGTGCTTTTCCGCCTCTCTTTCGGGTTTCTATCCCTCTATGCTCCCGAATTCCGATTTCCGGGGTATATTCGGGTTCATACTTTCTCTCTAATTTTATTCTCAGTCTAATTGGATGTTTTGGACTCGAATACTCGAGTTCATTAGTGTCGGGTTTTGGTGTACCATTTATCCATCCTTTTTGTTGAATTAAATTCCTTTAATTCCTTTTTAAGTAAAAATCTCATTTCTCATTTCCTTATCTTTATTTATTTCTTTTATTTGCTGGATTTGTTTATTTATTTATAGTATTTATTTTATTTATTATTTATTTATTTAATTATTGTTTTATTTTATGTTGGAAAATTCTCGGGTATTACAGAGCGTCATACTGAAATGACATTCAACTTCAGGGATTCTCTCCAGGCGGTACTAAACTACGGACAAGCCCACCACACTCCAATGCTGGATTCGATCATTGAGAAAACAAAAGCAGCTAGGAAACTGTGGGGGGAATACATGACTGCATGGGGAAAATGGGAAAAGGACATCAGGGAGTCTGTACTAAAACCGGGAATCATAATACCTCCGGGAAAAGTGGAGATTCTGCCAGTCTTCTTACCACAAAGGATTCCGGCAGTTGAGCCCCGAGAGACCACAATGAAGGGGATGCCCAATTTCGAGCTAATGAGAGCTGAATGCATCGCAATGATTCAAAACAGATCATGGGACAGAATGGGACGCAAGAGGAAACAGATCTCAGTCATGGGCAAAAACAAATGTTTAGAGTATCTCAACATTCCACCAGTCCGAGACTTAGGACATCTAAAGGAGAAAGAGGCAGACATCGTGGACACCTTGTACACGGAAATGAAAAAGAGGTTCCTCGACCTGCTACGTGAAATGGATGCAGAAGGTCTGAGGCACTGTCAAGAACACCGGCCTCGTCTGCAGTATAACACGGGATTCCAAGGTGTCCTAGGCAGATATTTCACACTAAAATGGACTGCGCAACTCACAGCCATATCTGAACCTAAATTCATCCAAAAATTTCTGAAGATCAAAGGACCGGAATTGGGACTGAATGTTGAGGATGAAGAACAGATCATTGATGACTATGTTGATCCAACCTCCGAGCAATCTGAGCCTGCCGAATCAGAACCCTCCCAGACTGAATCCGAGCCAGAGCCACCTAAAAAGAAGAGAAAACTGATAAGGTTGGCAGATAAAGAAAAGTCTGAAAAGCCTGCTGAACCTCAGATCAGAATCCAAGAACCTCCGAATCAGCCAAGGATCATTCCCCCTGTGCCCAAATTCTATGATGAGCCTCCCAAACAAAAAGACAGAGGCAAGGATCAAGCCATTGAGTTATCCAAGAAGGAACAACAGCGTGAGGCCCAAGTGCAAGCTGATGCAGAATTGGCAAAGAAAGCTCAGGAAGAAGCTGATGCAGAAGCAGCAAAGATAGCTCAAGAGGAAGCTGAGATGGATAGGATTGAGGCACAGAGAAAAGCCGAGTACGATGCCCGACAAGCTGAAAGAGCAAGAAGGGAAAAGGAGGAGGCTGAGATCGAAATGGAAAAAGAGACGGAGGAGTGGAAGCAGAAAATGGAAGCTGCACGGGTCGAGAAAAATCGACTTTGGAAAGAACAAATGGCCAAGGCAGCTGAAGAGGAGGCCAAGGCAGCAGAAGAAGACGCCATGAAGGCAGAGATGGAGGAGAATATCAGAAAAACCCGAGAGGAAGAGGAGAATAGAAAAGCTGCTGAGAAATTGCAGGCTGAGCTGGAGAAGAAGAAGAAAGCTGACACTGAAACGCAGGTTGAGGTCGGGGACGATGATTGTCAGATAATCAGCGGAACCGACATTATTCCTATTAAGGTAAAAGCTGAGCCAGCAGAATGGACAAGGGAGAGGGAGGAACAAGTAAAAAGATCTACTACTCGCAGAGATGACAAAAAGGCGGATGTTGAGAAAGCAATGGAGGCGATGCGACCCACAGAGGAGATAGAGGAAATGGTGCACGAGGGCAATGTCAGATTTGAAGAATCAAAGAAGAAGTTCGCCGAACTTGCAAGTGACTTGAATGACATAACGGCACAAACTCTAGCGGCAGCCGTTACTCAACCACAACCCACAGTGCAAGAAACAGCGAAAACTGAAAGTAGTGGTGGTGACAAGCAAACGGACTTGGAAACCATAGAAAACTACTTTAAGGACAAGACATTTCAGCAGATCCTCCATTACGATCTCAATATTCCCATAGAGCAAGGAGACGACATGGAAGAACAATTGGGAGACCTTAACATCGGGAAGGAAGTTGAGGCATCACAACAAGAATACCAGCATGTTGCCGATCCCTATCTTTCCGAGGATTTCTTAAATTCTGTATTCCATGAAGATCCTTGTAATGCACACGAGCAAGGAGCAACTCAAGGAGGTGAAGAAACTGAGTTGAAACAAACTGAGAAAGAGCCACAACCGAATACACAGGTCGAGTCAGAACAGCACGAACAAACTGAACAAAGGGAACAACCAAGGGAAAGTTCTGACTCCGATGGAGAACAAGCAGGAACTGAAGGAACCCAAGAATCGACCGGATCAGTGCGATCGGCTGGTTATTGGGTCAACTCAACTTCAAGGGGCAGACTGGGTGTATCTACAAAGAAGTTCAGAAAATTCCGTATCACGGATGATGCCGACATAATGAGGAGGTTCAACGGGAATGAGCAGAATGCGGGACGATACATGGCACTGAGTGGAGTATTTGTCCCTGATAAAGGGTTCAGTCCAGAATTAATTGATCATCCAATGCTACTCACATTGAAAGAAAACCACGGATGGACTGAGTTCCTTAAGCATCACGCTGAACCCGGGATAGCAGAATTGGTTCGGGAATTCTACTGCAACATCAATGCCACACAAAAGACAAGTTGGGTGCGAGGAGTTAACGTAGACATCTCTGCAGATTACTTGAACAACTTCCTTGGTACACCCAACTGGAGGTCAGAAATTCCGACATCTGAACATTTCGAGAAGGGAGCAAGCAGGGCAGCTGACAGGCAATATCACGACAACATCACTAGGTCCCTTACTGCTGAGAGCTACACTGGTGAAATCCCCTTCAAAGCAAAGCACCTGAAGCTGGAATTTCAACCCTCCTATGACTTCTACATGTCGAAGATTAGGCCAAATCCTCATGCACATGAAACATCTGGTCGAATGTTGAAGGGTTTTGCCAAGATTTGGCATGGACTGAAGATCAACGTGGGGGAGCAGATTTTCCATGTCATGACTACAAAAGTCACAGGCACCAGAGCTGCTGCTTTATGCTATCCCAACCTCATCAGGAGAATTTGTGAAGCCCAAGGAGTAGATCTAACAGTTTTTGCAGAGAGCGATCTTATTGATATGAGCCGGCCGATCCCAGTCCCAAAGACAAGGATAACTGAACCAGTTACATACATTATGCCGGAAGAATCAGACGCTCAATCCAGATACACTCCGAGGACATCAACAGCCGGACGCAAAGGGCACAAGAAGAAGGACCGTCCTGAAGCGGTACCTTCAACAGAAGAAGCTGCAGTCGCACCAACAGAACCTGCTCCCACTGCCACTCATCCTGGAACTGATGTTTCCACTCCAAGCTTATCACGAAGACATCCAGTCCGACCCTCTCGCAGAAGCCCAACTGTGTCTCAATATCCAGCTGATTCTCAAACTCTAGAAGCAGTGAGCAGAATGGGAGAGTCAATGATGCAGAGTGTCAGATCTTTGGCTGATGCCATTGTTTCGACTCACGAGAAACAAATGCAGAAAGAGGAAGAGTTTAGGCTGAGAATGTTTGAGAGAGAAGAGGAGTTCAGAAAGGAAGCAGCCAGGCAGCATCAAGAAAGGATTGAGAATGAGGAAAAGAATAGAAAAATGTTCGAAGCAGTGTTCGCCAGTCAAGCCAGGATGTTCGACAATCAAGCCGAAATGATGAAGACCATCCTCAGCAAGTTCCCATCACATCCAGGAGATGCTACCGGATCCTCCACACATCCCACGGAGAAGAAGGACTAAGCTAAGTGATCACATTCATGCGAGCTCCATTGTAAACATCATGCATAAGATTTTCCATTCATTCATTGCACTTTCAATCCTTAGCATGGATATCTATTGTAATTGATGTACATTTACTGCTTTCCACAAGAGAATTTCGTATTGAGTTCTCTATTATTTGAAAAAAAAAAAAAAGATGTGTGGCAGTCCAAGATGAATAAGTGACTGTCACGCCAAAAAACAAGCTGTGACGTGCTTGCATGTTCACAGTGTCTTTTTACTACTTTCAATCAAACAAACCGGCATAAAACAAGCATAAATCTGTCACCTAAGTTCACATGTTGAATTTAGGCTGATGATGAAATTTTCAGACTATTACATTGGGATAAAACAATTAAAAATATGCATGACATGAATTCTTGAAGTTTTGAGCTATAAAAATCCAATGATATGATCACTTGAAAGACTAACAAACTTTCATGTTGAGAATTTGATTGAATAAGTTGTAAGAATTTTTCAAAGGTTAAATTTGAGAATAAATGTATGACATGATCAAACCGTCCCTTGTGAGATCTGAGCCGAGTCATTTTTACTCAATACTTCTTTGATTGTGTGAATCAATTCGATTGAAGGGCACTAGAACTTGCAATTGGGACCGATTCAAGACCATGCCATATTCCCGAAATCGAGCAAATGATCGAGGCACTTAGAAAAACCCAAAATTTTGGCTTTCGTTTGAATTCCAAACCCAAAAACAATCTCCCTTTAGGATTGACCAACTTGAGCCTTTAAGCCTAATTTTTCTTTGAAACCACTATATTATTCCCAGCCTTACAAAAAGACCAAGAAAATCAAACCCAAGTGTACATGAGCCATCCCATCAAGGCATTGTAATTTTTGATCATCAAATATGTATCAATCGGTATGCTATAAACCGATTCAAAAAAAAAAAAAAAAAGAAAGTTGAAATTTATTCAACAAGAATAAATTGCAAATGACAAAGCAAATTAGACAAAGTCTAATGTCATGCAATAGGAAAAGAAAGAAAAACAAAAGAAAGAAAGAAATAACGATGATCATAAATTCTACAACATGCCAAGTTATGGTGGAATGGTGTCATGTCACTTTTTAGCCCAATAATTCCCTTTCCTACCAAATGTTACAACCGTATGCCCCGTTATAACCTTGAATAAGACCTCGGGATCTCGATTTGAGGAAATGAGCCGGTGGCGAGTTGGTACAGTTGCAAGCTTATGGGAGAATTTATTTGAATTTGATTATGAGCGTATTGTTTAAAAGCCAATCTTGAGAGTGAGTGAACTTTCCGATTCTACTATATGTGAGGCTCTGTTTCTATTAATCAATGATCATGTCATGCTTGAATTCAAGAAGTAAGCCAATGAATTTTTCTAAACACATATTCAAGAAGAATTAACAATAATGATTGGTTTGTGTGTTCACTCAAGTGAGAAGTATCATTCCATTAAACACTGCAACTAAGAGAATTTAATACTTGTAATTTTGATTGTCTTATCCCAATATAAGAAGAATGAAATTTTTTTGAGGCCACGCAAATGGATTGAATATGCAGAGTCCAAGCTCCTAGGAGCACTGACTCTGACTGCTCGGGGACGATCAGTATTAAATGTGAGGATGTTGATAATGGCCAAAATTGTCCATTATTTCCAATCCATTTCCGTGTCTGAGACGGACATTTTGATCGTGTTTCCATCTTATTGTAATAAGAGAGCAGTTGAATTTGACAGATTAATGCTAGTTTGTAAAAACATCGAGCCGGTAATAAAAAGACACAAAACATACAATTTTTAATTGTAATTGTGTTAGAAAAATCCAAAAACATGAAAAAAGGAAAAAGAGAAGAAAAAGGAATGAAAAGATGGGCAAAAGAATAAAAGAGCCCACAAAAATCCAAAAAGATGGGAAAAAGATTGAAATTCCCACAACTGAAATTTGGTTGAAGCACAATTCGAATTGTGTGCAATTCGAATTAATTCGAATTGCACAACAATTCGAATTGCTAAAGAGAGCAAAGAAATGGTTAAGTGTTGGAAGGAATGCAGAAGCCTAATTCGAATTGTTCAAGTTCGAATTAATTCGAATTAGGGAATGAAGAGAAGAAACCCAAAGGCAAGAAGAAGATGCAATTCGAATTGTCCAATTCAAATTAATTCGAATTGGCACAAACAATTTGAATTGCCAACAAGTGCAAGGAAGCCAAGCAGAAACCCTCATCCAATTCGAGAAAAGACCAATTCGAATTATCCTAACAATTCGAATTGATAACTGAAGGCCAAAATCCCAGCTCAATGAAGAGATCTCACAATTCGAATTAATTCGAATTGGTTGAGATAATTCGAACTACACTAAAAAATTCATCAGAAGCTGTGGAGCATGGACTCAACACTGGTGGGCCTAAGGTTTCGAAATTTATCTATAAAAGCAGACCTTCCACAACAGAATCAGGAGATCAAGAATTTTGCCAAAAAGCAGCTTGGGACAAAAAGAACAGCAGGAGGTTCCACACCCCTTAAGGGTTAGGTAGGTAGTTAGTTTAGTTTAGTTTAAATTTCTTGCAAGTAGTGTAATCTTTATATGCTTTGATTTTAGTTTAGTATAGAAGCAGTTTGTGTAACCCCTAGAGTAGCCATTTTCCATATTTTTACATGCTTTCTAGTTAAGATAAACCCTACCTTCAACCTAATGATGGTTTTGGGTTCTTTATTTTGCTTTCAAAGTGCCAATACAAGGAAAATTTCCAGAAATGGTGTTATTCATGTGTTATGGCACTCTTTAATGCTTTCCCTAGAAATAAATGCTTAGTATGTTTGTTGTTTCAACTAGGTTACATTTATTATGTCCTAGTTGACATTCAAACTTAATAAATGCATGTTTGGTGGGTTTTTGGTTTGATTTTGTACCTTAGAGCTTCAAATAAGTGTTCTTAGATTTTAGATGTTTCTAGGTTTGTTGATATCTATTTTTTATGCTTTATTTTTCCTGCCTTAATCCTATTTCATGCTGCCTTAGATAACTTGAGTGTTCTTAGTTTACTCATGTAGTTCTTAGATAACTAGATGTTTTAGGTCCTTTGATCTTTGATCCTTTGTTTGTAGAAATAGGGTTTGAATCTAGCAAATACCCACTGGACATGTATTTGGTTTATTTCTTGAAAATCTCACTAGGGTGGCTGTGAAATGACATTGATGTGAGATGAGGGATTTAGTAAATCTAAACCCATCATTACAGCACAGTGTTCACCTAACCCATACTTGTGAGAACAAAAATTGTGGTTGCTCGAAAATGTGTAATTCGAATTGAGGCAATTCGAATTATCTCGAATTGCCCAAGAAATTCGAATTGCACATCCAAAAAGTTCCCTCATGTGGTTTTCAACCAATTCGAATTCTCTAATTCGAATTAATTCGAATTGGTCCAACAATTCGAATTGGGAAGGGAAACCACATTGTATTGCATACCATCCACTCATGCCTTAGTTTATTTTCCCATCTCTTACCAATTCGAATTGTCCAATTCGAATTAACTCGAATTGCTGGATAATTCGAATTCACCTTCCCCTTGAGGTAAATGCCTTAGTCAATTTTGAGCAAGGAAAGGGCTTCATCAATTCGAGTTGCTCAATTCGAATTAATTCGAGTTGCTCAATTCGAATTAATTCGAATTGCTCAACAATTCGAATTAGATGATATCTCATTTCTTTGCAAGGATTAATTGGGTAGAATAATACTTCATCCTTCATGCATTTTTAATTCGAATTACCCCAATAATTCGAATTGAACTATCCCTTCTATTTTGAAAATTCCAAAAACATTTTCTTTCATGATTTGTGTAAGTTGCATGGGTGTAATGGGCCTCGGCCCAGTTCATCTGATTTCCATCCATTACACATTTCAACCCATCAGTGTCTATTTATTGTGTGCTTAACACCCACACAATACCCAAAAACATTTTCCTTATTTTCAAGTTTTCCTCTTCATTGTGTGTATGAACGGATAATGAGAAACACCACAGATTAATCAAAAACGTCTACAAGTTCGGACCTAAGTTCTGTCAAGATTTCAAGATTCAGATTTAGAACAGTTCGGTTCGGGGTCGATTTCAGATATCAAAACATAATAAAAATTTCCGAAAA
Organism: Hygrophila difformis; assembly: GCA_030278955.1. Classification (NCBI taxonomy): domain Eukaryota; kingdom Viridiplantae; phylum Streptophyta; class Magnoliopsida; order Lamiales; family Acanthaceae; genus Hygrophila; species Hygrophila difformis. The sequence continues at coordinate 36,351,259 of JAOANR010000003.1, read as the reverse complement.
TTTTACAGAAGATAGATCTATGTCTTAAGAACGTTTTTCGTGTTTGAAGTTTTCTCGTTTGAACAGGTTTAAGGGTTCGGAAAAATCATGCAAAAACTTTGCGCCGTTAAAGTTTTCGTGTTGACAGATTTTTACGTTCTTGGTTATAAATCTTTAATTCAAGTATATTTTAATCTCCCAAACCACGTAAGTATTAACTTACAGATCTTTGGTCGTCCGGGTTCGTCGATTCGGAGGCGTGGCTTCCAGTCCACCGTTTATCTCCTCGGTTCGTCGGGTTCTTCGTTCTAGATCCGGTCCGGAGTATAGAAAATAAAGAGATTAAGTTAGGATTCGTTTTCGAATCAAAAACGTTGAAGAACTAGCGGATCAGAACTTACCACGACGTTGGAGCCTTCCAATTTTTGTCCACGATAGTCCTCTTGTTCGGGTTTGCCTCCGACGACTCCGGGATTAGGGTTTTCGAACGTATAGAGAGTATGAATGTTTTGAAAAGCGTTTGGGATCGATTCCAAGGTTTATTTATAGAGGTAAGGGACCTATAGGACGTCCAAGGTCGGCCTTGGTGTGTCTTGAGCCAAAAAGGAAAGCAACCGAAGTCGAAAAATCCGGATTCGGGCGAGAGAATCTCGCAACGGGCGTATCTGTCCGCTGGCACGGGGTTGGCGCGTGGTTAGGGGAAACCCCACGCGGCCACCGCGCGGTTCATGCCTGGACTTCGGTCCGGGCGGGTCGTGCGATCCGTCGGGCATTTCCTCCTCTCTTTCGGACTTCTATCCCTCTATATTCTCGGTTTCGGATTTCCTGGATATCTTCGGGCTCCTATTTCCTATCTTAATTTTTACTCGGGTCTAAATGTATGTTTGGACTCGAATTCTCGAGTTCATTGGTGTCGGGTTTCCGTGTACACTTTATTCGATTAAATTGTCTTTAGTATTGGAACTTTAATTCCTTTTTAAATTAGATTTCATTTCTCATTTATTTTTCTCTTTATTTATTTAGTGTATTTATTTATTTAATTATTTGTTTTATGTTGCAAAATTCTCGGGTATTACATAGACCAACTTGCCACCGGCTCATTTCTTCAAATCGAGATCATGAGGTCTTATTCAAGGGTTATAACGGAGCATACGATTGTAACCAAGGTTTTAAATATCGGGTTCGGTATCTATATCGGACATATAAATTTAGGAAAATTTTGAAGATATTTGAAATTTCGGGGGAAATTTCGGAGATATTTGTACTTTTTTGAGAAAACTAATTCGAGTTTCTGAGATGATGAAAATGAAGATATTTCAAAATTCCTCATCTCTATTGCTATATAAATTAGCAATATGCTAACAATGCTCATTTTATGATACAATATGCTAGTAATATTATTGATATCATGCACCATATTGATTAATAAGAGACTTAAAATTGATAAACAAGTTAATTGGATGATATCATCAATATGGGTTGAAACATAAATTTTAATTTTTAATTTTTTAAAAAATATATATTTTAAATTTTAGAAATAAATTATTTTTTAAAAAGAATTTCGGGAAATTTCGGAAAATTTCGGTCAAATTTCGGGAAATTTCGAATTTCGGGCAAAATTTCGATGGGAATTTTGCAAAAAAGTATTGCATGTGAAATTTCGCTTCAGGATGTCCCGAAACTCGAAATGACGTTGTAGGACGATGGAATGACGTTGACCAAGCAGACTTGCCAGCTCAGTGAGAAATGATTATATACAACGTGACCCGACCCTATTCCAATCGATACCACCACAGTTATGGGGACATAACTGTAATCTTAAGGGGCAGAGGATGTCACACCGCGTATTTTTCATGTATTTTTGGTAAACAAGCAAACAAATTCAAATTGTTTTGAACTACGTTATGGCTTGATCCCTTCACAGGGTACGTAGGCAGCTTAGAAGTTTTAATTCAAAGTTCAGTCACAAATTAATAAAACAAACAAAAAGACCTTAGCACGAGAAAAGCCGAAACATAACTTCGAGGACGAAGTTAATTCTTAAGGAGGGTAGACTGTAATACCCGAGAATTTTGCAACATGAAATAAATAAATAAATAATAAAGAAAACATAATAGATAAATAAAGAATCATAAGAAAGGAGAAATGGAATTTAAATTAAAAAGGACCAAAGTTCCGAGAACCCGGCAAACCGAAGACAACTTAATTAAATAAATTGTACACGGAAACCCGACACCAGCGGAATCAAGAATTTGACGACAATATTAAAATTAGATCCGAATAAAATTAAGAGAGGAAATAGGAGCCCGAAAATAGCCCGGAAATCAGAATCCGAGAACATAGAGGGATAGAAGTCCGAAAGAGAGGAGAAAAGGCTCGACGGATCACACGACCCGCCCGGACCGAGGTCCAGGTGTTGTCTGCGCGGTCTCCGCGCGGGTTTCCACAAACCCCACGCCAACCCCGCGCCAGACCAGACAACAGCGACGTTGCGAGATTTACTCGCTCGAATCCGAATTTTCCGACTTTGGTTGTATTCCTTTCGGCTCAAGACTCACCAAGGCCGACCTTGGATGTCCCTAGGTCGAGTCTATCTATAAATAACACCTCTTGGCAGCCCCGAACACTTTTCAAAACCCTACGAAATCTCTCTACACATTAAACCCTAATTCCGGAGTCGTCGGAGGCACAAAACCGAACAAAGAAACTGACTTGGACGAAATTTGGAGGCCTCTATCGTCGTGGTAAGATCCGATCTAATCTTTTTCCATTCTTGATTCGAAAACGAATCCTAACCTCATCCTTTTTCCATTCTACACCCCGATCCGGATCGAGAACGAAGAACCCGGCGAACCAAGGAGATAAACGGAGGACTGGAAGCCACGCCTCCGAATCGACGAGCCCGGACGACCAAAGATCTGTAAGTTAATGATTACATGGTTTGGGAGATTTAAAATACACATAGATCTAAAGATCTAATCAAGAACTTAAAATCTGTCAACACGAAAACCCTACGGCGCAGCGTTTTTGCATGATTTTTCCGAACCCTTAAAACTGTTCAAACGAGAAAACTCAAAACACGAAAAACTTTTCTAAGACATAGATCTACCACCTGTAAATTTTCATAATTTTTGGTTAAGATTTGATATCCGAAAACAGTTGCAAACGAACCTGCCCTAGATTTAGACCTTGAAACGGTGGCAGATTTTAATTCCGAACTTGAGGTTGATTTCTACCTTAGATCTAGACCGATTTAGGACCGGAGTTGAACATAAGAGTTGTGGATCTATATGTTTAGAGCACCTCTGTAAATTCATAGAATTTTTCGTTAAGATTTGAACCCTCAAAATCGAACCGAACCAAACTGTGGTTTCCTCGAACTCCTGAAAATCGACAGAACGGATTTCGAAACTTAATCTGATTTTTCGAAACTGATCTACTTGGAATTAGGCCTTGAGTTATGAATGAAAGTTGTAGATAATTGTCTTAAGTATCTCTCTGTAAACTTTCATCGAAATTGGAGTTAGTTTGCTATCGTAGAACTTGGAATCTTGAAACTGCTGTTAAGAAATTTCGGACAGATTCGTAACCTGGTAGAAATCTGCATTTTTAACCTATTTTCTTAACCCGGATCGAAAAAGTTAAAACAAGAAACTTGTTTGTCTCTGCGTTGTCGAGTTACTGGTGAAGTTTTAGAATTTTTGGAATTAAATCTGATTTTAAATTAATTTTGGAGCAAAACAGCGACTAGGGAAATTATATGTTGAGAAACTTGTGAAATTTGCGAAACTTGTTCAAACCTTGCGGGTTCGATCCCCCAAGGCGTATGTGTCCCTGCGGGTTCGATTCCTCAGGATGTCTGTGTCAAACCTTGCGGGTTCGATTCCCCATGGTGTATGTGAGTTCTTGCGGGTTCGATTCCCCAAGGGCGATTGTTTGTCTTCCTGCGGGTTCGATTCCCCAGGATGTGTGTTGATTCCTATGGGTTCAATTCCCTAGGATTTATTTGAGTTCTTGCGGGTTCGATTCCCCATGGGCGACTATCTGTTTTCTTGCGGGTTCGATTCCCCAGGACGTGTGTCGATTCCCTAGGATGTGTTTAAATTCTTGCGGGTTCAATTCCCCAAGAACAAATTATACTAGATTATATTGGACAAAAGTGAAAGAATGAAATCCTGAAATACTTGAATATTTTCCTTATGTAAATTGTGCTTTTAAATTATGTCTTACAATTATTTACCTTACAGACTATATTGTGAATTTATGGAATCTCTGTCTTTTAAATTATGAAATTAAATTATTGTTAGATAGATGAATTAAATTATGGGGTATTATGTACATGTTTTCATTAAACCTAATTAATGGCTTTGAAACCCCATAATTATGTATGTGTTAACTTACTCAGCAAGTTTTTGCTGACCAAACCATGTTTTTCCCTTTTTTTCTCCAGAGTATGAAGGATTTGCATCATCATATGCATGCATGGGATATTCGGGAAAATATTATTTTCTTTTATTATTCTAGTCTTAGTTATGAATTGCATGAACGAGTCCTGTTTAACCCGTATTTTGGCGGTGTTGGCCCAATTTTAAATTCCGCTGCATTGTACATATGTAATTAATACTTTCCGCTGCAACTTTGGTACATTATTTTAAATTATATATAAATGGGTTGTTTGAATGTTTTAAATTCTGAAAAACCATAGCCTTGCATCTCTTTAGCAAGCTCGGAGAAACCGTGTCTTGCTAGGGAGGTGTGGCGGTGACATCCCGACCTGGGTGACCAAAAACCGGGGTGTTACATTTATGCTTAAGCTAAATAAATTAAGGCTTACTCCAAAGAGTAAAAAATCTACTTACTGTCACCATAGGGAGATGGATCAACACACGCGTAGGCTACGAGCAGATTTCCTTCTCCAGCTATTTAACTAGCAAAAATCCTAATATTAATTTTTTTTTTGCTATAATGGTTCTCTAACTAAAATAATAACTAAAATTCCAACTTAAATAAATCTTACCGGAACGCTCCTATTTGACAGACTTAGCTAGCTCTCTACCAGAGGGGCTTCCAAAACAAAACACCAACAGACTACAAGGAACTTCAACAGAAAACAAACAAAATCGAAACGCGGATAGAAATGAAGGGATGGGGCAAGTGAGGTTTTGGAATGAGGAGGGGTTAATTATATAGAAGTAATAGCTGCCCCTTTTACCCGGTTTTAGAGCCTTCTCCTAAAGCTCCCATTCTTTACCCAACAGACTTCTAAACCCATCAAATCGTTTCCCTTCCACACGCCACCCTTCCACTTCCAATTTCCCCTCCTTCTCTTCTTTTTTCCTTTGCTGCCCGCGCCGCCCAACCCCTCATTTCACTCCCTCAATCTTTCAAATTCCAGTTTCCACATCAACCTTATGTATATCCAAGGGGTCCAATGGAGTAATTTGGGTAAGAAGAAGCTTTGGTTTCAAGCTGTAACGACCCGAATATTTTGTATCCCAAATAAATAAATTCGAATTGTTTTGAACTACGTAATGACTTGATCCCTTCACAGGGTACGTAGACAACTTGAAAATTTCAATTCTGGGTTCAGTCAAACAATATCAAACAATAAAACGCGATAATACAATCACACAATCAAACAATAACACAATATCACAATATAGAAAGGACCTTAGTTCCGAGCTCGCGAGAAGCTAAAGCGCAACTTCGAGGACGAAGTTGATTCTTAAGGAGGGTAGACTGTAATACCCATAATTTTTATATTAAGAAATAAAATTAAATCCGAAGAGCGAAGGAATTTTGATTCCAAGAACCCGTGAAGTCGGAAATGCACGAGAGTCAAAAGACGACAAATTAGAAGCCGACGAATCCAAACTCGACGGATTTAAGATTTCAAACATAAAATCAATTTTAGTCGAAATAAATTTAAGATAGGAATCGTGATCCGAAATGACCCGAAAAATCGAGCCCGAAAACGTAGGAGGATAGAAACCCGAAAGAGAGGAGAAAAGGCCGGACGGATCGTACGGCCCGGACCACGACGCAGCCCTACCGAGAGTCGCGCGGTGGCTGCACGGTCTGGAGGGAAAATGTGCCACGGCCGCGTGGTTCGGCAGGCTGCGATCAAGTTTCACTTTTCGGCGATTTCTTACCTTATTTTCGACCCCCGACTTTGGTAACAAAATCCCAGTCGAGGGAAGGGGTATATGGACGGATTTGTGAGGATTTGACACACACAATTAACCCTAATTTCGACCAAGGCAGCCCCCTCTCCTCTCAAACTCTCCAAACTTCTCCCAAACCCGAAAACACCAAGTTCTTGCTTTCCGACCATTTTTCGACGACGAAATCCGAGCAAGGAGGCGAGTGGAGCAAGGATTCTAGGATTTCGGATTGTTGGTGAGTATTATTAAGTTTTCTTTCACCTCTTTGAGTCCGAAAATTCGATCTAACTCTAGATTTTTACTTTCGATTCCGATTCGTGGCCAAAGGAGGAAGAATCGTGTTGAGGAGATCCGTTCGTGACAATCCGTAGATTCTGGATGACCCCGACACTGTCTAGAACTCATATCAAGTAAGATAATGTCTTATATATCAATATCGGTTGCTTAGGATCGTTCGAAACATTAGTTTTAATCAAAACATTAAAATCGAACTTAAAAGATTCACTTTTGTGCGTTTTCTGAGATCGAATGAAAAACCCTATTTTGAGAATCCAAAACGAAAAACTCCAAGCTAGAGGTTTGTTCCTAACATCGTAATCTGGGTTGTGTCAAAATTTCACACATTTTCATCAAGTTTTGATACCCCAAAAGCGTCGAACTTGATGTGCATTTTTCTACCACTTTCGTTCAAAACTAGTCTTTGGTGTAAAAATAAAAGTTTTAGATAATTGCCTCAAGATCATGTCTGTAAAATTTCGTGCATTTTCATTAAATTTTGGATAGTCAAAACTCGATTTGAACAGACTGTGCTTTTGAAGAAAACTTTGACAGATTTTGAATTCGAAATTAATGAATTAATCTGATTTAATCCGTAATGATTTTGCATAAATTGCCTCTAATAAAACTTGCTTATTTTGGTGTCTTGTAAGTGCATGTAAAGTTTCATAAATTTTGGAGGTCGTTTGATATGTCGAAAAATTGTTGTTTTAGAAAAGTTGACAGATTTTGTGTTTTGAAGAGATTGCAAAATTTTACTTGCTTCTTCATCTAATTTCGAAAAACTCAAAAAATGAAAGTTGTTCCTTAGCGTGTTTTTGAGTCGCTCTACGAATTTCAAATTGATTGCTTTTAAGATGAATTTTTAAACTGAAATGGCGTAAACTGTGGCAATGACTTTGGTTGATATGTTGAAAAACTCGACTTTTTGAAACATACGATTTGTGAGTGATAATGGCCAAAATTGGCCATTATTTTTAATCTATTTCCGTGCCTAAACATGGGCATTTGATCGCATCCCGGTCTTATTTAAATAAGAAAACAGTTGAATTTGACAGATATATGCAAGTTTGTATAAATAATAATTTGGTATTGAAAAATACAAAAATATTATTATTTTATTAAATTTGTGTTTAAAAAAATCCAAAAACATGATAAAAATATTAAAAATCTCATTCTTGATGTAATTTGAGAATTATGGTTTGGTTTTCGGTGGAACATGGGTCCATTAAATAGAACACATGCCAAATAATTAATTGGAGAATAAACACCCATATATCTATATGTTTATAATATATTTATATTTCTATATATTTATGTATTTAGCCAAAAAAAATAATAATAATCAAAGTCTATTAATTAAATGCAGGTGGGGCCCACCATAACACCAATTTTGCAATTCCAATTGCATCTCACGTGCATCTCACGTGATAACCTTCATCTTCGTGCAAAAGAAATTGGAGACGGGAAATTGAATACAGAGAACAACAACAACTGTAACACCCCGGTTTTTGGTCACCCAGGTCGGGATGTCACCGCCACATCTCCCTAGCAAGATACGGTTTCTCCGGGCTTGTTAAAGAGATGCAAGACTAGGTATTGCAGAATTTAAACATTCAAAACATTTAAAAACAACCCATACGATATAAGTTCGAAAATAATATCATAATGCAGCGGAAAAATAATATCTAAGTATAAGTATTGCAGCGAAAAATATAAATAGGGCCAACATGGCCAAAACACGGGTTAAACAGGCCCGTTTATTCTATAGTCTAATACAAGAATTTAAAAATAAAGTTTTCCAAAAATCCCATGCATGTACGTGCTCATGTTCATTCCACATACTCTGTAAAAAAAAGGAAATAAATGGTTTAGTCAGCACAACTTGCTGAGTAAGTTAACACATACACAATCGTGGGGTTTCAAAGCCATCAATTTAATACTTAAATGAAAGCATGCCATTAAATCATAAACAATTTAATTTAATTAACTACACGACTTGCATAATTTAATTCATTGCTCTAATTAAAAACACATTTAACATAATTTAAAGTAAAAGCCATAATTAATTTAAATAAAGCATTAAATAATTTAAATAAACAAAAAAATAAACGTTTTAATTATCCCCATTACTCCCCAGATTTTGTATTTCAGTATTTCACGATTGCATTGCAATCTCGTCAAGTTTAGCCGATAGTCCGGGGGCCGCAACCGTCTCTGCCCTACCCAGTACTACTCCAGAGCCTCAGGAAACCCATATGGATATTCACGAGAGTGTAGGCCATGTATCTCATGCCGTTTTGGCATTGTATCTCAAATTCGCGTGGGGTCACCATCGTCCATAAAGGCACGAAGTGAACAGTTAGGGGCACCCTGCAGAGCACTCACCCCTAATTTTAATTGATCAAGTTTGTAAGGGGATTTTTCAAAATTCTAATTTCATGTATTTTATTTCAAGAACTTCTACTCGTTTAAACCTTAAAGGCCAATTTCATTGTTTCAACAAGATTTTCAAGATTTGACTTTGACAAACCACTGTTTACTCCAAAATTAATTAAAAATCAGTTTTAAGTCCGAAAATTCTGAACTTTTACCAGTGACTCGAAAAAACAGAGACGAACAAGTTTCATGTTTTAACTTTTTTGATCCGAGTTAATGAAATAAGTCAAAAACGTAGATTTCTATCGGTTACAAATCTGTCCGAAATTTTCAACAGCAGTTTCAAGATTTCGAGATCTACTATAGAAAACTAACTCCAAAATTGATGAAATTTTATAGGAAGATACCTAAGATATATATCTACAACTTTCATGTTTGGCTAAAGATCTGAATCAGCATAGAACTAATGTCAAAAATGCCTACAAGCTCGGACCTATGTTCTGTCAAGATTTCAAGATTCAAATTCAAACCAGTTCGGTTTGGGGTCGATTTCAGATATCAAAACATCATGAAAAATTCTAAAAATTTTACAGAAGATAAATCTATATCTTAGGAACATTTTTCGTGTTTTAAGTTTTCTCGTTTGAACAGTAAGGGTTCGGAAAAATCATGCAAAAATGTTGCGCCGTAGAGGATTTCGTTTTGACAGATTTTACGTTCTTGGTTTAGATCTTTAGATTAGGTAAATTTTAAGTCTCCCAAACCATGTAAATATTAACTTACTGAATTCGTGATCGTCTCGGCTCATCGATTCGGAGGCGTGGCTTCCAGTCCACCGTTTATCTCCTCGGTTTGTCGGGTTCTTCGTTCTAGATCCGGTTCGTGGTGTCGAAAGGAAAAAGATTAAGTTAGTATTCGTTTTCGAAACAAGAATGTAAAGGAACGAATGGATCAGAACTTACCACGACGATAGATGACTCCGAATTCGTCCAAAGCAGTCCCTCTCTTGGTCTCGTGCCTCCGACGACTCCGGGATTAGGGTTTTCGAATGTATAGAGAGTATGGAGGTTTTGAAAAGTGTTTGGGATCGATTACAAGGTTTATTTATAGAGGTAATGTAACACCCCGGTTTTTGGTCACCCAGGTCGGGGTGTCACCGCCACACCTCCCTAGCAAGACAAGGTTTCTCCGAGCTCGCTAAAGAGATGCAAGGCTATGGTTTTTCAGAATTTAAAATATTCAAACAGCCCATTCAAATATAATTTAAAAATAATACATCAAAGTTGCAGCGGAAAATAATATTTACATATATGTATCGCAGCGGAATTTAAAATAGAGGGCCAACATGGCCTAATCACGGGTTAAACAGGCCCGTTCATGCAAGATCTAGTCTAATACAAAAATTCAAAATAATATATCATCCCAGGCTTCCCGTGTATGCATATGACGATGCAAAATTCTCAACTCTGGAAGAAAAAGAAATAAAATGGTTTGGTCAGCACTACGTGCTGAGTAAGTTACCACAAACATGATTATGAGGTTTCAAAGCCTTTAAAAACATGTGCAGAATATCCATGATTTAATTTATCCAACTAATAATAATTTAATTGCGTATTTTAAAAGACAAGGGTTTCCATAAGATCATAATTCAACAACATGATAAAGTAATCGCAAGACATAATTTAAAGGCATAATTTAAATAAGGAAACTATTTAAGTATTTCAGGATTTCACTATCCCTCTTTTATTCGATATAATCTAGTATAATTTATTCTTGGGGAATCGAACCCGCAAGAAAACAAACAATCGCCCTTGGGGAATCGAACCCGCAAGAACTCACATACATCCTAGGGAATCGAACCCGTAGGAATCAACACATATTCTGGGGAATCGAACCCGCAGAAAGACACACCCTGGGGAATCGAACCCGCAAGGTTTGACACGGACATCCTGGGGAATCGAACCCGCAGGAGAACACACAATCGCCCTTGGGGAATCGAACCCGCAAGAACTCAAACACACCCTGGGGAATCGAACCCGCAAGGTTTGACACAGACATCCTGGGGAATCGAACCCGCAGGTCAAACAAGTTTCGCAAATTTCACAAGTTTCATCAAGAGTTCAAGATTTGACTCGGTCAACCACAGTTTAATCCAAAATGCGTCTAAAATCAGATTTAATTTCAAAAATTCCGAAATTTCGCGTCTGACTCCAAAACGTCAAGATCTACAACTTTCGTGTTTTAACTTTTTCAATCCGAGATACCTAAATAGGTCAAACATACTAATTTTCACAGAAGTATAAATCTGTCCGAATTTCCTAGGTCACAGTTTAGAGATTTCGAATTCTACCATAGCAAATCAACTCCAAAATTAACGAAATTTGACAGAGATCATCTTAAGACATATATCTACAAGTTTCATGTTCAGCAAAAGATCTAAATCATCCTATTTCTATTGTCAAAAACGCCAATAAGTTCGGGCCAAGAATCTGTCAAGATTTCAAGATCCACATCCTAGCAGTTCGGTTTCGGGTGGATTTCATATATCAAATCATTACGAAAAATTCTGAAAATTTACGGAGGTGTTCTTAACGCATAGATCTACAACTCTTATGTTCAACGCTAAGCCTAGATCGGTCTAGATCCAAGGTAGAAATCACCAACAAGTTCGACTAAAGTTCTATCACCGTTTCAAGATCTAAACTCAAGGCAGGTCTGTTTGTGGTCGTTTTTGGATATCAAAACACGATGAAAAATTATGAAAAATTTACAGTACATAGATCTATTTCTTAGGAACGTTTTTCATGTTTTACGTTTTTCCGTTTGAAGTCGTTTTAAGGTTCGGAAAAATTAGACAAAACTGTTGCGCCGTTAAAAATCACATATGGACAGATTTACGAAAGATTTGCTCAAGTTTCTAGATTTGAATATTTTTACTACTCCCAAAACCGTGTAAGCGTTAACTTACAGATTTACGGATGTCTGGCTCGATGATTCGGGGGCGTGGCTCCCGCGTTCTTCGTTCTCCCTCCGAGATCCTTCGTTTTTCCTCAACGCGTCCGGATCGGGGTTTAGAATAGGAAAGAGGTTTAATTAGGATTCGTTTTCGAATCTTGAATGGAAAAGAATGGACAAGAATGGTTCGAATCTTACCCCGATGATCGAAGACTCCTAATTTTCGTCCAAGTCAGTCTCTTGATTCGGTTTTGTGCCTCCGACGACTCCGGAATTAGGGTTTTGTGTGTAGAGAGATTTCGTAGGGTTTTGTAAAGATGTTCGGGGCTCCCAAGAGGGTTTATTTATAGATATTTAAGACCTAGGGCGTCCAAGATCTGACCCCAAGCGTCTTGAGTCGAGATATGTTCAACCGAAAGTCGAAAAATCCGTGTTCGGGCGAGAGATTCACGCAACAAACGAATCTGTGGGGTGGCGCGGTCATGGCGCGCTAAAGCCACTTCACCGCGCGGCCACCGCGCCGACTTCGCCTGGACTTCGGTCCGGGCGGGTCGTGCGATCCGTCGTGCTTTTCCGCCTCTCTTTCGGGTTTCTATCCCCCTCTATGCTCCCGAATTCCGATTTCCGGGGTATATTCGGGTTCATACTTTCTCTCTAATTTTATTCTCAGTCTAATTGGATGTTTTGGACTCGAATACTCGAGTTCATTAGTGTCGGGTTTTTGGTGTACCATTTATCCATCCTTTTATTAAATTCCTTTTTAAGTAAAAATCTCATTTCTCATTTCCTTATCTTTATTTATTTCTTTTATTTGCTGGATTTGTTTATTTATTTATAGTATTTAATTTATTTATTATTTATTTATTTAATTATTGTTTTATTTTATGTTGGAAAATTCTTCGGTATTACAGTCTACTGATAATGGCCAGAAATGACCATTATTTTCAATCCATTTCCGTGTCTTAAACGGGCATTTGATCGCATTCCGGTCTTACATTAAGTAAGAAAGCAGTCGAATTAGACTGATTTATGCATAATTGTAAAAATAATAAGCTGGTGTGAAAAAGACATAAATATGTAATTTTATTACATATTTATGTTAGAAAAATCCAAAAACATGAGAAAAAGAAAAGGAAACAAAAAGATGGGAAAAAGATAGAAAAGCCCACAAAAAGAATATTTTCGGCCCATCTGGCCCAATCCAGCAGGCCCAGGAAGACCTTTGTCGCGGAAGCCCCTTGGCGCGATGCAGTGTTCCGCGACAAAGGAGGGGCTCCGCGACCAAGTGGCCCAAATGAAAAGGAGACCAGCCAAGCCCTTTGTCGCGATGACCTTTGTCGCGATGGCATGCTCCGCGACAAAGGCATGTTCCGCGACCAAGATGCACAATTTGAGACACAAGACCCAGTCGAGAAGCCTTGCCACATGCAGTGTGTTCCGCGACCAACTTGATGCTCCGAGACAAAGCTGTGATGTGTGTGATGTCTTAAGACACAATGGGCTAGAATCAAGGCCCATGGGCTTAGGGTTACACTTCTATAAATATGAGGTGCCTCCCATGAGCTAAGGGTTGGCTAGTTGGAGAGATTGAAATTTTTGTAGAGCTCTTGCAGGCAAGCTTAGGAGTTCCTCCTTAGGTAGAGTAGTTTAGGTTTATTTTCATGTATTATTTAATTTTTGCTCTTAGTTTAGCTTAGTTTAGTGTTTTTACTGTTCACAGTTGCTTAGATAGCCATTTTTATACCATGTTTTGGTTTCTAAACTCTTGTTTTAGGGTTTGTAATACCCAAATCATGGGTATTAACAATACCTCTTCAATAATATGGGAAAACATTCATCATTTGTGTCCCAAATCATGAAATGGGTCTCACACCCCATGGATTTATGCTTTCTTTTTCGTTTTGGGGTCTCTTGACCCCCATTATGCCTATTTATGTTTACTGTTAGCATTTTATGGATAATGTTGTGTGGATGTGTGATCAAACCCTAGATTAGGACTCCTGCTTTATTTTAATATTCTGCCCATCCTTGTTATTTTTGTTTAAGCATGTTCTTCTTTATTTTGAATGTTTCTTGCTTATTTTTAGCTTAGAATAGCTTTTTGATCTGAAATAGGGTGAGATCACGCTGTTTGCATGCCACTGTTCATTTCTGCTTTTTCTGACTTTTGTCCTGAACCACCTTGGGCGCCAACCGCCTTCTGGCGCGGAACCACGTTCCGCGACAAGGTGGCTGTTCCGCGACCAAGGTGTTTCAAGACACTTGTCTCCATAATTTAAAACCCTTTGTCGCGGAATACCTTGTCGCGGAGCCACGTTCCGCGACAAAACTGTCCATGCATAGCGACAAAGGAGCCAAACTCTTGCATTTTGTCTGCATGGCTTTTTGTCGCGGAATCATCTTGTCGCGGAGCCACGTTCCGCGACAAAATCCCATTCTGAGACAGAAAAATTATGCCATGTCCCCTGATCTTTGAACACTTTGTCGCGGAACGCCTTGTCGCGGAACCACGTTCCGCGACAAAATTTCCATGCATAGCGACAAAGGTTCAAATGCTTTAGAATTTTATGAAAACACTTTGTCGCGATGTCACTCTTGTCGCGGAACCACGTTCCGCGACAAAATCTTGCATAGCGACAAAGAGGCGTTATGCTGCCAAAAATTCTAAAAACTTGTCGGGATGTCCATGTCGCGGACCTCGGTCCGCGACAAAATTTATGATATCGCGACAAGGGTTTCTCTCCCTCTATTTAATCCCAAACAACCTTCATTCTCTTCCTATTTTATATTGCAACACTCACATCATAACCCCACGGGTTAGGATGTAACATTCTGGAATTGCAATATAGGGTGTTATGCTGCCCAAATTTTGATTCTCCATTTGCATCACTTAATTAATTGAACCCTTGACTCATTAATGATTAAGGATTGAGATTAGTAATAATCAAACATCGACAATCATCATGAATAAAGGACCTTTGTTCAATTGCCATTAAAACACTCTTGTATAAACAAAATCTTGATGGCTTAAACAGATAATCTGGACTGTAATTAATTATGGTAGGAAGGATTATTTAAGACCATCACATGTGGACCCAATCCACAACCTTGCATGAGAAACCAATGTCTCTCATACAAGGGATCTTCTTTTATTTCTTATTTATTTTGTCTTTGTGTGTTATGTGGAACCATTAGTAAAGAATACATCAGACTAATGTTGGCGGGTACTCCCTCATGGATAACTAGCTCGTATTCTGGGTATTAGTTACTAATTGTTATTTTGCATGGTCTGGACGATTGTCAGTAGAAGCCTTGGCGGTTCGCCCATCCGGGGTTATAATAGCTGCTCGGCTGACTTCCATCCAGATACAGTTTCATTTTTCTTATCTTAATTTCCAAACCTGAATTCCAATCCGTACTGGGAGTCAGTTGGCATCAGTCAATGCCAACTGATGATCATTATAGAAGGGAAGCATGTAGGTTTTTATCCGAATTCACAGACAGTGGAGGCCCAACTGGTGTTGACACCACCATTATAGGGTCTAAGCCGTCTAAATTCGCTCCATCCGAGTAAGTGGGAAATTGGACAGTAGATGTTTACAGTCCACCTGATTATTCTGCCATTACTTTGGTCCCTTGACTACTTCATGTCTGTGTTTCACCTTCTGTCTAGACCCGCATTTATATTTTGGGTCAATTAATTTTACACTTCCATATATCTTTATGCATGATAATATTATATACTATTGTGGTTTGTAATTATTTTGGGATCATTCCCTTGGACAATAGTTTAGATCTTAAACAGATATTTCTTTATAAATTTCCAACAAAAACCTCTTTATAAAATCCGGATCTGAGTAAGGGATAAATTCTTCAGTCATGACTAATTCATATTCTGTCAAGGGTTGTATTTTGGGAAATTAGTAGCAGATTCAACGATTAGGTCTCGCCTAGACTGAAAGGGTCTGTGTTTTAACTGAGAGTCTAGTACCTGACAGGGAATGATTTTCAAATCCATTATTTTCCAAAATTGCTGGTTGATGGAAATGTAAGATTAAGTGCTACACCGAGATGGGGTCCACTTGGATTCAAATACAGTGTAGTAAATAATCTTAGAGGAACATCATCCAGGCCTTGGTTATTTTCCAAGATAGGGTTGAGTTTTCTTTCAACTGCTATCCTCTTCTGCCAAAGCCTACTTTTGAGTCCTGAGTGAGTGCATCCGGAACGAACTAATTTATTAGTTCGTTTCATTAGTTTGTATCTCATAATCACCCGGAAGGAAGTGAACACACTAGTGGTTCACTGAGAGCCGGGAATTCTTGATCCATACTCCTTCATCCTGATGGGGAGCTGTCTTTTACTACCAGGGTCAGATTTTCAAAACCTCCGAGTGATAGGTTTTAAATGCTTTCTTTACCGCTTTCTTTTAACCGCTTTCATTAGAGGTCGCTCGGTTGTATTGAGAGTTGTGTAACTGCTACTAGGATTGACAGTTAAGGGATAGTTTAGGGCTTAATTCAAATCTTTGGGTGTGACATGGGAGAATGATAGTGGTACTTGGCATTTCAATAAATGATGTGTCGGGTGTTGCTTTTCCACCACAGATGAAGTAACACACCCAGGCCAGGGCAGTTACAAATCTGTGGTATCTTAGAATTTGCGGTCTTAAGAACATGTAAACTCATATTGCATGTACCTGTCTGTTAAAGGGAAAGCATTATTGAGAACATGAGAATCAGCTATCTGATAGAATTATCCCAAACAAAGATCTGCGTATAAAAATGGAAGTTTAATATTGCTGTATCTCACTCTTGTCCAATTTTCATTCTTTTCTTCCTGTCCCTTCTGTCTACATTGTGATTCAACTTCACGGTTGGCACAATGCACCTTTTCCCTGCTTTCATAGATAATGTTTATAGCATTCCTAGAATAATTTTTACCCGCTTTCTAGAATAGATTTATTTGCTTTGTAGATTAATTTAACTGCTTTCAAGATCTAGTTTAAATTCCTGTCAGTAGATATGAATCATCTTTCAAACCTATTGAGCAATACGAATGGAAAATCTAGTAAAACGACGTGGGACCTGCTTCTATCGCACATCCTCCAGTGAACGATCCGGTCTTACTATAAATTACTGCAATTTTTGACACCGTGCGCTTTCGGGGGCACAGTTTCTTAAACACGAGCAATAAAAACATGACTACTTATAAATATATCCCTAATCACAACTCCACCATCATAAATGGGTTTCATTAAATAAAACCTAAACCAGGATCATGATTTTTCGGAAAATACTCATGTAGTGGGAATCTGTCAAAAAGTTTCATGGCAGGAACTCTTATGGCAAGAATTGATGAGAAGTATCATGGCATATCTGCCGGGGATCCTCAGTGTGACAGGCTGAAGGTCAACCTATCCCGGCTATGCCATGAGATTTGTCAACATTCCATGACAAAGAGGACCACAGCGCCATTTGAAACCAAAGCACCACACTTGAGTAATAAAAAAGACTAATATATATCCCTAAACCCTTTCCCATGAATCATAACTCTTTTCATTTAATAAATCTAACATGGTATATTTTAGAAAAAGCTCGTGTTAATGAAACTTGTCAAAAGTTTCATGGCGCCGTTGCCGGGGAGGATGCAGCGCGGTTTTATTTAGAGAATTACATTCCTCATTGCTCCTAGATTAGCCTATACATATAATTATAAATATTCACCTTCAGAACCACTTCTAACCTGGGGATTGTACAGGTACTGTCATTATTGAAGCCGTTGTTCTATGCAAAGGAGGAAGCAGACGCCAGCCGAGATCCCGTTTAATTCAGAGATAGAAAAGACAGCTCGACGTCTTAGGGCGGAGACTAAACGAAGAAGGGAATGGGAACGACAGGCATTACTTTCGCCAAGCACCAGCAGCGATATCTCCGAAATGGCAAACCCTGACATCCCACCAATCATTCAACCCAATCCCCCACTTCACAACATTGAGGAAGACCCCGAAGATGCTGATCATGATGATTTGGATGACCCCCCTCCCCAGATCATACAAGGAGGTGGGAATCCACCAAACATGGAGCAGCAGCACTTCGAGGCACCCCCTCCCAACCCGAACCAAAACCCACCAAACAACCAAAACCAACCAAATCAGCAAAATTTCCCAAACCAACAGAATCAGCAATACCATAACCCCCATCAGAATCCCCCGAATCCGAATGATTTTAATGATCCGAGGAACTATTTCATGCCTCAGAACTACTACCCACAGCAGTACCAAGGCGGGCCTGAGAACAATCATCAAGCAGCAGCTGCTGCTGATTACATGCAGCCGATTTTAGAGCCATATCTGAACATTCCTGGACAAGCTCCATTCCTGGCCAGGAACTTCGAACTGAAACCGGCCCTAATCAATCTAGTCCAGAGCAACCAGTTTGCCGGAGCAAGTCATGAAGATCCCCATGATCACCTGCAAACCTTCCTAGAATTGTGTGACACGATCAAGAATCGTGATGTACCCGCAAACACTATTCGACTAAGGCTATTCCCCTTCTCTCTGACAAGCGGAGCACGAACATGGTACAAGTCACTGCCCGTAAATCAGAAGTCTACATGGGAAGATGTGATCAGAAACTTCCTAGCAAAATACTTCCCGGAATCCAAGGTGGATGAATGCCGCTCCAAAATTGCGGAATTCAAGATGAAACCAGACGAGTCCTTGTATGATGCAAAGGAAAGATTCTTCATCCTA
Source organism: Hygrophila difformis (assembly GCA_030278955.1). Lineage (NCBI taxonomy): Eukaryota > Viridiplantae > Streptophyta > Magnoliopsida > Lamiales > Acanthaceae > Hygrophila > Hygrophila difformis. Next base: position 36,332,752 of record JAOANR010000003.1, on the reverse strand, counting down.
CTCAGAAAGTGTCCTCAACATGGCTTCCATGACTGGGAGAGATTAAGAAAGTTCTACAGTGGTCTGACTCCAGCATGGAAATCCATGCTTGATGCTGCTGGTGGTCAACATTTGCTTTACATACCGATGGACCAAGCCTGGGCAAAGATTGAAGCCATGAGTGTAAACCGTTCTGTTCTAACTGATGATGGTAATCTCACTCCCCCTCATAGTTTATGTGCTGTAGGTACAGTAGAGAAGTCAGACATTGAAAAGCTTCAAGAGCAAGTGGCAGCGTTGTCTGTAAATCAAGGAGTTGGAAGTTCTGCGCAGGGACAGCAAACTGATGTGATCTGTGGACTGTGTCAAGGTGCTCATGCAACTGACACATGCGAGCAAATCACAGCTGAGAGCTGTAACTATGCAGGAGCTTTTCCAAATAGACACCCGAATTTGTCTTACTCAAACAACAACGCCTTGAATTCACATCTCTTGAACAAGCCACAGCAACAGCAGTTCAACCCTCAGCAGAATCAGGGATTCAATCAGAACAGGGGCCAACATTTTCAGAATCCAGGTTTCCAACCTCAGACCCAGCAGAGGCCGCCTCAGAATTTCCAGAACTTTCAGCCCAATCAGAGTTTCCAGCCTCAGTTTGTCCCAAACCAAGGCCAATGGAATCAGAATCAGCATCAAAATCAGAATCAGAATCAAAAGCCCCCTTCAAGGCTTGAGAATCTCATGACTGATTTCATCACTAGTCAGAAAGAGATCAACAATCAACTGCAGGCCTCCATCAGAAATGTGGAGACCCAAGTTACACAGATGGCTAATGAGATGCAGAAAAGGGACAAAGGAACATTGCCTAGTACTGCGGAAAAGAACCCGCAATGCAAGGCAATAACCTTGAAATCTGGAAGAGTACTAGCTGGACCAAAAGGAGCAGATACTGGAGCGGAATTTGAAGAAGATGATATTGTTGACAATGCTGGTAAGGAAGCTGATAATGGGAACGAAGCGGAAAAAGAGACAGCCGAATTGCAGACTGAAGCTGCGCCTGAAACGGCTGAAACAGATAAGGGTACAGGTGAAGGTACAACTTCCTTCCCTTCACCACCAAAAATTGCTAATAACAAGTACATGCCCAGGATTCCTTATCCTGCGCGGCTTAAAAATAAAGAACATGATCTTAAATTCAAGAAATTTCTGCAACGATTAAAGTCTGTAGAGATAACCATTCCTCTCACAGAAATGATTTCCGAAATGCCCATCTATGCTAAGTTCTTGAAAGAATTGATTTCAGGAAAAAGGCAGGTTGAGCAGGAAGAGGTAATTATTCTCAACAGCACATGCAGTGCCATCGTTCAGAGGAGAATGCCTGAAAAGAAAGAGGACCCCGGATGTTGCACACTTCCAGTACAATTCGGAAAGGCCAAAGTGAGTATGGGGCTTTGTGATTTAGGATCAAGCATCAATGTGATGCCACTAGCTATGGCTGTTCGCCTTAAGCTTGGAGAAATTCAACCGGTCAAGATGAGACTGCAACTTGCAGACAGATCGATCACTCAGCCCGTAGGAATCTTCAAGGATGTTGTGGTCAAAACCGGGCAGGTTCTTTTCCCGGTCGACTTCATCGTCCTCGACATTGAAGAGGATTCTGAAATGCCGCTTATCCTTGGACGCCCATTTCTAGCCACTGGTGGTGCACTGATTGACGCTAAATCCGGAAAAGTCACCTTAAGGGTCGATGGCGAGGAGATCATCTTTGATATGGAGAAATTGCAGAAATTTCCGAATGACAGTTCTTGTTTCTCATTTGAAAATGTAATAGTTAGGGAAGAGCCAGACTCTGAACTTGATTGTGAAATGATGCTGGATGAACTATCAAAGCAGGTACTGAATCCTGCTGGCGTGGAGCACAAAGGATGCAAAGCCGTTCACTTTGCCGATCCCGAAACAGGGGATTTGGAGGAATTTGACGGCATCGAATTCCATGATGACGCCAACCAAGAGGAGGAAGAGGATCCTGTACTGATGCAGGATCCCGAAGGTAAATCTGTTCTCCCACTACCCAATTCTTGCAAACTACTCCCTTCCGTTGAATGTCCACCAGAGCTTGAACTTAAAACACTACCCGATCATCTCAAGTACGCGTTTCTCGCAGAACATAAAAAGTTACCCGTGATTGTTTCGGCTAAGCTCTCCCAAGAGCAAGAAAATGCTCTGGTGGTCGTTCTTAAGAAACATGTACATGCAATAGGTTGGACCATTTCTGATATAAAAGGAATAAGCCCTTCTATTTGCATGCACATGATTCTAATGGAAGAAGAGTTTAAACCCTCCCGTCAACCTCAGAGGCGATTAAATCCCCTTATGCAGGAAGTGGTAAGGAAAGAAGTTATCAAGCTCTTAGATGCTGGTATAATCTATCCTATCTCTGATAGCAAATGGGTTAGCCCGGTGCAGGTCGTACCCAAACGAGGAGGGATGTGCATAACCAAGAATGAGCAAGGAGAAGAGGTTGCAACCAGACCAGTGACCGGATGGAGAGTTTGTATCGATTACCGGAAGCTGAACGAGGCCACATGCAAGGACCATTTTCCATTGCCATTCATTGATCAGATGCTTGAGAGGTTGGCAGGGAGAGAGTTTTATTGCTTTTTGGATGGTTATTCTGGTTACAATCAGATTGTTATTTCCAGTGAAGACCATGATAAAACCACTTTTACTTGCCCGTACGGCACTTTTGCCTATCGACGGATGCCTTTTGGTTTGTGCAATGCACCTGCTACTTTTCAAAGATGCATGATGTCTATTTTCTCTGAATTTATCGAAAAATGCATTGAAGTCTTCATGGATGACTTCTCTGTGTATGGAGATACGTTCGAAGATTGTTTGACCAATCTTGCTAAGATTTTAAAGAGGTGTGAGAACACTAACTTGGTTTTAAATTGGGAAAAGTGCCATTTTATGGTCACTGAGGGCATAGTGTTAGGTCATCGCATTTCTCGTGCAGGCATTGAAGTTGATCCAGCCAAAGTTTCCATCATTTCTAATCTCCCTCTTCCTAACTCGATCAAATCAGTTAGGAGCTTCTTATGGCATGCCGGTTTTTACCGGCGATTCATTAAGGATTTCTCTAAAATTGCCAAGCCGCTCACTAATCTGCTTTGTAAAGAAAATCCTTTCTTAATAAACGAAGCGTGTGTCCAAGCCTTTGACACGCTCAAGAAGATGTTGGTTTCTGCACCGATAGTGCAACCACCCGATTGGTCACTGCCTTTCGAGGTAATGTGCGATGCTAGTGGTCTCGCCGTAGGCGCAGTTCTTGGACAACATAAGGATGGGAGACACTGCGTAATTCATTACGCAAGTCATGCCCTGAATGAAGCCCAAGTTAACTACACCACAACGGAGAAAGAGATGTATGTTGTAGTCTTCGCGTTTGACAAGTTCAGACAGTACCTGATAGGTACAAAGACCATAGTATACACCGATCATACAGCATTGAGATACTTTTTTAGCAAACAAGATGCAAAGCCTCGATTAATCAGGTGGGTACTTCTGTTGCAAGAATTTGACATCATAATAAAAGATAGGCGAGGTCGAGATAACGGTGCTGCTGACCACTTATCTCGATTAGATAATGATAAAAAGGAAAAAGCCGTCAATGAAGATTTCCCGGACGAACAGTTGTTCGCGTTGCATCTGCATAATCAAGCTTGTCCATGGTTTTCCGACATCGCTAACTTCTTGGCGTGCGGAGTAACCCCACAGTTTTCGAACTATCATCAGAGGAATAAGTTCAAACGAGATGTATTAAGTTACTTCTGGGAAGAACCTTATCTCTTCAAACACTGCCCTAATTCAATAATCAGGCGATGTGTGACTGAGCATGAAGCTTATCAAATTGTCAGAAAATGCCATGAATCAGAATATGGAGGTCACCATGGTCCCGCTCGAACGGCCCACAAGGTCCTCGAATGTGGATTTTATTGGCCTCAAATCTATGAGGATTGCAGGACATTTGTTAAGGGCTGTGACAGATGCCAAAGATTAGGAAACATCTCCAAGAGGACACTTGAGATCTTTGATGTATGGGGCATTGACTTCATGGGACCGTTTCCACCATCTGGTGGAAACTACTATATCTTGGTAGCTGTCGATTACGTATCCAAATGGGTCGAGGCTGTCGCATTACCGACCAATGATGGTAGCCAAGTCATCAAGTTCCTCAAGAACAACATTTTCAGTCGGTTTGGCGTACCTAGGGTGGTGATATCTGATGGAGGAACACACTTTATTAATAAAGGTTTTGAAACTTTAATGAGTAAAAATGGGATCCTCCATAAGATAGGCACCCCTTACCATCCTCAGACTAGTGGTCAAGTCGAAGTATCCAATCGCGAAATCAAACACATACTCGAAGCCACTGTCGGGATAACCCGTAAGGATTGGGCACGTAAGCTCAATGATGCTCTATGGGCATACCGCACAGCATATAAGACTCCCATCGGGATGTCTCCATACAGGCTGGTCTTCGGAAAAGCCTGTCATTTGCCCGTAGAGCTAGAGCATAAAGCTTACTGGGCCGTTAAAACGCTCAACTTCGATCCGAAAGTTGCTCAGAGCAAACGTAAGTTGGACCTCAATGAAATTGAGGAAATACGAGCGCAAGCTTATGAAAGCTCTCGAATTTACAAGGAGCGGACCCAGAAGTTACACGATCGCCGGATTAAACCTAAATATTTTTATGTTGGTCAACATGTGTTATTGTTCAATACTAGGTTGAAGCTGTTCCCCGGAAAGCTCAAATCTAGATGGGAAGGACCACATGAAGTACTAGAGGTGTTCAAAAATGGAGCTGTCAGGATCCGAACTGATAGAGGCGATATAGTGGTGAATGGACAACGATTGAAAGAGTACCTCGGACAGTTCGATCCGGAGAAAGAAAGCCAAGCAGTGGCAGACCCGGCTTACACTCAATAAGAAACAGCATTTAAAAACACAAAAATTTCAGTTTATATATATATACATATATATATATAGTATATATTTACAGTACTTATTTCATGACGAGCAAGTACCCAAAGATCAATTAAACATTTAGAGTACTAAGACTCTAAATGTGAGGATGTTGATATTTGGAGAAAATCTAATGCATTTCATTCATCTATCTTGCAGAAGTTCGGAACCACCAAAAAGAGGAGCAGATAAGAATAACATGGAAAAACCAGGTTCTTGGTTGGATTAGTTCCATAAGTCTGAGAAAACGCTTTCGGAAATTAAAGAAATTTAATACCCGAAATAAAATTCACAGATAAATGGAACTGACCCAACCTAATTTTATGCAAGTGGATTGTTTAATTTTCAGCCCAGCATTTTGAATTTACTTGGACTGAATTTATTTAGCCCAAATCAAATAAAATGGACTCTGGCCCAACATCACACTCGGGCCCAGCCCAAGAAAATTTGAAAATTCAAAAATTCTTTGTCGCGGAAGGTCCTTTGTCGCGATGTCATGCATCGCGACCAGGCCCTGTTCCGCGACAAACCCCCTTTTCTTTCTTAACCCTTCTCCGTTGATTGTCGCGATGCACCTTGTCGCGGAGCATGACTCCGCGACCAAGCCCTGCTCCGCGACATGATCTGCGTTGACCTTGTCTCCATACTGAGCTTTGTCGCGGTAGCCTTGTCGCGGAGCATGACTCCGCGACCAACCCTCAACTCCGCGACCTCTCTGATGTCGCCGTGCCTTGTCGCGGAACCTTGTTCCGCGACAAAGTCTCGGATTCCGCGACAAAAGTTCAAGTATTTATACCCCCCCACCCCCTCCAGTTTCTTTTCACTCTCGCTTGTCATTTCAACTCCCTCTAACTTCTTCATCTTCTTTTCCCCCATTTTTCTCTCATCCGAATGAACACCACGTGTTCTTCGCACTCTTGCACTCCATTTCCAAGGGGAAACTATGGACCGATTTCATGGACTCCTCCCAAACCTTGGACCCGTGCCTAGACCCGAGCCAAGGAGGAGAGGGTAAACCCTGTTTTCGCCATGTTCATAGCACCCGTTCGGACCCTCTATTTTGTTTTTATTTTGTTGTGTTCTTGGTGTGGTGTGGTCAGTGTGCACGTTTAACTTTAAACTTTTGGAGGTTTTTGAGTGCTCTCGGTTGAGAACACCATTTTGAAACATTTGAACCTCCATTTTGAAACTGGTAATGGATAAGATTTTGAAGGTTTAAAACTGGAAAGAACAAACTGATGAAAATTTGGGTATTGTTTTGAATATCTTGATGTTATTGGTTTAATTGATCTTGATGTGATGTGCACAGAGTTGAGTTGGTGTAATAAAAGAGGTAAGACCTTTTTGGGCACATCTGTTCCCATGAGAGAAATCTCATGGGAATAAATGTTTGTTTGTTTATGGAAACATAGTACGAACACCCAATGAGAAACTTCCACTTTTAATAAAAGCAAACTTTTAGAAAAAGACAAAAAGAGTCATTTTTGTTTAATGTTTGACTTGAGTCTTTTGTTCCCAATGGAACACTAGTGTGAGTAAGATAGCAGTATTTTTGTCACCCAACTGCTATCATTTCCAAAATCAAAAAATGGGACCACTCACATCCCACTTTTGTTAAATAAAACAAGTCAACCATTTTAAAATTAAAAACAGTGTTTGCAAATTTTTGGATGCTTTAACTGTCCAAACAGTCCAAGCTATCCAGAAATAGCAGATCCGTTCCGCCACGTCTTCATTGCACATTCCAATATTCGAGCATTCCATTTCCATCTATCCATCTCATTCCACTTCCAACAAGTGTCTCGGACTTGTTTAATAAATTGAAAACTTTTGGGCCCAATGGCCCATTAAAAAGATTTTAGGCCCAATGGCCAATTTTATCTTATTTTGGGCTCTTTAGCCCATTTAAAATCAAATATTATTTACATGTGCTTTAAATTAAAATTCAAGTCAGAAATTTAATAATCTCGCATCTAGAGCAAAGCTCTAAATGTGAGGATGTTGGTTTCTGAACTTGAATAATTTCTGAAAATTATATAAAAATTGGATTCCTTACTTCTTATCTTTTCAGGGGTAATCCTTCCATTCCAGACCCTGCTCCAGAGGGAACCAAGTTGCTGGACTTACCGCTCGAACTCCTTGGTGAGATTCTCTCCCGGATAGGAGAGGATGAAATCAGGGAGGTGTTTGCCGCGCAACGGATATGCAAGAAGCTCAGGGATGCTGGAAACCTCACCATCGTGTACAAGCGATGCGAGGTTAACTCCTCCATTGTGAAGAGATGGCAAGGAAGGATCCGTCGGCAAAAGGAGAGATTCCTGCGAACATGCACAGCGGCAGGAAACTTCAATCTTCAGCTCATCCCAGCACTCAAGGCATTTGCAGAGGGGAATGAGGAGCACGCTTGTGAACTGCTACGCTCGGGACTTGAGGACAACCATAAGACATCAATCTTCACCCGCGGATTGATGCTTATGAGTAAGACGGATGAAGGCCAAGTTGAGCAGGGAATCAGAATGATCGACAGGATGGTGACAGATCGATCAGTTTTTCGGTACACTTCCACCAACGTCCTCGCTTGGATAACAGACAACCCAGACAACCCACAACTGTGGGCAGGCCAAGGAGTCAGAGTCTACTGCCCGAGATGGCATGCACCTCTGAGAAACCGCGATTGGTGCCTGCGTTGTGAGCTTTCCAGCTGTGTCCTCTGGCTCCGATACATGCCCTGAAGAAGGAAGGAAGAATCCTAGTCCCATTTTACCCTGCTTTGTTTCATTTCCATTTTAGTAGTAGTAATCTGCAAGGGATTCCCCCTTTTTTATGTGTGCAGGTTTGTATCAACTGCACGAGAATCCCTTGCCACGGATGTATTTACTGCTTTCCCTAAATTGGAACTCAGCTTTTGAGACCACTGAACAATTCTTCACTGCTTTCCTTTGAAAAGATGTCTGTACAGTCCGAGATGAATAAGTGACTGTCAGGCCAAAAATATGTTGTTGACATACTCAGTATGTCAGCAGTGCCTCTTTACTGCTTTCAATTAAATAACCAGCAAAAATATGCATAAACTTGCTCTAAATTCACAGGTTGAATTTAGGCTTATGATTAAATTTTCAGACTTTTAAATTGGGATAATATAATTGAAGACATGCATGACATGAACTCCTGAGGTTTTGAGCTATAAAAATTTAATGATGCGATCAGCTTATTGGGTAATAAATCTGCATGTTAGAGATTTCGATTGAATAAATTGTTAGAATTAAGCTTTGATTAAATTTGAGAATATTGTATGACATGAATCAACCCAACCTTGTGAGATTTGAGCCATGAGTCACTTTTACTCATTCATTTTCTTTGATGTGTGAATCATTTTGATTAAAGGAAACTAGAACTTGCAATTGGGACCGATTCAAGACCATGCCATATTCCCGAAATCGAGCATATGATCGAGGCACCTAGAAAACCCAAATTCTTGGCCTTCTTTTGAAATCCAAACCCAAAAATATTTTCCCTTTAGGATTAACCACTTTGAGCCTTTAAGCCTAATTTTTCTTTGAAGCCCTTTATATTATTCCAAGCCTTCTAAAAAGACCAAGAAATTCAAACCCAAGTGTGCAAGAATGAATTCTATCAAAGGCATTAAGTTTGTGATCATCAGAAAAAGTATTAATCAGTATTCCATGAACCGATTCAAAAAAAAAAAAAAGAAAAAAAAGAGAAGTTGAATGTCATTCAACACAAATAAATTGCAAATGACAAGCAAATAGACAATAGTCTAATGTCATGCAAAAGAAAATCAAAAAGAAAGAAATAATGATGATCATAAATTTTTAAATAAAAATATGCCAAGTTATGATAGAATAAATCTTTGCCACTTCTAGCCCAATAATTTTCCTTTCCTACCTAATGTTACAACCGTACGCCCCGTTATAACCCTCGAATAAGACCTCGTGATCTCGATTTGAAGAAATGAGCCGGTGGCGAGTTGGTCTGATTGCAAGCTTATGGGATAATTTAATTAAATTCGGGTTTTCCTTTCTATCCCCCTCTATGCTCCCGAATTCCGATTTCCGGGGTATATTCGGGTTCATACTTTCTCTCTAATTTTATTCTCAGTCTAATTGGATGTTTTGGACTCGAATACTCGAGTTCATTAGTGTCGGGTTTTTGGTGTACCATTTATCCATCCTTTTATTAAATTCCTTTTTAAGTAAAAATCTCATTTCTCATTTCCTTATCTTTATTTATTTCTTTTATTTGCTGGATTTGTTTATTTATTTATAGTATTTATTTTATTTATTATTTATTTATTTAATTATTGTTTTATTTTATGTTGGAAAATTCTCGGGTATTACAGTCTACTGATAATGGCCAGAAATGACCATTATTTTCAATCCATTTCCGTGTCTTAAACGGGCATTTGATCGCATTCCGGTCTTACATTAAGTAAGAAAGCAGTCGAATTAGACTGATTTATGCATAATTGTAAAAATAATAAGCTGGTGTGAAAAAGACATAAATATGTAATTTTATTACATATTTATGTTAGAAAAATCCAAAAACATGAGAAAAAGAAAAGGAAACAAAAAGATGGGAAAAAGATAGAAAAGACCACAAAAAGAATATTTTCGGCCCATCTGGCCCAATCCAGCAGGCCCAGGAAGACCTTTGTCGCGGAAGCCCCTTGGCGCGATGCAGTGTTCCGCGACAAAGGAGGGGCTCCGCGACCAAGTGGCCCAAATGAAAAGGAGACCAGCCAAGCCCTTTGTCGCGATGACCTTTGTCGCGATGGCATGCTCCGCGACAAAGGCATGTTCCGCGACCAAGATGCACAATTAGAGACACAAGACCCAGTCGAGAAGCCTTGCCACATGCAGTGTGTTCCGCGACCAACTTGATGCTCCGAGACAAAGTTGTGATGTGTGTGATGTCTTAAGACACAATGGGCTAGAATCAAGGCCCATGGGCTTAGGGTTACACTTCTATAAATATGAGGTGCCTCCCATGAGCTAAGGGTTGGCTAGTTGGAGAGATTGAAATTTTTGTAGAGCTCTTGCAGGCAAGCTTAGGAGTTCCTCCTTAGGTAGAGTAGTTTAGGTTTATTTTCATGTATTATTTAATTTTTGCTCTTAGTTTAGCTTAGTTTAGTGTTTTTACTGTTCACAGTTGCTTAGATAGCCATTTTTATACCATGTTTTGGTTTCTAAACTCTTGTTTTAGGGTTTGTAATACCCAAATCATGGGTATTAACAATACCTCTTCAATAATATGGGAAAACATTCATCATTTGTGTCCCAAATCATGAAATGGGTCTCACACCCCATGGATTTATGCTTTCTTTTTCGTTTTGGGGTCTCTTGACCCCCATTATGCCTATTTATGTTTACTGTTAGCATTTTATGGATAATGTTGTGTGGATGTGTGATCAAACCCTAGATTAGGACTCCTGCTTTATTTTAATATTCTGCCCATCCTTGTTATTTTTGTTTAAGCATGTTCTTCTTTATTTTGAATGTTTCTTGCTTATTTTTAGCTTAGAATAGCTTTTTGATCTGAAATAGGGTGAGATCACGCTGTTTGCATGCCACTGTTCATTTCTGCTTTTTCTGACTTTTGTCCTGAACCACCTTGGGCGCCAACCGCCTTCTGGCGCGGAACCACGTTCCGCGACAAGGTGGCTGTTCCGCGACCAAGGTGTTTCAAGACACTTGTCTCCATAATTTAAAACCCTTTGTCGCGGAATACCTTGTCGCGGAGCCACGTTCCGCGACAAAACTGTCCATGCATAGCGACAAAGGAGCCAAACTCTTGCATTTTGTCTGCATGGCTTTTTGTCGCGGAATCATCTTGTCGCGGAGCCACGTTCCGCGACAAAATCCCATTCTGAGACAGAAAAATTATGCCATGTCCCCTGATCTTTGAACACTTTGTCGCGGAACGCCTTGTCGCGGAACCACGTTCCGCGACAAAATTTCCATGCATAGCGACAAAGGTTCAAATGCTTTAGAATTTTATGAAAACACTTTGTCGCGATGTCACTCTTGTCGCGGAACCACGTTCCGCGACAAAATCTTGCATAGCGACAAAGAGGCGTTATGCTGCCAAAAATTCTAAAAACTTGTCGGGATGTCCATGTCGCGGACCTCGGTCCGCGACAAAATTTATGATATCGCGACAAGGGTTTCTCTCCCTCTATTTAATCCCAAAAAACCTTCATTCTCTTCCTATTTTATATTGCAACACTCACATCATAACCCCACGGGTTAGGATGTAACATTCTGGAATTGCAATATAGGGTGTTATGCTGCCCAAATTTTGATTCTCCATTTGCATCACTTAATTAATTGAACCCTTGACTCATTAATGATTAAGGATTGAGATTAGTAATAATCAAACATCGACAATCATCATGAATAAAGGACCTTTGTTCAATTGCCATTAAAACACTCTTGTATAAACAAAATCTTGATGGCTTAAACAGATAATCTGGACTGTAATTAATTATGGTAGGAAGGATTATTTAAGACCATCACATGTGGACCCAATCCACAACCTTGCATGAGAAACCAATGTCTCTCATACAAGGGATCTTCTTTTATTTCTTATTTATTTTGTCTTTGTGTGTTATGTGGAACCATTAGTAAAGAATACATCAGACTAATGTTGGCGGGTACTCCCTCATGGATAACTAGCTCGTATTCTGGGTATTAGTTACTAATTGTTATTTTGCATGGTCTGGACGATTGTCAGTAGAAGCCTTGGCGGTTCGCCCATCCGGGGTTATAATAGCTGCTCGGCTGACTTCCATCCAGATACAGTTTCATTTTTCTTATCTTAATTTCCAAACCTGAATTCCAATCCGTACTGGGAGTCAGTTGGCATCAGTCAATGCCAACTGATGATCATTATAGAAGGGAAGCATGTAGGTTTTTATCCGAATTCACAGACAGTGGAGGCCCAACTGGTGTTGACACCACCATTATAGGGTCTAAGCCGTCTAAATTCGCTCCATCCGAGTAAGTGGGAAATTGGACAGTAGATGTTTACAGTCCACCTGATTATTCTGCCATTACTTTGGTCCCTTGACTACTTCATGTCTGTGTTTCACCTTCTGTCTAGACCCGCATTTATATTTTGGGTCAATTAATTTTACACTTCCATATATCTTTATGCATGATAATATTATATACTATTGTGGTTTGTAATTATTTTGGGATCATTCCCTTGGACAATAGTTTAGATCTTAAACAGATATTTCTTTATAAATTTCCAACAAAAACCTCTTTATAAAATCCGGATCTGAGTAAGGGATAAATTCTTCAGTCATGACTAATTCATATTCTGTCAAGGGTTGTATTTTGGGAAATTAGTAGCAGATTCAGCGATTAGGTCTCGCCTAGACTGAAAGGGTCTGTGTTTTAACTGAGAGTCTAGTACCTGACAGGGAATGATTTTCAAATCCATTATTTTCCAAAATTGCTGGTTGATGGAAATGTAAGATTAAGTGCTACACCGAGATGGGGTCCACTTGGATTCAAATACAGTGTAGTAAATAATCTTAGAGGAACATCATCCAGGCCTTGGTTATTTTCCAAGATAGGGTTGAGTTTTCTTTCAACTGCTATCCTCTTCTGCCAAAGCCTACTTTTGAGTCCTGAGTGAGTGCATCCGGAACGAACTAATTTATTAGTTCGTTTCATTAGTTTGTATCTCATAATCACCCGGAAGGAAGTGAACACACTAGTGGTTCACTGAGAGCCGGGAATTCTTGATCCATACTCCTTCATCCTGATGGGGAGCTGTCTTTTACTACCAGGGTCAGATTTTCAAAACCTACGAGTGATAGGTTTTAAATGCTTTCTTTACCGCTTTCTTTTAACCGCTTTCATTAGAGGTCGCTCGGTTGTATTGAGAGTTGTGTAACTGCTACTAGGATTGACAGTTAAGGGATAGTTTAGGGCTTAATTCAAATCTTTGGGTGTGACATGGGAGAATGATAGTGGTACTTGGCATTTCAATAAATGATGTGTCGGGTGTTGCTTTTCCACCACAGATGAAGTAACACACCCAGGCCAGGGCAGTTACAAATCTGTGGTATCTTAGAATTTGCGGTCTTAAGAACATGTAAACTCATATTGCAAGTACCTGTCTGTTAAAGGGAAAGCATTATTGAGAACATGAGAATCAGCTATCTGATAGAATTATCCCAAACAAAGATCTGCGTATAAAAATGGAAGTTTAATATTGCTGTATCTCACTCTTGTCCAATTTTCATTCTTTTCTTCCTGTCCCTTCTGTCTACATTGTGATTCAACTTCACGGTTGGCACAATGCACCTTTTCCCTGCTTTCATAGATAATGTTTATAGCATTCCTAGAATAATTTTTACCCGCTTTCTAGAATAGATTTATTTGCTTTGTAGATTAATTTAACTGCTTTCAAGATCTAGTTTAAATTCCTGTCAGTAGATATTAATCATCTTTCAAACATATTGAGCAATACGAATGGAAAATCTAGTAAAACGACGTGGGACCTGCTTCTATCGCACATCCTCCAGTGAACGATCCGGTCTTACTATAAATTACTGCAATTTTTGACACCGTGCGCTTTCGGGGGCACAGTTTCTTAAACACGAGCAATAAAAACATGACTACTTATAAATATATCCCTAATCACAACTCCACCATCATAAATGGGTTTCATTAAATAAAACCTAAACCAGGATCATGATTTTTTGGAAAATACTCATGTAGTGGGAATCTGTCAAAAAGTTTCATGGCAGGAACTCTTATGGCAAGAATTGATGAGAAGTATCATGGCATATCTGCCGGGGATCCTCAGTGTGACAGGCTGAAGGTCAACCTATCCCGGCTATGCCATGAGATTTGTCAACATTCCATGACAAAGAGGACCACAGCGCCATTTGAAACCAAAGCACCACACTTGAGTAATAAAAAAGACTAATATATATCCCTAAACCCTTTCCCATGAATCATAACTCTTTTCATTTAATAAATCTAACCTGGTATATTTTAGAAAAAGCTCGTGTTAATGAAACTTGTCAAAAGTTTCATCTACCCTCCTTAAGAATCAACTTCGTCCTCGAAGTTTTGTTTCGGCTTTTCTCGTCTCGTGCTAAGGTCTTGTGTTTGTTTTATTATGTTGTGACTGAACTTAGAATTAAAACTTCTAAGCTGCCTACGTACCCGGTAAAGGGATCAAGCCATAACGTAGTTCAAAACAATTTGAATATGTTTATTTATTCATTCGGAATACATATCGTCAAAAATAAATGTCTATTTTACGGGGTATTACATCCTCTCCCCCTTAGGACTTCAGTTATGTCCCCATAACTGCCTACTTATTATTCTCTTCCTTGATCTCCTTGTTGAGGGTTTACCAATTCTATCCTCTTCTCAATCATCTCCTCACGAACATTACATTCTCTAATCATGTGGTCTTCCCCACCACATCTATAACAAGTCCCACGCCTTGGGCACTCGCGCACCAGATGGGCTTGATGGCATTGTGGGCAACGGGGTACGACTGTACGACGTATGCCATTTCTCCCATTATAGAAATCCTTATTCCCGTTCCTATCTTGTCCACCGTTATTGCTCCGATTCTTCTTCTCAAATCCTTGCGAGTCCTTGCTCGTCTCCCCATTTTCCTTACGCTTCAGTTGCTGGACTCGATCAATTGCTACAGCTCGATCATAAACCGTCTGCAGGTTCGTGAATTGTCCTACTGCAAGTATCTCCCGGATACTAAGGTTCAGACCCATCTCGAATTTCTGAGCCTTGTCAGAGTCGGTTGGTACTATCCTCGTAGCAAATCGTACCAACTCCTTAAACCAGGTGTAATACTCCTGCACCGTCCGTCCCTCTTGCTTCAGTGATAAAAACTCTTCGTACATTGCCGCCTTGGTGCTCATGGGGTAGAATCGGTCCCTTAAATCCTCCTTAAGTTTAGTCCACGAATAAGCTTCTTCAGCTTCCTCTAAATTCCTCTGGAGGTCTTGCCACCACTCATCGGCTTCGCCTCCTAAGTAGTAGGTTGCTACTCGTGTCTTTGCCTCATCAGGACATTTGATAGCATCCAAGAGCTTATCAAATGTACGGATCCACCCCTCTAATTTGGCGGGATCCTCCTGCCCATCATAACGTGGTGGTTGATAGGGATTCACCAACGCTAGATAGTTGGTTTGAGCTACGGGCGGAGTTACTGCTGCAGATGTCCTATGCACCTCCGCATTTCCTAATGCTACTAGGAATCCCTCTATCGTTTTTAAACGTGCTTCCATATTATTGGGCGCTTGATGCACTTGCTCTCCTAGGTTCTGAGGACTTTCACTGTTGTTGGGCGTGTTGGGAAGGTTAGCGTCAGTGCCGTTTGGACTCACCTTCCTTGGTTTCCTCCTAGGCGCCATTTTCTGTTATAACGTGTATAGATTAGCTTATCTTGGTTTAGATAGATTGCTCGAACAAGACGTTTCGTAAATTTCTAATTTCAAATTTTCGGATTTGTTGTTTGGGAATCCAAACAAGATTTTTGGAATAAAAAGTGTTTTAATAAAACTTGATCTTTATTGTTCCACATGAAGGAGTTCTCGAATTTGTACAAGGGTAGGAATGGCTAAGGTCGAGGATTGTTATGTTTAGGCGTGCGCTTAGATGAACGCGATCTAGAACTAAGGCAAGATCAGTCTCTAGTTATTGTTTCTAATTCGATGTCATGCCTCAAGATTATATAGGTGTAACAAGAGATCTAAGTTAATTTCGCCAAGATTCTAAGTTCAAATTCGCAAAGATTCTAAGTTAAAATTCGCAAAGATTCTAAGTTCTCTACAAAAAAGGGATGCAATATGCAAATGCAAATGATGATTCCCCCCAAAATAATTCATGCACTATATATATATATATATTTTTTTTCCTAATTTCCATGGGGTTTGAAATAAAAAGATTTATTCCATGGAACTAATGCTTTAAAAATTTAAAATAGTATTTAAAATCCTTGGACCTCTATAATGGGTCAAAAATAATTATAATTTGGGCTCAAAAATAATTTTGGGCTAGGAAATTTTAAAATAATAATTTGGGCTTTTATAATAATAATTTAAAAATGATCATGGTTTAAAAATAATAGTTTAAAAATAATAGTCTAATAGTTTAAAAATAATAATAATAATTTAAAAATAAGCCGGGCTCTGATACCACCTTGTAACACCCTGGTTTTTGGTCACCCAGGTCGGGGTGTCACCGCCACACCTCCCTAGCAAGACAAGGTTTCTCCGAGCTCGCTAAAGAGATGCAAGGCTATGGTTTTTCAGAATTTAAAATATTCAAACAGCCCATTCATATATAATTTAAAAATAATACATCAAAGTTGCAGCGGAAAATAATATTTACATATATGTATCGCAGCGGAATTTAAAATAGAGGGCCAACATGGCCTAATCACGGGTTAAACAGGCCCGTTCATGCAAGATCTAGTCTAATACAAAAATTCAAAATAATATATCATCCCAGGCTTCCCGTGTATGCATATGACGATGCAAAATTCTCAACTCTGGAAGAAAAAGAAATAAAATGGTTTGGTCAGCACTACGTGCTGAGTAAGTTACCACAAACATGATTATGAGGTTTCAAAGCCTTTAAAAACATGTGCATAATATCCATGATTTAATTTATCCAACTAATAATAATTTAATTGCGTATTTTAAAAGACAAGGGTTTCCATAAGATCATAATTCAACAACATGATAAAGTAATCGCAAGACATAATTTAAAGGCATAATTTAAATAAGGAAACTATTTAAGTATTTCAGGATTTCACTATCCCTCTTTATTCGATATAATCTAGTATAATTTATTCTTGGGGAATCGAACCCGCAAGAAAACAAACAATCGCCCTTGGGGAATCGAACCCGCAAGAACTCACATACATCCTAGGGAATCGAACCCGTAGGAATCAACACATATTCTGGGGAATCGAACCCGCAGAAAGACACACCCTGGGGAATCGAACCCGCAAGGTTTGACACGGACATCCTGGGGAATCGAACCCGCAGGAGAACACACAATCGCCCTTGGGGAATCGAACCCGCAAGAACTCAAACACACCCTGGGGAATCGAACCCGCAAGATTTGATACAGACATCCTGGGGAATCGAACCCGCAGGTCAAACAAGTTTCGCAAATTTCACAAGTTTCATCAAGAGTTCAAGATTTGACTCGGTCAACCACAGTTTAATCCAAAATGCTTCTAAAATCAGATTTAATTTCAAAAATTCCGAAATTTCGCGTCTGACTCCAAAACGTCAAGATCTACAACTTTCGTGTTTTAACTTTTTCAATCCGAGATACCTAAATAGGTCAAATACACTAATTTTCACAGAAGTATAAATCTGTCCGAATTTCCTAGGTCACAGTTTAGAGATTTCGAATTCTACCATAGCAAATCAACTCCAAAATTAACGAAATTTGACAGAGATCATCTTAAGACATATATCTACAAGTTTCATGTTCAGCAAAAGATCTAATTCATCCTATTTCTATTGTCAAAAACGCCAATAAGTTCGGGCCAAGAATCTGTCAAGATTTCAAGATCCACATCCTAGCAGTTCGGTTTCGGGTGGATTTCATATATCAAATCATTAAGAAAAATTCTGAAAATTTACGGAGGTGTTCTTAACGCATAGATCTACAACTCTTATGTTCAACGCTAAGCCTAGATCGGTCTAGATCCAAAGTAGAAATCACCAACAAATTCGACTAAAGTTCTGTCACCGTTTCAAGATCTAAACTCAAGGCAGGTCTGTTTGTGGTCGTTTTTAGATATCAAAACACGATGAAAAATTATGAAAAATTTACAGTACATAGATCTATGTCTTAGGAACGTTTTTCGTGTTTTACGTTTTTCCGTTTGAAGTCGTTTTAAGGTTCGGAAAAATTAGACAAAACTGTTGCGCCGTTAAAAATCACATATGGACAGATTTACGAAAGATTTGCTCAAGTTTCTAGATTTGAATATTTTTACTACTCCCAAAACCATGTAAGCGTTAACTTACAGATTTACGGATGTCTCGGCTCGATGATTCGGGGGCGTGGCTCCCGCGTTCTTCGTTCTCCCTCCGAGATCCTTCGTTTTTCCTCAACGCGTCCGGATCGGGGTTTAGAATAGGAAAGAGGTTTAATTAGGATTTGTTTTCGAATCTTGAATGGAAAAGAATGGACAAGAATGGTTCGAATCTTACCCCGATGATCGAAGACTCCTAATTTTCGTCCAAGTCAGTCTCTTGATTCGGTTTTGTGCCTCCGACGACTCCGGAATTAGGGTTTTGTGTGTAGAGAGATTTCGTAGGGTTTTGTAAAGATGTTCGGGGCTCCCAAGAGGGTTTATTTATAGATATTTAAGACCTAGGGCGTCCAAGATCTGACCCCAAGCGTCTTGAGTCGAGATATGTTCAACCGAAAGTCGAAAAATCCGCGTTTGGGCGAGAGATTCACGCAACAAACGAATCTGTGGGGTGGCGCGGTCGTGGCGCGCTAAAGCCACTTCACCGCGCGGCCACCGCGCCGACTTCGCCTGGACTTCGGTCCGGGCGGGTCGTGCGATCCGTCGTGCTTTTCCGCCTCTCTTTCGGGTTTCTATCCCTCTGTGCTCCCGAATTCCGATTTCCGGGGTATATTCGGGTTCATACTTTCTCTCTAATTTTATTCTCAGTCTAATTGGATGTTTTGGACTCGAATACTCGAGTTCATTAGTGTCGGGTTTTTGGTGTACCATTTATCCATCCTTTTATTAAATTCCTTTTTAAGTAAAAATCTCATTTCTCATTTCCTTATCTTTATTTATTTCTTTTATTTGCTGGATTTGTTTATTTATTTATAGTATTTATTTTATTTATTATTTATTTATTTAATTATTGTTTTATTTTATGTTGGAAAATTCTCGGGTATTACAGGTAAGGGACCTATGGGACATCCAAGGTCGGCATTGGTGAGTTTTGAGCCGAAAGGAAAGCAACCGAAGTCGAAAAATCCGGATTCGGGCGAGAGAATCTCGCACGGGGCGTTTCTGCCAACTGGCGCGGGGTTGGCGCGCCCTTTACCCAAACAGCGCGCGGCCGCCGCGCGGTCCACGCCTGGACTTTGGTCCGGGCGGGTCATACGATCCATGGGGCATTTCCTCCTCTCTTTCGGACTTCTATCCCTCTATGTTCTCGGATTCAGATTTCCGGGATATTTTCGGGCTCCTATTTCCTATC
Organism: Hygrophila difformis; assembly: GCA_030278955.1. Lineage (NCBI taxonomy): Eukaryota > Viridiplantae > Streptophyta > Magnoliopsida > Lamiales > Acanthaceae > Hygrophila > Hygrophila difformis. The sequence continues at coordinate 36,313,476 of JAOANR010000003.1, read as the reverse complement.
TTAATTTTTACTCGGGTCCAGATTTAATATTGGCCTCGAATTCTCGAGTTCATTGGTGTCGGGTTTCCGTGTACACTTTATTCGGTTAAATCGTCTTTAGTATTGGAACTTTAATTCCTTTTTAGATTAGATTTCATTTCTCATTTCTTTTTCTCTTTATTTATTTATTGTATTTATTTAGTTATTTATTTATTTTATGTTGTAAAATTCTCGGGTATTACAGTCTACCCTCCTTAAGAATCAACTTCGTCCTCGAAGTTGTGTTTCGGCTTTTCTCGTGCTGAGGACTTTTTGTTTGTTTTATTAATTTGTGACTGAACTTAGAATTAAAACTTCTAAGCTGCCTACGTACCCTGTGACGGGATCTGAAACTTTAGAACTCTTAATTCTTTAACACGAGCTTTTTGTAAAATATATCAAGTTGAATTTATTGAATGAAAAGAGTTATGATTCGTGGAGAAAGGGTTTAAGGATATATTTCACTTTTTATTACTCATGTGGGGTATTCTGATTTCAAACGGCGTTGCGGTTCTCTCTGGCATGAAACTTTTGACAACTTTCACGGTGCAGCCGGGATAGATAATTCAATCTTGACCTTCAGTCTGTCACACTGAAGATCCCCAGCTTTTGGCATCATGAAACTTATCGTAATTTCATGTCATAAAGAACCTTGCCATGAAACACACTCCCACTGTATGAGTATTTTCTGAAAAATCATAATCCCGGTTTTCAATTTTATTCAGTGAAACCAATTTATTAAGATAGAGTTGGGATTAGGGATATATTATAGGTTATCACGTTTTTATTGCTCATGTTACGAACTGTGCCCCCGAAAGCGCACGGGGTCTAAAGTTGCAGTAATTTATAGTAAGACCGGATCGTTCACTGGAGGATGTGCGATAGAAGCAGGGCCCACGTCGTTTACTAAGGTTTTCCACTCGGTTACTCGATTCAAGTTTTGCAATGGTTTCTAACATCTACTTGCCAATAATTTAAAGCAGATTATGAAAGCAATAAAATTATTCTACAAAGCATGATAAATTATATCTAGAAAGCAATTAAATCTATTCTAAGAAAGCGATAAATATTATTCTAGGAAAGCGAATAAAATTATTCTATGAAAGCGAATTAAAATGTGACAGAAGGGACAGGGAGAAAATAATGAACATTGGACAAGATTCAGATGAAACACAATTAAACTTCCATTTTAATACACAGATCTTCGTTTGGGATAATCCATCAGTTAGCTAACTCTCATGCTCTCTATACCATTTTCCCTTTAGCAGACAGGTACTTATGGTAAGAGTTTACATGCTCTTAAGACCTCAACTTCTAAGATGCCACAGATCAATAACCCCCCTTGCAATGCATTGCAAGAGAATGTTAGTCATATGTGGTGGACAAGCAACACCTAACATATCATTAGTTGATATGCCAAGTACTCCTATCGTCCCCCTTGTCACACCCAAAGTCCAAATCTAACCCCGAACTAATCCATAACTCTTAAACCTTACAACCGGCAGATGCACCTCTGCTTCCGAGCGACCTCTATGAAAGCGGTAAAGAAAGCTGTAAAGAAAGCATTTAAAATCTTTCGCTCGGAAGTCTTAAAAGATCGTCACAATCCGTTAGTATAAAAGAGCCCCTTGTCTTGGTGACCAGATGCAGATTTAGAACTTCCCAAATATCAGTAAGCCACAGGGCTTATAACATTCGGTTAGTTATGAGATACAAACATGAGTGGAACAGACCTATGAAGGTTTGTTCCGAATGCACTCACTCAAGACTCAATTTTAGGCTTTGGTGGGAGAAGATAGTAGTTGAAAGAATACTCAACCCTACCATAGAAATTAACCAAGGCCTATGTGTTGTTCCTCTAGTATTAATTATCACATTTTACCCGAATCCAAGTGGAAACGGATTCAATGCAACACTTAATACAAGATCTCCAACACCCAGTAATTTTGAGAAACAAAAAGATGTTTGAAAATCATTCCCTAAACAGGTACTAAACTCTCAATTAAAACACAGACCCTTTCAGTCTAAGAGAGACCTAATCGCTGACTCTGCTTCTAAGTTTTCAAAATCAACCCCCAGTAGAAGATGAATTAGTCATAACTGTAGAATTATCCCTTACTCAGATCCGGATTTTATAAAGTGATTTTTGTTGGAAATTTATTATGCAATGTAACACCCCCGTTTTCCCCCTTAAAATTACAGCGGAAGATACCAATGAGAAATCCAGGGTTGTTACCGCCACACTCCTAATTAAGCTGGCTTTGGCCTTGCCTTGGCTTACTTAATTAGAAAGTGCTAAGGCTAATTTAAAATCTAAATATAAACATACTTTAAATAATTTAAAGTTTAATAAAAATATACTTTATTACAAAAGTAGTAGATTTTCGACGACTAAAGCCCGTCGTCCCCAAAACAAATTTCATTTACATTATGATAAAAGTTTAAAAACTAACTTATAATATAACAGATTTTAGCAAAATATGACGGCTAAGGCTCGCCGTCCCCAAAACATATTTTCTTTACAAAAGTTTTAAACTAATTGATCGCAAAAGCAAAAGTGGTAGTAGTTCCCAAGCCCCTGCCCGTGACTTCTAATGTGGTCCATGCATATCCAATCCTGGATGGAAAAATAAATAGGGTAATCAGCACACCGGCTGAGCAAGTAAATTTTTATCCCTTGGACATAAAAATAATTAAAATATTACTGAAACAGTAAATGGCATGTCAAACCGTTAAACTGATCAATCCACATGTAGCTTGACTATGATGCCTACACCCGGGGTATCTCATAGGACCTAACATGCTCACATAGTGACCAAAGTCAAACTATGGTATACAAGGCTGGCCCTACCTTGCATCTAGAAAACTGATTGTGAGACCCTTGGCCCAAACGCAATCCTCTTCATGGGGATCCCTCGGATAGCCCATGAAATAACTCACGACGATATCCACATCTGGGTATATCTCGCGTAATAATAACTCAATAATTCACATGCCATACACTGAAAATTTCATTTTTCACATGCATGGCCTAGCCCAAAAATAATTAAACACATAATGGGACATTACCTCTGTATAAAACAATTGCATGAATAAACCCTAAAATTATTAAAACACAAAGCGATTTAAACATGCGAAAATATTCTGAGATCAAAACCCGCAGAATAAAAATCTACTTACAACTCCTTTCGAGAATAGCTCACTGGCTTTGAAATATACTTCCACCTGTATGCTCTCTATACTCGGCTACCTTGTAAAGTGATTGTTTTAAATTTTTGTTACTGAACTTATTTATTCTTTCCTTCAGTCACGTCTAATAGAGGCATGAAGGTGGCCACATAAGTCATTACTCAGCAAGGCTATAAACTTATTCAGCAAGCCTATACGGAGCTCCTGATTACACGCATGGTCTTATCACGACTTACCTTTTTACATCTTTTGACTTTACTAAAATAAGTAGAAGTGATCCCCTTATCTGCTCCAGAATTATCCGAACACAACAATTCATCCTTATTATTATTTTTTTTTTTCGTGTATCAGCTATGCTACTTAGCTTTATTTTGCTACAGGTTACACTATGACCTATTTTATATTCTAATTAGTTATATTATTTCATTAGCACAAGATGTATTCGAGCACAACAAAATTAGTTATACTATTGCTACTCCACTTTATTAATCATGAGAGTAAGGAATTTAAATTCTAATTATGACATTTATTTATTATATATACATGAGCATGGTACACACTTTTGGTTTGGTAAACACTTTTTTTTTTCTTTTCGCAGGAACACTACACAAATATATACATATATTATTATTATAATATATTTTTTTATTATCTTATTTTTCATAAAATATTTATTTATAAATTACAAATAATGAGGTTTGAACTTATAATCTATGGAATAGGAGTCTAACACTACTACCACCATGATATTGGTGATTTTATGTTTAATAATAAAAATTGACTAAACTGGTTATAAATCTTGTTAAAAAAAATAATGCCTAACTAATACTTTTATCAAATAGAATACTTTACAGATTCTTAAATGAAAATAGTCTATTTATCAATACCTATTTCTATTATTTTCCATTTGGGAGATAATTATACATCATTCAATATTTTCCCTTGAAAAATTATTTTTCCCAAGGAAAATAATTTATTCTCTTTCACATAATCTTTATCCGGGAAAATATTACTCTATTTCCAATTCAATTTAAGAAATAATATAATTTAAAATATTATCAATATAATGACTTTTAAGGGTATTACAATCTACCCTCCTTAAAATAAACTTCGTCCTCGAAGTTTACTCATAAGACTATTGCAAACTAAAATAAGGTAAGGTTTGCACAGAATTAAAACATTTTTTTACCTTATTCTTTTTAGGGCTATGAAATCCGTCCGCGGCTATGTTCCCATTGCTGAATCGACTTAAGGAAATAACTCGGGATACTTGGCTTGTATTTCTGCTTCAGTTTCCCACGTGGCATCATTCTCGTCATGGTTTGACCATTGTACTTTGACCATACGAATGACTTGGCGCCTCGTGACTCGCTCTTTAGTGTCTAAGATCTTTACTGGTCTCTCCTCATAAGTTAGATCTTCATCTAATTCAATAACCTCTGGTTGAATTACTCTTTTAAGGTCATGGTGGTATTTCTTAAGTTGTGATACATGGAATACATCATGAACTCGAGTCAATTCATCTGGCAAGTCCAATCGATATGCCAATGTACCAACTTTGGCAATGATGCCGAATGGTCCTATATAACGTGGACTTAGCTTACCCCTTTTACCAAATCGAAGTACGCCTTTCATTGGTGAGACTTTTAACAATACCTTATCGCCTATTTCGTATTCGCCTTTTCTGATCAGCGTATGTCTTTTGTCGATCCTGGGCGGCTTTTAGCTTGGCTTGAATCTTCTCAACGACTTTTGTTGTCTCCTCAATTAGTTGTGGTCCAACTGGAATTGGATTCTCACTAGTTGTCCAACGGAGTGGACTTCGACACTTTCTACCATAGAGTGCCTCAAATGGAGCCATACCAATACTGGTATGATAACTATTATTGTAGCTGAACTCTACAAGTGGTAGGTGATTTTCCCAATTTCCTTTGAACTCTAATACACAAGCTCTAAGCATATCTTCAAGGGTTTGGATTGTTCGTTCTGTTTGGCCATCTGTTGTAGGGTGAAACGCCGTACTCATTTTTATCTTGGTACCGAAGGCTTCTTGTAACTTAGTCCAGAAATTTGACGCGAATCGACGATCTCGATCCGACACGATATCTTGAGGAATTCCATGTCTTCGTACGACATTCTCGATGTAAGCTTTAGCTAGTTGATCCATACTCCAGGTTTCTTTCATGGGTATGAATATAGCCGCTTTTGTTAAGCGATCGACGAACACCCATATCTTGTCGTTCCCTTTGAGAGTTTTTGGCAATCCTGAGACAAAATCCATGGAAATGCTATCCCATTTCCATTCAGGGATTTCAAGTGGTTTTACTAATCCAAGGGGTTTCCGTCGCTCAGCTTTGACTTTTTGACAGGTTAGACATTTTTCCACGAATTCTGCCACCTCTCGTTTCATTCTAGGCCACCAAAAGGTTCTTCTCAAGTCTTTGTACAATTTGTCTCCTCCAGGGTGCACAGAATAAGGAGTTTCATGTCCTTCTTCGAGAATACGCCGCTTGAGATCCTCGCATGTCTTTGGTACGCACCATCGACCTTTAAATTGAATACTGCCATCTTCGTGGATCTGGAAATCCTTAGCTTCACCTTGAGCTATCTTTGCTTTTATTCTTTCTAATTTGACATCATTGGTCTGTCTTTCTCGGATTTCATCAAAAATGGTCGGTCGAATTGTGATGGCATTGATTAGTTGAGTAGGCGTACCTGGGTAGACCATCTCAATGTTTAATCGGGCAAACTCTATATATAATTCGGGTGGTAGAATCCTTATACTACTCAGATGTTTTTCTTTTCTACTTAGTGCATCAGCCACTTTATTGGCTTTTCCTTCATGATATGTGATGCCTAAGTCGTAATCCTTCATTAGCTCTAACCATCGCCTCTGGCGCATGTTGAGTTCTTTCTGAATATAGATATACTTTAGACTTTTGTGGTCTGTGTATATCTGACATTTTCGTCCATACAAATAATGCCTCCATATTTTCAGAGCGAACACAACTGCAGCTAATTCCAGATCATAAGTTGGATAATTCTCTTCATTTGGCCTTAATTGTCGAGAAGCATATGCTATAACCTTTCCATTCTGCATCAACACGCATCCTAGTCCAAATTTAGAAGCATCACTATAAATTTCAAAATTGTCCTTTTCGTTAGGTAAGGTTAAGACTGGTGCTGTGGTTAATCTTTCCTTTAATGTCTGGAAGGCCGTTTCGCATTCAGGTGTCCATGTGACCTTTGATCCTTTCTTCAAATTCCGCGTCAGTGGTCTCGCAATTTTTGAGAAATCTTTGACGAATCTTCTATAGTAGCCTGCTAAACCGAGGAAACTTCATATTTCAATTTGCAAGGTTGGTACAGGCCAATCCTTCACTGCTGCTACTTTAGCAGGGTCTACAGAGATTCCATCGGCCGAGACAATATGACCGAGGAATGCAATCTTGCTTAGCCAAAATTCACACTTAGATAGCTTTGCATACAACTGATGGGTCCGTAGTATTTGTAACACTTGGTGTAGATGTTTTTCATGTTCCTTCTCATTCTTTGAGTAGATCAGTATATCATCAATGAAGACAACTACACATTTGTCTAATAGTTGTCGGAACACGTTGTTCATAAGGGCCATGAACACTGCTGGAGCATTGGTCAGACCGAACGACATCACGGTTAATTCGAAATGTCCATACCGGGTTCTAAACGCGGTCTTTGGGATGTCTTGTTCAGCTATCCTAAGCTGGTGGTATCCGGACCTCAAATCAATCTTTGAAAAAACTTTAGCTCCTTTAAGTTGCTCAAATAAGTCATCAATTCGGGGTAGCGGGTATTTATTCTTCACAGTTACTTGGTTCAGACCTCTGTAATCCACACAGAGTCGCATTCCACCGTCTTTCTTTCGAACAAACAGTACAAGTGCTCCCCATGGAGATGTACTGGGACGTAGATACCCTTTTTCTAAAAGATCATCAAGTTGTTCTTTTAATTCTTTCATCTCAGCTGGGGCCATTCGGTATGGAGCTTTTGATACAGGCTCTGTACCCGGAGTTAAGTCGATCGTGAACTCTATCTCACGTCCGGGTGGCATTCCTGGAATATCTGCAGGGAATACATCGGGATATTCTCGAACTACTGGTATATCATTTATTTCTACATCGCCTGCTTGTATATCCCTCAAATAACAAAGATAAAGGGGATTCCCTTTTCTTATTAGTGTTTCTAGCTGCAGGGCCGATATAATTTTAGCGATTGGCTTCTTTGGCTCCGCATAAAAGGATACTCGTTTCTTATTAACCTCATATAGAGTTATCTTTTGGAGAGCACAATTGATGTTAGCTTGGTATTGTGTGAGCCAATCCATTCCCAAAATAACATCAAAATCTCGCAATTCAAATTCCACGAGATTGGCGGGAAAGTCGACTTCGCAGATACAAATAGGAATTTTTTCATAACGCCTTGAGCAATTAATAATTGCGCCGTTAGGTAAAGAAATTCCTAAATCTCTATCCTGGGGTTTATCGAGTCCCAACTCGGGCAAGATTCTACGAGATATGAATGAACAAGTAGCCCCGGAATCAAATAGGACACGCACTTTAAAATTTTTAATTCTAAAAATACCTTCAATGGCATCTCCCGCGTTCTAAAGGTCCGCCCGGTTAACCACGTTCAATCTTCCCTGATTGGGTCCTTGTGGGTTATGCGGGTTTCGGTTAGGTGGTCTCGGATTGGCTGCAAATGCTGGTCGTTGCCCTGGAATTCTCCTATCATTCTGGGGTATCTGAGGACAATAATCTTCCTTTCGCAAATCTGCCCGTAGGCGGGTAGATTCAAGCCTTACACGACAATCCATTGCCATATGTCCTTTTAACCCACATCGATAACATTCGGTGCCTTGAGGGCATTGCCTGGTCGCATGCCTCTTATTACATCTATTACATGGGCTTGGTACTGGCTCCCCGTTTCGGTTAATAAGTGGTACCCTGTTGTTTTTATTATTTCTCTGGAAATTCCTCTTTATATTATAGCGGTTGTCTTTTGTTTCCTCAAACTTCCTTTTTCCCTTGTCTTGTGGTGTCGGCTTTGAGCTTTCTCCCTTATTCTCTGGTCCTTCTACCATCTCGACAGTCATCGAGTCATCATTAACAACTTTCTACTGATCAAAACAACACAGTGGGCACAGGAAACTGTCTACGGTGTTAACCCTACTCACAGATTACTCAAACATTAACACAGAATAAACAAATATGCACACAAACACCAAAATCAAGAAACAAAACCATTAAAACTAAACAGAAACCATATTTTTAAGAGTTTTGAAACCCTTATTTTCAGAATGAAAACACCCCCATCACAGAGACGTTCGAACCCTCAAAAATGGCAGTTTCAGCATAAATCCCTAGAAACCTAAGTTCTGCCTACTTGGTTCTAAATCATCTTCGAACACGCCTACCCTATTCCACCCACATTCCGACCTTCCCTTTTGTAAAAACAGAGCACATTCCCTCCCCAACCCCGATTTCACAAGGAATACGAAGAGACACAACTAAAAACTGTGAAAAACGAGTGCGAAGATGAAAAAGAAACACTTACCCCCTGCTCCCACTCGGATTCGATGACGAAGATGCCATTTCCGACGAGTTTGAATGGAGGAAAGGTCGAGACGAGGGACTGGTTTCGCGATGAAGAAGGGTTTCGCGAGAGAGAGAACGGAGGATTTTTGGAAATGCGAAAAGTGGAAGTGAGGAAAATGAGAGGGAAAAAAGGTATAAAAAGGGTTCGGAAGGGGAGTTCGAATTATGCACTAATTCGAATTAATTCGAATTGGTGCATTCTGTGAGAGATGCGAGTTATTCAGGCCAATTCGAATTAATTCGAATTGGCTTGCAAGACCAAATACACGCACAAGTTCGAATTCTGAATCAATTCGAATTAATTCGAATTGACTCATAATTCGAACCTGGTGGTGGGGAGTGACTTTGCATAGGAATGCTTTTGTGAGCTAATTCGACTTATTGGTGTAGTTCGAATTAATTCGAACTTCCCCACAATTCGAATTGCTCACTTGCATAAGAGAATGCCTTTTGTATGCCAATTCGAATTAATCAGGCAATTCGAATTAATTCGAATTGCCTTACAATTCGAATTGCAGTACTTGGCCTACTAAAATATCCGAAAATTCTGCCTTGGGTGCCAATTCGAATTTGCATGGCAATTCGAATTCGAATTAATTCGAATTGCTTGCATAATTCGAATTAACTAATCCGAATGCGAAAATTTCCAAGGCAAAATGTCTTATGTGGTATGTTCCAAGCAATTCGAATTAATTCGAATTTTCTTGAAATGAAAATTAAACCACATCCAAGACCAAGACTTAGGAAAATTTGGATTTTCAAAAATTTATGTTCATCAAGATGAACTCAAGAGCAAACATATCTACACAGACTTAGAATTTAAAACATATTGCTTGCATAATTTAGGTTGAGTTAACAGTTTTATTTTATGAATTTATTCTGGATTTTAGATTTCTCTAAATTCCAAAATTAATTTTCATTAAATATAATATTAACCCAACCGGGAACCTGGTTTTTGGGAGCTTTATCTTTCTTTTTGTTGGTTCCTTGAATTCCTGCAAAACAATTATGAAAAGGTATTAGGTTTTCTCCAAATATCAACATCCTCACATTTAGAGTCTTAGTACTCTAAATGTTCAATTGATTTTTGGATACTTTGTCCCAATAAAAATAAGTGAAGACAGTGATAAATAAGTAAGTAAACATAGATATATGTATAATATTTATTGAGCATAAGCCGGTTCTGTTGTCATTTGAGCTTCTTTTTCGGGGTCGAACTGCCCAAGATACTCCTTCAATCTGTGTCCATTCACCACCAGCTCTCCTTTGTCAGTCCGAATCCTGACAGCTCCACTTTCAAACACGTGCACCACTTCGTATGGCCCTTCCCATCTGGATTTAAGCTTTACGGGGAACAGCTTCAACCTAGAATTAAATAACAAGACATTCTGGCCAACATAGAAGTGTTTAGATTTAATACGACGATCGTGTAACTTCTGGGTCCGCTCTTTATAAATCCTCGAGCTTTCATAAGCTTGCGCACGTATTTCCTCAATTTCATTGAGGTCCAACTTGCGCTTACTCTGAGCAACTCGTGAGTCAAAATTGAGCGTTCGTACGGCCTAGTAAGCCTTATGCTCTAGTTCTACGGGCAAATGACAGGCTTTTCCGAAGATGAGTCTGTATGGAGACATCCCAATGGGAGTCTTGAATGCAGTGCGGTATGCCCATAAAGCATCATCGAGCTTACGTGACCAATCTTTGCGAGTTGTCCCCACAGTGGCCTCGAGTATGTGTTTGATTTCGCGGTTTGAGACCGCGACTTCACCACTGGTTTGGGGATGGTAAGGCGTGCCGATCTTGTGGAGAATCCCATTTTTGCTCATAAGATTTGCAAATGCTTTATTAACAAAATGGGTTCCTCCATCTGATATGATCACCCTGGGTACACCAAATCTATTGAAAATGTTATTTTTCAAAAATTTGAGGACCTGGTTGCCATCATTGGTTGGCAGTGCAACGACCTCAACCCACTTGGAAACGTAATCGACAGCTACCAAGATGTAATGGTTCCCATCAGATGTCGGGAATGGTCCCATGAAGTCAATACCCCATACATTGAAAATCTCGAGAGTGAGAATTCCTTGTTGAGGCATCTCATCCCTCTTGGAGATATTCCCTAGTCTTTGGCATCTGTCGCAAGCTTTAACAAACGCTTTACAATCCTCGTAAATGGTAGGCCAATAAAAACCGCACTCGAGCACCTTATGGGCTGTTCGAGTGGGGCCATGGTGACCTCCGTATTCCGACTCATGACATTTCTTAGCGATTTGATAAGCCTCGTGCTCAGTTACACATCGTCTAATAATCGAATCTGCGCAATGCTTAAAGAGATAAGGGTCTTCCCAGAGGTAGTTAACTACATCTCGGTTGAACCTCGCTTTGTGGCCTCTGCTTTGAAATGGTGGGGTTATTCCGCATGCTAAAAAGTTAGCAATATCGGAAAACCACGGACAAGCTTGATCATGAAGATGCAAGGCAAACTGTTGTTCATCCGGAAAATTCTCATTTACGGCTAATTCATTTTTATCATTTTCTAGTCGAGACAAATGGTCAGCAGCACCATTATCTCTGCCTTTTCTATCTTTTATTATAATGTTGAATTCTTGCAGCAAAAGTACCCACCTGATTAATCGAGGTTTGGCGTCTTGTTTGCTAAACAAGTATCTTAGTGCAGAGTGATCTGTGTACACTGTGGTTTTTGTACCAATAAGATATTGTCTGAATTTATCAAACGCAAAAACCACAGCATACATTTCCTTCTCCGTGGTGATGTAGTTAATTTGGGCCTCATTCAGGGCGTGACTTGCGTAATGAATCACGCAATGCTTCCCTTCCTTATGTTGCCCAAGAACTGCACCCACGGCGAGATCACTTGCATCACACATTACCTCGAAAGGTATTGACCAATCGGGTGGTTGCACGATTGGAGCAGAAATCAACATTCCTTTGAGCGTGTCAAAGGCTTGAACACACGCTTCATTTATTACAAAAGGATTTTCTTTACACAGCAAGTTAGTGAGCGGCTTGGCAATTTTAGAAAAGTCTTTAATGAATCTCCGGTAAAAACCGGCATGCCCTAAGAAACTCCTAACTGCTTTTATTGAATTAGGCAATGGTAGGTTTGAGATGACTGAGACCTTAGCCCTGTCGACTTCGATACCTGCGCGCGAGATGCGGTGACCCAACACTATTCCTTCGGTGACCATGAAATGGCACTTCTCCCAGTTCAAAACTAAGTTGGTGTCCTCACATCTTTTCAGAATTTGTGCAAGATTAGTCAAGCATTCATCGAAAGTATCTCCATACACAGAGAAGTCATCCATGAAAACTTCAATGCATTTTTCGATAAATTCTGAGAAAATTGACATCATGCATCGTTGAAATGTGGCAGGCGCATTACAAAGTCCAAAAGGCATGCGCCTGTACGCAAAAGTTCCATATGGGCAAGTGAATGTGGTCTTGTCGTGATCCTCGCTAGCTATTACAATCTGATTGTAGCCAGAGTACCCATCCAAAAAGCAGTAGTACTCCCTCCCAGCCAACCTCTCCAGCATCTGATCAATGAATGGCAAGGGGAAATGGTCCTTCCTCATAGCGGTATTGAGCTTCCGGTAGTCGATGCAAACTCTCCAACCGGTCACTGGACGCGTCGCCACTTCTTCTCCTTGCTCATTAGTCGTTACACAGATCCCCCCACGTTTCGGTACGACCTGCACTGGGCTAACCCATTTGCTATCAGAGATAGGATAGATGATACCAGCATCTAAGAGCTTGATAACTTCTTTCCTTACCACTTCCTGCATATGGGGGTTCAGACGCCTTTGTGGTTGCCTTGAGGGCTTGTACTCCTCTTCCATTAAAATTCTGTGCATGCAAACAGAGGGGCTTATTCCTTTTATATCAGAAATGGTCCATCCGATTGCATGTACATATTTCTTTAGAATGTCTACCAGAGCTTTTTCTTGTTCTTGTGTCAGCTTGGCTGACACAATCACCGGTAATCTTTTATGTTCAGCGAGAAAGACGTACTTAAGATGATCCGGAAGTGTTTTAAGTTCAAGCTCTGGTGGGCATTCAACGGAAGGCAGTAATTTGCGAGAAATGGATGGGAGAGAGAGATCAGATTTACCTTCAGGATCCTGTGTCAGTACAGGATCCACTTCCTCCTCAGCAGTGCTTTCTTCTTCCTCCGGGATGAACTCAACCCCATCGAATTCTTCAAGGTCCCCCGAGATAGGGTCCTCGAAGTGGACAGCGTTGCAGCTCCTTGGTTGCTCCGCACCTTCAGGCTTCAGTACCTGTTTTGAAACTTTGCTTGGCTCATCAGTCACAGAGTCTATGCTCTCATCCTCACTCCTACTATCTATTACATCAAAAATGGAACAAGTTCCTTCAGACGGGAACTTCTGCAGCTTTCCCATGTTGAAATTCAATTCTTCTTCTCCGACTCGGAGCTTGATTTGATTTGATCGAGCGTCTATAAGTGCACCACCGGTTGAGAGAAAGGGGCGGCCTAAGATCAGTGGCATCTCGTAGTCCTCCTCTATATCCAGAATAATGAAGTCGACGGGAAAGAGGGTCCCTCCTGTCTTGACAATTACGTCCATCAGGATTCCGATTGGATGGGTAATTGATCGGTCTGCCAGCTGTAGCTTCATTGTAACCGGCTCAATTGTTCCCAAGTGAAGACGTTTCACCATGGCAAGTGGCATAACGTTGATGCTCGAACCCAGATCACACAATCCTTTTCCAACATTAGTTTTCCCAATGTGGATCGGCAGAGTAATACATCCTGGATCTTCCTTCTTTTCCGGTAGCACTCTTTGGATAATGGCACTGCAGCTGCTGTTCAAAATCACTACTTCCTCCTGCTCAACTTTTCTCCTCCCTGAAATCATTTCTTTAAGAAATTTAGCATAGACGGGCATTTCTGAAATCATTTCGACCAATGGAATAGTGATCTCGACAGCTTTCAGTCTTTCTAAGAATTTTTTAAATTTTTCATCTTGTTCCCTATTTTTAAGACGTGCCGGGTACGGCACCCTTGGCATGTACTTATTATTGTTTGTTTTTGGTGGTAAAGAGAAGGAAGTTGTACCTTCAACCCTACCCTTTTCAGCTCCCTTTGCAGCTTCAGCCTGCGAAATAGCTGCTTCTGATTTATCCTCGACCAGTCCAATACCATCTCCTCCTTCAATCCTTTCACTTCCTGTTTCACCCTCCAATGGATCCTTTTCCTTCTCGGCCGTCTCTTTTCCATATCCAACAATTCCCTTTAGAGTCTTGCCTCCCCGCAATGTGATTGCTTTACACTGCGGGTTAGCTTCAGTACTGCTTGGAAGTGTTCCTTTCCCCCTGTTCTGAAGTTCCTTGGCCAACTGGGTGACTTGCGTCTCCACATTCTTGATTGATGACTGTAGTTGTTGGTTTATATCCTTCTGATTGGCTATAAACTCCGTCATCAGATTCTCCAGACGAGATGGTGGCCTTTGGTTGTATTGTTGAGTCTGATCAGGTTGGGATTGGAAATTCTGGAAATTCTGGCCTTGGTTCTGATTAGGCCTCTGTTGGATTTGAGGTTGGAAATTCTGATTCTGATTTTGAAAGTTCTACACTCTTTGCTGGACGAATCCTTGATTCTGAGGTCTGAAGTTTTGCTGTGGGTTTTGATTTGCGAACTGGTTGGGCTGGTTTGGCTGTAACAAATGCGCGTTAAGTGCATTGTTGTTGGAGTAAGAGAGATTGGGATGGCGATTTTGGTAGTTCCCGGCATAATTACAGCTCTCGGTAGCTATCTGTTGGCATGTGTCAGTTGGATGAGGTCCCTGACACAGTCTACAGACAATTCCCGATTGTTGTGTTTGAACTTGGTCAGATGAGGTTCCTGCCTGAGAAGCGTCTATTCCCTTCCCTTTATCATGACTCAGCTGTATCGCAGCTACCTGTTCCTGCAATTTTTCAAAATCTGTTTTCCCTTCACTTACAGCAAAAACTTTTCTGGGAGGATCCTCCTTCCTATCATCTGTGTTTAGGATGGATCTGTTGACAGACATTGTCTCAATCTTCTCCCAAGCTTGGTCCATAGGCAGGTGGAGTAAATGTCGTCCGCCAGCAGCGTCTAACATTGTTCTCCATGGATGGGTGAGTCCTCCGTAGAATTTCCTCAACTGCTCCCAGGGTGCGTACCCATGTTGGGGGCATCGCCTGATAAGGCCCAAGAATCTTTCCTTCGCATCATACAATGATTCGTCTGGCTTCATTTTAAAATCTCCAATCTTAGCTCGTCCTTCCTCAATCTTTGATTCCGGAAAATATTTCAGCAAAAAGCTCCTCACCAAGTCTGCCCAAGTGCTCCTCAGATTAATAGGCAATGACTTATACCAGTCCCTGGCACCGCTGTATAAAGAAAATGGAAACAACATTAGCCTTATAGCATCAGGAGAGACTCCCTGATTTTTGATCGTGTCGCAGAGCTCCAGGAAGGTCTGGAGATGATCATGAGGGTCCTCATGATTTGCACCGCAGAACTGATTTTTTTGCACCAAATTAATGAGTGCCGGCTTGAGCTCGAAATTGCGTGCGGGAAAGTGTGCTCTCCCAGGTCCATCCAGATAGGGCTCTACTATTGGTTGCATGAAGTCTGATGCTGCTTGCTGCTGTTGTTGATTTCCTTGTTCAGCTTGGTTCTGGTACTGTTGGTGGTAATTGGGAAATTGCTGGAAGTTATGTGGATCTTGTGGGTTGTTCTGAAACTGATCTGGATTGAAAGCTTGGTTTTGGTATTGTTGGTTTGGTATATTTTGGTTTTGGTGAAATTGGTTTAAGGGTGGTGGTGGTTGTTGGTGGAATTGCTGGTATTGTTGCTGATTGGGATTTGGTAGATTCTCCTCTTCGTTGGCACGATTAGGATGCTCTACCATTCCTCCGTCAGCTCCATTACCAGGGTTATTTTGTGGTTGGTCTATGGGTAAGATCGGGGGAATGTTCTGGTTATCTGCCATGTCTGATAGATTGCTGCTAGATGTTTCAGGTGAAGTGCGGGTCCGACGCTCCTGCTCTTTCCGTCTTCTGGCTTCTGCCCTTAGTTGGCGAGCGGTCCTTTCTATTTCTAGATCGAACAGTAACTCCGGCAATGTGCTCCTTCTCCGTTGCATAAGCAGTTGGTATCAAGCTTTTGACAGTACCTGTACAACCCCCAGGTTAGTAACGGTTCAAGAGTATATACAAAAACTATCTATGAGTAAATCAGGAATGTAATTCTCCTAGTAAACAGCGCTGCATCCTCCCCGGCAACGGCGCCATGTAACTTTTGACGAGTTTGCGTGACACGAGTATTTTCCAAATTTTCTTACTGGTTTATTGCTCGAGGAGGAAACTGCGATTTCAAATGGCGCCTCGAGAATCCCCGGCAACGGCGCCATGAAACTTTTGACGAGTTTCATCAACACGAGTATTTTTCTGAAATATCAGGTGTGGAATTATTAAATGAGAAGAGTTATGATGTAGGGAAGGGGTTTAAGGATATGTTAAGATTTCCCTTTTTATTACTCATGTGGGGGTGTTTTAAATCTCAAACGGCGCTGTGGTCCTTCCCGCTATGAAACTTTTGACAAATATCACAGTGCAACCGGAATTTACCTTCAGTCTGTCACCCTGAAAGCCCCTGGTATCTGCACCATGATGCTTCTCTTAATTTCATGTCGAGAAGATACCTGCCGGGGTAAATATTTCAATCTTACCAGACACCAGTGTTCAATACTTAATAAAGTATTATTTATTACAACTGCGCTGCATCCTCCCCGGCAACGGCGCCATGAAACTTTTGACGAGTTTCATTGCGCTGCCGGGGGGGTGAAGAACCGTCTAAATACGACTTCCAATTTCATGGTGCTCTTCCCACTACATGAGTATTTTCTAAAATGTTGTCTTTTTATTTACTCGTGTCAAGAAACTGTGCATCCCGAAAGCGCACGGAGTCAAAAATTGCAGTAATTTATAGTAAGTACCGGATCGTTCACTGGAGGATGTGCGATGGAAGCAGGGCCCACGTCGTTTACTAAGATTTTCCACTCGGTTACTCGTTTTAAGTTTTGCAAGGTTTTCTAACAACTACTTGACATAAATTAAACCAGATCATGAAAGCAGTAAAAATTATTCTACAAAGCATGGTAAACTAGATCGAAGAAAGCAATTAAATCTATACTACGAAAGCAATATAAAATTATGCTACACTATCTAGAAAGCAGGTTTAAATATGACAGAAGGGACAGGGAGGAAATAATAAAGATTGGACAAGATTCAGATGAAACACAATTAAACTTCCATTTTTATACACAGATCTTAGCTTGGGATAATCCTCTAGTTAGCTAACTCTCATGCTTTCTACACCATGTTCCCTTTAACAGACAGGTACTTATGGTGAGAATTTACATGCTCTTAAGACAACAATTTCTAAGATACCACACACTTATAACTCCCTCCACAGGCCTTGTGAAGTTACATTACATATCTGTGGTGGACAAGCAACACCTAACATATCATTAGTTGACATGCCAAGTACTCCTATCATTCCCCCATGTCACACCCAAAGTTTCAAATAAAGCCCCAAACCATTCCATAACTCTCAAACCTTTTAACAGATGGACAGCCCCTAATTCTTCCGAGTGACCTCTATGAAAGCATTTAAAGGGAAGCAGTAAAGAAAGCTGTAAAGAAAGCATTTAAATCTATCACTCGGAATCGTTAAAAACGTCTCTTTCCGTTAGTATAAAAGAGCCCCTGGTCTTGGTGACCAGATGCAAATCAAGAACCCCCGAGATATCAATAAGCCACAGGGCTTACAACATCTGGGTAGTTATGAGATACAAACTAAATGAAACAGATCCATAAATGAACCTATTCCGGATGTACTCACTCAAGACTCAATTCTAGACTTTGGCAGAAGAAGATAGTAGTCGAAGGAATACTCGACCTTACCTTATAAATTCACCAAGGCCTATATGTTGTTCCTCTAGTATTATTTATCACATCTCATCTACACCCAAGTGGATATTGACTTAATGCGATATCTAATATCAGATTTCCAACACATAGCAATTTTGAGAAGCAAATGAATATTTGAAAATCATTCCCTAGACAGGTACTAGACTCTCAATTAAAACACAGATCCTTTCAGTCTAGATGAGACCTAATCGCTGACTCTGCTTCTAAGCTCTCAAAATCAACCCCCCAGTGGAGTATGAATTAGTCATAACTGTCGAATTTATCCCTTACTCAGATCCGGATTTTATAAAGGAATTTTTGTTGGAAATTTATTATGCAGCATCTGATTTAAATCAAGACTTCTGTGTCCAAGGGGAAGGATCCCCAAAATAATAATATGACCGGAACATCTACATAATAATATCATGCATACAAGTATATGAAAAGGAAAATAAAATACCCCAAAATATATGGTGGGATTAGACGGAATGCGATACACAAAGATGGAGTAGCCTGAGATGAGAAGAAATCGGCTAAAAAGAGTGCCAGAGATAGTTGGGGTTTTCCGGACTGCAAACATCTGCTGTCCGGTTCCCAATTTTCCCAGATGATTGGTTTTAGACAGAAAGAATTCCAAACGACGGTGACCGCCGTCATTCGGTTTTCTTTTGTCTGTGAGTGGAAGAAGAACCCACATATTTCTTGCTGTAATATTTCTCAACTGATGTTGGTCGACATCAGTTGATACTATTGCAACTTGAATTCAGGTTGAGAAATTAAGATAAAGAAAATTAAAACTGTATCTGATTAGGAATTGGCTGAGTGACTAATCGAAACTCTTAGTGAAGAGAACGCTCGCCGAAGCTTCCACCAACCACTAACCAGATCATGCAAAATAACAGATAATGATTGACACACAGAAGACGGGTTAGTCGATATCCCTGTGAAGGGACCTTTCACTAACATTAATCTGTGGTGTTTCTCATTATCCGTTCATACACACAATGAAGAGGAAAACTTGAAAATAAGGAAAATGTTTTTGGGTATTGTGTGGGTGTTAAGCACACAATAAATAGACACTGATGGGTTGAAATGTGTAATGGATGGAAATCAGATGAACTGGGCCGAGGCCCATTACACCCATGCAACTTACACAAATCATGAAAGAAAATGTTTTTGGAATTTTCAAAATAGAAGGGATAGTTCAATTCGAATTATTGGGGTAATTCGAATTAAAAATGCATGAAGGATGAAGTATTATTCTACCCAATTAATCCTTGCAAAGAAATGAGATATCATCTAATTCGAATTGTTGAGCAATTCGAATTAATTCGAATTGAGCAACTCGAATTGATGAAGCCCTTTCCTTGCTCAAAATTGACTAAGGCATTTACCTCAAGGGGAAGGTGAATTCGAATTATCCAGCAATTCGAGTTAATTCGAATTGGACAATTCGAATTGGTAAGAGATGGGAAAATAAACTAAGGCATGAGTGGATGGTATGAAATACAATGTGGTTTCCCTTCCCAATTCGAATTGTTGGACCAATTCGAATTAATTCGAATTAGAGAATTCGAATTGGTTGAAAACCACATGAGGGAACTTTTTGGATGTGCAATTCGAATTTCTTGGGCAATTCGAGATAATTCGAATTGCCTCAATTCGAATTACACATTTTCGAGCAACCACAATTTTTGTTCTCACAAGTATGTGTTAGGTGAACACTGTGCTGTAATGATGGGTTTAGATTTACTATATCCCTCATCTCACATCAATGTCATTTCACAGCCACCCTAGTGAGATTTTCAAGAAATAAACCAAATACATGTCCAGTGGGTATTTGCTAGATTCAAACCCTATTTCTACAAACAAAGGATCAAAGATCAAAGGACCTAAAACATCTAGTTATCTAAGAACTACATGAGTAAACTAAGAACACTCAAGTTATCTAAGGCAGCATGAAATAGGATTAAGGCAGGAAAAATAAAGCATAAAAAATAGATATCAACAAACCTAGAAACATCTAAAATCTAAGAACACTTATTTGAAGCTCTAAGGTACAAAATCAAACCAAAAACCCACCAAACATGCATTTATTAAGTTTGAATGTCAACTAGGACATAATAAATGTAACCTAGTTGAAACAACAAACATACTAAGCATTTATTTCTAGGGAAAGCATTAAAGAGTGCCATAACACATGAATAACACCATTTCTGGAAATTTTCCTTGTATTGGCACTTTGAAAGCAAAATAAAGAACCCAAAACCATCATTAGGTGGAAGGTAGGGTTTATCTTAACTAGAAAGCATGCAAAAATATGGAAAATGGCTACTCTAGGGGTTACACAAACTGCTTCTATACTAAACTAAAATCAAAGCATATAAAGATTACACTACTTGCAAGAAATTTAAACTAAACTAAACTAACTACCTACCTAACCCTTAAGGGGTGTGGAACCTCCTGCTGTTCTTTTTGTCCCAAGCTGCTTTTTGGCAAAATTCTTGATCTCCTGATTCTGTTGTGGAAGGTCTGCTTTTATAGATAAATTTCGAAACCTTAGGCCCACCAGTGTTGAGTCCATGCTCCACAGCTTCTGATGAATTTTTGAGTGTAGTTCGAATTATCTCAACCAATTCGAATTAATTCGAATTGTGAGATCTCTTCATTGAGCTGGGATTTTTGCCTTCAGTTATCAATTCGAATTGTTAGGATAATTCGAATTGGTCTTTTCTCGAATTGGATGAGGGTTTCTGCTTGGCTTCCTTGCACTTGTTGGCAATTCGAATTGTTTGTGCCAATTCGAATTAATTCGGATTGGACAATTCGAATTGCATCTTCTTCTTGCCTTTGGGTTTCTTCTCTCTTCATTCCCTAATTCGAATTAATTCGAACTTGAACAATTCGAATTAGGCTTCTGCATTCCTTCCAACACTTAACCATTTCTTTGCTCTCTTTAGCAATTCGAATTGTTGTGCAATTCGAATTGTTGTGCTCCCTAATTCGAATTGCACACAATTCGAATTGTGCTTCAACCAAATTTCAGTTGTGGGAATTTCAATCTTTTTCCCATCTTTTTGGATTTTTGTGGGCTCTTTTATTCTTTTGCCCATCTTTTCATTCCTTTTTCTTCTCTTTTTCCTTTTTTCATGTTTTTGGATTTTTCTAACACAATTACAATTAAAAATTGTATGTTTTGTGTCTTTTTATTACCGGCTCGATGTTTTTACAAACTAGCATTAATCTGTCAAATTCAACTGCTCTCTTATTACAATAAGATGGAAACACGATCAAAATGTCCGTCTCAGACACGGAAATGGATTGGAAATAATGGACAATTTTGGCCATTATCACACGTACATGCATCGGATTTTGGTAAACATTATTTTTAAATTCTTGCATTAGACTATAGTATAAACGGTCCTGTTTAACCCGTGTTTTGGCCATGTTGGCCTTATTTGCATTTTCCGCTGTTGGGGAAAGAGAGTTATCTTTTACTCTCAGCCCCCTAAGAGGAGCAACAAAATCGTTAGTGCCCTCAAACTAAGTAACTTGATGCGTAAGTGGTATAAATTATATGCGTGCTACGTTCACAACCTTGAGGCGGAAGAGAGCAAGGTTGACAGCATTCCAGTGGTAAGAGAGTACCCGGACGTGTTTCCCGAACACGTTCCGGGCATGCCACCTGAGCGAGATCTTGAATTCACTATAGATCTCATTCCGGGAACTGAGCCTGTCTCAAAAGCTCCGTACCGGATGGCACCATTGGAAATGAAGGAGTTAAAGGAGCAACTCGAGGAGCTGTTAGGGAAAGGGTACATAAGGCCGAGTATTTCCCCCTGGGGAGCACCGGTTTTATTCGTCAAGAAGAAAGACGGAGGATTACGTCTCTGTATAGATTATCGGGGACTGAACCAAGTGACGATTAAGAATAAGTACCCATTGCCGAGAATTGAGGATCTGTTTGATCAACTGAAGGAAGCTTCAGTATTCTCGAAGATCGACTTGCGATCTGGGTATCACCAGTTGAGGATCGCCGAGAAAGACATTCCGAAGACGGCGTTTCGAACTCGATATGGCCACTACGAGTTCACAGTGTTATCCTTCGGGTTAATGAATGCCCCAGCAATGTTCATGAACCTCATGAAAATGTGTTTAGAGAATTGTTAGATCAATGCGTCGTGGTGTTTATCGATGACATCCTGATCTACTCGAAGAGCGAGGAGGAGCATGCCCAACACTTACATCAAGTGTTAGGGATCTTGCGAAAGAACCAACTATACGGAAAGTTGTCCAAATGCGAGTTTTGGTTAAAGGAAGTAGCACTTCTCGGACATATAGTATCTGCTGATGGAGTCTCAGTGGATCCGGCAAAAGTTTCGGCCGTAACGGAATGGGCAGCGCCGACAAGTCCAACGGAAATAAGGAGTTTCCTTGGATTAGCTGGGTACTATAGACGTTTCGTGAAGGATTTTTCAAAAATCGCACGTCCTTTAACCCAGCTACTGAAGAAGGGAGTAAAATACGAGTGGACAGAGGCGTGGGAGACTGCGTTTCAGGAGCTGAAGAAACGACTCACAACGACACCCTTATTGACGCTACCATCAGAGAATGGTGACTTCGAAGTTTACAGCGATGCTTCGAAGGAAGGTTTAGGTTGTGTCTTGATGCAAGACTCGAGGGTCGTTGCATACGCATCACGCCAACTGAAAGCTCACGAGGAGAATTACCCGACACACGACCTGGAGTTGGCAGCGGTCGTTTTCGCTCTAAAGATATGGAGACATTATCTTTATGGGCAAAAGTGTCGAATGTTCACCGACCACAAGAGCTTGAAATATATATTCACTCAGAAGGAGTTGAATTTGAGACAGCAAAGGTGGTTGGAACTTATTAAGGATTATGATTTGGAGATATCCTACCACGAAGGGAAGGCGAATGTAGTAGCCGATGCCCTAAGCCGGAAAACCCAACACGTGACAAACTTGTTGGTAATTCCGCCGGCATTGTATATGGATTTGGCGAGATTGGATGTGGAACTTGAGCATCCGTGCACAGTAAGTGAAACGATCAACGCCATGGTCGTAGAAACTCCAATATTGGACGAGATTAGACTCGTCCAACCGGGCGACACAAAATTGGAGAAGATAAAGGCGTATATTGCCGAGGGTAAGGCAATAGGATTTGCTATTCACGAGGATGGAAGCATTCGCTTCAAGGGGAGATGGTGCGTGCCTCAGAAGTGTGCCGAGTTGAAGCAAAGGTTGATGGAAGAAGGACATAACACACCATACTCAGTGCATCCCGGAGGCGACAAACATTACAAAGATCTGAGGGAGATCTATTGGTGGCCGGGAATGAAGAAGGAAGTGGCAGACTTCGTGGCGAAATGCCTCACCTGCCAAAGGGTTAAGGCAGTACGACATAAACCCTTAGAGTTGATGCAACCACTGGAGATTCCAAGTTGGAAGTGGGATAGCATCTCGATGGACTTTGTCTCGGGATTACCACGATCACCGAAAGGCATGAACAAGATTTGGGTGATTGTGGATAGGCTAACGAAAACGGCCATATTTATCCCGATGAAGGACACGTGGACTATGGACCAATTGGCCCGAGCCTACATTGACAATGTGGTACGACGACATGGAGTACTACATGACATCATTTCCGACAGAGACAGTAGATTTGTCTCTCATTTTTCGACGGAGTTACAAAAAGCTCTCGGTACTCAAATCAAAATGAGCACCGCATTCCACCCGATGACGGATGGACAAACCGAGAGAACGATCCAAACACTAGAAGACATGCTGAGAGCATGTGTGTTGGAATTTAAGGGAAATTGGGAAACTCATTTACCCTTAATTGAGTTTTCCTATAACAATAGCTACCATGCTAGCATCGGCATGGCACCTTTCGAGGCGTTGTATAGACGAAAGAGCTGAAGCCCGTTGAGCTGGGAAGAAAACGATAAGTCTGTGGTAATGGGACCACAACTTGTCGAAGAAATGGCTCAACAAATAAAGGTGATCCAAGGGAAAATGAAAGCCGCTCAAGACCGTCAGAAGGGTTATGCTGACGTGAGAAGACGAGACCTAGAATTTCAAGTGAGAGATAGGGTCATGCTAAAGATATCACCCATGAAGGGGGTGATGCGCTTTGGCAAGCGAGGAAAGTGGAGTCCTCGATACATAGGACCTTACAAAATTCTAGAACGAGTCGGAAATTTGGCCTACCGACTGGCTTTACCTCCACAATTAGATCGAGTTCATAATGTCTTCCATGTCTCACAACTAAAGAAATATGTGCCGGACCCGACACATGTACTTCAGCCGGAAGTGATCGAACTCGATGACGATCGGACTTACGAAGAAGTCCCAGTGTGAATTCTAGACGTTAAGGAGCGAGTAACGAGGAATAAGACCGTCAAGATGGTCAAGGTTCTTTGGTCGAACCATGAAAGTGAAACCGCGACTTGGGAATTAGAATCCGACAAGAGAGAGCATTACCCGACACGGTTCCAAGTCAACACCGACACAGTTATGGGGACATAACTGTAATTTTAATGTTAAGGGGGAGAGGATGTCACACCGTGTATTTTTCGTGCATTTTTGTAAACAAACGAACAAATTCAACTTGTTTTGAACTACGTTATGGCTTGATCCCTTCACAGGGTACGTAGGCAGCTTAGAAGTTTTAATTCTAAGTTCAGTCACAAATTAATAAAACAAACGAAAAGTCCTTAGCACGAGAAAAGCCGAAACACAACTTCGAGGACGAAGTTGATTCTTAAGGAGGGTAGACTGTCATACCCGAGAATTTTGCAACATAAAATAAATAATTAAATAAATAAATAATAAATAAATACACTAAATAAATAAAGAGAAAAAGAAATGAGAAATGAAATCTAATCTAAAAAGGAATTAAAGTTCCAATACTAAAGACAATTTAATCGAATAAAGTGTACACGGAAACCCGACACCAATGAACTCGAGAATTCGAGTCCAAACATACATTTAGACTCGAGTAAAAATTAAGATAGGAAATAGGAGCCCGAAGATGTCCCGGAAATCCGAATCCGAGAACATAGAGGGATAGAAGTCCGAAAGAGAGGAGGAAATGCCCGACGGATCGCACGACCCGCCCGGACCGAAGTCCATGCGTGGACCTTGCGTTGGCCGCGCGGGGTTTCCACTAACCGCGCGCCAACCCCGCGCCAGCGGACAGATACGCCCGTTGCGAGATTCTCTCGCCCGAATCCGGATTTTTCGACTTCGGTTGCTTTCCTTTCGGCTCAAGACTCACCAAGGCCGACCTTGGACGTCCCATAGGTCCGTTACCTCTATAAATAAACCTTGGAATCGATCCCAAACACTTTTCAAAACATTCATACTCTCTATACGTTCGAAAACCCTAATCCCGGAGTCGTCGGAGGCAAACCAAACAAGAGGACTGTCGTGGACAAAAATTGGAAGGCTCCAACGTCGAGGTAAGTTCTGATCCGCTAGTTCTTCAAAGTTTTTTATTCGAAAACGAATCCTAACTTAATCTCTTTATTTTCTATACGCCGAACCGGATCTAGAACGAAGAACCCGACGAACCGAGGAGATAAACGGTGGATTGGAAGCCACGCCTCCGAATCGACGAACCCGGACGACCAAAGATCTGTAAGTTAATACTTACATGGTTTGGGAGATTAAAATATACATGAATTAAAGATTTAAAACCAAGAACATAAATATCTGTCAACACAAAAACTTTAACGGCGCAAAGTTTTTCCATGATTTTTCCGAACCCTTAAACCTGTTCAAATGAGAAAACTTTAAAAAATTAAAAATTAAAATTTATGTTTCAACCCATATTGATGATATCATCAAATTAACTTGTTTATCAATTTTAAGTCTCTTATTAATCAAAATGGTGCATGATATCAATAATATTACTAGCATATTGTATTATAAAATGAGCATTGTTAGCATATATCTAATTTATATAGCAATAAAGATGAGGAATTTTAAAATATCTTCATTTTCATCATCTCAGAAACTCGAATTAGTTTTCTCAAAAAATTACAAATATCTCTGAAATTTCCCCCGAAATTTCAAATATCTTCAAAATTTCCCTAAATTTATATGTCCGATATAGATACCGAACCTGATATTTAAAACCTTGGTTACAATCGTATGCCCCGTTATAACCCTTGAATAAGACCACATGATCTCGATTTGAAGAAATGAGCCGGTGGTAAGTTCGAAAACCCTAATCCTGGAGTCGTCGGCGGCAAACCCGAACAAGAGGACTGTCGTGGATGAAAATTGGAAGGCTCCAACGTTGTGGTAAGTTCTGATCCGCTAGTTCTTCAACGTTTTTGATTCGAAAACGAATCCTAACTTAATCTCTTTATTTTCTATACGCCGAACCGGATCTAGAACGAAGAACCCGACGAACCGAGGAGATAAACGGTGGACTGGAAGCCACGCCTCCAAATCAACGAACCCAGACGACCAAAGATCTGTAAGTTAATACTTACATGGTTTGGGAGATTAAAATATACTTGAATAAAAGATTTAAAACCAAGAACGTAAAAATCTGTCAACACAAAAACTTTAACGGTGCAATATTTTTGCATGATTTTTCCGAACCCTTAAACCTGTTCAAACGAGAAAACTTAAAACATGAAAAATGTTTTTAAGACATAGATCTATCTTCTGTAAAATTTCGGAATTTTTCATTATGTTTTAATATCTGAAATCGACCCCGAACCGAACTGTTCTAAATCTGAATCTTGAAATCTTGACAGAACTTAGGTCCGAACTTGTAGACGTTTTTGACGATAGATCTAAGCCGATTCAGAACTTTAGTCGAACATGAAAGTTGTAGATATATGTCTTAAGTATCTCTTTGTAAAATTTCATCAAATTTGGAGTTAGTTTGCTATGCTATATCTCGAAATCTTGAAACTGGTGTTGAAATTTTCAGACAGATTTGTAACTTGATAGAAATCTACGTTTTTGACCTATTTCCTTAATCGGATCGAAAAAGTTAAAACACGAAACTTGTTCATCCCTATGTTTTAGAGTCACTGGTTAATGTTTAGAATTTTCGGAGTTAAAACTGATTTTTAATTAATTTTAGAGTAAACAGTGGTTTACCGGAGTCAAATCTTGAAAATCTTGTGAAACGGTGAAATTAGCCTTTAAGGTTGAAACGAGTCGAAATCTCCTTTTAAATAAATTAAGTGAAATCAGAATTTTCAAGAAAACAAAATCCCTTTACAAACCTGGTCAATTAAAATTAGGGGTGAGTGCTCTGCAGGGTGCCCCCTAACTATTCACTTCGTGCCTTTATGGACGATGGTGACCCAGCGCGAAATTTGAGATACTTTGCCAAAACGGCATGAGATATATGGCCTACACTCTCGTGAATATCCACATGGGTTTTCCGAGGCTCCGGAGTGGTACTGGGTTTGGTAGATACGGTTGCGGCCGCCGGACTACCGGCTAAACTTGACGAGATTGCAATGCAATTGTGAAATACCGAAATACTAAATTTTGGGTGTAATGGGGATAATTAAAATGTTTATTTTTTATTTATTTAAATTATTTAATGCTTTATTTAAATTAATTATGGCTTTTTCTTTAAATTATGTTAAATGTGTTTTTAATTAGAGCCATGAATTAAATTATGCAAGTCATGTAGTTAGTTAAATTAAATTATTAAAGATTTAATGGCATGCTTTTATTTAAGTATTAAGTTAATGGCTTTGAAACCCCACGATTATGTATGTGTTAACTTACTCAGCAAGTTGTGCTGACCAAACCATTTATTTCCTTTTTCCTTACAGAGTATGTGGAATGAACATGAGCACGTACATGCATGGGATTTTGGGAAACATTATTTTTAAATTCTTGCATTAGACTATAGTATAAACGGGCCTGTTTAACCCGTGTTTTGGCCATGTTGGCCCTATTTGCATTTTCCGCTGCAATACTTATACTTAGATATTATTTTTCCGCTGCATTATGATATTATTTTCGAACTTATATTGTATGGGCTGTTTTTAAATGTTTTAAATATTTTAAATTCTGCAATACCTAGCCTTGCATCTCTTTAGCAAGCCCGGAGAAACCGCGTCTTGCTAGGGAGATGTTGCGGTGACATCCCGACCTGGGTGACCAAAAACCGGGGTGTTACAAGTTGGTATCAGAGCCCGACTATTTTTAAACTATTATTTTTAAACCATTATTATTTTTAAACTACTACTATTATTATTATTAATATTTTTTTTAGTGCGCACTAGCATTTTGACTATTATTTTAAATTTTAAAGTATTATTTCCATGGAATAAATTTTTATTTTTAAAACCCATGGAAATTAGAAAAAAAATATATATATACAAACAGTGCTTGAATTATTTTTGGGGGGAAACATCATTTGCATTTGCATACTGCATTTCCTTTATTTAGATAACTTAAAATCTTGGCGAATTTTAACTTAGATCTTTTGCTTTCGTTAGATGGCGAACCAAGATATGATGAACCTAATGGTCAAAATGATGAATGCTCACTTCGATTCCCAACAAACCATAAAACAAATGAAACGTCGTATAGCTCAATTGGAAGCAAATCTGCACTACATGGGCAACCTAAGAGAGACGGACCACCACCGTATAAATCAGCTCGAACACTAAATCCAAAACCTTACCACACAGAACCTAGTTTTGAAGGACCTTGTCATCGCTCATGGGGAGGACCTGAACCACATTTTTTACGACCTATTGCTGCCGAGTTCGGAGGAGGAAGACCCGGAGAAGGATCCTGCTACTCTGCCGGAGGACGCTTAGAAGCGATAGGAATTTCTATTTTTAGTACTTTTGATAAGAATATTACTATTTTTGTACATCCTCTCACTTGTACTAAAAATTTTCACTCAATAAATAAAATACAAGATTTATCTATCTATTTATTTATTTGTTAAAAAAAAAGAGAAAAAAAACTAGACAGAACCCCGTCCGACCAAAAAAAAAAAATCGAAAATTGAACCCTAAACCCTAAAACCCTAAACGATATAACGGAATTCCTATAACGATATAACGGAATTCCTATAGTGGTCAAGACCGTAGAATTCTTCGCAAACTTAGTAGAATTTAACTTAAGGGACTTTGACATTATACTGGGGATGGACTGGTTATCCCAGTATAAAGCAGTGATCGAATGCCAGAAGCAAAAGATCACCCTGTCAAAAAGTAGGTGAAAGAGAGTTATCTTTTACTCTCAGCCCCCTAAGAGGAGCAACAAAATCGTTAGTGCCCTCAAACTAAGTAACTTGATGCGTAAGGGGTATAAATTATATGCGTGCTACGTTCACAACCTTGAGGCGGAAGAGAGCAAGGTTGACAGCATTCCAGTGGTAAGAGAGTACCCGGACGTGTGTCCCGAAGACGTTCCGGGCATGCCACCTGAGTGAGATCTTGAATTCACTGTAGATCTCATTCCGGGAACTGAGCCTGTCTCAAAAGCTCCGTACCGGATGGCACCATTGGAAATGGAGTTAAAGGACCAACTCGAGGAGCTGTTAGGGAAAGGGTACATAAAGCCGAGTACTTTCCCCTGGGGAACACCGGTTTTATTCGTCAAGAAGAAAGACGGAGGATTACGTCTCTGTATAGATTATCGGGGACTGAACCAAGTGACGATTAAGAATAAGTACCCATTGCCGAGAATTGAGGATCTGTTTGATCAACTGAAGGGAGCTTCAGTATTCTCGAAGATCGACTTGCGATCTGGGTATCACCAGTTGAGGATCGCCGAGAAAGACATTCCGAAGACGGCGTTTCGAACTCGATATGGCCACTACGAGTTCACAGTGTTATCCTTCCGGTAAACGAATGCCCCAGCAATGTTCATGAACCTCATGAACAATGTGTTTAGAGAATTGTTAGATCAGTGCGTCGTGGTGTTTATCGATGACATCCTGATCTACTCGAAGAGCGAGGAGGAGCATGCCCAACACTTACATCAAGTGTTAGGGATCTTGCGAAAGAACCAACTATACGGAAAGTTGTCCAAATGCGATTTTTGGTTAAAGGAAGTAGCACTTCTCGGACATATAGTATCCGCTGATGGAGTCTCAGTGGATCCGGCAAAAGTTTCGGCCGTAACGGAATGGGCAGCGCCGACAAGTCCAACGGAAATAAGGAGTTTCCTTGGATTAGCTAGGTACTATAGACATTTAGTGAAGGATTTTTCAAAAATCGCACGTCCTTTAACCCAGCTACTGAAGAAGAGAGTAAAATACGAGTGGACAGAGGCGTGTGAGACTGCGTTTCAGGAGCTGAAGAAACGACTCACAACGACACCCGTATTGACGCTACCATCAGAGAATGGTGACTTCGAAGTTCACAGCGATGCTTCGAAGGAAGGTTTAGGTTGTGTCTTGATGCAAGAATCGAGGGTCGTTGCATACGCATCACGCCAACTGAAACCTCACGAGGAGAATTACCCGACACACGACCTGGAGTTGGCAGCGGTCGTTTTCGCTCTAAAGATATGGAGACATTATCTTTACGGGCGAAAGTGTCGAATGTTCACCGACCACAAGAGCTTGAAATATATATTCACTCAGAAGGAGTTGAATTTGAGACAGCAAAGGTGGTTGGAACTTATTAAGGATTATGATTTGGAGATATCCTACCACGAAGGGAAGGCGAATGTAGTAGCCGATGCCCTAAGCCGGAAAACCCAACACGTGACAAACTTGTTGGTAATTCCACCGGCATTGTATATGGATTTGGCGAGATTGGATTTGGAACTTGTGCATCCGTGCACAGTAAGTGAAACGATCAACCCCATGGTCGTAGAAACTCCAATATTGGACGAGATTAGACTCGCCCAACCGGGCGACACAAAATTGGAGAAGATAAAGGCGTATATTGCCGAGGGTAAGGCAATAGGATTTGCTATCCACGAGGATGGAAGCATTCGCTTCAAGGGGAGATGGTGCGTGCCTCAGAAGTGTGCCGAGTTGAAGCAAAGGTTGATGGAAGGAGGACATAACACGCCATACTCAGTGCATCCCGGAGGCGACAAACTTTACAAAGATCTGAGGATGATCTATTGGTGGCCGGGAATGAAGAAGGAAGTGGCAGACTTCGTGGCGAAATGCCTCACCTGCCAAAGGGTTAAGGCAGTGCGACATAAACCCTTAGGGTTGATGCAACCATTGGAGATTCCAAGTTGGAAGTGGGATACCATCTCGATGGACTTTGTCTCGGGATTACCACGATCACCTAAAGGCATGAACAAGATTTGGGTGATTGTGGATAGGCTAACGAAAACGGCCATATTTATCCCGATGAAGGACACGTGGAGTGTGGACCAATTGGCCCGAGCCTACATTGACAATGTGGTACGACGACATGGAGTACCACATGACATCATTTCCGACAGAGACAGTAGATTTGTCTCTCTTTTTTGGACGGAGTTACAAAAAGCTCTCGGTACTCAAATCAAAATGAGCACCGCATTCCACCCGATGACGGATGGACAAACCGAGAGAACGATCCAAACACTAGAAGACATGTTGAGAGCATGTGTGTTGGAATTTAAGGGAAATTGGGAAACTCATTTACCCTTAATTGAGTTTTCCTATAACAATAGCTACCATGCTAGCATCGGCATGGCACCTTTCGAGGCGTTGTATGGACGAAAGTGCTGAAGCCCGTTGAGCTGGGAAGAAAACGATAAGTCTGTGGTAATGGGACCACAACTTGTCGAAGAAATAGCTCAACAAATAAAGGTGATCCAAGGGAAAATGAAAGCCGCTCAAGACCGTCAGAAGGGTTATGCTGACGTGAGAAGACGAGACCTAGAATTTCAAGTGAGAGATAGGGTCATGCTAAAGATGTAACACCCCGGATTTGATAACCCAGGCCGGGATGTCACCGCCACATCTCCCTAGCAAGACACGGCTTCCCGAGCTCACTAAGGAAATGCAAGGCTTGTGGGTACGTAAATATTTAAAAACATTTCAACATTGAGTCCGGAATTTAATAATACTTAATTCAAAATACGGGAGTAATAATCATCATGCACGAAAATAGAGTAAATGCAGCGGAAAAGTAACCATGGCCAAAACCTCGGGTTTAACAGACCCGGTAAAACAGTAGTACGATGCAGAAATTGAAAATGTTCATAAATGTTTCCCCTCAAGTGCATGTGCATGCGTCACTCGACATACTCTGTAAAAGAAAAATGACAACGGTTTATCAGTATAAAAAAATACCGAGTAAGTTAATCCCTAACTAAACAATTTAAGACGTTACATGTGTTTAAACTAAAGATTACACTTTTCATGCATTAGTTTAAAAATCCATATTTTATTCGCAGCGGAAAACATGATTAATTTATTCAAGGCGAGAATACATAATTAAAGGACTTAATTTAAAAGCGTAATTTAAAAGCATAATTTAAGAACGTAATTTAAATGCATAATTTAAAAACATGGTAAATAATATTTAAGCATAATTAAACACTCACACAAGTCTTTCATAGTTTATCTCGCAAACTAAGAAGAGGACACCATACCGGGAGATCACTAACGAGGCAATCTCAAATGTAGGACCACTAACGAGGCAGTCCAAAATAATGGGAGACCACTAACGAGGCAGTCTCAAAAGATAGTAGGACCACTAACGAGGCGATCCAAAACACAGCGCGCGAGATCACTAACGAGGCAATCTCAGATAGTAAGGAGACCACTAACGAGGCAGTCTCAAAGATAATGATAGCATGAAGATCGGCTCAGCCTAGTGAACGGGATTTTTCGAAAGTTCGTATTTCAATGTTATCAAAATATTCGATATCGCGTTTCGTAGTTCGAGTTTTCTCAAGTTCCAAAAATCCGATTCGAGGCAGTTTACGCCTTTCTTAATTAAAAATTCATCTTTACACCAGAAATTTTGAAATTTACACAGTAGCTCAAGAACACACACACGAACAACTTTCATGTTTTAAGTTTTTGGAAATAAGGTTTCGAAGTAAGTCAAATTTCAAGTTCTTTGCAAAAGATAATTTCAGTCCCAAAAACTGATTTCGTCACAGGTTCGTATGACGCCGATTCAAAATTCATTTCAAAGCCAATTGATCCGAAATTTTTACAAGAGATACACAACACATTAATGAACAATTTCATGTTTTAAGATTTTGGAAATAATGAATTTTAGATGTTCAAAAATCTACCACAACACGCTGTATACGCGCGGACTCAAAAGATGGCTTAGAACAGTTCTGAAAATCGGCCATTTTGACATATCAAATGAACTCCAAAATTCATAAAATTTTATATGCATAATCTAGACACAATTATCTACAACTGTTGTTTAGAGATGCAAAGTTGAATCATTCTAAAAATGAGTGAAAAACATGCATCAAGTAGAGTAAGTAAATCTGTCAACAATTCGAAGTTCGGTTTTATCACAGAACGTTTACGGCGCGATTTGGAATAGCAAATCTTTATGTCAATGGCTAAAATTTGGACAGAAGGTAGATTAAAGTCTTAGGAACAAAATCTATGATGAAAAGTTTTTGGTTTGAATTCCCGAAGGTCGAGTTTTAGCCGAGTTTTTGAAATTGGACGAAAATGGGGTTTTTGAAAACCGATTTTTGTTACGAGTCTAGATCTTAAGTTTTAAACAACAATAAACCACAAAAATTGGTGAGTAAGTTCTTAACTTAGTTAGAGAATAGGGTCGCTGGAAAGGGTTTCCGGATGTCCTAAGGTCGCGGCGAACGGCGAATTTCTCCGATCGCTTTTTTGTTCGTCCCCCGACGTGAGATCGTAGTAAACGAAAATGGTTAGATTTCGAGTTTTTTAAAGCTTATGGACGATTCAAACACTGTAATACTACTTACCAAGGTTCTAGAGGTAGAGGCTTCGTCCCGTTTGCCTCGTCGTCGCCGGAATACTCGCCGTAAAGTGAAGTCGGAGGAGTTTTGACTTGGAGAGGAAGATTGGGAGTGTTTAGGGTTTAGTTTTCTGAAAATATGGGGTAAGGGGCGCCCAATATTGATATTATGGCCTTCACAAAAGCCTTGATCCGCTTGCCCTCGTTAGGGGACGGATTTTTGGCAAGAAAATCGCCATAGAAGGAAAGTTTACACCTTCTGCACCTCTGGCGCGTTGGTGACGCGCACCTATAGCTTTGCCCGCGCGGAGCACGCGCGAGCAGTCCTGGAGACGCGACTCCACCTTCCGCGCGGTGGCCGTGCGGCGGCGCGCGGCGAGCGCGGGCCGGCCGGACCGGCCGGTTCGGCGGTCCGCGTGGTTCGTCGGGTCTTTTCTTCCTTTCCTCTATCGGTTTTCTATCCTCTACGTGTTGGCTCGACTTTTGGGTCGTTTCCGATTCGAAATCTTTACCTTAAAGTTGTTACGAGTTCAGGCTTAACGCTCGTAACATTTCCGTGCCCTAATTAGTCTAGTTAAGTTAGTTCTAATTCCTCCTATCGTTTTGGGTGATTGATCTTGTGATTTATTTTTGTGATTTAATTTGTGACTTAATTTGTGATTTATTTTGTGATTTAATTTGTGATTTATTTTGTGATTTATTTTGTGACTGAACTTAGAATTTAGTTCTAAGCTGCCTACGTACCCTGTGAAGGGATCAAGTCATGACGTAGTTCAAAACAATTTGAATTTGTTTTTCTCGAGTGTTACATCCTCCCCCCTTAAGAATACAATTATGTCCCCATAACTGTGGCCGGTTCATCTTGGAAGAGGGTAGGGTAACGCTGTTTCATGTCGGCCTCCAACTCCCACGTTGCCGTCTCCGTCTCGTGGTTGGACCAAAGGACCTTGACCATTCTCACGGTCTTATTCCTCGTTACTCTTTCCTTCGTGTCGAGTATTCGCACCGGAACTTCCTCGTAACTCAAGTCATCCTTAAATTCAATTTCTTCCGGTTGGAGCACATGGGTCGGATCGTGCACATACTTCTTCAATTGGGAGACGTGGAATACGTCGTGAACACGAGCAAATTGCGGTGGCAACGCTAGCCGATATGCGAGATTTCCCACTCTCTCCAGGATTTCTTATGGTCCCTATGTATTCTCGTCCCGAGGGTTTTCTGTAGTCTTGCAAAAAAAGAAGGTGCGAGGCAATTCTACTGTCTTTGTCAGAAATAATGTCGGGTGATACCCCATGTCGTCGTACCTCACTATCAATGTATGCTCGGGTTAAGTGAGTGGTGTAAAGTAAAAGAGATTAAGCAAAAATCGAGAAAAATAAAACTCCCTCCGTGACCCGCGCGGTGGCCGCGCGGTATGATGCCTCAGCGCGCGGCGAGCGCGCGGCTGCTCCAGTTCGAGAAAATAGGGCTCGCGCTCAGCGCGAGCCACTTCCCCCATTTCCCATTCGAGACCACACCCCCAATTTTCTCTAAATCCAGCGACTTACCTTCCCGTTCGCTTGATTTCGGCTTCAATTTGACTTACCAAGGTATGAATCTACTAAACCCACTTACTAATTTCAATTTTTATGCTTTGAATGACTTGATTTGTGAAGAGATTAATGAATTAGGGCTTATGTACAAAAATTGGGGGTTTCTTATTTTTAAGCTTGATTGTGCAAATTAGCAAGTATATGTGGTAATTGATGTTACTCTTGTTGCCTTGCTTGTATTTATGCCACAATGTGTTTATATTTTTGGCAAATTCTTGTTGGATTTAAATCTTTAGGAAGACTATGAAGTTTTTGATGTTTGGTTGTTATTGGGTTGTGATTATTAGCTCATTTCTTTGTTGTTTGGTGCTGTAAGGAAATGATGTGTTGTTATTTGAGCGATTGTTTCGTTTTGTGGGCAACTCCCGTGTGTTTGTTAGTAACTTAGGTTTTGGTTTATTGAGCACATAACGTGTTCGACGAAATGCCACAAAGGTTTTGGGAATTAGTTTGAGCATATCCTTTGTCTAGATTACCTCCTGGTTGGTCTTAGCAAATGATAGGATTTGATGTTCTTATGGAATACTCACGTTGGAAGTCTGTATTGATGTCCCTTACGTATTTCTGCTTGAGTTTTGTGTGGAATTTTGTCTTATAATTGGTATTGGATGATTTGCAGGATGTTGCTCTTTTTGTGGGTCGTTTTGGCGTCTCTTATGTGTCCTCCGAGGACTAGGAGACGAGTTGCTCAGCGTGATGAGGCTGGCCCTAGCACTACCGCTCCGGCAATGCCCGATTTTGATGAGAGCGAGTCAGAGGAGGACGAGGAGCAGCGGGGCCCGAGACTCAGGGGTCTCCCTGACGAGGTGCGTCCTCACCGGCATGACAGGTTTCGGTTTAGGACGAGGGCCGCCTAGGACTTTTATTTCGACGAGCTTCGTCGAAACAGGGCTTATGTCCCCGAGAGAGGCATATATCCTGATCATTTTGGCGATGACAACGTCAATGCAGTCTTGGAGTACTTGCAGTGGACCGGACTTGCACGTCAACCGAGGGCGTTGCCTCCGGTTATCTGGCTATGGAGGTTATCGCCAACATTGGCGGTCTTGGGGAGGGTGACGACCTATCTCGGGTATGGGTTCGTGGTCGCTATCTCGACTTCAGTGCTTGGGCGATCAATGCCTATTTTGGCTTGCCCGACGATGGCGCATTCCGCCCACAGCCTGAGAGACGTGTCCTTGCTCCTGCGTGGGATGTCCTATGCACTGTGGTGCCTCCTCAGCTCGAGCACGATCATGAGCTGCGTTTGACGACGATGGACTCCCCTTGGCGAGAGCTCGCCCAGATATGGTTAGGGCGCGTCCGGCTGATTACCCGGAGCCATATCGTCCTGGATCACGTCTATGAGACCATTTGCTTTATCGCGCGAGGCGGTAGGGTGAATGTGGGAGCTTGTATTGAGGACAACTTGCAGGGTATGCGGAGAGGACGAGGGAGTAGAGTGATTACCCATATTCACCTCATTTGCGGCTTGTGCGCGGCGCAGGGGATTCGCACGACCCCGGAGACAGATCCGTACGATCTAGTAGCGGGCAGTTGCTACTGTATCCCGACTTACGCTGCCCGGCGTAGCGCCTTACGTCGTGGGGTTCCCCGGGCTGTGCTTCGCCCGCAACCTGATGATGGCGGCTTGATCCTAGCCGTACCACCGGAGCAGCCACCCCCTCCTCCAGTAGTTCCACCTCATGCAGTGGCGCCTCAGGGCGAGGAGATGACTCAGATGCTGCAGATGATGCAGGAGATGCGGGTCGGTATGGATGCAGGGTTTGCAGCTGGGCAGGCTCGTTATGATGCCATAGACGCTAGATTGGACTTCTACCAGGCCCGTATGCACTCGTTCGCTACGAGGCAGGCTCAGCAGCAGGCCACCATGTCCGACATGTATGCCTATGTGCGGCAGATGGACGACTACATGCGTCGGCAGTTCCCGCCTCCCGATCAGTGATTTTTCTTTCGTATTCGCGTTTTCGTTTAGGTTTTGCATCAAACATACTTTGTTTAGCTTTCTCCTTATGAGGATGCTTCTGTTGACTGGGATTCATGGTTTATATTTCCGTTGTGTTATTGCCTAGTTACGTGTTTGACATGTGTTAGTTGTTTGTTGTTGTTTAGAAACATGGTTTAATTGTTATGCCTAGTTTATGGTTCGAGATGTTCTGGATTTACTGTTACCTTCTTATCGCATCTATATGTGTGTGGGTTGCCCAACAATACTTGCGTCGTTGTGGGACTAAGCCGCTTCAAGGAATTAGGTGAAATAATGTGATAAGGTATACACGGAAAAATTTAAATGTATATTAAATAAATAACTGCTTGTAAGGGAATAAATTTTATTAAATAAAGAGTGGTATTAATAAGTATTAATCTATTGGGATCTGTTAGTAGGGGTTGCTGGAACTTAGTGTACCGTTTGTTGTTGTTGGGGGCTGTTCTCTACCACCTTCTCTTTTTTTTTTTTTAGGGTCTAGGGTTTAGGGTTTTTGGGGTTGGATGTTCCCTTATTTGATCAAGGTGGTTAAAGAATTTGATAAAATGTATGGAATAAATTTAAATATGCTTGTATATAAAGGCTTGTATTTTTATTACTCAAGAAATAATTTTGTTTGGGTTACAAGCATTCGAAACGGAAATAATAATAATGCATCGGTATGGAACTCTAAGTCTAGAGTGAATAGGTAGGTACATCCTCGACGGGATCGTCCTCGTCGCTGGATACGTCAATGGGGATGGGTGTCCCCACCGGGCTCGGGCTCGGAGGTAATATGTCAGCCTCTAGCCCAGCAGCTCCGCCCCTAAGTGTCCTATTTGCATCATCAGTTCGTTATCCTTGTTTTGAAGTGTAACCACTTGGGTTTGGAGTTCGGCGACTTGGGCCTTGAGTTGGGTTATTTCATGATGGTCAGCTTCCCTAAGATGTCTCAAATAGGCCATGTTACTCTCTAGATGCCCCATTCGAGCCTTGAAGTGATTGATATGCTGTTGGGACTCGAGGTATGCGTTGGTCAGTTTCATCATCAGATTGGTCATGTTCGCGTTGGGTTCGGCCATCTAATGTCAACAAGGGAGGTTAGAGTTACACATATTTCAAGCAAGGTTAAGATATGCAGAAATTTAAATCTATGTGAAATATGCATATGCAGTATGCAAGTGCAAGTCCCCTTCCCCATTAAAAATTTTAATTTATCCATGTACTTAAAATAAAAGTTGGGCCTCTATAGCGGACGAAAATTTAATATTTCTTTGGCTAAGATTTTGGGCTAAAAATAATACTAGTAGTCAAAAATAATAAATTTAAAAATAATACTTGGGTTTAAAATAATGGTTTAAAATAATAGTAGTAGCTTTAAAAATTTTCTGGGCTCTGATACCAACTTGTAACACCCCGGATTTGAGAACCCAGGCCGGGATGTCACCGCCACATCTCCCTAGCAAGACACGGCTTCCCGAGCTCACTAAGGAAATGCAAGGCTTGTGGGTACGTAAAAGATTTAAAAACATTACAACATTGAGTCCGGAATTTAATAATACTTAATTCAAAATACGGGAGTAATAATCATCATGCGCGAAAATAGAGTAAATGCAGCGGAAAAGTAACCATGGCCAAAACCTCGGGTTTAACAGACCCGGTAAAAAAGTAGTACGATGCAGAAATTGAAAATGTTCATAAATGTTTCCCCCCAAGTGCATGTGCATGCGTCACTCGACATACTCTGTAAAAGAAAAATGACAATGTTTTATCAGTATAAAAATATACCGAGTAAGTTAATCCCTAACTAAACAATTTAAGGGGTTACATGTGTTTAAACTAAAGATTACACTTTTCATGCATTAGTTTAAAAATCCATATTTTATTCGCAGCGGAAAACATGATTAATTTATTCAAGGCGAGAATACATAATTAAAGGACTTAATTTAAAAGCATAATTTAAAAGCATAATTTAAGAACATAATTTAAATGCATAATTTAAAAACATGGTAAATAAGATTTAAGCATAATTAAACACTCACACAAGTCTTTTATAGTTTATCCCGCAAACTAAGAAGAGGACACCATACCGGGAGATCACTAACGAGGCAATCTCAAACGTAGGACCACTAACGAGGCAGACCAAAATAATGGGAGACCACTAACGAGGCAGTCTCAAAAGATAGTAGGACCACTAACGAGGCGATCCAAAACACAGCGCGCGAGATCACTAACGAGGCAATCTCAGATAGTAAGGAGACCACTAACGAGGAAGTCTCAAAGATAATGATAGCATGAAGATCGGCTCAGCCTAGTGAACGGGATTTTTTGAAAGTTCGTATTTCAATGTTATCAAAATATTCGATATCGCGTTTCGTAGTTCGAGTTTTCTCAAGTTCGAAAAATCCGATTCGAGGCAGTTTACGCCTTTCTTAATTAAAAATTCATCTTTACACCCAAAATTCTGAAATTTACACACTAGCTCAAAAACACACACACAAACAACTTTCATGTTTTAAGTTTTTGGAAATAAGGTTTCGAAGTGAGTCAAATTTCAAGTTCTTTGCAAAAGATAATTTCTGTCCCAAAAACTGATTTCGTCACAGTTTCGTATGACGCCGATTAAAAATTCATTTAAAAGCCAATTGATCCGAAAGTTTTACAGGAGATACACAACACATTAATGAAGAACTTTCATGTTTTAAGATTTTGGAAATAATTATTTTTAGATGTTCAAAAATCGACCACAACACGCTGTATACGCGCGGACTCAAAAGATGGCTTAGAACAGTTCTAAAAATTGGCCATTTTGACATATCAAATGAACTCCAAAATTCATGAAATTTTATATGCATAATTTAGACACAATTATCTACAACATTTGTTTAGAGATGCAAAGTTGAATCATTTTAAAAATGGGTGACAAACATGCATCAAGTCGAGTAAGTAAATCTGTCAACAATTCGAACATTCGGTTTTATCACAGAAAGTTTACGGCGCGATTTGGAATAGCAAATCTTTATGTCAATGGCTGAAATTTGGACACAAGGTAGATTAAAGTCTTAGGAACAAAATCTATGTTGAAAAGGTTTTGGTTTGAATTCCCGAAGGTCGAGTTTTAGGCGAGTTTTTGAAATTGGATGAAAATAGGGTTTTTGAAAACCGATTTTTGTTACGAGTCTAGATCTTAAGTTTTAAACAACAATAAACCAAAAAAATTGGTGAGTAAGGTCTTAACTTACTTAGTTAGAGAATAGGGTCGCTGGAAAGGGTTTCCGGATGTCCTAAGGTCGCGACGAACGGCCAACTTCTCCGATAGCTTTTTTGTTCGTCCCCCGACGTGAAATCGTAGTAAAGGAAAATGGTTAAATTTCGAGTTTGTTAAAGCTTATGGATGATTCAAACACTGTAATACTACTTATCAAGGTTTTAGAGGGTAGAGGCTTCGTCTCGTTTGCCTCGTCGTCGCCGAATACTCGCCGTAAAGTGAAGTCGGAGGAGTTTTGACTTGGAGAGGAAGATTGGGAGTGTTTAGGGTTTAGTTTTCTGAAAATATGGGGTAGGGGGCGCCCAATACTGATATTATGGCCTTCCCAAAAGCCTTGATCCGCTTGCCCTCGTTAGGGGACGGATTTTTGGCAAGAAAATCGCCATAGAAGGAAAGTTTACACCTTCTGCACCTCTGGCGCGCTGGTGACGCGCACCTATAGCTTTGCCTGCGCGGAGCACGCGCGAGCAGTCCTGGAGACGCGACTCCACCTTCCGCGCGGTGGCCGCGCGGTGAGCGCGGGCCGGCCGGACCGGCCGGTTCGGCGGTCCGCGTGGTTCGTCGGGTCTTTTATTCCTTTCCTCTATCGGTTTTCTATCCTCTATGTGTTGGTTCGACTCCTCGGGTCGTTTCCGGTTCAAAATCTTTACCTTAAACTTGTTACGAGTATGGGCTTAATGCTCGTAACATTTCCGTGCCCTAATTAGTCTAGTTAAATTAGTTCCAATTCCTCCTATCCTTTTGGTGATTGATCTTGTGATTTCTTTTTGTGATTTAATTTGTTACTTAATCGTGATTTATTTTGTGATTTAATTTGTGATTTATTTTGTGACTGAACTTAGAATTTAGTTCTAAGCTGCCTATGTACCCTGTGAAGGGATCAAGTCATGACTTAGTTCAAAACAATTTGAATTTGTTTTTCTCGGGTGTTGCAAAAGATATCACCCATGAAGGGGTGATGCGCTTTGGCAAGCGAGGAAAGTTGAGTCCTCGATACATAGGACCTTATGAAATTCAAGAACGAGTTGGAAATTTGGCCTACCGACTGGCTTTACCGCCACAATTAGATCGAGTTCATAATGTCTTCCATGTCTCACAACTAAAGAAATATGTGCCGGACCCGACACATGTACTTCAGCCGGAAGTGATCGATCTCGATGACGATCTGACTTACGAAGAAGTCCCAGTGCGAATTCTAGACGTTAAGGAGCGAGTAACGAGGAATAAGACCGTCAAGATGGTCAAGGTTCTTTGGTCGAACCATGAAAGTGAAACCGCGACTTGGGAATTAGAATCCGATATGAGAGAGCAATACCCGACACTGTTCCAAGCCAAAACCGACACAGTTATGGGGACATAACTGTAATTTTAAGGGGGAGAGGATGTCACACCGTGTATTTTTCGTGCATTTTTGTAAACAAACAAACAAATTCAATTTGTTTTGAACTACGTTATGGCTTGATCCCTTCACAGGGTACGTAGGCAGCTTAGAAGTTTTAATTCTAAGTTCAGTCACAAATTAATAAAACAAACAAAAAGTCCTTAGCACGAGAAAAGCCGAAACACAACTTCGAGGACGAAGTTGATTCTTAAGGATTGTAGACTGTCATACCCGAGAATTTTGCAACATAAAATAAATAATTAAATAAATAAATAATAAATAAATAACTAAATAAATAAATAGAAAAAGAAATGAGAAATGAAATCTAATCTAAAAAGGAATTAAAGTTCCAATACTAAAGACAATTTAATCGAATAAAGTGTACACGGAAACCCGACAACAATGAACTCGAGAATTCGAGTACAAACATACATTTAGACCCGAGTAAAAATTAAGATAGGAAATAGGAGCCCGAAGATGTCCCGGAAATCCGAATCCGAGAACATAGAGGGATAGAAGTCCGAAAGAGAGGAGGAAATGCCCGATGGATCGCATGACCTGCCCGGACCGAAGTCCAGGCGTGGACCGCGCGGTGGCCGCGCGGGGTTTCCCCTAACCGCGCGCCAACCCCGCGCCAGCGGACAGATACGCCCGTTGCGAGATTCTCTCGCCCGAATCCGGATTTTTCAACTTCGGTTGCTTTCCTTTCGGCTCAAGACTCACCAAGGCCGACCTTGGACGTCCCATAGGTCCCTTACCTCTATAAATAAACCTTGGAATCGATCTCAAACACTTTTCAAAACATTCATACTCTCTATACGTTCGAAAACCCTAATCCCGGAGTCGTCGGAGGCAAACCCGAACAAGAGGACTATCATGGACAAAAATTGGAAAGCTCCAACGTCGTGGTAAGTTCTGATCCGCTAGTTCTTCAACGTTTTTGATTCAAAAACGAATCCTAACTTAATCTCTTTATTTTCTATACTCCGAACCGGATCTAGAACGAAGAACCCGACGAACCGAGGAGATAAACGGTGGACTGGAAGCCACGCCTCCGAATCGACGAACCCGGACGACCAAAGATCTGTAAGTTAATACTTACATGGTTTGGGAGATTAAAATATACTTGAATTAAAGATTTAAAACCAAGAACGTAAAAATCTGTCAACACGAAAACTTTAACGGCACAAAGTTTTTGCATGATTTTTCCGAACCCTTAAACCTGTTCAAACGAGAAAACGTAAAACATGAAAAAAGTTCCTAAGACATAGATCTATCTTCTGTAAAATTTTTGGAATTTTTTCTTTTTTTTTGTTATCTGAAATCGACCCCGAAACGAACTATTCTAAATCTGAATCTTGAAATCTTGAGAGAACTTAGGTCCGAACTTGTAGACATTTTTGACGATAGATCTAAGCCGATTCAGAACTTTAGTCGAACATGAAAGTTGTAGATATATGTCTTAAGTATCTCTTTGTAAAATTTCATCAAATTTGGAGTTAGTTTGCTATGCTAGATCTCGAAATCTTAAAACTGGTGTTGAAATTTTCGGACAGATTTGTAACTTGATAGAAATCTACGTTTTTGACCTAATTCCTTAGCTCGGATCAAAAAAGTTAAAACACGAAACTTGTTCATCTCTTTGTTTTTGAGTCACTGGTCAATTTTTAGAATTTTTGGTGTTAAAACGGATTTTTAATTAATTTTAGAGTAAACGGTGGTTTACCGGAGTCAAATCTTGAAAATCTTGTGAAACGGTGAAATTAGCCTTTAAGGTTGAAACGAGTCGAAATCTCATTTTAAATAAGTTAAGTGAAATCAGAATTTTGACGAAAACAAAATCCCCTTACAAACCTGGTGAATTAAAATTAGGGGTGAGTGCTCTGCAGGGTGCCCCCTAACTATTCACTTCGTGCCTTTATGGACGATGGTGAACGAGCGCGAAATTTGAGATACTTTGCCAAAACGACATGAGATATATGGCCTACACTCTCGTGAATATCCACATGGGTTTCCCGAGGCTCCGGAGTGGTACTGGGTATGGCAGATACGGTTGCGGCCGCCGGACTACCGGCTAAACTTGACGAGATTGCAATGCAATCCTGAAATACCGAAATACAAAATCTTGGGTGTAATGGGGATAATTAATGTAATACCCGAGAATTTTACAATATAAAATAAATAAATAATAAATAAATGTAATAAATATGATAAGTGGATAAAGAATCATAAAAGATGAGAAATGGAAATTAAAAAGGAATCAAATCCCGAGAACTCGGGAAGCCGAAGACAATTTAATCGAATAAATGGTTACACGGAAACCCGACACCGATGGACTCAATAACTCGAGTCCAAATGTAAATTTAGATCCGAATAAAATTAAGATAGGAAATCGGAACCCGAAGATACCCCGGAAATCCGAATCCGAGAACATAGAGGGATAGAAGTCCGAAAGAGAGGAGGAAAAGCACGACGGATCGCACGACCCGCCCGGACCGAAGTCCGGGCAGCATCCGCGCAGTCAATGGCTAGAAGGCGCGCCACGGCCGCTCCAGCCTACAGATTTGGCTGTTGCGAGATTCACTCGCCCGAATCCGGATTTTCCGACTTCGGTTGAACACCTTGCGGCTCAAGACTCACCA
This sequence comes from Hygrophila difformis, assembly GCA_030278955.1. NCBI lineage: Eukaryota > Viridiplantae > Streptophyta > Magnoliopsida > Lamiales > Acanthaceae > Hygrophila > Hygrophila difformis. The sequence goes on along the minus strand of JAOANR010000003.1, from coordinate 36,268,898 downwards.
AGGCTGACCTTGGACGTCCCTAGGTCATGCCTATCTATAAATAATACCTCTTGGAAGCCCCGAACATTTTTCAAAAACCCTACGATACTCTCCATACACAAAACCCTAGATCTGGAAGTCGTCGGAGGCACAAAACCGAACAACGGGACTGATTTGGACGAGAATTGGGAGTCTTCGATCGTTGGGGTAAGATCCAATCTGTTCTTGTCCATTCTTTTCCATCCTTGATTCAAAAAACGAGTCCTAATTCGATCTTTTCCTATTCTAAACCCCCGGATCGGATCGAGAACGAAGAACCCGACGAACGGAGAGGATAAACGGTGGATTGGAAGCCACGCCTCCGAAATCGACGTTCCCGGACGACTACGAGTCTGTAAGTTAACCTTACTATGGTTTTGGGCGAGTTAAAATACATCTAATCTAAAGATTTAAATCAAGAACGTAAAAATCTGTCAAACGAAATCTTTAACAGCGCAAAATTTTTGCATGATTTTTCCGAACCCTTAAACCTGTTCAAACGAGAAAACTTTAAACATGAAAAACATTCCTAAGACTTAGATCTAGCTTCTGTAAACATTTCGGAATTTTTCATGTTGTTTTGATACCTAAAACTGACCCAAAACCGAACTGCATTAAATCTGGATCTTGAAATTCTTGACAGAACTTTAGTTCGAACTTGTTGGTGATTTTTACCTTAGATCTAGACCGATTTAGGATTGGTGCTAAACATAAGAGTTGTAGATCTATACGTTGTGAACACCTCCGTAAATTTTTGAGATTTTTCGTTATGATTTGCTATCTGAATTCGTTCTCAAACCGAACTGCTTTGAATTTGAATCTTGAAATCTGGACAGAACTTAGGTTCCAACTTGATGACATTTTTGACTAGGGTTCTAGGCCGATTTAGATCTTTAGCCGAACATGAAAGTTGTAGATAATCGTCTTAAGAACCACCCTGTAAAATTTCATCAAATTTGGAGTTAGTTTGCTATGGTAGATCTTGAAATCTTGAAACTGATGCGTAGAAACTCGGACAGATTATCACTCTGTTAAAGATTAATGTTTTTCACCTACTTCCGTATCTCGGAGTGAAAACGTTAAAACACGAAAGTTGTTCATCTCGGTGGTTTCGAGTCAGTGGTAAATTTTCAGAATTTTTGGACTTAAACTCAATTTTTAATGAATTTTGAAGTAAACAGTGGTTGAGCGAGTCAAATCTTGAAATAGTATATTTTGAGAAACTTACTAAATTTGAGAGATGGGCCTTTAAGGTTTGAATGAGTAGGAAACTCCTTTGAGATGAAATACATGAATAAACATTTTCGAAAACCCGTTATGACTAGTTTGAGCTTTCTACGTAGAGGGTGAGTGCTCCATCGGGTGCCCCTCTAGCTTTTTGCTTCGTGCCTAAACGGACGAGAGTGACCTATGTAGGGAGTGAGTGCTCCATCGGGTGCCCCTCTAGCTTTTTGCTTCGTGCCTAAACGGACGAGAGTAATCTACGTAGGGGGTGAGTGCTTTGCAGGGTGCCCTCCTAGCTTTGCACATCGTGCCTGATTGGACGATGGTGTTGAACATGAGAAACTATGCCAAAACGGCGAGAGAAACTTGTCTACAAATAAAATCTTGATACTCGGCTAGGGATTAACGGGAAAATTTAAAAGACTTGAATACTTTCCTTTGCTTATTTAAATTATACTTTTAAATTATGTTATGCAATTATTTACCTTGGAAGCTATATTGTGATTTTATGGAATCCCTGTCTATTTAATTATGCAATTAAATTATTGTTAGATAAATGAATTAAATTATGGGGTATTGTGTACATGTTTTCTTAAAATTTAAATAACGGCTTTGAACCCCATAATCATGTATGTGTTAACTTACTCAGCACGTTGTGCTGACCAAAACCATTACTTTCTTTTTTCCTACAGAGCATGAAGGATATGCATCATCATATGCATGCATGGGATACTCGGGGAAATATTATTTTATTACTCTAGTCTTAGTATGAATTGCATGAACGGGCCTGTCTAACCCGTCTTTTGGCCATGTCGGCCCTACATTTAAATTCCGCTGCATTATACATATGTAAAGATTATTTTCCGCTGCAACTTTGATGTACTATTTTTAATTTGTATCTGAATGGGCTGTTTGAATGTTTTAAATTCTGAAAAACCATAGCCTTGCATCCCTTTAGCAAGCTCGGAGAAACCGTGTCTTGCTAGGGAGGTGTGGCGGTGACATCCAGACCTGGGTGACCAAAAACCGGGGTGTTACAAAGTGGTATCAGAGCCCGACTATTTTTAAACTATTATTTTTAAACCCTTATTACTTTTAAACTACTATTAATATTTTGACTATTATTTTAAATTTTAAAGTATTATTTCCATGGAGAAATTTTTATTTTAAAACCCATGGAAAAAAATATATATATATAGTGCATTAAATTATTTTTGGGGGGAAATCATCATTTGCATTTGCATATTGCATCTCTTTTATGTAGAGAACTTAGAATCTTGGCGAATTTTAACTTAGAATCTCGGCGGAGTTAACCTAGGATCTTGGCGAATATTAACTTAGACCTTTTGCTTGCACTAGATGACTTAGACGCTTGACATCAAATTAGAAACACTCACTAGAGACTGATCTTGCCGTAGTTCTAGATCGCGTTCATCTAAGCGCACGCCTAAGCATAGAAAATCTCGGCCTTAGCCATTCCTATCCATGTACGAATTAGAAAATTTCCTTATTTGAAACAATAAAAATCAAGTCTTTATTAAAACACTCTCTATCCGAAAAATCTTGTTTGGTTTCCCAACAACGAATGCAAAATTTGAAATTCGAAAAAAAAAAAAAACCTGGACAGACCTGTCCGAATTTGAAAAAAAAAAATCGAAATGAAATAAAACCCAGAACCGTACGGCGCTTCTTAGTTTGATCGAGCACCACGTGCGAAATTACAAAACATATATACAAAAATCGTTTAGACTATATGTTAATTTCACAAGTCCTAATCCACCCTATTTCTAACAGAATGGCACCACGAGGTAGATCAAGGAACCAACCTGCTCCCGAAACTACTACTGAAGTGCCACCAAATGACACCGAACCCGCTCAACCTGTAGAGGAACAACCTCAAGGTGCGCAGGACGCCCCCGCACCGAACAATGTGGGCGGTCGTCTTCGGACGATAGAAGAGGTTTTGATTGCGCTCGGGAACGCGCAAGTCAATCAGGGTCAAGCTGCGGCGGTACCTCCGCCCCAAGCTCGTCCCAACTATCTGGCAATGGTGAATCCTTACCAGCCACCCCACTATGCTGGTGAGGAGGATCCAGCAAAACTGGAGGAATGGATCCGGACTTTTGACAAGCTTCTGGGGGCGGTCAAGTGTCCGGAAGGAGAGAGAGTACACGTCGCTTCGTACTACTTGGGAGGCGAAGCGGACGACTGGTGGCAAGCGACTCAAGCGAAACTGCAAGAAAATGATGAGCCCTACTCGTGGGCGGAAATGATGGAGATGCTCAGGAATAGATTCTATCCCCTGAGTACCAAAGCAGCGATGTACGAAGAATTTCTGTCGCTGAAGCAAGGGGGCCATACAGTGCAAGAGTACTACACTCGATTCAAGGAGCTGGTGAGGTTCGCACCAAGATTAGTAACCACAGATGCGGAGAAGGCTCAAAAATTCGAGATGGGACTGAACCTGGCAGTACGCGAGGTGATCACAGGGGTGCACTACCCCGACCTACAAGCTGTTTATGATCGTGCGGTAGCGGTTGCACGAGTTCAAGGACTGAAGCGTAAGGCGAAAGGTGAGACTGGCCGAGGTTCCCATGGACAAGGAAAAAGAGATAAGGACCGCAGAACTGATATTGACTTGGGTAGAAATAATTATCGTGAAGGACCAAATGAGCTAGCCCAAGGCGACGATGAAGGCAACAATAGAAGGATTTTCAACCATGAAGGCTACGTACCCCGATGCCCAAAGTGTAACTGTAACACCCCGGATTTGATAACCCAGGCCGGGATGTCACCGCCACATCTCTCTAGCAAGACACGGATTCTCCGAGCTTGCCAAAGAGATGCAAGGCTATAGGTATTGCAAAAGGGTTTAAAAACAAGTCCGGAATCTATTTAAAAATAATAATAAGTATCATCCACACATATAGTAGTAGTAATAATATATCGCAGCGGAAAAATGTAAAGTGGGCCGACATGGCCAAAACTCGGGATTTACATGCCCGTTATGCAAATATCATAAAAGCAATAAAAACAATGTTAAAGTTTTTCCATCCCCCAATGCATATGCTCATGCATTATCTTCATACTCTGAAAAGAAAAGAGAAAACAACAATTTTATCAGTATATAAAATACTGAGTAAGTCGATCCTAGCATAACAATAAAGGGATTTAATTAGATAATTAAAATTTCACTCCTAACATGCATTCACAAAATTTAAAGGAAATAATATTTTAATTGTGTACTTGAACATGCGTTTAATCCACAATAACAATTTAGTCATGATATGAAATTTAAAGACATAATTTAAATGCATAATTTAAAGACATGCATAAATAAATAAATACTTAAAAATATTAAATCTTTTATTTCCCCGTTACGTAACCATTTCTCAGTGTTTTGTATAGCCGGTGATCCGGCGGCCGCAGCCGTTTCGTAAGTATCTCGTTTAGCCGGTGATCCGGCGGCCGCAGCCGTATCTGCCATACCCAGTACCACTCCGGAGCCTCGGGAAATCCATACGGACAACCCGAGAGAGTAGGCCATGTATCTCCCGCCGATTGGCGTAATATCTCATCTAATTCTCTCGTCCATTATAGGCCCGAAGAGAAAGGCTAGAGGGGCACCCTGCAGAGCACTCACCCTCCACCAAAGTATCTCATGTATCATTTAGATTTAATGTATCAGGGTTTTTCAAAAGTATAGATGTATCGTATTTCAAATATTTGATCGTTCGTTTCGAAATTTCGAAATCCTTCGATTTAAAAGTAACTTGGCGTCACAGTTTACGCCTTTTCAATTTAAAAATTCGGTTTAAGTCCGAAAAATCTGAAAATTTCACAGTCTATGCAAAACACCCTAACGAACAATTTTGTGTTTTAACTTTCTCGAAATAAGTTGAGGAAAGATGTCAAAAATCGAGTTTAATGCGGAAACAGTTTACTGTCCCGAAGCAGATTTGTCACAGTTCTGAAAATTGGCTTTTTGACATAGCAAATGAACTCCAAAAATTCTGAAATTTTAACCACATATACTAGACATGATTATCTATAACTTTCATTTAGAGTGTAAAGATCAAATCGGACTACAAAATATAGAAACAGACTCACTAAGTTCGGACATGTTCATAGGCAGATTTCAAACACGTTTTGTCAAAACAGTTTCCTTTCGATGCAATTTGAAATAGCAAACTTTAACGAAAATGTCTAAAATTTTTACACAACCTAGATTTATGTGTTAGGATTAAAAGTCTAGTTTTGAGTTTCCCGGATTGAATCCTCGAAATATGAGTTTTAGATAGATTTCAAAAACTGCGCGTATTGGGGTTTTTAATTTCGGTTTTTACGTTTCGTTGCATTACGACTATACCGGACGCCCCTAAAGCACCCGTATTGATATGGAAGGCTCAACTTACAGTGATAGGGTGTTTTGGTCGTCCTAGGGTCGCTGGGCTCGTCCAAATTTGCTACGAACGGATCTCCTCAACGTCAAGCTTCCGACTTTGGCCACGATTTCAAATCGGAAGAAGAAATCCAATGTTAGATCGAGTTTTCGGGTTCCAAAACTTAAATGGAAACCTATGAACGACTTACCACAGTTTAGAACACTGAGGATCTTGTATTCCACGCCTCCTCCGTCGGTTTTCGTCGCCGGGAAGTGATCGGAAAGTCGTCGGGAAGTCGTCGGAAGGTGTTTTGGCTTTGGAGAGAGTTTGGGAGAGCTCTAAGGTGAATGGAGGCTGACAAATGGAGTGGAAACCATCCCTTCTTCGACCTAATTTACCTTCCCCCGTCCAAAATCCACTTTCCAAAGTCGGGGGGGTCGAATTATGGCAAGAAATCGCCGAAAACGCGCAACTTGCCCAATTCTGGGGAGCCACGCGGGGTTGGCGCGCCTTTTGGCCAAACCCTGCCCGGCCAGCGCGCGGTCCCCGCCTGGACTGCGGTCCGGGCGGGTCCGTGCGATCCGATCCGTCGGGTCTTTTTCTCCCCTCTTTCGGACTTCTATCCTTCCACGTTTTCGCGCTCGATTTTCCGGGTCATTTTCGGATTGTGCTTCTCATCATAAATTTATTCCGACTTGATTCGATTTCACGTGTTCGGGTTCGTCGGGTTCTAAATCGTCGTCTTTTGACTTCCGTGCATTTTCGATTTTACGGGCTCTCGGAAACAAAACTTTCTTTCCTATTGGATTAATTCCTATTTTTATATTCTAAAATTTACAGGTATTACAGTCTACCCCCCTTAAGAACCAACTTCGTCCTCGAAGTTGCGCTTCATCCTCTCGCGAGTTCGGGAATTGTTTGATTAAGCGATTGTATTATTGTGTGTCGTTGTTTGTTATTATTTGACTGAACCCAGAATTGAAATTTCCGAGTTGCCTACGTACCCCGTGAAGGGATCAAGTCATTACGTAGTTCAAAACAATTTGAATTTGTTTATTTGGGGTACAAAGTATTCGTACAAAATATCCGGAAATATTCGGGTTGTCACATCCTCCCCCTCTTAAGATTACAGTTATGTCCCCATAACTGTTGTTGCACTGTCTTGGAATAGGGTTGGGTAACGATCCTTCATGTCTGCTTCTAGCTCCCACGTTGCCGTCTCGGCTTCGTGGTTAGACCAAAGAACCTTAACCATTCTCACGGTCTTATTCCTTGTTACCCTCTCCTTCTTGTCGAGTATTCGCACCGGAATTTCTTCGTAGCTTAAGTCATCGTCCAGCTCAATTTCCTCCGGTTGGAGTACGTGGGTCGGATCATGGACATATTTCTTCAGTTGTGAGACGTGCAACACGTCGTGGACACGAGCAAATTGTGGCGGTAATGCTAGTCGGTATGCAAGATTCCCCACTCTTTCTAGGATCTCGTATGGTCCTATGTACCGTGGGCTCAATTTCCCCCGCTTGCCAAAGCGCATCACACCCTTCATCGGTGACACCTTTAACATGACCTTATCGCCTATTTGGAATTCCAAATCTTGCCGTCTCACGTCGGCATAGCTCTTTTGCCGGTCTTGCGCGGCTCTCATCTTTCCTTGGATTATTTTGACTTGTTGAGCCATGTCCTCAACAAGTTGCGGTCCAACTACCATAGTCCCCTCGCTCTCTTCCCAGCTTAATGGGCTGCGGCATTTGCGTCCATACAGTGCCTCGAAAGGTGCCATGCCAATGCTAGCATGGTAGCTGTTGTTTTAGGAAAATTCGATTAAGGGTAAGTGATTTTCCCAACTTCCTTTAAACTCTAATACGCATGCCCTTAGCATGTCTTCCAAAGTTTGGATCGTTCTTTCCGTTTGCCCATCCGTCATGGGGTGGAACGCGGTACTCATCTTTATCTTCGTACCGAGGGCTTCTTGTGGTTTTGTCCAAAAAGGTGAGACAAATCTACTGTCTCTGTCTGAGATGATGTCATGTGGTACTCCATGTCGTCGTACCACGTTGTCGACATATGCCCTTGCCAATTGGTCCATGGACCAGGTATCCTTCATGGGGATAAATATGGCAGCTTTTGTCAACCTATCCACGATCACCCAGATTTTATTCATCCCCTTCAGTGAACGTGGTAGCCCCGAAACGAAGTCCATTGAAATGCTATCCCATTTCCAAATTGGGATTTCCAATGGCTGTATTAATCCTAAGGGTTTCTGTTGTACGGCCTTTACCTTCTGGCAGGTAAGGCATCTTGCCACAAACTCGGCTATTTCTCTCTTCATGTTCGGCCACCAATAGTTCTTCTTTATGTCCTTGTATAGCTTCTCGCCTCCGGGGTGGACCGAGTATGGGGTATTATGGCCTTCCTCCATTACTTTTTGCTTCAGGTCCTCGCATTTTCGTGGTATGCACCACCTTCCCTTGAAGCAGATGCTTCCGTCCTCATGGATTTTAAAATCCATTGCCTTTCCTTCAGCAATGCCCTTCCTAATTTCCTCCAGCTTTTCATCACCCGGTTGTGCTAGTCGTATCTCATTGAGTATGGTAGATCCTACTACCATCGTGTTGACGACCTCACTTACTTCGCCAGAGTGTACCAACTCCAGACTTAATTTCGCCAAGTCTCTGTACAACTCGGCCGGTACCACAAGTGAATTCACCACGTGTTGAGTTTTTTGACTCAAGGCATCGGCCACCACGTTGGCTTTTCCTTCGTGATACGCGATTTCCAGGTCGTAATCCTTAATCAGCTCCAACCATCTCCTTTGCCTCAAATTCAGCTCTTTTTGCGTGAATATATACTTGAGGCTCTTATGGTCGGTGAACATCCGACACTTTCGCCCATAGAGGTAGTGCCTCCATATCTTTAGAGCGAACACGACTGCGGCTAGCTCCAAGTCGTGCGTCGGATAGTTCTCTTCGTGTGGCTTTAGTTGACGTGATGCGTATGCTATAACCCTTTGATCTTGCATTAGCACGCATCCCAATCCTTCCTTCGAGGCGTCGCTGTACACCTCGAAGTCTCCATCCTCCGATGGTAATGCCAACACCGGCGCTGTGGTAAGCCGTTTCTTCAATTCTTGGAATGCGGAATCACACTCAATGGTCCAGTCGTATTTCGCCCCTTTCTTTAACAGCTGTGTCAATGGGCGAGCGATCCTTGAGAAATCCTTTACAAACCTTCGGTAGTACCCTGCCAATCCGAGAAAAATTCTTATCTCGGTTGGATTCTTCGGTGGCACCCATTCGGTCACTGCCGAGATCTTTGCTGGGTCTACTGCCACTCCGTTGGCGGATACGATATGTCCCAGAAATGCCACTTCTCTTAGCCAGAAGTCGCATTTGGACAGTTTGCCATACAGCTGATTCACTCGTAAGATCCCTAACACTTTGTGTAAGTGTTCGGAATGTTCTTCTTCGCTTTTCGAGTAGATCAGGATGTCATCTATAAACACCACTACGCATTGATCTAATAATTCCCGAAACACGTTGTTCATGAGATTCATGAACATCGCTGGGGCGTTCGTCAGCCCGAATGATAGCACCGTGAATTCGTAGTGCCCGTAGCGAGTTCTGAATGCCGTCTTTGGGATATCCTTTTCGGCGATCTTTAACTGGTGATATCCAGATCGTAGGTCGATCTTTGAAAATACTGAAGCTCCCTTCAGTTGGTCGAACAAATCCTCGATTCTAGGCAACGGGTACTTGTTCTTGACCGTGACTTGGTTAAGTCCTCTATAATCGATGCATAGTCGTAGACCTTCATCTTTCTTCTTCACGAATAAGACCGGGGCTCCCCATGGGGACGTTGATAATGGCCAAAATTGACCATTATTTTCAATCCATTTCCGTGTCTGAGACGGACATTTTGATCGTGTTTCCATCTTATTGTAATAAGAGAGCAGTTGAATTTGACAGATTAATGCTAGTTTGTAAAAACATCGAGCCGGTAATAAAAAGACACAAAACATACAATTTTTAATTGTAATTGTGTTAGAAAAATCCAAAAACATGAAAAAAGGAAAAAGAGAAGAAAAAGGAATGAAAAGATGGGCAAAAGAATAAAAGAGCCCACAAAAATCCAAAAAGATGGGAAAAAGATTGAAATTCCCACAACTGAAATTTGGTTGAAGCACAATTCGAATTGTGAGCAATTCGAATTAATTCGAATTGCACAACAATTCGAATTGCTAAAGAGAGCAAAGAAATGGTTAAGTGTTGGAAGGAATGCAGAAGCCTAATTCGAATTGTTCAAGTTCGAATTAATTCGAATTAGGGAATGAAGAGAGAAGAAACCCAAAGGCAAGAAGAAGATGCAATTCGAATTGTCCAATTCGAATTAATTCAAATTGGCACAAACAATTTGAATTGCCAACAAGTGCAAGGAAGCCAAGCAGAAACCCTCATCCAATTCGAGAAAAGACCAATTCGAATTATCCTAACAATTCGAATTGATAACTGAAGGCCAAAATCCTAGCTCAATGAAGAGATCTCACAATTCGAATTGGTTGAGATAATTCGAACTACACTCAAAAATTCATCAGAAGCTGTGGAGCATGGACTCAACACTGGTGGGCCTAAGGTTTCGAAATTTATCTATAAAAGCAGACCTTCCACAACAGAATCAGGAGATCAAGAATTTTGCCAAAAAGCAGCTTGGGACAAAAAGAACAGCAGGAGGTTCCACACCCTTTAAGGGTTAGGTAGGTAGTTAGTTTAGTTTAGTTTAAATTTCTTGCAAGTAGTGTAATCTTTATATGCTTTGATTTTAGTTTAGTATAGAAGCAGTTTGTGTAACCCCTAGAGTAGTCATTTTCCATATTTTTACATGCTTTCTAGTTAAGATAAACCCTACCTTCAACCTAATGATGGTTTTGGGTTCTTTATTTTGCTTTCAAAGTGCCAATACAAGGAAAATTTCCAGAAATGGTGTTATTCATGTGTTATGGCACTCTTTAATGCTTTCCCTAGAAATAAATGCTTAGTATGTTTGTTGTTTCAACTAGGTTACATTTATTATGTCCTAGTTGACATTCAAACTTAATAAATGCATGTTTGGTGGGTTTTTGGTTTGATTTTGTACCTTAGAGCTTCAAATAAGTGTTCTTAGATTTTAGATGTTTCTAGGTTTGTTGATATCTATTTTTTATGCTTTATTTTTCCTGCCTTAATCCTATTTCATGCTGCCTTAGATAACTTGAGTGTTCTTAGTTTACTCATGTAGTTCTTAGATAACTAGATGTTTTAGGTCCTTTGATCTTTGATCCTTTGTTTGTAGATATAGGGTTTGAATCTAGCAAATACCCACTGCACATGTATTTGGTTTATTTCTTGAAAATCTCACTAGGGTGGCTGTGAAATGACATTGATGTGAGATGAGGGATTTAGTAAATCTAAACCCATCATTACAGCACAGTGTTCACCTAACCCATACTTGTGAGAACAAAAATTGTGGTTGCTCGAAAATGTGTAATTCGAATTGAGGCAATTCGAATTATCTCGAATTGCCCAAGAAATTCAAATTGCACATCCAAAAAGTTCCCTCATGTGGTTTTCAACCAATTCGAATTCTCTAATTCGAATTAATTCGAATTGGTCCAACAATTCGAATTGGGAAGGGAAACCACATTGTATTGCATACCATCCACTCATGCCTTAGTTTATTTTCCCATCTCTTACCAATTCGAATTGTCCAATTCGAATTAACTCGAATTGCTGGATAATTCGAATTCACCTTCCCCTTGAGGTAAATGCCTTAGTCAATTTTGAGCAAGGAAAGGGCTTCATCAATTCGAGTTGCTCAATTCGAATTAATTCGAATTGCTCAACAATTCGAATTAGATGATATCTCATCTCTTTGCAAGGATTAATTGGGTAAGATCATACTTCATTCTTCATGCATTCTCAATTCGAATTACCCCAATAATTCGAATTGAACTATCCTTTTATTTTGAAAATTCCAAAAACATTTTCTTTCATGATTTGTGTAAGTTGCATAGGTGTAATGGGCCTCGGCCCAGTTCATCTGATTTCCATCCATTACACATTTCAACCCATCAGTGTCTATTTATTGTGTGCTTAACACCCACACAATACCCAAAAACATTTTCCTTATTTTCAAGTTTTCCTCTTCATTGTGTGTATGAACGGATAATGAGAAACACCACAGATTAATGTTGGTGAAAGGTCCCTTCACAAGGATATCGACTAACCCGTCTTCTGTGTGTCAATCATTATCTGTTATTTTGCATGATCTGGTTAGTGGTTGGTGGAAGCTTCGGCGAGCGTTCTCTTCACTAAGAGTTTCGATTAGTCACTCAGCCAATTCCTAATCAGATACAGTTTTAATTTTCTTTATCTTAATTTCTCAACCTGAATTCAAGTTGCAATAGTATCAACTGATGTCGACCAACATCAGTTGAGAAATATTACAGCAAGAAATATGTGGGTTCTTCTTCCACTCACAGACAAAAGAAAACCGAATGACGGCGGTCACCATCGTTTGGAATTCTTTCTGTCTAAAACCAATCATCTGGGAAAATTGGGAACCGGACAGCAGATGTTTGCAGTCCGGAAAACCCCAACTATCTCTGGCACTCTTTCTAGCCGATTTCTTCTCATCTCAGGCTACTCCATCTTTGTGTATCGCATTCCGTCTAATCCCACCATATATTTTGGGGTATTTTATTTTCCTTTTCATATACTTGTATGCATGATATTATTATGTAGATGTTCCGGTCATATCATTATTTTGGGGATCCTTCCCCTTGGACACAGAAGTCTTGATTTAAATCAGATGCTGCATAATAAATTTCCAACAAAAATTCCTTTATAAAATCCGGATCTGAGTAAGGGATAAATTCGAAAGTTATGACTAATTCATACTCCACTGGGGGGTTGATTTTGAGAGCTTAGAAGCAGAGTCAGCGATTAGGTCTCATCTAGACTGAAAGGATTTGTGTTTTAATTGAGAGTCTAGTACCTGTCTAGGGAATGATTTTCAAATAATCATTTGCTTCTCAAAATTGCTGTGTGTTGGAAATCTGATATTAGATATCGCATTAAGTCAATATCCACTTGGGTGTAGATGAGATGTGATAAATAATACTAGAGGAACAACATATAGGCCTTGGTGAATTTATAAGGTAAGGTCGAGTATTCCTTCGACTACTATCTTCTTCTGCCAAAGTCTAGAATTGAGTCTTGAGTGAGTACATCCGGAATAGGTTCATTTATGGATCTGTTTCATTTAGTTTGTATCTCATAACTACCCAGATGTTGTAAGCCCTGTGGCTTATTGATATCTCGGGGGTTCTTGATCTGCATCTGGTCACCAAGACCAGGGGCTCTTTTATACTAACGGAAAGAGACGTTTTTAACGATTCCGAATGATAGATTTAAATGCTTTCTTTACAGCTTTCTTTACTGCTTCCCTTTAAATGCTTTCATAGAGGTCACTCGGAAGAATTAGGGGCTGTCCATCTGTTAAAAGGTTTGAGAGTTATGGAATGGTTTGGGGCTTTATTTGAAACTTTGGGTGTGACATGGGGGAATGATAGGAGTACTTGGCATGTCAACTAATGATATGTTAGGTGTTGCTTGTCCACCACAGATATGTAATGTAACTTCACAAGGCCTGTGGAGGGAGTTATAAGTCTGTGGTATCTTAGAAATTGTTGTCTTAAGAGCATGTAAATTCTCACCATAAGTACCTGTCTGTTAAAGGGAACATGGTGTAGAAAGCATGAGAGTTAGCTAACTAGAGGATTATCCCAAGCTAAGATCTGTGTATAAAAATGGAAGTTTAATTGTGTTTCATCTGAATCTTGTCCATTCTTTATTATTTCCTCCCTGTCCCTTCTGTCATATTTAAACCTGCTTTCTAGATAGTGTAGCATAATTTTATATTGCTTTCGTAGTATAGATTTAATTGCTTTCTTCGATCTAGTTTACCATGCTTTGTAGAATAATTTTTACTGCTTTCATGATCTGGTTTAATTTATGTCAAGTAGTTGTTAGAAAACCTTGCAAAACTTGAAACGAGTAACCGAGTGGAAAATCTTAGTAAACGACGTGGGCCCTGCTTCCATCGCACATCCTCCAGTGAACGATCCGGTACTTACTATAAACTACTGCAATTTTTGACTCCGTGCGCTTTCGGGATGCACAGTTTCTTGACACGAGTAAATAAAAAGACAACATTTTAGAAAATACTCATGTAGTGGGAAGAGCACCATGAAATTGGAAGTTGTATTTAGACGGTTCTTCACCCCCCCGGCAGCGCAATGAAACTCGTCAAAAGTTTCATGGCGCCGTTGCCGGGGAGGATGCAGTGCAGTTGTAATAAATAATACTTTATTAAGTATTGAACACTGGTGTCTGGTAAGATTGAAATATTTACCCCGGCAGGTATCTTCTCGACATGAAATTAAGAGAAGCATCATGGTGCAGATACCAGGGGCTTTCAGGGTGACAGACTGAAGGTCAATCCCGGTTGCACCGTGATATTTGTCAAAAGTTTCATAGCGGGAAGGACCACAGCGCCGTTTGAGATTTAAAACACCCCCACATGAGTAATAAAAAGGGAAATCTTAACATATCCTTAAACCCCTTCCCTACATCATAACTCTTCTCATTTAATAATTCCACACCTGATATTTCAGAAAAATACTCGTGTTGACGAAACTCGTCAAAAGTTTCATGGCGCCGTTGCCGGGGATTCTCGAGGCGCCATTTGAAATCGCAGTTTCCTCCTCGAGCAATAAACCAGTAAGAAAATTTGGAAAATACTCGTGTCACACAAACTCATCAAAAGTTACATGGCGCCGTTGCCGGGGAGGATGCAGCGCCGTTTACTAGGAGAATTACATTCCTGATTTACTCATAGATAGTTTTTGTATATACCCTTGAACCGTTACTAACCTGGGGGTTGTACAGGTACTGTCAAAAGCTTGATACCAACTGCTTATGCAACGGAGAAGGAGCACATTGCCGGAGTTACCGTTCGATCTAGAAATAGAAAGGACCGCTCGCCAACTAAGGGCAGAAGCCAGAAGATGGAAAGAGCAGGAGCGTCGGACCCGCACTTCACCTGAAACATCTAGCAGCGATCTATCAGACATGGCAGATAACCAGAACATTCCCCCGATCTTACCCATAGACCAACCACAAAATAACCCTGGTAATGGAGCTGACGGAGGAATGGTAGAGCATCCTAATCGTGCCAACGAAGAGGAGAATCTACCAAATCCCAATCAGCAACAATACCAGCAATTCCACCAACAACCACCACCACCCTTAAACCAATTTCACCAAAACCAAAATATACCAAACCAACAATACCAAAACCAAGCTTTCAATCCAGATCAGTTTCAGAACAACCCACAAGATCCACATAACTTCCAGCAATTTCCCAATTACCACCAACAGTACCAGAACCAAGCTGAACAAGGAAATCAACAACAGCAGCAAGCAGCAGCAGACTTCATGCAACCAATAGTAGAGCCCTATCTGGATGGACCTGGGAGAGCACACTTTCCCGCACGCAATTTCGAGCTCAAGCCGGCACTCATTAATTTGGTGCAAAACAATCAGTTCTGCGGTGCAAATCATGAGGACCCTCATGATCATCTCCAGACCTTCCTGGAGCTCTGCGACACGATCAAAAATCAGGGAGTCTCTCCTGATGCTATAAGGCTAATGTTGTTTCCATTTTCTTTATACAGCGGTGCCAGGGACTGGTATAAGTCATTGCCCATCAATCAGAGGAGCACTTGGGCAGACTTGGTGAGGAGCTTTTTGCTGAAATATTTTCCAGAATCAAAGATTGAGGAAGGACGAGCTAAGATTGGAGATTTTAAAATGAAGCCAGACGAATCATTGTATGATGCAAAGGAAAGATTCTTGGGCCTCATCAGGCGATGCCCCCAACATGGGTACGCACCCTGGGAGCAGTTGAGGAAATTCTACGGAGGACTCACCCATCCATGGAGAACAATGTTAGACGCTGCTGGCGGACGACATTTACTCCACCTGCCTATGGACCAAGCTTGGGAGAAGATTGAGACAATGTCTGTCAACAGATCCATCCTAAACACAGATGATAGGAAGGAGGATCCTCCCAGAAAAGTTTTTGCTGTAAGTGAAGGGAAAACAGATTTTGAAAAATTGCAGGAACAGGTAGCTGCGATACAGCTGAGTCAGGATAAAGGGAAGGGAATAGATGCTTCTCAGGCAGGAACCTCATCTGACCAAGTTCAAACACAGCAATCGGGAATTGTCTGTGGACTGTGTCAGGGACCTCATCCAACTGACACATGCCAACAGATAGCTACCGAGAGCTGTAATTATGCCGGGAACTACCAAAATCGCCATCCCAATCTCTCTTACTCCAACAACAATGCACTTAACGCGCATTTGTTACAGCCAAACCAGCCCAACCAGTTCGCAAATCAAAACCCACAGCAAAACTTCTGACCTCAGAATCAAGGATTCGGCCAGCAAAGAGTGCAGAACTTTCAAAATCAGAATCAAAATTTCCAACCTCAAATCCAACAGAGGCCTAATCAGAACCAAGGCCAGAATTTCCAGAATTTCCAATCCCAACCTGATCAGACTCAACAATACAACCAAAGGCCACCATCTCGTCTGGAGAATCTGATGACGGAGTTTATAGCCAATCAGAAGGATATAAACCAACAACTACAGTCATCAATCAAGAATGTGGAGACGCAAGTCACCCAATTGGCCAAGGAACTTCAGAACAGGGGGAAAGGAACACTTCCAAGCAGTACTGAAGCTAACCCGCAGTGTAAAGCAATCACATTGCGGGGAGGCAAGACTCTAAAGGGAATTGTTGGATATGGAAAAGAGACGGCCGAGAAGGAAAAGGATCCATTGGAGGGTGAAACAGGAAGTGAAAGGATTGAAGGAGGAGATGGTATTGGACTGGTCGAGGATAAATCAGAAGCAGCTATTTCGCAGGCTGAAGCTGCAAAGGGAGCTGAAAAGGGTAGGGTTGAAGGTACAACTTCCTTCTCTTTACCACCAAAAACAAACAATAATAAGTACATGCCAAGGGTGCCGTACCCGGCACGTCTTAAAAATAAGGAACAAGATGAAAAATTTAAAAAATTCTTAGAAAGACTGAAAGCTGTCGAGATCACTATTCCATTGGTCGAAATGATTTCAGAAATGCCCGTCTATGCTAAATTTCTTAAAGAAATGATTTCAGGGAGGAGAAAAGTTGAGCAGGAGGAAGTAGTGATTTTGAACAGCAGCTGCAGTGCCATTATCCAAAGAGTGCTACCGGAAAAGAAGGAAGATCCAGGATGTATTACTCTGCCGATCCACATTGGGAAAACTAATGTTGGAAAAGGATTGTGTGATCTGGGTTCGAGCATCAACGTTATGCCACTTGCCATGGTGAAACGTCTTCACTTGGGAACAATTGAGCCGGTTACAATGAAGCTACAGCTGGCAGACCGATCAATTACCCATCCAATCGGAATCCTGAAGGACGTAATTGTCAAGACAGGAGGGACCCTCTTTCCCGTCGACTTCATTATTCTGGATATAGAGGAGGACTACGAGATGCCACTGATCTTAGGCCGCCCCTTTCTCTCAACCGGTGGTGCACTTATAGACGCTCGATCAAATCAAATCAAGCTCCGAGTCGGAGAAGAAGAATTGAATTTCAACATGGGAAAGCTGCAGAAGTTCCCGTCTGAAGGAACTTGTTCCATTTTTGATGTAATAGATAGTAGGAGTGAGGATGAGAGCATAGACTCTGTGACTGATGAGCCAAGCAAAGTTTCAAAACAGGTACTGAAGCCTGAAGGTGCGGAGCAACCAAGGAGCTGCAACGCTGTCCACTTCGAGGACCCTATCTCGGGGGACCTTGAAGAATTCGATGGGGTTGAGTTCATCCCGGAGGAAGAAGAAAGCACTGCTGAGGAGGAAGTGGATCCTGTACTGACACAGGATCCTGAAGGTAAATCTGATCTCTCTCTCCCATCCATTTCTCGCAAATTACTGCCTTCCGTTGAATGCCCACCAGAGCTTGAACTTAAAACACTTCCGGATCATCTTAAGTACGTCTTTCTCGCTGAACATAAAAGATTACCGGTGATTGTGTCAGCCAAGCTGACACAAGAACAAGAAAAAGCTCTGGTAGACATTCTAAAGAAATATGTACATGCAATCGCATGGACCATTTCTGATATAAAAGGAATAAGCCCCTCTGTTTGCATGCACAGAATTTTAATGGAAGAGGAGTACAAGCCCTCAAGGCAACCACAAAGGCGTCTGAACCCCCATATGCATGAAGTGGTAAGGAAAGAAGTTATCAAGCTCTTAGATGCTGGTATCATCTATCCTATCTCTGATAGCAAATGGGTTAGCCCAGTGCAGGTCGTACCGAAACGTGGGGGGATCTGTGTAAAGACTAATGAGCAAGGAGAAGAAGTGGCGACGCGTCCAGTGACCGGTTGGAGAGTTTGCATCGACTACCGGAAGCTCAATACCGCTACCAGGAAGGACCATTTCCCCTTGCCATTCATTGATCAGATGCTGGAGAGGTTGGCTGGGAGGGAGTACTACTGCTTTTTGGATGGGTACTCTGGCTACAATCAGATTGTAATAGCTAGCGAGGATCACGACAAGACCACATTCACTTGCCCATATGGAACTTTTGCGTACAGGCGCATGCCTTTTGGACTTTGTAATGCGCCTGCCACATTTCAACGATGCATGATGTCAATTTTCTCAGAATTTATCGAAAAATGCATTGAAGTTTTCATGGATGACTTCTCTGTGTATGGAGATACTTTCGATGAATGCTTGACTAACCTTGCACAAATTCTGAAAAGATGTGAGGACACCAACTTAGTTTTGAACTGGGAGAAGTGCCATTTCATGGTCACCGAAGGAATAGTGTTGGGTCACCGCATCTCGCGCGCAGGTATCGAAGTCGACAGGGCTAAGGTCTCAGTCATCTCAAACCTACCATTGCCTAATTCAATAAAAGCAGTTAGGAGTTTCTTAGGGCATGCCGGTTTTTACCGGAGATTCATTAAAGACTTTTCTAAAATTGCCAAGCCGCTCACTAACTTGCTGTGTAAAGAAAATCCTTTTGTAATAAATGAAGCATGTGTTCAAGCCTTTGACACGCTCAAAGAAATGTTGATTTCTGCCCCAATAGTACAACCACCCGATTGGTCAATGCCTTTCGAGGTAATGTGTGATGCAAGTGATCTCGCCGTGGGTGCAGTTCTTGGGCAACATAAGGAAGGGAAGCATTGCATGATTCATTACGCAAGTCATGCCCTGAATGAGGCCCAAATTAACTACACCACCACGGAGAAGGAGATGTATGCTGTGGTTTTTGCGTTTGATAAATTCAGACAATATCTTATTGGTACGAAAACCACAGTGTACACAGATCACTCTGCACTAAGATACTTGTTTAGCAAACAAGACGCCAAACCTCGATTAATCAGGTGGGTACTTTTGCTGCAAGAATTCAACATTATAATAAAAGATAGAAAAGGCAGAGATAATGGTGCTGCTGACCATTTGTCTCGACTAGAAAATGATAAAAATGAGCTAGCCGTAAATGAGAATTTTCCGGACGAGCAACTGTTTGCCTTGCATCTTCATGATCAAGCTTGTTCGTGGTTTTCCGATATTGCTAACTTTTTAGCATGCGGAATAACCCCACCATTTCAAAGCAGAGGCCACAAAGCGAGGTTCAACCGAGATGTAGTTAACTACTTCTGGGAAGACCCTTATCTCTTTAAGCATTGCGCAGATTCGATTATTAGACGATGTGTAACTGAGCACGAGGCTTATCAAATCGCTAAGAAATGTCATGAGTCGGAATACGGAGGTCACCATGGCCCCACTCGAACAGCCCATAAGGTGCTCGAGTGCGGTTTTTATTGGCCTACCATTTACGAGGATTGCAAAGCGTTTGTTAAAGCTTGCGACAGATGCCAAAGACTAGGGAATATCTCCAAGAGGGATGAGATGCCTCAACAAGGAATTCTCACTCTCGAGATTTTCGATGTATGGGGTATTGACTTCATGGGACCATTCCCGACATCTGATGGGAACCATTACATCTTGGTAGCTGTCGATTACGTTTCCAAGTGGGTTGAGGCCGTTGCACTGCCAACCAATGATGGCAACCAGGTCGTCAAATTTTTGAAAAATAACATTTTCAATAGATTTGGTGTACCCAGGGTGATCATATCAGATGGAGGAACCCATTTTGTTAATAAAGCATTTGCAAATCTTATGAGCAAAAATGGGATTCTCCACAAGATCGGCACGCCTTACCATCCCCAAACCAGTGGTCAAGTCGAGGTCTCAAACCGCGAAATCAAACACATACTCGAGGCCACTGTGGGGACAACTCGCAAAGATTGGTCACGTAAGCTCAATGATGTTTTATGGGCATACCGCACTGCATTCAAGACTCCCATTGGGATGTCTCCATACAGACTCATCTTCGGAAAAGCCTGTCATTTGCCCGTAGAACTAGAGCATAAGGCTTACTGGGCCGTACGAACGCTCAATTTTGACTCACGAGTTGCTCAGAGTAAGCGCAAGGTGGACCTCAATGAAATTGAGGAAATACGTGCGCAAGCTTATGAAAGCTCGAGGATTTATAAAGAGCGGACCCAGAAGTTACACGATCGTCGTATTAAATCTAAACACTTCTATGTTGGCCAGAATGTCTTGTTATTTAATTCTAGGTTGAAGCTGTTCCCCGGAAAGCTTAAATCCAGATGGGAATGGCCATACGAAGTGGTGCACGTGTTTGAAAGTGGAGCTGTCAGGATTCGGACTGACAAAGGAGAGCTGGTGGTGAATGGACACAGATTGAAGGAGTATCTTGGGCAGTTCGACCCTGAAAAAGAAGCTCAAATGACAACAGAACCGGCTTATGCTCAATAAATATTATACATATATCTATGTTTACTTACTTATTTATCACTGTCTTCACTTATTTTTATTGGGACAAAGTATCCAAAAATCAATTGAACATTTAGAGTACTAAGACTCTAAATGTGAGGATGTTGATATTTGGAGAAAACCTAATACCTTTTCATAATTGTTTTGCAGGAATTCAAGAAACCAACAAAAAGAAAGATAAAGCTCCCAAAAACCAGGTTCCCGGTTGGGTTAATATTATATTTAATGAAAATTAATTCTGGAATTTAGAGAAATCTAAAATCCAGAATAAATTCATAAAATAAAACTGTTAACCCAACCTAAATTATGCAAGCAATATGTTTTAAATTCTAAGTCTGTGTAGATATGTTTGCTCTTGAGTTCATCTTGATGAACATAAATTTTTGAAAATCCAAATTTTCCTAAGTCTTGGTCTTGGATGTGGTTTAATTTTCATTTCAAGAAAATTCGAATTAATTCGAATTGCTTGGAACATACCACATAAGACATTTTGCCTTGAAAATTTTCGCATTCGGATTAGTTAATTCGAATTATGCAGGCAATTCGAATTAATTCGAATTAATTCGAATTGCCATGCAAATTCGAATTGGCACCCAAGGCAGAATTTTCGGATATTTTAGTAGGCCAAGTACTGCAATTCGAATTGTAAGGCAATTCGAATTAATTCGAATTGCCTGATTAATTCGAATTGGCATACAAAAGGCATTCTCTTATGCAAGTGAGCAATTCGAATTGTGGGGAAGTTCGAATTAATTCGAACTACACCAATAAGTCGAATTAGCTCACAAAAGCATTCCTATGCAAAGTCACTCCCCACCACCAGGTTCGAATTATGAGTCAATTCGAATTAATTCGAATTGATTCAGAATTCGAACTTGTGCGTGTATTTGGTCTTGCAAGCCAATTCGAATTAATTCGAATTGGCCTGAATAACTCGCATCTCTCACAGAATGCACCAATTCGAATTAATTCGAATTAGTGCATAATTCGAACTCCCCTTCCGAACCCTTTTTATACCCTTTTTCCCTCTCATTTTCCTCACTTTCACTTTTCGCATTTCCAAAAATCCTCCGTTCTCTCTCTCGCGAAACCCTTCTTCATCGCGAAACCAGTCCCTCGTCTCGACCTTTCCTCCGTTCAAACTCGTCGGAAATGGCATCTTCGTCATCGAATCCGAGTGGGAGCAGGGGGTAAGTGTTTCTTTTTCATCTTCACACTCGTTTTTCACAGTTTTTAGTTGTGTCTCTTCGTATTCCTTGTGAAATCGGGGTTGGGGAGGGAATGTGCTCTGTTTTTTACAAAAGGGAAGGTCGGAATGTGGGTGGAATAGGGTAGGCGTGTTCGAAGATGATTTAGAACCAAGTAGGCAGAACTTAGGTTTCTAGGGATTTATGCTGAAACTGCCATTTTTGAGGGTTTGAACGTCTCTGTGATGGGGGTGTTTTCATTCTGAAAATAAGGGTTTCAAAACTCTTAAAAATATGGTTTCTGTTTAGTTTTAATGGTTTTGTTTCTTCATTTTGGTGTTTGTGTGCATATTTGTTGTTAGTGTTTGAGTAATCTGTGAGTAGGGTTAACACCGTAGACAGTTTCCTGTGCCCACTGTGTTGTTTTGATCAGTAGAAAGTTGTTAATGATGACTCGAAATGCATATTGATGAAATCTGCAAAAGTTATGTTTTTAAAGCATGAGTTTTGTTGGTAACATTAGTACATTACAGTAGTATAGATGGATCAACTGTTCTCGTTTCTGTTGATGTTTGCATGTATACTGTTATATGAGTATTTTAGTAATGAATGCTTTTGTCGGGTACATGTTGCCCACACATGGCAAACTCAACTCTAAAGGTTGACGTTTGCACATACGGAAACATGGTATTACAGACAAAACCATGCCAAAATTTCTCCAACACTTTTGGCATGGCATTTATGTATAAAAAGACAAATTTTCAGAATATTCTTTGTTTAAGTGTTTGATCTTTGTCAACTTGGAACAAGTGGGGAATACTTGTAAGGAATGTTTTGTTTTATTCCTTAAAAACCCACTTTCCAAAACAAAATCCAAATGGGAGACCACTTACACCCCCAATTTCATTAAATAAACAAGTCAACACTTTTTCATAAAAATCCAAAAATCACCTTTTGTATGTATGCGTGTCTACTTTTATTTTTATTTCTTATTTTTGGTCATGGTCCATTGTTACATACTAGTGATTACATAATTCATCTCTTGCATTTGCTTTTCATCATTAATCTCTTATCTTCCCTACCTCACATGATTTAAATCACTTGTTAAGTAGTGAGAAAAATCAAAAATTCTTTCGTAGGCTCAACAACCTACGAAATTTTCTTTTGGTCCTTCGACCACCCAAAAACATCTTAGACTAATTATAGTCTAAGAAAAATTTCTAAGGATCCAAGATCCTTATTTCTCTCTTGCTTTCCTTATTTTCGCTATAATAAGAGTTAGATTTAACAATCCAGCTCCATGTTTTTCTTTCTATAAATTCGATTAGAAACCAATTAACTCACATTTAGAGCTTAGCTCTAAATGTGAGGATGTTGACTTTCAACTCGGATCTACTTATCAAAAATTTGTTAAAAATAGTTTCAACTCTTTTCTCTCCAGGGATCAATTCATTATAGATTCCCTGATGGGGCTTCCAAAGACAACTCTAGATCTTGCCTTCTTGGAAATTGAGAGGCTGAAGAAAGAGGCAGAGGAAAATAGGGTGGCCATAAGGAATGAGCATAACTTGCCTATGGACCACCAGATTGAATGGAGGTTCGAAATGAAGGACCATTGGTGGAATACGATTCCAGAGGAAGAAAGAAATGATAGAGCAACAGGCCTCGAAAGAGACTTTTGCCAACATGTATGTAACTTCTGGAACCAAGAGTTCGATGAGGCAAGGTATGATCAACGGTTTAATGAGCCGAGAGTTCACTATGAGCGGATGGTTTGGATGATGAAACGACAGAAGGCTTATTGGAACAGAATGCTTGAAATCCACTTCGGAGATAGGAGAGCTGCAGCCTTTGAGCCAGTCCTCATCCAACCACCCATTTCTAGGGAAGTGAAAATGCTCTATGCCCCCAAGACACCTCCACCATACTTGGTTGCGTCAACTGGTGTACTCTCCATGCCAGAGACCTTCCCATTTACATACAAGAAGGAACTATTCGACAATGAGACCATTTGCGGACCAGAGGAGCAGCTATGGCTGACATTGCATGCAAAAGAGCGTCATACTGAAATGACATTCAACTTCAGGGATTCTCTCCAAGCGGTACTAAACTACGGACAAGCCCACCACACTCCAATGCTGGATTCGATCATTGAGAAAACAAAAGCAGCTAGGAAACTGTGGGGGGAATACATGACTGCATAGGGAAAATGGGAAAAGGACATCAGGGAGTCTGTACTAAAACCGGGAATCATAATACCTCCGGGAAAAGTGGAGATTCTGCCAGTCTTCTTACCACAAAGGATTCCGGCAGTTGAGCCCCGAGAGACCACAATGAAGGGGATGCCCAATTTCGAGCTAATGAGAGCTGAATGCATCGCAATGATTCAAAACAGATCATGGGACAGAATGGGACGCAAGAGGAAACAGATCTCAGTCATGGGCAAAAACAAATGTTTAGAGTATCTCAACATTCCACCAGTCCGAGACTTAGGACATCTAAAGGAGAAAGAGGCAGACATCGTGGACACCTTGTACACGGAAATGAAAAAGAGGTTCCTCGACCTGCTACGTGAAATGGATGCAGAAGGTCTGAGGCACTGTCAAGAACACCGGCCTCGTCTGCAGTATAACACGGGATTCCAAGGTGTCCTAGGCAGATATTTCACACTAAAATGGACTGCGCAACTCACAGCCATGTCTGAACCTAAATTCATCCAAAAATTTCTAAAGATCAAAGGACCGGAATTGGGACTGAATGTTGAGGATGAAGAACAGATTATTGATGACTATGTTGATCCAACCTCCGAGCAATCTGAGCCTGCCGAATCAGAACCCTCCCAGACTGAATCCGAGCCAGAGCCACCTAAAAAGAAGAGAAAACTGATAAGGTTGGCAGATAAAGAAAAGTCTGAAAAGCCTGCTGAACCTCAGATCAGAATCCAAGAACCTCCGAATCAGCCAAGGATCATTCCCCCTGTGCCCAAATTCTATGATGAGCCTCCCAAACAAAAAGACAGAGGCAAGGATCAAGCCATTGAGTTATCCAAGAAGGAACAACAGCGTGAGGCCCAAGTGCAAGCTGATTCAGAATTGGCAAAGAAAGCTCAGGAAGAAGCTGATGCAGAAGCAGCAAAGATAGCTCAAGAGGAAGCTGAGATGGATAGGATTGAGGCACAGAGAAAAGCCGAGTACGATGCCCGACAAGCTGAAAGAGCAAGAAGGGAAAAGGAGGAGGCTGAGATCGAAATGGCAAAAGAGACGGAGGAGTGGAAGCAGAAAATGGAAGCTGCAAGGGTCGAGAAAAATCGACTTTGGAAAGAACAAATGGCCAAGGCAGCTGAAGAGGAGGCCAAGGCAGCAGAAGAAGACGTCAGGAAGGCAGAGATGGAGGAGAATATCAGAAAAACCCGAGAGGAAGAGGAGAATAGAAAAGCTGCTGAGAAATTGCAGGCTGAGCTGGAGAAGAAGAAGAGAGCTGACACTGAAACGCAGGTTGAGGTCGGGGACGATGATTGTCAGATAATCAGCGGAACCGACATTATTCCTATTAAGGTAAAAGCTGAGCCAGCAGAATGGACAAGGGAGAGGGAGGAACAAGTAAAAAGATCTACTACTCGCAGAGATGACAAAAAGGCGGATGTTGAGAAAGCTATGGAGGCGATGCGACCCACAGAGGAGATAGAGGAAATGGTGCACGAGGGCAATGTCAGATTTGAAGAATCAAAGAAGAAGTTCGCCGAACTTGCAAGTGACTTGAATGACATAACGGCACAAACTCTAGCGGCAGCCGTTACTCAACCGCAACCCACAGTGCAAGAAACAGCGAAAACTGAAAGTAGTGGTGGTGACAAGCAAACGGACTTGGAAACCATAGAAAACTACTTTAAGGACAAGACATTTCAGCAGATCCTCCATTACGATCTCAATATTCCCATAGAGCAAGGAGACGACATGGAAGAACAATTGGGAGACCTTAACATCGGGAAGGAAGTTGAGGCATCACAACAAGAATACCAGCATGTTGCCGATCCCTATCTTTCCGAGGATTTCTTAAATTCTGTATTCCATGAAGATCCTTGTAATGCACACGAGCAAGGAACAACTCAAGGAGGTGAAGAAACTGAGTTGAAACAAACTGAGAAAGAGCCACAACCGAATACACAGGTCGAGTCAGAACAGCACG
This sequence comes from Hygrophila difformis, assembly GCA_030278955.1. Taxonomy (NCBI): domain Eukaryota; kingdom Viridiplantae; phylum Streptophyta; class Magnoliopsida; order Lamiales; family Acanthaceae; genus Hygrophila; species Hygrophila difformis. The sequence goes on along the minus strand of JAOANR010000003.1, from coordinate 36,242,873 downwards.
AACAAACTGAACAAAGGGAACAACCAAGGGAAAGTTCTGACTCTGATGGAGAACAAGCAGGAACTGAAGGAACCCAAGAATCGACCGGATCAGTGCGATCGGCTGGTTATTGGGTCAACTCAACTTCAAGGGGCAGACTGGGTGTATCTACAAAGAAGTTCAGAAAATTCCGTATCACGGATGATGCCGACATAATGAGGAGGTTCAACGGGAATGAGCAGAATGCGGGACGATACATGGCACTGAGTGGAGTATTTGTCCCTGATAAAGGGTTCAGTCCAGAATTGATTGATCATCCAATGCTACTCACATTGAAAGAAAACCACGGATGGACTGAGTTCCTTAAGCATCACGCTGAACCCGGGATAGCAGAATTGGTTTGGGAATTCTACTGCAACATCAATGCCACACAAAAGACAAGTTGGGTGCGAGGAGTTAACGTAGACATCTCTGCAGATTACTTGAACAACTTCCTTGGTACACCCAACTGGAGGTCAGAAATTCCGACATCTGAACATTTCGAGAAGGGAGCAAGCAGGGCAGCTGACAGGCAATATCACGACAACATCACTAGGTCCCTTACTGCTGAGAGCTACACTGGTGAAATCCCCTTCAAAGCAAAGCACCTGAAGCTGGAATTTCAACCCTCCTATGACTTCTACATGTCGAAGATTAGGCCAAATCCTCATGCACATGAAACATCTGGTCGAATGTTGAAGGGTTTTGCCAAGATTTGGCATGGACTGAAGATGAACGTGGGGGAGCAGATTTTCCATGTCATGACTACAAAAGTCACAGGCACCAGAGCTGCTGCTTTATGCTATCCCAACCTCATCAGGAGAATTTGTGAAGCCCAAGGAGTAGATCTAACAGTTTTTGCAGAGAGCGATCTTATTGATATGAGCCGGCCGATCCCAGTCCCAAAGACAAGGATAACTGAACCAGTTACATACATTATGCCGGAAGAATCAGACGCTCAATCCAGATACACTCCGAGGACATCAACAGCCGGACGCAAAGGGCACAAGAAGAAGGACCGTCTTGAAGCGGTACCTTCAACAGAAGAAGCTGCAGTCGCACCAACAGAACCTGCTCCCACTGCCACTCATCCTGGAACTGATGTTTCCACTCCAAGCTTATCACGAAGACATCCAGTCCGACCCTCTCGCAGAAGCCCAACTGTGTCTCAATATCCAGCTGATTCTCAAACTCTAGAAGTAGTGAGCAGAATGGGAGATTCAATGATGCAGAGTGTCAGATCTTTGGCGGATGCCATTGTTTCGACTCACGAGAAACAAATGCAGAAAGAGGAAGAGTTTAGGCTGAGAATGTTTGAGAGAGAAGAGGAGTTCAGAAAGGAAGCAGCCAGGCAGCATCAAGAAAGGATTGAGAATGAGGAAAAGAATAGAAAAATGTTCGAAGCAGTGTTCGCCAGTCAAGCCAGGATGTTCGACAATCAAGCCGAAATGATGAAGACCATCCTCAGCAAGTTCCCATCACATCCAGGAGATGCTACCGGATCCTCCACACATCCCACGGAGAAGAAGGACTAAGCTAAGTGATCACATTCATGCGAGCTCCATTGTAAACATCATGCATAAGATTTTCCATTCATTCATTGCACTTTCAATCCTCAGCATGGATATCTATTGTAATTGATGTACATTTACTGCTTTCCACAAGAGAATTTCGTATTGAGTTCTCTATTATTTGAAAAAAAAAAAAAAAAGATGTGTGGCAGTCCAAGATGAATAAGTGACTGTCACGCCAAAAACAAGCTGTGACGTGCTTGCATGTTCACAGTGTCTTTTTACTGCTTTCAATCAAACAAACCGGCATAAAACAAGCATAAATCTGTCACCTAAATTCACATGTTGAATTTAGGCTGATGATGAAATTTTCAGACTATTACATTGGGATAAAACAATTAAAAATATGCATGACATGAATTCTCGAAGTTTTGAGCTATAAAAATCCAATGATATGATCACTTGAAAGACTGACAAACTTTCATGTTGAGAATTTGATTGAATAAGTTGCAAGAAAATTTTCAAAGGCTAAATTTGAGAATAAATGTATGACATGATCAAACCGTCCCTTGTGAGATCTGAGCCGAGTCATTTTTACTCAATACTTCTTTGATTGTGTGAATCAATTCGATTGAAGGGCACTAGAACTTGCAATTGGGACCGATTCAAGACCATGCCATATTCCCGAAATCGAGCAAATGATCGAGGCACTTAGAAAAACCCAAAATTTTGGCTTTCGTTTGAATTCCAAACCCAAAAACAATCTCCCTTTAGGATTGACCAACTTGAGCCTTTAAGCCTAATTTTTCTTTGAAACCACTATATTATTCCCAGCCTTACAAAAAGACCAAGAAAATCAAACCCAAGTACACATGAGCCATCCCATCAAGGCATTGTAATTTTTGATCATCAAATATGTATCAATCGGTATGCTATAAACCGATTCAAAAAAAAAAAAAGTTGAAATTTATTCAACAAGAATAAATTGCAAATGACAAAGCAAATTAGACCAAGTCTAATGTCATGCAATAGGAAAAGAAAGAAAAACAAAAGAAAGAAAGAAATAACGATGATCATAAATTCTACAACATGCCAAGTTATGGTGGAATGGTGTCATGTCACTTTTTAGCCCAATAATTCCCTTTCCTACCAAATGTTACAACCGTATGCCCCGTTATAACCTTGAATAAGACCTCAGGATCTCGATTTGAGGAAATGAGCCGGTGGCGAGTTGGTCCAGTTGCAAGCTTATGGGAGAATTTATTTGAATTTGATTATGAGCGTATTGTTTAAAAGCCAATCTTGAGAGTGAGTGAACTTTCCGATTCTACTATATGTGAGGCTCTGTTTCTATTAATCAATGATCATGTCATGCTTGAATTCAAGAAGTAAGCCAATGAATTTTTCTAAACACATATTCAAGAAGAATTAACAATAATGATTGGTTTGTGTGTTCACTCAAGTGAGAAGTATCATTCCATTAAACACTGCAACTAAGAGAATTTAATACTTGTAATTTTGATTGTCTTATCCCAATATAAGAAGAATGAAATTTTTTTGAGGCCACGCAAATGGATTGAATATGCAGAGTCCAAGCTCCTAGGAGCACTGACTCTGACTGCTCGGGGATGATCAGTATTAAATGTGAGGATGTTGATAAGGGCCAAAATTGACCATTATTTTCAATCCATTTCCGTGTCTGAGACGGACATTTTGATCGTGTTTCCATCTTATTGTAATAAGAGAGCAGTTGAATTTGACAGATTAATGCTAGTTTGTAAAAACATCGAGCCGGTAATAAAAAGACACAAAACATACAATTTTTAATTGTAATTGTGTTAGAAAAATCCAAAAACATGAAAAAAGGAAAAAGAGAAGAAAAAGGAATGAAAAGATGGGCAAAAGAATAAAAGAGCCCACAAAAATCCAAAAAGATGGGAAAAAGATTGAAATTCCCACAACTGAAATTTGGTTGAAGCACAATTCGAATTGTGTGCAATTCGAATTAATTCGAATTGCACAACAATTCGAATTGCTAAAGAGAGCAAAGAAATGGTTAAGTGTTGGAAGGAATGCAGAAGCCTAATTCGAATTGTTCAAGTTCGAATTAATTCGAATTAGGGAATGAAGAGAGAAGAAACCCAAAGGCAAGAAGAAGATGCAATTCGAATTGTCCAATTCGAATTAATTCGAATTGGCACAAACAATTCGAATTGCCAACAAGTGCAAGGAAGCCAAGCAGAAACCCTCATCCAATTCGAGAAAAGACCAATTCGAATTATCCTAACAATTCGAATTGATAACTGAAGGCCAAAATCCCAGCTCAATGAAGAGATCTCACAATTCGAATTAATTCGAATTGGTTGAGATAATTCGAACTACACTCAAAAATTCATCAGAAGCTGTGGAGCATGGACTCAACACTGGTGGGCCTAAGGTTTCGAAATTTATCTATAAAAGCAGACCTTCCACAACAGAATCAGGAGATCAAGAATTTTGCCAAAAAGCAGCTTGGGACAAAAAGAACAGCAGGAGGTTCCACACCCCTTAAGGGTTAGGTAGGTAGTTAGTTTAGTTTAGTTCAAATTTCTTGCAAGTAGTGTAATCTTTATATGCTTTGATTTTAGTTTAGTATAGAAGCAGTTTGTGTAACCCCTAGAGTAGCCATTTTCCATATTTTTACATGCTTTCTAGTTAAGATGAACCCTACCTTCAACCTAATGATGGTTTTGGGTTCTTTATTTTGTTTTCAAAGTGCCAATACAAGAAAAATTTCCAGAAATGGTGTTATTCATGTGTTATGGCACTCTTTAATGCTTTCCCTAGAAATAAATGCTTAGTATGTTTGTTGTTTCAACTAGGTTACATTTATTATGTCCTAGTTGACATTCAAACTTAATAAATGCATGTTTGGTGGGTTTTTGGTTTGATTTTGTACCTTAGAGCTTCAAATAAGTGTTCTTAGATTTTAGATGTTTCTAGGTTTGTTGATATCTATTTTTTATGCTTTATTTTTCCTGCCTTAATCCTATTTCATGCTGCCTTAGATAACTTGAGTGTTCTTAGTTTACTCATGTAGTTCTTAGATAACTAGATGTTTTAGGTCCTTTGATCTTTGATCCTTTGTTTGTAGAAATAGGGTTTGAATCTAGCAAATACCCACTGGACATGTATTTGGTTTATTTCTTGAAAATCTCACTAGGGTGGCTGTGAAATGACATTGATGTGAGATGAGGGATTTAGTAAATCTAAACCCATCATTACAGCACAGTGTTCACCTAACCCATACTTGTGAGAACAAAAATTGTGGTTGCTCGAAAATGTGTAATTCAAATTGAGGCAATTCGAATTATCTCGAATTGCCCAAGAAATTCGAATTGCACATCCAAAAAGTTCCCTCATGTGGTTTTCAACCAATTCGAATTCTCTAATTCGAATTAATTCGAATTGGTCCAACAATTCGAATTGGGAAGGGAAACCACATTGTATTGCATACCATCCACTCATGCCTTAGTTTATTTTCCCATCTCTTACCAATTCGAATTGTCCAATTCGAATTAACTCGAATTGCTGGATAATTCGAATTCACCTTCCCCTTGAGGTAAATGCCTTAGTCAATTTTGAGCAAGGAAAGGGCTTCATCAATTCGAGTTGCTCAATTCGAATTAATTCGAATTGCTCAACAATTCGAATTAGATGATATCTCATCTCTTTGCAAGGATTAATTGGGTAAGATCATACTTCATTCTTCATGCATTCTCAATTCGAATTACCCCAATAATTCGAGTTGAACTATCCTTTTATTTTGAAAATTCCAAAAACATTTTCTTTCATGATTTGTGTAAGTTGCATGGGTGTAATGGGCCTCGGCCCAGTTCATCTGATTTTCATCCATTACACATTTCAACCCATCAGTGTCTATTTATTGTGTGCTTAACACCCACACAATACCCAAAAACATTTTCCTTATTTTCAAGTTTTCCTCTTCATTGTGTGTATGAACGGATAATGAGAAACACCACAGATTAATGTTGGTGAAAGGTCCCTTCACAGGGATATCGACTAACCCGTCTTCTGTGTGTCAATCATTATCTGTTATTTTGCATGATCTGGTTAGTGGTTGGTGGAAGCTTCGGCGAGCGTTCTCTTCACTAAGAGTTTCGATTAGTCACTCAGCCAATTCCTAATCAGATACAGTTTTAATTTTCTTTATCTTAATTTCTCAACCTGAATTCAAGTTGCAATAGTATCAACTGATGTCGACCAACATCAGTTGAGAAATATTACAGCAAGAAATATGTGGGTTCTTCTTCCACTCACAGACAAAAGAAAACCGAATGACGGAGGTCACCGTCGTTTGGAATTCTTTCTGTCTAAAACCAATCATCTGGGAAAATTGGGAACCGGACAGCAGATGTTTGCAGTCCGGAAAACCCCAACTATCTCTGGCACTCTTTCTAGCCGATTTCTTCTCATCTCAGGCTACTCCATCTTTGTGTATCGCATTCCGTCTAATCCCGCCATATATTTTGGGGTATTTTATTTTCCTTTTCATATACTTGTATGCATGATATTATTATGTAGATGTTCCGGTCATATCATTATTTTGGGGATCCTTCCCCTTGGACACAGAAGTCTTGATTTAAATCAGATGCTGCATAATAAATTTCCAACAAAAATTCCTTTATAAAATCCGGATCTGAGTAAGGGATAAATTCGACAGTTATGACTAATTCATACTCCACTGGGGGGTTGATTTTGAGAGCTTAGAAGCAGAGTCAGCGATTAGGTCTCATCCAGACTGAAAGGATCTGTGTTTTAATTGAGAGTCTAGTACCTGTCTAGGGAATGATTTTCAAATATTCATTTGCTTCTCAAAATTGCTGTGTGTTGGAAATCTGATATTAGATATCGCATTAAGTCAATATCCACTTGGGTGTAGATGAGATGTGATAAATAATACTAGAGGAACAACATATAGGCCTTGGTGAATTTATAAGGTAAGGTCGAGTATTCCTTCGACTACTATCTTCTTCTGCCAAAGTCTAGAATTGAGTCTTGAGTGAGTACATCCGGAATAGGTTCATTTATGGATCTGTTTCATTTAGTTTGTATCTCATAACTACCCAGATGTTGTAAGCCCTGTGGCTTATTGATATCTCGGGGGTTCTTGATCTGCATCTGGTCACCAAGACCAGGGGCTCTTTTATACTAACGGAAAGAGACGTTTTTAACGATTCCGAGTGATAGATTTAAATGCTTTCTTTACAGCTTTCTTTACTGCTTCCCTTTAAATGCTTTCATAGAGGTCACTCGGAAGAATTAGGGGCTGTCCATCTGTTAAAAGGTTTGAGAGTTATGGAATGGTTTGGGGCTTTATTTGAAACTTTGGGTGTGACATGGGGGAATGATAGGAGTACTTGGCATGTCAACTAATGATATGTTAGGTGTTGCTTGTCCACCACAGATATGTAATGTAACTTCACAAGGCCTGTGGAGGGAGTTATAAGTCTGTGGTATCTTAGAAATTGTTGTCTTAAGAGCATGTAAATTCTCACCATAAGTACCTGTCTGTTAAAGGGAACATGGTGTAGAAAGCATGAGAGTTAGCTAACTAGAGGATTATCCCAAGCTAAGATCTGTGTATAAAAATGGAAGTTTAATTGTGTTTCATCTGAATCTTGTCCATTCTTTATTATTTCCTCCCTGTCCCTTCTGTCATATTTAAACCTGCTTTCTAGATAGTGTAGCATAATTTTATATTGCTTTCGTAGTATAGATTTAATTGCTTTCTTCGATCTAGTTTACCATGCTTTGTAGAATAATTTTTACTGCTTTCATGATCTGGTTTAATTTATGTCAAGTAGTTGTTAGAAAACCTTGCAAAACTTGAAACGAGTAACCGAGTGGAAAATCTTAGTAAACGACGTGGGCCCTGCTTCCATCGCACATCCTCCAGTGAACGATCCGGTACTTACTATAAATTACTGCAATTTTTGACTCCGTGCGCTTTCGGGATGCACAGTTTCTTGACACGAGTAAATAAAAAGACAACATTTTAGAAAATACTCATGTAGTGGGAAGAGCACCATGAAATTGGAAGTTGTATTTAGACGGTTCTTCACCCCCCCGGCAGCGCAATGAAACTCGTCAAAAGTTTCATGGCGCCGTTGCCGGGGAGGATGCAGTGCAGTTGTAATAAATAATACTTTATTAAGTATTGAACACTGGTGTCTGGTAAGATTGAAATATTTACCCCGGCAGGTATCTTCTCGACATGAAATTAAGAGAAGCATCATGGTGCAGATACCAGGGGCTTTCAGGGTGACAGACTGAAGGTCAATCCCGGTTGCACCGTGATATTTGTCAAAAGTTTCATAGCGGGAAGGACCACAGCGCCGTTTGAGATTTAAAACACCCCCACATGAGTAATAAAAAGGGAAATCTTAACATATCCTTAAACCCCTTCCCTACATCATAACTCTTCTCATTTAATAATTCCACACCTGATATTTCAGAAAAATACTCGTGTTGACGAAACTCGTCAAAAGTTTCATGGCGCCGTTGCCGGGGATTCTCGAGGCGCCATTTGAAATCGCAGTTTCCTCCTCGAGTAATAAACCAGTAAGAAAATTTGGAAAATACTCGTGTCACGCAAACTCGTCAAAAGTTACAGACGTGCTCGGCCTTATGTAGCCCTTCTCTAGCAACTCCTCGAGTTGTTCTTTTAGTTCCTTCATTTCTAGCGGCGCCATACGGTAAGGAGCCTTTGAGACAGGCTCCGTTCCCGGGATGAGATCTATGGTGAATTCCAGATCTCTCTCAGGCGGCATGCCGGGAACGTCTTCCGGAAATACATCCGGGTATTCTCTCACCACCGGAATGTTATCCACCTTGACCTCTTCGGCCTCAAGGTTATGAATGTAGCATGCATATAACGCGTAACCCTTACGCATTAAGCTACATAGCTTAATGGCGTTAACTATCTTGGTAGACTTCTTAGGGGGTTGGGAGTAAAAGATGACTCTCCTTCCCCTACTCTTTGACAACGTGATCTTTTGTTTTTGGCAATCGATCACGGCTTTATATTGGGTTAGCCAATCCATCCCTAGTATGACGTGAAAATCCTGTAGTTCGAATTCTACCAAGTTCGCGAAAAACTCTACGTTCTTTATAACTATCGGAATTCCGTTATATCGCTTAGAGCATGATACTACCTCTCCCGATGGAAGTTGAATCCCTAAGTTAATCAATTCGCACTTAGGTAGATCTAGTTCAGGTAAGACTTTAGATGATATTATCGAACAACTAGCTCCTGAGTCAAACAGAACTCTAAGGGGTGTACTTAAGACATGGAACGTACCTCCCATTACGTCCCCCTGCATAGGCACATCTGCCTCATTGATGACATTCAACCGCCCCATTGGACGTCCCGGGTTGCCTTGCTGATCCCGGTTCGGGTTCTGATTCTGTTGTTGATTTGGATTCTGTGGGGGACGTTGATTTTGATTGAGATTCTGGTTTTGAGGGGGTCTATACCCCTGGTTGTTTCCATTCCATCCATCTTGGTTGCGTGGCTGAGTTGGCCCCGTGCCCAAGTCCTCCCTCTTTGTGATGTTTTCCAGTCGAGTGCGGCACTCATTCGCCATGTGGCCGATGCGACCACACCTGTAGCAGGCGCCCTATTGGGGGCACCCTCTGGCCAAATGAGGCCTGCCGCATCTCGGGCAAGGTGGTACCGGGTTACCCCGGAAAAGGGTCCTATCGTCATATCCTCTGTTGTTGTTTTGAGGGGGTCTGTTCAGATCTCCCCGGAAGTTGTTCCCTACAGCATTGTTACCGGAACGGTTGTCTCTACTCCTCTTATCCTGTCCCTGGGATCCTCGACTGGGTTGTCCGCTCACTTTCCTTTTTAGTTGTTGCACCCTTGCAACAGCTACCGCACGATCATACACCGATTGCAGGTCTGGGTATGGGACGCCAGTGATCACCTCTCGTATAGTCAAGTTTAGCCCCATTTCAAATTTCTGTGCCTTCTCCGCATCTGTCGGCACGAGTCTCGGTGCGAAACGCACCAACTCCTTGAAACGGGTGTAGTATTCCTGGACTGTTTGCCCTCCTTGCTTCAGAGATAGGAACTCCTCGTACATGGCTGACTTTGTGCTCATGGGATAAAAGCGATCCCTGATCAGACCCATGAATTCTTCCCAAGAATAGGGTTCCTCGTCCTCGGCTAACTTATCTTGCATGGCACGCCACCAGTCATCCGCCTCCCCTCCGAGATAGTACGATGCCACAGGCACCTTCTCGCCAATTGGGCACTTCACCGCGTTTAGTAGCTTGTCGAATGTTCGGATCCATTCTTCAAGTTTAGCCGGGTCCTCTTCTCCGGCGTAGTTCGGCGGACGATATGAGTTCACCATAGCTAAGTAGTTAATGCGGGCCTCGGGTGGAGGTACCGCAGCTGCCTGGCCTTGGTTCACATGCGCGTTCCCTATCGCAATGAGAACCTCTTCTAGAGTGCGTAGGCGCGCGTCCATGTTGTTTGGCATAGGGTTTGCTGGCTCCTCTTGAGCGTGTACCCCTTCGCCGGGTATAGGCATTTCTGGTTGCATAGGGGTTTCGTTGGTGTTTGGAGTAGTGGGCTGGGCGCGTGGTCTTCCTCTCGGTGCCATGCTGTTGCAAGAACAAGAGAGTTTAGATTCTTTTTGTTGAAGTATTATATAATGCTTATGAAATAATTTGACTAAATAAATGACGATATTAACAGGTATTAGTCTATTGGAACCTGTTAGTATAGGTTGTTGGAGTTTAGCGTACTGTTTGTTGTTATTTGGGGTTGGTTCTACTTGCTGCTTTGTTTTTGTTTTGTTTTGTTTTGTTTTTTTTTTTCGTGAACAGTAACCTGTTCAGGTTTTTTTTTTTTTGAAACCCTAGGGTCCAGGGTGTTGGGGTTTAGGGTTGGAGATACCCTTGTTTGATGATTATCTCTATACATATATATTTGCATACTTATGTTATTTATTAATACTTGTATTTTTGTTTAGTTGTTATCTATAGGTCAATGATTATTATTATTACCTTGTTCCTTTGTCTGATCGGGTTTTAACAAGGTATCTGAAGAGAAATAATTTAATTAAAATGTAAGGAATACTTTAAATATACTTGTATAAAATAAATGCTTGTAGATTTATTACTCAAGAGAAAAATTTTCAGTCGATTACAAGCATTCGTAACAGGAATGAAATAGTAGTGCTGGTAATAGTTTGGGAAAAAAAGGAACATAGATAGTGGTGCATCAGTATGGGGCCCCAAGTCTAGAGAGGATGGGTAGGTGCATCCTCGATGGGATCGTCTCCGTCGCTGGGTATGTCAATCGGTGCTGCAGCATTAGGGTGAGGTCCCGGGTTCTGAAGAACCCCTCCGTCAATCTCGTTGGCTATGGTAGTCAACTCCCAGGCCACGTTCCCTATTTGTTCCTCCAAGTCATCACCCTTGTCTTGGAGTTGGGCCACTTGGGCTTGGAGCTGCGTGACTTGATTTTGCAGCTGGGTTATGTTATGATGATCGGTCTCCCTAAGATGCCCCAGATGGGCCACTTGGCCCTCTAGTTGTCCTACTCGAGTCTTGAAATAGTTGATATGTTGTTGGGACTCTAAGTACGCGTTAGTCAGTTTCATCATCAAGTTGACCATGTTCGTGTTGGGTTCGGCCATCTAGTGTCAACAAGGAGGTTAGAGTTAGAGTATGTTTCGAATAAAAGTCAAGATATGTAGGAATTTAAATCTATATGAATATGCACATGCAATCCCCCCAAAAATTAATTTAACGTATTTTTAAATTTAATCATGGATTTAAAAAGTTGGGCCTCTATATTGGCCAAAAATAATAATTTGGACTTAAGAAATAAAAGCATGGGTATTTGGGCCGAAATGGTTGGGCTTAAAATAAATAATTATTGGGTCAAAATAATTTAACCCATTTGGGCTCAAAGTACTATACTAAATGGATAGGAAATTTTTGGGCTCAAATTTTGGCTAAAATAATAATACTAGTAGTCTAAAAAATAATAATAATAAAAATAAAAATAATACCTAGTTCAAAATATTGTTTTAAAATAATAATAATAGTAGCTTTAAAATATTATGGGCTCTGATACCAACTTGTAACACCCCGGATTTGATAACCCAGGCCGGGATGTCACCGCCACATCTCTCTAGCAAGACACGGATTCTCCGAGCTTGCCAAAGAGATGCAAGGCTATAGGTATTGCAAAAAGGTTTAAAAACAAGTCCGGAATCTATTTAAAAATAATAATAAGTATCATCCACACATATAGTAGTAGTAATAATATATCGCAGCGGAAAAATGTAAAGTGGGCCGACATGGCCAAAACTCGGGATTTACATGCCCGTATGCAAATATCATAAAAGCAATAAAAACAATGTTAAAGTTTTTCCATCCCCCAATGCATATGCTCATGCATTATCTTCATACTCTGAAAAGAAAAGAGAAAACAACAATTTTATCAGTATATAAAATACTGAGTAAGTCGATCCTAGCATAACAATAAAGGGATTTAATTAGATAATTAAAATTTCGCTCCTAACATGCATTCACAAAATTTAAAGGAAATAATATTTTAATTGTGTACTTGAACATGCGTTTAATCCACAATAACAATTTAGTCATGATATGAAATTTAAAGACATAATTTAAATGCATAATTTAAAGACATGCATAAATAAATAAATACTTAAAAATATTAAATCTTTTATTTCCCCGTTACGTAACCATTTCTCAGTGTTTTGTATAGCCGGTGATCCGGCGGCCGCAGCTGTATCTGCCATACCCAGTACCACTCTGGAGCCTCGGGAAATCCATACGGACAACCCGAGAGAGTAGGCCATGTATCTCCCGCCGATTGGCATAATATCTCATCTAATTCTCTCGTCCATTATAGGCCCGAAGAGAAAGGCTAGAGGGGCACCCTGCAGAGCACTCACCCTCCACCAAAGTATCTCATGTATCGTTTAGATTTAATGTATCGGGGTTTTTCAAAAGTATAGATGTATCGTATTTCAAATCTTTGATCGTTCGTTTCGAAATTTCGAAATCCTTCGATTTAAAAGTAACTTGGCGTCACAGTTTACGCCTTTTCAATTTAAAAATTCGGTTTAAGCCCGAAAAATCTGAAAATTTCACTGTCTATGCAAAACACTCTAACGAACAACTTTCGTGTTTTAACTTTCTTGAAATAAGTTGAGGAAACATGTCAAAAATCGAGTTTAATGCGGAAACAGTTTACTGTCCCGAAGCAGATTTGTCACAGTTCGGAAAATTGGCTTTTTGACATATCAAATGAACTCCAAGAATTCTGAAATTTTAACCACATATACTAGACATGATTATCTACAACTTTCATTTAGAGTGTAAAGAACAAATCGGACTACAATATATAGAAACAGACTCACTAAGTTCGGACATGTTCATAGGCAGATTTCAAACACGTTTTGTCAAAAGAGTTTCCTTTCGATGCGATTTGAAATAGCAAACGTTAATGAAAATGTCTGAAATTTCTACACAACCTAGATTTATGTGTTAGGATTAAAAGTCTAGTTTTGAGTTTCCTGAATTGAATCCTCGAAATATGAGTTTTAGACAGATTTCAAAAACTGCGCGTATTGGGGTTTTTAATTTCGGTTTTTACGTTTCATTGCATTACGACTATACCGGACGCCCCTAAACCACCCATATTGATATGGAAGGCTCAACTTACAGTGATAGGGTGTTTTGGTCATCCTAGGGTCGCTGGGCTCGTCCAAATTTGCTACGAACGGATCTCCTCAACGTCAAGCTTCCGACTTTGGCCACGATTTCAAATCGGAAGAAGAAATCCAATGTTATATCGAGTTTTCGGGTTCAAAAACTTAAATGGAAACCTATGAACGACTTACCACAGTTTAGAACACTGAGGATCTTGTATTCCACGCCTCCTCCGTCGGTTTTCGTCGCCGGGAAGTGATCGGAAAGTCGTCGGGAAGTCGTCGGAAGGTGTTTTGGCTTTGGAGAGAGTTTGGGAGAGCTCTAAGGTGAATGGAGGCTGACAAATGGAGTGAAAACCATCCCTTCTTCGACCTAATTTACCTTCCCCCGTCCAAAATCCACTTTCCAAAGTCGGGGGGGTCGAATTATGGCAAAAAATCGCCGAAAACGCACAACTTGCCCAATTCTGGGGTGCCACGCGGGGTTGGCGCGCCTTTTGGCAAACCCTGCCCGGCCAGCGCGCGGTCCCCGCCTGGACTGCGGTCCGGGCGGGTCCGTGCGATCCGATCCGTCGGGTCTTTTTCTCCCCTCCTTCGGACTTCTATCCTTCCACGTTTTCGCGCTCGATTTTCCGGGTCATTTTCGGATTGTGCTTCTCATCATAAATTTATTCCGACTTGATTCGATTTCACGTGTTCGGGTTCGTCGGGTTCTAAATCATCGTCTTTTGACTTCCGTGCATTTCCGATTTTACGGGCTCTCGGAAATAAAACTTTCTTTCCTATTGGATTAATTCCTATTTTTATATTCTAAAATTTACGGGTATTACAGTCTACCCCCCTTAAGAACCAACTTCGTCCTCGAAGTTGCGCTTCATCCTCTCGCGAGTTCGGGAATTGTTTGATTAAGCGATTGTATTATTGTGTGTCGTCGTTTGTTATTATTTGACTGAACCTAGAATTGAAATTTCCGAGTTGCCTACGTACCCCGTGAAGGGATCAAGTCATTACGTAGTTCAAAACAATTTGAATTTGTTTATTTGGGGTACAAAGTATTCGTACAAAATATCCGGAAATATTCGGGTTGTCACATCCTCCCCCTCTTAAGATTATAGTTATGTCCCCATAACTGTTGTTGCACTGTCTTGGAATAGGGTTGGGTAACGATCCTTCATGTCTGCTTCTAGCTCCCACGTTGCCGTCTCGGCTTCGTGGTTAGACCAAACAACCTTAACCATTCTCACGGTCTTATTCCTTGTTACCCTCTCCTTCTTGTCGAGTATTCGCACCGGAATTTCTTCGTAGCTTAAGTCATCGTCCAGCTCAATTTCCTCCGGTTGGAGTACGTGGGTCGGATCATGGACGTATTTCTTCAGTTGTGAGACGTGGAACACGTCGTGGACACGAGCAAATTGTGGCGGTAATGCTAGTCGGTATGCAAGATTCCCCACTCTTTCTAGGATCTCGTATGGTCCTATGTACCGTGGGCTCAATTTCCCCCGCTTGCCAAAGCGCATCACACCTTCATCGGTGACACCTTTAACATGACCTTATCGCCTATTTGGAATTCCAAATCTTGCCGTCTCATGTCGGCATAGCTCTTTTGCCGGTCTTGCGCGGCTCTCATCTTTCCTTGGATTATTTTGACTTGTTGAGCCATGTCCTCAACAAGTTGCGGTCCAACTACCATAGTCCCCTCGCTCTCTTCCCAGCTCAATGGGCTGCGGCATTTGCGTCCATACAGAGCCTCGAAAGGTGCCATGCCAATGCTAGCATGGTAGCTGTTGTTGTAGGAAAATTCGATTAAGGGTAAGTGATTTTGCCAACTTCCTTTAAACTCTAATACGCATGCCCTTAGCATGTCTTCCAAAGTTTGGATCGTTCTTTCCGTTTGCCCATCCGTCATGGGGTGGAACGCGGTACTCATCTTTATCTTCGTACCTAGGGCTTCTTGTGGTTTTGTCCAAAAATGTGAGACAAATCTACTGTCTCTGTCTGAGATGATGTCATGAGGTACTCCATGTCGTCGTACCACGTTGTCGACATATGCCCTTGCCAATTGGTCCATGGACCAGGTATCCTTCATGGGGATAAATATGGCAGCTTTTGTCAACCTATCCACGATCACCCAGATTTTATTCATCCCCTTCGGTGAACATAGTAGCCCCGAAACGAAGTCCATTAAAATGCTATCCCATTTCCAAATTGGGATTTCCAATGGCTGCATTAATCCTAAGGGTTTCTGTCGTACGGCCTTGACCTTCTGGCAGGTAAGGCATCTTGCCACAAACTCGGCTATTTCTCTCTTCATGTTCGGCCACCAATAGTTCTTCTTTATGTCCTTGTATAGCTTCTCGCCTCCGGGGTGGACCGAGTATGGGGTATTATGGCCTTCCTCCATTACTTTTTGCTTCAAGTCCTCGCATTTTCGTGGTATGCACCACCTTCCCTTGAAGCGGATGCTTCCGTCCTCATGGATTTTAAAATCCATTGCCTTTCCTTCAGCAATGCTCTTCCTAATTTCCTCCAGCTTTTCATCACCCGGTTGTGCTAGTCGTATCTCATCGAGTATGGTAGATCCTACTACCATCGTGTTGACGACCTCACTTACTTCGCCAGAGTGTACCAACTCCAGACTTAATTTCGCCAAGTCTCTGTACAACTCGGCCGGTACCACAAGTGAATTCACCACGTGTTGAGTTTTTCGACTCAAGGCATCGGCCACCACGTTGGCTTTTCCTTCGTGATACGCGATTTCCAGGTCGTAATCCTTAATCAGCTCCAACCATCTCCTTTGCCTCAAATTCAGCTCTTTTTGCGTGAATATATACTTGAGGCTCTTATGGTCGGTGAACATCCGACACTTTCGCCCATAGAGGTAGTGCCTCCATATCTTTAGAGCGAACACGACTGCGGCTAGCTCCAAGTCGTGCGTCGGATAGTTCTCTTCGTGTGGCTTTAGTTGACGTGATGCGTATGCTATAACCCTTTGATCTTGCATTAGCACGCATCCCAATCCTTCCTTCGAGGCATCGCTGTACACCTCGAAGTCTCCATCCTCCGATGGTAATGCCAACACCGGCGCTGTGATAAGCTGTTTCTTCAATTCTTGGAATGCGGAATCACACTCAATGGTCCAGTCGTATTTCGCCCCTTTCTTTAACAGCTGTGTCAATGGGCGAGCGATCCTTGAGAAATCCTTTACAAACCTTCGGTAGTACCCTGCCAATCCGAGAAAACTTCTTATCTCGGTTGGATTCTTCGGTGGCACCCATTCGGTCACTGCCGAGATCTTTGCTGGGTCTACTGCCACTCCGTTGGCAGATACGATATGTCCCAGAAATGCCACTTCTCTTAGCCAGAAGTCGCATTTGGACAGTTTTCCATACAGCTGATTCACTCGTAAGATCCCTAACACTTTGTGTAAGTGTTCGGAATGTTCTTCTTCGCTTTTCGAGTAGATCAGGATGTCATCTATAAACACCACTACGCATTGATCTAATAATTCCCGAAACATGTTGTTCATGAGATTCATGAACATCGCTGGGGCGTTCGTCAGCCCGAATGATAGCACCGTGAATTCGTAGTGCCCGTAGCGAGTTCTGAATGCCGTCTTTGGGATATCCATTTCGGCGATCCTTAACTGGTGATATCCAGATCGTAGGTCGATCTTTGAAAATACTGAAGCTCCCTTCAGTTGGTCAAACGAATCCTCAATTCTGGGCAACGGGTACTTGTTCTTGACCGTGACTTGGTTAAGTCCTCTATAATCGATGCATAGTCGTAGACCTCCATCTTTCTTCTTCACGAATAAGACCGGGGCTCCCCATGGGGACGTGCTCGGCCTTATGTAGCCCTTCTCTAGCAACTCCTCGAGTTGTTCTTTTAGTTCCTTCATTTCTAGCGGCGCCATACGGTAAGGAGCCTTTGAGACAGGCTCCGTTCCCGGGATGAGATCTATGGTGAATTCCAGATCTCTCTCAGGCGGCATGCCGGGAACGTCTTCCGAAAATACATCCGGGTATTCTCGCACCACCGGAATGTTATCCACCTTGACCTCTTCGGCCTCAAGGTTATGAATGTAGCATGCATATAACGCGTAACCCTTACGCATTAAGCTACATAGCTTAATGGCGTTAACTATCTTGGTAGACTTCTTAGGGGGTTGGGAGTAAAAGATGACTCTCCTTCCCCTACTCTTTGACAACGTGATCTTTTGTTTTTGGCAATCGATCACGGCTTTATATTGGGTTAGCCAATCCATCCCTAGTATGACGTCAAAATCCTGTAGTTCGAATTCTACCAAGTTCGCGAAAAACTCTACGTTCTTTATAACTATCGGAATTCCGTTATATCGCTTAGAGCATGATACTACCTCTCCCGATGGAAGTTGAATCCCTAAGTTAATCAATTCGCACTTAGGTAGATCTAGTTCAGGTAAGACTTTAGATGATATTATCGAACAACTAGCTCCTGAGTCAAACAGAACTCTATGGGGTGTACTTAAGACATGGAACGTACCTCCCATTACGTCCCCCTGCATAGGCACATCTGCCTCATTGATGACATTCAACCGCCCCATTGGACGTTCCGGGTTGCCTTGGTGATCCCCGTTCGGGTTCTGATTCTGTTGCTGATTTGGATTCTGTGGGGGACGTTGATTTTGATTGAGATTCTGGTTTTGAGGGGGTCTATACCCCTGGTTGTTTCCATTCCGTCCATCTTGGTTGCGAGGCTGAGTTGGCCCCGTGCCCAAGTCCTCCCTCTTGGTGATGTTTTCCAGTCGAGTGCGGCACTCATTCGCCATGTGGCCGATGCGACCACACCTGTAGCAGGCGCCCTGTTGGGGGCACCCTCTGGCCAAATGAGGCCTGCCGCATCTCGGGCAAGGTGGTACCGGGTTACCCCGGAAAAGGGTCCTATCGTCATATCCCCTGTTGTTGTTTTGAGGGGGTCTGTTCAAATCTCCCCGGAAGTTGTTCCCTACAACATTGTTACCGGAACGGTTGTCTCTACTCCTCTTATCCTGTCCCTGAGATCCTCGACTGGGTTCTCCGCTCACTTTCCTTTTTAGTTGTTGCACCCTTGCAACAGCTACCGCACGATCATACACCGATTGCAGGTCTAGGTATGGGACGCCAGTGATCACCTCTCGTATAGTCAAGTTTAGCCCCATTTCAAATTTCTGTGCCTTCTCCGCATCTGTCGGCACGAGTCTCGGTGCGAAACGCACCAACTCCTTGAAACGGGTGTAGTATTCCTGGACTGTTTGCCCTCCTTGCTTCAGAGATTGGAACTCCTCGTACATGGCTGACTTTGTGCTCATGGGATAAAAGCGATCCCTGATCAGACCCATGAATTCTTCCCAAGAATAGGGTTCCTCGTCCTCGGCTAACTTATCTTGCATGGCACGCCACCAGTCATCCGCCTCCCCTCCGAGATAGTACGATGCCACAGGCACCTTCTCGCCAATTGGGCACTTCACCGCGTTTAGTAGCTTGTCGAATGTTCGGATCCATTCTTCAAGTTTAGTCGGGTCCTCTTCTTCGGCGTAGTTCGGCGGACGATATGAGTTCACCATAGCTAAGTAGTTAATGCGGGCCTCGGGTGGAGGTACCGCAGCTGCCTGGCCTTGGTTCACATGCGCGTTCCCTATCGCAATGAGAACCTCTTCTAGAGTGCGTAGGCGCGCGTCCATGTTGTTTGGCATAGGGTTTGCCGGCTCCTCTTGAGCGTGTACCCCTTCGCCGGGTATAGGCATTTCTGGTTGCATAGGGGTTTCGTTGGTGTTTGGAGTAGTGGGCTGGGCGCGTGGTCTTCCTCTCGGTGCCATGCTGTTGCAAGAACAAGAGAGTTTAGATTCTTTTTGTTGAAGTATTATATAATGCTTATGAAATAATTTGACTAAATAAATGACGATATTAACAGGTATTAGTCAATTGGAACCTGTTAGTATAGGTTGTTGGAGTTTAGCGTACTGGTTGTTGTTATTTGGGGTTGGTTCTACTTGCTGCTTTGTTTTTGTTTTGTTTTGTTTTTTTTTTTTTTCGTGAACAGCAACCTGTTCAGGTTTTTTTTTTTTTGAAACCCTAGGGTCCAGGGTGTTGGGGTTTAGGGTTGGAGATACCCTTGTTTGATGATTATCTCTATACATATATATTTGCATACTTATGTTATTTATTAATACTTGTATTTTTGTTTAGTTGTTATCTATAGGTCATTGATTATTATTATTACCTTGTTCCTTTGTCTGATCGGGTTTTAACAAGGTATCTGAAGAGAAATAATTTAATTAAAATGTAAGGAATACTTTAAATATACTTGTATAAAATAAATGCTTGTAGATTTATTACTCAAGAGAAAATTTTTCAGTCGATTACAAGCATTCGTAACAGGAATGAAATAGTAGTGCTGGTAATAGTTTGGGAAAAAAAGGAACATAGATAGTGGTGCATCAGTATGGGGCCCCAAGTCTAGAGAGGATGGGTAGGTGCATCCTCGATGGGATCGTCTCCGTCGCTGGGTATGTCAATCGGTGCTGCAGCATTAGGGTGAGGTCCCGGGTTCTGAAGAACCCCTCCGTCAATCTCGTTGGCTAAGGTAGTCAACTCCCAGGCCACGTTCCCTATTTGTTCCTCCAAGTCATCACCCTTGTCTTGGAGTTGGGCCACTTGGGCTTGGAGCTGCGTGACTTGATTTTGCAGCTGGGTTATGTTATGATGATCGGTCTCCCTAAGATGCCCCAGATGGGCCACTTGGCCCTCTAGTTGTCCTACTCGAGTCTTGAAATAGTTGATATGTTGTTGGGACTCTAAGTACGCGTTAGTCAGTTTCATCATCAAGTTGACCATGTTCGTGTTGGGTTCGGCCATCTAGTGTCAACAAGGAGGTTAGAGTTAGAGTATGTTTCGAATAAAAGTCAAGATATGTAGGAATTTAAATCTATATGAATATGCACATGCAATCCCCCCAAAAATTAATTTAACGTATTTTTAAATTTAATCATGGATTTAAAAAGTTGGGCCTCTATATTGGCCAAAAATAATAATTTGGACTTAAGAAATAAAAGCATGGGTATTTGGGCCGAAATGGTTGGGCTTAAAATAAATAATTATTGGGTCAAAATAATTTAACCCTTTGGGCTCAAAGTACTATACTAAATGGATAGGAAATTTTTGGGCTCAAATTTTGGCTAAAATAATAATACTAGTAGTCTAAAAGTAATAATAATAATAAATTAAAAATAACACTTAGTTCAAAATATTGGTTTAAAATAATAATAATAGTAGCTTTAAAATATTCCGGGCTCTGATACCAATTTGTAACACCCCGGATTTGATAACCCAGGCCGGGATGCCACGCCACACCTCCCTAGCAAGACACGGATTCTCCGAGCTTGCTAAAGAGGTGCAAGGCTATAGGTACTGCAAAAAGGTTTTAAAACAAGTCCGGAATTTGTTTAAAAATAATAATAAGTATCATCCACACATATGGTAGTCATAAAAATATATCGCAGCGGAAAATGTAAAGTGGGCCGACATGGCCAAAACTCGGGATTTACATGCCCGATATGCAAAGTATCATAAAAAGCGATAAAACAATGTTTAATAATTCCATCCCCCAATGCACATGCTATGCATTATCTCCGTACTCTGAAAGAAAGAGAAAAAAAACAATTTTATCAGTATATAAAATACTGAGTAAGTCGATCCTAGCATAGCAATAAAGGGATTTAATTAGATAATTAAAATTTCACTCCTAACATGCATTCACAAAATTTAAAGGGAATAATATTTTAATTGTGTACTTGAACATGCATTTAATCCACAATAACAATTTAGTCATGATATGAAATTTAAAGACATAATTTAAATGCATAATTTAAAGACATGCATAAATAAATAAATACTTAAAAATATTAAATCTTTTATTTCCCCGTTACGTAACCATTTCTCAATGTTTTGTATAGCCGGTGATCCGGCGGCCGCAGCCGTATCGTAAGTATCTTGTATAGCCGGTGATCCGGCAGGCCGCAGCCGTATCTGCCATACCCAGTAACACTCCGGAGCCTCGGGAAATCCATACGGACAACCCGAGAGAGTAGGCCATGTATCTCCCGCCGATTGGCGTAATATCTCATCTAATTCTCTCATCCATTATAGGCCCGAAGAGAAAGGCTAGAGGGGCACCCTGCAGACACTCACCCTCCACCAAAGTATCTCATGTATCATTTAGATTTAATGTATTGGGGTTTTTCAAAAGTATAGATGTATCGTATTTCAAATCTTTGATCGTTCGTTTTGAAATTTCGAAATCCTTCGATTTAAAAGTAACTTGGCGTCACAGTTTACGCCTTTTCAATTTAAAAATTCGGTTTAAGTCCGAAAAATCTGAAAATTTCACTGTCTATGCAAAACACTCTAACGAACAACTTTCGTATTTTAACTTTCTTGAAATAAGTTGAGGAAACATGTCAAAAATCGAGTTTAATGCGGAAACAGTTTACTGTCCCGAAGCAGATTTGTCACAGTTCGGAAAATTGGCTTTTTGACATAACATATGAACTCCAAAAATTCTGAAATTTTAACCACACATACTAGACATGATTATCTACAACTTTCATTTAGAGTATAAAGATCAAATCGGACTACAATATATAGAAACAGACTCTCTAAGTTCGGACATGTTCATAGGCAGATTTCAAACACGTTTTGTCAAAACAGTTTCCTTTCGATGCGATTTGAAATAGCAAATATTAACGAAAATGTCTGAAATTTTTACACAACCTAGATTTATGTGTTAGGATTAAAAGTCTAGTTTTGAGTTTCTCGGATTGAATCCTCGAAATATGAGTTTTAGACAGATTTCAAAAACTGCGCGTATTGAGGTTTTTAATTTCGTTTTTTACGTTTCATTGCATTACGACTATACCGGACGCCCCTAAACCACCCGTATTGATATGGAAGGCTCAACTTACAGTGATAGGGTGTTTTGGTCATCCCTGGGTCACTGGGCTCGTCCAAATTTGCTACGAACGGATCTCCTCAACGTCAAGCTTCCGACTTTGGCCACGATTTCAAATCGGAAGAAGAAATCCAATGTTAGATCGAGTTTTCGGGTTCAAAAACTTAAATGGAAACCTATGAACGACTTACCACAGTTTAGAACACTGAGGATCTTGTATTCCACGCCTCCTCCGTCGGTTTTCGTCGCCGAGAAGTGATCGGAAAGTCGTCGGTAAGTCGTCGGAAGGTGTTTTGGCTTTGGAGAGAGTTTGGGAGAGCTCTAAGGTGAATGGAGGCTAACAAATGGAGTGGAAACCATCCCTCCTTCGACCTAATTTACCTTCCCCCGTCCAAAATCCAATTTCCAAAGTCGGGGGGGGGGGGGGGGGGGGGGTCGAATTATGGCAAGAAATCGCCGAAAACGCGCAACTTGCCCAATTCTGGGGAGCCACGCGGGGTTGGCGCGCCTTTTGGCCAAACCCCGCCTGGCCAGCGCGCGGTCCCCGCCTGGACTGCGCTCTGGGCGGGTCCGTGCGATCCGATCCGTCGGGTCTTTTTCTCCCCTCTTTCGGACTTCTATCATTCCACGTTTTCGCGCTCGATTTTCCGGGTCATTTTCGGATTGTGCTTTTCATCATAAATTTATTCCGACTCAATTCGATTTCACGTTTGAAATCTTAAGACCGTCGGTTTAGGTCCTTCGGGTTCTAAATCGTCGTCTTTTGACTTCCGTGCATTTCCGAGTTTACGGGTTCTCGGAAACAAAACTTTCTTTCCTATTGGATTACTTCCTATTTTTATATTCTAAAATTTACGGGTATTACAATTATTTTGAATCAAATTTAATATATTAATAATTTTTTATAAATAGAAATATATATATAATAATATATAAATTTATTTGTTCCACTTATTTTTTCCATTTCCTCATTCAATACACACACCTCCATTTAATTCCTCCACCCACTTTCCACCCATCTTCCAGTACGTCAGCTTTAATCACCTTTAATGTAATTGAATTGTATTGTCCAGCTTTAATGCATGCCACAGACCCACAGTAAAAATTATTTGTCTTCTTCCACACACACGCCTGTTCTTGCATGTTTAGTAACTTTTTATTTAAACAAAACCCTACTCGCCTGTTCAACAGGCGAGTAGTACTGTTCATTACTTTTTTTTTAAAAAAAAATGTAATCGCTGTTCAGATTTTGCTTTTTTTCTTTTTTATGTAATCGTATGTTCAACAGGCGATTAGTACTGTTTACAAATTTTTTTATTTATTTCTTTATTAAGCAACGAATA
This sequence comes from Hygrophila difformis, assembly GCA_030278955.1. Lineage (NCBI taxonomy): Eukaryota > Viridiplantae > Streptophyta > Magnoliopsida > Lamiales > Acanthaceae > Hygrophila > Hygrophila difformis. The sequence goes on along the minus strand of JAOANR010000003.1, from coordinate 36,219,272 downwards.
AAAAATTCATTCTTGCCACTTGCCTGGTGAACAGGCGAGTATCTACTATTTTGGGAAACATATATTTTATGTATATTATTTTAATAATTAAGTCAGCAACGAAACTATTCTACAGAGCATGCTAAATCTATTCTAAGAAAGCAATAATATAACTCCAGAAAACAATTAAATTTATTCTAAGAAAGCAATTAGAATTTAGTCCACAAAAGCATTTAAAATTACACTACACTATCTAGAAAGCAGATTTAAAATGTGACAGAAGGGACAGGGAGAAAATAATAAAGATTGGACAAGATTCAGATGAAACACAATTAAACGTCCATTTTAATTACACAGATCTTTGCTTGGGATATTTCGTCAGTTAGCTAACTTTCATGCTTTCTACACTCTGTTCCCTTTAACAGACATGTACTTAAAGTGAGAATTTACATGCTCTTAAGACCTCAAAATCTAAGATACCACAAATTTATAACTGCCCCTGCCAAGGTATGTTATTTATCTGTAGTGGATAAGAAACACCTGACATATCATTTATTGAAATGCCAAATACTCCTATCACTCCCCCAGTCACGCCCAAAGTTTCAAATCAAATCTCAAACCATTCCATAACTCTTAAACCTTATATACGACGGCCAACCTCTAAGTCTTCCGAGTGACTCTATAAAAGCACTTAAGAGAAAGCCGTAAAGAAAGCAATAAAGAAAGCATTTAAACTCATATCACTCGGAAGCATCAAAAGTTATCTCATTTCGTTAGTATAAAAGAGCCCCTGGTCTTGGTGACCAGATGCAGATCAAGAACTCCCCAAATGTCAATAAGCCACATGGCTAACAACATCTGGATAGTTAATACAAACTAAATGAAGCGGATTCAAAACAAGAATCCATTCCGGATGTACTCACTCGAGACTCGAGATTAAGCCTTGGCAGAGGAAGACAGCAGTTGAAAGAATTCTCAACCCTACGTTAGAAATTAACCAAGGCCTACATGTTGTTCCTCTAGTATTATTTATCACATCTCATCTATACCCAAGTGGACATTGATTTGATGCGATATTTAATATAAGATTTCCAACACATAGCGATTTTGAGAAACCAAAAGATATCTGAAAATCATTCCCTACACAGGTACTAAACTCTCAATTAAAACACAGATCCTTTCAATCTAAGTGAGACCTAATCGCTGACTCTGTTTCTAGGTTCTCAAAACTAACCCCCCGTAGAATATGAGTTAGTTGTAACTGTCGAATTTATCCCTTACTCAGACCCGGATTTTATAAAGGAATTTTTTGTCGGAATTTTATTATGTAGCATCTGATGTAAATCAAGACTTCTATATCCAAGGGAAGGATCCCAAAATAATATGACCACGCTACATAATAATATCATGCATACATGTATAGGAGAAAACAAAATAAAATACCCCAAAATATATGGTGGGGTTAGACAGAATTTGATACACAAAGGTGAATTAGCCATGAGATGAGAGGAATTTGGCTAAAAGGAGGTCAGAAATAACTGGGGTGATCTGGACTGGAAACATCTGCTTCCCAGTTCCCAATTACTTGAGATGGGATGATTTTAGACAGCAGAAAGCCTTTAATGGCAGTGATCGCTATCATCGAGACTCCTACTATCTGTGAAATGAGAGAAAAATCCACATGTTTTCTTACTATAGTATTACTATAACAGTGTTGATCGATACTGTTCAATATTACCGCAGCTCGAAATTCAGGTTTAAAATTAAGATAAGAAAAAATAAAACTATATCTAATTAGGAATTGGTTGAGTGGCTAATCGTTATCCCTGTGAAGAGACCTTTTTGTTGGAGCTTCCACCAATCTCTAATCAGACCATGCAGAATAGTGAGCAATAATTAACACACAGAAGATGAGCTAATCGTTATCCCTGTGAAGGGACCTTTTTGCCAACATTGATCTGTGATGTTCATTATTACTCATTTCACACACACAAAAAAGAAGAAAAATAAAGAAGTAAGAATAAAATAAATAAAAGATTTTTGGTATTGTGTGAGTGTTAATCAAACAATAATTTTGACACTAGTGGGTTGAGATGTGTAATAGATAAAATCAGATGTGATGGGCCTAAGCCCAATACACCCATGCAACTTACACAACTCAAGGAAATAAAAATGTATTTGGGATTTTAAAAATAAAGGAGGGAGCTCGAGGCGGTCTATGTGATGCGGTTTAATCCGTATCCATTAGATCGCATCGACAATGCATGAAGGATGAAGTATTTGCCTATACCATGATTGGTCATTGCAGGGATGCGAAATAAAATCATCTGAGGCGGTCTATCAATTCGATGCGGTATAAACCGCATCGGATAGACTGCATCAATGAGATTGCATCCTTGCTCAAATTTGGTTAAGGCATTTGCTTCAAAGAATGAAGGTGATGCGGTCTATCCATTCGATGCGGTTTAAACCGCATCGGATAGATCGCATGGGGTAGATAGAATTTAACAAGGCATGAAGGGGTGGAAGACATATGATGCGGTTTCTGAGACGATGCGGACCACATAGTCGATGCGGTGTAAACCGCATCGCCTAGACCGCAATGATGGAAACCGCATCGAAGTGGATGAACAACACAACCAAAATTTTTTAATATGATGCGGTCTATTAACACTGATGCGGTATAAACCGCATCAGTTAGACCACATCACTTGTAATTTTTCTACGTCCATATTTTTGTTCACAAAGCACTCATGCGGTTTCTATCTGATGCAGTTTATGATAGATGCGATTAGACCATATCACTCATTTCACATTAGTGTCATCTCGCCTTCATACTTGTGAATATTTTGTGGTTTCTCAAATTACACATGCACGGCGGGCAATAGGAAGAATCAAACCCTAAAAACTACAAACATGGAATTTAAGGCTAATCTACCAAAAACATTGTAAAAACTAAGAACTACATGCATAAAAGGAAGAACACCTACATTATCTAAGGAAGCATAAATGGTATATCTAGAACAAGGGAAGTAAAATAAAGCATTAAACCCTATTTCTAACAAACCCTAAAATTATTTAAATCCTAAGAACACTATTTGAAGCTCTAAGACATGAAACATGCTACAAACCCACAAAACATGCATTTATTGAAGTTGTAAGACAACTAGTACATAATAAATGAAACCTAGTTGCAAACAAACATTCTACACATTTATTACTAGGAAAGCATTAAATCATGCCAAACACATGAGACAAAAACCATTTCTGGAATTTTCCTTGTATTAAAACACTTGAAAGCAAGGTAAATAACCCAATACCACTCATTAGTTGAAGGTAGGGTTTATTTAAACTAAAAAGCTCTTAAAAATATAGAAATTGCTACTCTAAAAGGTTGAAAGGGGCTGTTTACAAACTAATCTATGATTAAAGCATGAAAACTAAACTAAAATACAAGAAAAATAAATCTAAACTAAACTACGTACCTAACCCTTAAGGGGTGAATAGAAGTTTCCTGTTGATTCTTTTTGTCTCCTGTGTTGTCTGAATGGAAAGTTGTCCTCAAGTGCTGGAGAAGAGAAGCTTTTATACTCCTTTCACGAAAACCTAAGCCCATTAAGTCAAACAGGGCCTATTAACAGTAGCATGGATTTATCACGTGTTCTACAGAATTTGAAATCGATGCGGTTTAGATCGCATCAGGTGTTCCGCATCGATGTGTCTTCCTCGATTCTTGTCTTGGGATGCGGTCTTACTTGAGTGATGCGGTCTAGACCGCCTCGAGTAATCCGCCTCGTATGCAAATTCTCCTGCTTGGTCTCTTGTTCCTTGAGGTGATTCGGTCTATAAGATCGATGCGGTTTACACCGCATCTAGTAGACCGCCTCATGTAGAGCGCCTCGAGTGTTCTCTTCCAACACTTAGTCAATTTTTCTGCTTCTTCTCCAGTGATGCGGTTTTGCAAATGCGATGCGGTCGATACGGTTTGCACCGCATCGGATATACCGCCTCGATCTTCAACACTTAGCCAAAAATTCAGTTTTGTGGGATTTTTATTCTTTTTCCCATCTTTTCTCCTTTTTCTTTTCATTTTCCTTTTTTCATGTTTTTGGATTTTTCTAACACAAATACAATTGAAATTGCATATTTTTGTGTTTTTCACTACCAGCTCATTATTCTTACAAACTCGCATTAATCTGTCAAATTCAACTGCTTTCTTAATAAAATAATATGGAAATTCGATCAAAATGTCCGTCTTAGACACGGAAATGGATTGGAAATAATGGAAAATTTTGGCCATTATCAACATCCTCACATTTAATACTGATCGTCCCCGAGCAGTCAGAGTCAGTGCTTCTAAGAGCATGGACTCTGCACATTCAATCCATTTGCGTGGCTTCAAAAATTTCATTCTTCTTATATTGGGATAAGACAACCGAAAATTACAAGTATTAAACTCTCTTGATTGCAATGTTTAATGAAATGATACTTCTCACTTGAGCAGGCAGACAATTCAATCATTTATCTTAATTTTTCTTGAATATATGTTTAGAAGTCTCGTTGGTTTAATTCTCGAATTAAAGCGTGACATGAACATTGATCAATTGGAACAGAGCCTCACATATGGTATAAGCGGAAATTTCACTCACTTTCAAATTTGGGTTTTGTCATTAACGCTCATAATCAAATTATCACATGGGCTTGCAATCAGACCAACTCGCCACCGGCTCATTTTTCTTCAAATCGAGATCCCGAGGTCTTATTGAGGGTTATAACGGGGCATACGGTTAACATCGGCATGGAAGGGAATTATTGGTTTAGAAGTGGCAAGAACTTATTCTATCATAATTTGGCATTATTTTTATTTAAAAAATACTGATCATCAATATTCATTCATTCTTTTGTTTTTCTTTTTCTATTGCATGACATTAGACTTGTCTAATTTGCTTTGTCATTTGCACTTTATTTTTGTTGAATTGATCTCAACATTTTTTTTCTTTTTCTTTTTCTTTTCTTTCTTTCTTCTCTTTTTTTTTGAATCGGTTTATAGTATACCGAGTGATACATTTTTTTTATGATCATAAATTTAATGCCTTGATAAAACTCATTCTTGCACACTTGGGTTTGATTTTCTTGGTCTTTTTATAAAGCTAGGAAAATATAGTGGTTTCAAAGAAAAATTAGGCTTAAAGGCTCAGATTGGTTACTCCTAAAGGAAAAATATTTTTGGGTTTGTATTTCAAACGAAGGAAAAAAATTTGGGTTTTTCTAAGTGCCTCGATCATATGCTCGATTTCGGAAATATGGCATAGTCTTGAATCAGTCTCAATCGCAAGTTTTAGTGTCCTTTAATCAAAATGATTTTCACACAACAAGGAAATAATGAGTAAAAGTGACTCATGGCTCAAGTCTCACATGGTATAGTTTGATCATGTCATACATTTATTCTTAAATTTAGCTTTTGAGAAATTCTTGCATTTTATTCAATCAAATTCTCAACATGAAAGTTTGTTTTTCTTCCAAGTGATCGTATCATTAAATTTTTATGGCTCAAAACCTCATAAGTTTATATCATGCATATTTTCAATTGTTTTATCCCAATTTAATAGTTTAAAAATTTAATCATTAGCCTAAATTCAACGCGTGAATTTAGGTGACAGACTCATGCTTATTTTGTGCTGGATATTTAATTGAAAGTAATAAAAAGACACTGTGAACATGCAAAACATGTCACAGTTTTGTTTTTGGCATGACAGTCACTTATTTATATTGGACTGCCACACATCTTTTCTTGAAAGTTGGAACTCAAAAACTCCATTCTTTGAAAGCGAATAAATACATCAATTACAATAGATTTCAAACAGTGTGATCGAAAGTGCACCGAATGAATAGGAAATTCTAATGTATGATGTTTACAATGAAGCTTACAAGGATGTGATCATGTTAGCTCAGTCCTTCTTCTCCGGGTCCGATTGCTGTGTGGAGGGTTCGGTGAAGTCTCTTGGTGGCGATGGCAGCTTCCTGAGGATGGCCTTCATCATCTCGTTCGGATTTGAGAATAACATCTCCACCATTTTTCTGTTCTTTTCTTCGCTCTCCATCCTCTCCCTGTGTTGCCTCTCTTCTCTTTCAAGCATTCTCAGTGTGCATTCGTCCTCCTTCTGAAATTGCTTTTCTTGAGTCGAAACAATGATATCGGCAAAGTGTTGATGCTTTGCACCATCGATTGACCCATTTGGCTAACTATTTCGAGAGTCTGAGAGTCAGCTGGAAATTGTGACACATTGTGGCTTCTGCGAGGAGGAGGTCGGAATGGTTGCTCTCTCTGTTGGCTCGGGCTGGATGAATCATCTTGAGGTTGACTTGGAGTGGGAGCATCAGTAGGAGGATATTATTCTGCAGCATGCTCTGTTGATGGAATTCCAGCTTCTTCTGTTGAAGGCACCGCTTCAGTACGGGCCTTCTTTTTACTTGGTTGGTGTCTGGCTGGTCGCCTGGGAGTGTATCCAGACTGGGGATCCGATCATGTGTCTCCTTCTGGCATGACATAAACAATGGGATCAGTTATCCTCATCCGCGGGACTGGGATAGCATGATTCATCTGGATGAGCTCGGTTCCCTTGAACACTGTTAAGTTCACTCCCTGAGCTTGACAAATCCTTCTGATGAGGTTGGGATAGCAGAGAGCTGTTCTGCTGGAGCTCCTCATTGACATGACATGGAATATGTGCTCTCCCACATTGATCTTCATGCCATGCCAAATTTTAGCAAAACCCTTCAACATTCGACCGGAGGTCTCATGACCATGAGGGTTAGGCCTGATCTTTGACATGTAGAAGTCATATGAGGGCTGGAACTCCAGTTTGAGATGCTTGGAGTAGAACGAGAATTCACCAGTGTAGCTGTCGGCAGCGAATGATCTTATGATATTTTCACAGTACTGCCTCTCTGCTGCCCTGGGTGTTCCTTTCTCAAATATTTCAGCTGTGGGAAATTCTGATCTCAAGTTTGGTGTGCTGAGGAAGTTGTTCAAGTACTCTCCAGATATATCAATATCAACTCCTCTCACCCAACTCTTCTTCTGAGCAACGTTGATATTACAGTAGAATTTCCGTACTAGCTCTGCTATCCCAGGTTCGGCATGGTGGGTAAGGAATTCAGTCCATCCGTGCTTCTCTTTCAAGGTGAATAACATTGGATGATTCAGCAGTTCTGGACTGAATCCTTTGTCAGGGACGAACACTCCAGAAAGTGCCATGTAGCGTCCCGCATTCTGCTCATTGCCATTGAACCTCTTCATTATATCTGCATCATCCTTGATGGGGTATTTGCGATACTTGTTTGTGGGCACACCCATCCGGCCTTTTGATGTTGAGGTTATCCAAAACTCCGCAGGTCTAATTGATCCTGTTGATTCATGGGTTCCCTCGGATAATGGCCCTGCCTGCTCCCAATCAGAATCAGAGCCCTCTTGCTGTTGTTCTTGCTGTCCCTCCTCAGCTCGTTGTTCCATTTCAGCTTGTACATCTCCCTGAGATTCGCCCTGTGTATACAGATTACAAGGAATTTCATGAAATACAGAATTGAACAAAACATCGTGAAAGAAGGGATCAGCAACATGTTGATATTCTTTTAGTGGTACCTCCACTCCCCCCCCCCCCGATTTTGTTCTTCCGTTCCTTCTTCTAAATTCTCCTCCTATCTATCCCTTGCATCGTCAGCACCTCGGAGAACTTGCTGAATGGTTTTCCCTTCGAAGATAGCTTCCATGGCCTTCATAGCATTCCGCTCACTCTCACTATCGTTGTCACTTACCACCTGTGCCTTGCCCGGTTGGATTCGTGGGCCTGAGCTATCACTTGAATCCTCCAGGTTTTGCAGATTTTGTTGTTGCACCTGTGGGTGGGTGATAATGGCCAGAAATGACCATTATTTTCAATCCATTTCCGTGTCTTAAACGGGCATTTGATCGCATTCCGGTCTTACATTAAATAAGAAAGCAGTTGAATTGGACTGATTTATGCATAATTGTAAAAATAATAAGCTGGTGTGAAAAAGGCATAAATATGTAATTTTGTTACATATTTATGTTAGAAAAATCCAAAAACATGAGAAAAAGAAATGAAAAGAAAAAGGAATGAAAAAATGGGAAAAAGAGAGAAAAGCCCACAAAAAGAACATTTTCGGCCCATTTGGCCCAATCCAGCAGGCCCAGGAGCACCCTTGTCGCGGAAGCTCCTTTGTCGCGATGCATGGTTCCGCGACCAAGGAATGTTCCGCGACCAAGCAGACTCGGATGAAGAGGAGACCAGCCAGGATACCTTTGTCGCGATACCTTTGTCGCGATGCCCTGTTCCGCGACAAAGGTCTATTCCGCGACAAAGATGCACTTTTAGAGACACAAGACCCAGTCGAGAAGCTTTGCCACATGCAGTGTGTTCCGCGACCAGAGTTGATGCTCCGAGACAAAGCTGTGATGTGTGTGATGTCTTGAGACACAATGGGCTCAAATCAAGGCCCATGAGCTTAGGGTTTCCCCTCTATAAATATGAGGTGTTTCCTTTGAGCTGAAAAAAAAAGAGGGAGAATTTTAGATAAGAATACACTCTTGAAGACAAGTTGGGGGCTCAGTTAGTTTAGTTTAGTTTAGGGTAGTTAGTTAGGTTTTTTTTTTTTTGTATTATTTAAATTATGCATTAGGTAGATGTAGTTTCTAGCATTTTTAGTTTAGATAGCCAGCTTTTATACCTTATTTTGCCTTCTAAACTTTTGTTTGAGGGTTTGTAATACCCAAATCATGGGTATTAACAATACCCATTTAATAATATGGGAAAACATTCTCCACTTGTGTCCCAAATCATGAAATGGATTTCACACCCCATGGATCTTACTGCTTTCATTTTCTGTCGGTCACTTTGACCCTTTTTCTCATTTTAATATCACTGGTTGGTGACTTTTCTTTGGATAATGTTGCATGTTTATGGGTGATCAAGCTTAGATTAGGGTTTCTTCAGTTTTAAGTTTGTTTTATTTCTATTATGTTCAAGCATGTTCTAGCTAGATTCAAATTCTGTTTTGTCATTTTTAGCTTAGTTTAGCTTTTGAATCTGAAATGGGTGAGATCACACACAATGCATGCCACTGTTCCACCTTACTTTTCTGACATGTGTCCTGGACACACCTTTGTCGCGGAACAACTCTTGTCGCGGAACCACGTTCCGCGACAAAATGATACTTTGGCGACAAAGGTGCCAAAGAACACTTGTTAGCAATATTTTGAAACCCTTGGTCACGAAACAACTCGTGTCGCGGAACCACGTTCCGCGACAAAATCCTTGATTAGCGACCAAGAACCCAAACACTTGTGATTTTATTCTGGAAGGGCTTTGTCGCGAAGCAACCTTGTCGCGGAACCACGTTCCGCGACAAAACCTCTTGTTCCGCGACAAGAATTATGCCCTTGTCCAAATTTCAAACCCTTGTCGCCATGCCTCCTTGTCGCAGAACCATGTTCCGCGACAAAACTTTTGCTTAACGACAAAATAAACCCTAACTTTCAAAATCCCATTCCTCTCATTTACCACCCTTTGTCGCGAAACCCTTGTCGCGGACGCATGGTCCGCGACACAAACTCTACTCCGCGACAAAGTGGCACCTTTTTGCCAAATTTTTATTCTTCATCTTCCTCAGTAATTAATTGGACCTTTATATTAATATTTTGAGGTTGAAATCCAATGATCTCAACCCATGATTATTTTGATATAAAGAATTTTGTTCAATTCCACTAAAAGACTCTTCTACAAGTAATTAAACTCTAATGATCTAAGCATATAATCCGGACTGTAATTAATTAATTATGGAATGAGTGATTATTTAGACATGAAGAGTAACTATGGAATCAATTCCATACCCTTGCATGAGAAACCAATGTCTCTCATGCGAGATGACCCAAGAATATTTTCCTTTCTATTTATTTTGTCTTTACCTGTGTTGTGTGAAACAGTTAGTAGATGGTATACAGATTAATGTTGGCGGGTATTCCCACACGGATAACTAGCTCATGGTCTGTATAGTAATTACTGGTTGTTATTTTGCATGGTCTTGATAATGGTCTGTTGAAGCCTTGGCGGTTCATCCATCCGGGATTATAATAGCTGCTCAGCTGACTTCTATCCGGATACAGTTTCTCTATCCGGATACAGTTTCTTTTTCTTTATCTTAATTTCAAACCCGAATTTCGAGCTATGATGTTAACAAGTGATGCCGATCAACATCACTTGACAGACATCACCAGTAAGAAAACATGTAGGTTTTTCTCTCGTTTCACAGATAGTAGGGGTCTTGATGATAGCGATCACTGTTATTAAGATCTTCTGCTGTCTAAAATCATCCCACCTGGAATAGTCAGGACCTGGATAGCAGATGTTTGCAGTCCGGATCATCTTGACTATTCTTGTCATCTTTTTAGCCAAAATAAATTCTTCTCATCTCCGCTATTTCATCTCTGTGTCTCACTTCTGTCTAAACCCGCCTTATATTTTGGGTTATTTAATTTTATATTTCTCTAATTTTACATTTCTCTATAAAATTATGCATGATATTATTATGTAAATATTGTGGTCAATATTATTTTGGGATCCTTCCCTTGGACATAGAAGTCTTGATTTTAACCAGATGACTCATACTAAATTTCCAACAAAAATTCATTTACAAAATCCGGATCTGAGTAAGGGATAAATTCCACGGTTATGACTAATTTATATCCGACTGGGGGGTTGATTTTGGGAAATTAGAAGCAGAGTCAGCGATTAGGTCTTACCTAGACTGAAAGGGTCTGTGTTCTTATTGAGAGTCTAGTACCTGTTTAGGGAATGATTTTCAAACATCTATTATTTTCCAAAATTGTTGTGTGTTGGAAATCTGGTATTAAATATCACACTGAGATGGGGTCCACTTGGATTCAAATACGGTGTGATAGATAATTCTAGAGGAACAATACATAGGCCTTGGTTATTTTCTAAGATAGGGTTGAGTTCCTTTCAACTGCTATCCTCCTCTGCCAATGCCTATTCTTGAGTCCTGAGTAAGTGCATCCGGGACGAACTGATCTATTAGTTTGTTTCATTAGTTTGTATCTCATAACCACCCGACGGGAAGTGAACACTGCAAGCGGTTCACCGAGAATAGGGAATTCTTGATCCACACCCAGTCATTCTGACTGGGGGCTTTCTTTTACTACCAGGGTCAGACTTTCAAAAACCTCCGAGTGATAGGATTTTAAATGCTTTCTTTACCGCTTTCTTTTAACTGCTTTCTTTAGAGGTCACTCGGTTGTATTGAGAGTTGTGTAACTGCTACTAGGACTGAGAGTTAAGGGATAGTTCAGGGCTTGATTAGAGTCTTTGGGCGTGACATGGGGGAATGATAACGGTACTTGACACTTCAATAAATGATTTGTCAGGTATTGCTTGTCCACCACAGATGGCTAACATACTCTTGCAAGGCATTGCAAGAGGAGTTGTAAGTTTGTGGTATCTTAGAGTTTGTTTTCTTAAGAGCATGTAAACTCTTACTGTAAGTACCTGTCTGTTAAAGGGAACATGGTATAGAGAGCATGAAAAATTGGCTAACTGAATGGATTATCCCAAGCAAAGAACTGTGTAACAAAATGGAAGTTTAATTGTGTTTCATCTGAATCTTGTCCAATATTTATTATTTTCTTCCTGTCCCTTCTGTCTCTTTTTAAATCTGCTTTCTTAAGAATAATCTTAACCGCTTTCTTAGAATAATTTCATTGCTTTCCTAGATTAAATTAATTCACTCTTTAGAATAGCTTTATCTGCTTCATTTAATCGCTTTCATAGTACAGATTTAAATTCTGTCAAGTAGTTGATAGTCAAAACACACACTTGAATCGAGTAACCGAGTGGAAAATTTTAGTAAACGACGTGGGCCCTGCTTCTATCGCACATCCTCCAGTGAACGATCCGGTCTTATTATAAATTACTGCAATTTTTGACACCGTGCGCTTTCGGGCCACAGTTTCTTAAACACGAGTAATAAAAGCGTGACAACCTATAAATATATCCCTACTCACAACTCCGCCATCATAAATTGTTTTCATTAAATAAAATCGAAAACTAGGATCATGAATTTTCAGAAAATACTCATGAAGAGAGAACTTGTCAAAAGTTTCATGGCAAGGATCTTCAAGGCATGAAATTGTCAGAGATTTCATGCCGGGAAGGTTCGTAATGACACTTGAACTCAAAGTTTACTCTCATGAGTAATAAAAAATGGAATATATTCTTAAACCCCTTTCCCATGAATCATAACTCTTTTCATTTAATAAATATAACCTGGGATATTTCAGAAAATACTCGTGTGCGGAAATTGTCAAAAGTTCCAGTGGGTTTCAGCTACAGTGTCAGTTGCTGCTTCGTTAGTGACTTGCCCCAGTTCTTTCACCAGTTCGGCACCTTTCTTTCGCACATCTTCAATCAATTCATTGCTCTGGTGCACTATCTCCTCAATTTCTTCAGTGGGCCTCATTGCTTCCATAGCTTTGTTCATTTTCGCCTCAGTCTCGCTTCTTTACACTGCAGCTTTCTTCAACTGTTCCTCCTTGTCCTTTGCCCACTCAGTCGGCTCAGCTTTTACTTTGATAGGCGCAATGTTGGTTTCGTTGATTATTTGACAATCATCATCCCCAACATTGGCCTTTTTCGCAGCATCATCTTTCTTTTTTTGTTCCAGCTCGGCTTGCAATTTTTCAGCTGCCTTTCGATTCTCTTCTTCTTCTCGGGCCTTTCGCACATTTTCTTCCATTTCAGCCTTTTCAAAAGCTTTCTATATCCACCATCTCTCTCCATTCTCTCTTCTTTTCGGCCCTTTCTGCTTCTCTCTTCTCTCTCCACTTTTCTTTTTCCTTGGCCATTTCTGCCTCTGCTTCCTCTTTCTCTACCCTTTCCCTTTCAATTCTTCACACCTCGCGCTCAGCAATTCGTCGTTTTTCGGCCTGTTGAGCATCCACTAGTCTTTGGGCTTTCATTGCCAACTCTGCATCTGCTTTTTCTTGGGCCAGCCTTTTCTTTTCTTGTTTGGATAGTTCGAAAACTTTGCTCTTCCCTTTATCCCTCGGCTTTGAAGGTTCATCGAACTTTGGTACTGGAGGGATAATTCTCGTCTGACTGGAGGGCTTTGGCTCTTATATTCTTATTTTTGGTTCAGCTGGCCTTTCAGTCTTTTCTTTTGCTGCCAGAGTTGTCAACTTTCTCTTTTTCTTTGGCGGCTCTGGCTCTCTTTCAGTTTGGAGGGGCTCCGATTCGATAGACTGATGCAGTGCGGGAGTTGGGTCTGCATACTCATCATCGATCATCCTATCATCAGCCTCTGTCCACAGCCCTAATTCCAGTCCCTTGATCTTCAAATATTTCGTTTTGAATTCGGGCTTGGTCATCTCGATTAGCTATGTTGTCCATCTCTTCTTATTATGCCTCCCCAAGACTCCTTGGAACGCCACGTCATATCGTAGTCGCCCTCTTCTGTTTTCTTCGCAGTACCTCAGGCCTTCTTCATCCATTTCTCTTATAAGATTGAAGAATCTTTGTTTCATGTCGGAATAGAATATGTCCATGATATCCGCCTCCTTCTCCTTCAAGTAGGATAGATCTCGGACCGGTTCGATGTTTAGGTAGCTCAAGCACTTGTTATCGCTTATCAGGCTTATTTGACGTTTTCGGTTGCCTATCTTATGCCAGTGCCTGGTCCGGATCATCGTGGCGCACTCGTCTCTGATTAGTGCAAAGTTGGGCATACCTTCCATCGTGGCCTCTTTGGGTTCAACCCCCGGGAATCTCTTCGGCCTCATTTTCTGGGGGTATATCCACCCCTTTATTCAGCACGGGGACCCGGGTATCCTTCTCCCAACCGCCCCATGCTTTCATGTACTCGCCCCACAGTTTTCTTGTCGCTTTGGTACGTTCGATGAGTAAGTCCAGCATTGGAGAGTTGTTTGTCATTCCGAATTCCAACACTGGCTTCACAACAGCCCATAGATTAAATGCCATCTCGGTGTGGCGCATTTTGGCGTGTTTTGTGAGCCATTGCTGTTCCTCAGGTCCGCAGACGCCTCCATTATCATATAGCTCCCTTTTAAACATAAATGGAAAAGCGTCTGCCATGGAAAATACCCCGGTCGATGCCACCTTTTGCACTGGAGGAACGTGTCTGACATATTGCCTCCTTGTGTCCTCCAAGATCCCTGGAGGTATAAGGACTGGCTTAAAAGCTGCCAACTGCTTGTCTCCCAGGTGTTGTTCTAGCATTCGGATCCATCGGCCCTTGATCTCGCTCATTCTCCAGACCATTCTTTCATAGTGCACTTTTGAAGAGAACCTCTGATAGTATCTTGCCTGGTCGAACGCATTATTCCAAAAGTTCAATAAATGCTTGCAGAAGTCTCTCTCTAGCCCACGGCTTTATAATTCCTTTCTTCCTCTGGAATGTCCCTCCACCAGTGCTCCTTCATCTCAAATTTCCAGTCAGTCTGGTGGTCCATCTTTAAGTCAAATTCGTTCCCTAGGGCTCGTCTGAAGTCGCCTATTTGTGTTTTCATGTCCTCGATTTCCATAAAGGCTAGGTCTGGAGTTGTTTTTGGCAGGCACATTATGGACTCTATGATCAGTTTGTTCCTGAAGAAGATGAGACAGGAATATTTTTAACCATTTCTGATAGTATGATATTCAAGTTGAAAATCAATCTCCTCACATTTTGAGCTTTGCTCTAAATGTGAGTTAATTGATTTGACTTGAATTTATTGAGGCATAATATATTTAATATGATATGAGGTTAGATTATTAAATCTAACACTTTATTGCAACTATAACGTCATGAAAGAGAAAGAAAATAAGAGTCCTGGACCCTTATAATAATTTTTTTTCTTAGACTAGAAATAGTCTAAAGATTTTTCAAATGGCCACGGGACAAAAAGATAGAATTTTTCTTATAGGCTATTGAGCCTACAACATGAATTTTTGATTTTTAATCACTTCCAAGCGATTGTGAAAGTGTGAAATGGGATATGGAATGCCCGATGAATGCCTATGATAATTGACAAATGTAATAATAAGCATGGTGCAATGGACTACAAAGAGAGATAAATCAAGCATATTACACTATTTTTGGATTTTTATGAAAAGTGTTGACTTGTTCATTTAATAAAATTGGGGGTGTGAGTGGTCCCCCATTTGAATTTTTGTTTGGAAATGAGTCTTGATAAGTGAGCAGAAAGATTGCATCACTTTGTTTATTCCCTACATATCCAAAACTGCACAGGTCAAACATTCTCCTAACACTCTATCTTACCAACTTTTTTATCATTTTCTACATAAACGCCATACACAAAGCATTTGGAAAGCTCATGTCAGGAAAAATTTTGGCATGGTTTTGTTTGTAATCCCATGTTTCCAATTCTATACAAACACCAACTTTTCAGTTGGGTTTGCAAGATAACAGCAAACCAGACTACCCAACAAAAAGCATTTATTAAACATAGTTTCCAAAGCACAGTGGCATGCAAGCACTACAACACGACCCCACTCAGTCCGCTCATGCTAATATTCTTCAAAATTTTCCAAAAACTCATGCTTGAACAGCAAAATCATCCAGTAAAACAACATCACATGCTCATTCAAACAGCATTCAAATACTAATTTAAGTAAAATACCACAAGGGTAATGGGAAAATAGCCCTTGTGTTCTTCATTTTCACGGATTTCCAAGCATTTCACAGATAACAGAGTGCACACAGACAACAAAAATGGAAAAATATTCACCACAATGAACAAAGACAGGGTTTTTAGGGTTATAGAACCCAAATTTTTCAAAATAAGCATCCCCGAAGTCCTAAAAACTCGAACACCTTCAACAATGGCGGTTCGAACAAGACAAGCCCTAGTTTCTATCATTCTGTTCTGACCCGTTTCCAGTCATGCCCATCCCATTCCGACCACTTTCCGACCATCCCCAACACAAACACAGGCTCTCATTCCCTCCCCACCCCCGATTTCGCAAAACCTACATAAAGCTTGAAGCTGAAATCGCGAAAGCAGAGTGCGGAATACGAAAACAAGAACTTACCCCTTACTCTTGCTCGGATTAGATGACGAAGAAGCCATTTTAGAGTTCTGGAAAGGGTTGGACGGATTTTCCCTTGGAATCGAAGAATGGTTTCGCGAAGAACAGGGTATTCTTACGAGAGGATTTTGGGAAAACGATGAAGTGTTGAATGTGAAATGAGAGGGAAAGAGGGGAAAAAGGGTTTTATAGGGATGTGGAAAAAGGACGATGTGGTCTGTAGAGTCGATGCGGTATAAACCGCATCGAGTAGACTGCATCGATGCGGTGTACAAATTCTGTGAGAGAGGCGGTCTGTGAAGTCGATGTGGCGTACACCGCATCGAGTAGACCGCCTCGAGGCGATGGGGGAAATCAAGCCAATACGATGCGGTTTTTCAAAATCGATGCGGTGTAAACTGCATCGAGTTGACCGCATCGTATTGGAAGACCGCCTCGAGCACTTAGAAAAAAAGAGGGGTGTTGCCTTATGGATCGATGCGGTCTATTAAGACGATGCGGTGTAAACCGCATCGTATAGGCCGCCTCGATTACTCAACACTGGATGTGCCTTCTGTAGGTCGATGCGGTCTTTCAAAATCGATGCGGTGTAGACGGCATCGAATAGACCACATCGACTACTTGGCAAAATTAAGACACAGGGGATGCGCTTTTATTTAGGCGATGCGGTCTATAGGACTGATGCGGTGTAAACCGCATCAGATAGACCGCTTCGAGTACAAGTAGCACAATATCGGGATGATGCGGTCTATCTCAACTGATGCGGTTTAAACCGCATCGATTTTGAGAGGAAAAATTAGACCACATCTGATACTTAGAAAAATTTTGAAATTTTCTATTTTTACCAATTTCTGAAATTATGCATTTTCTACTCTAAGCATTATATTAATAAAAAATTGCTTGCATAAATTAGGTTGGATCAACACTGCTATTTTATGGAATTATTCCGGATTTTAAATTTCTTTAAATTCCAAGATTAATTTCCATTAAATGCCATGTCAATCCAACCAGGAACCTGGTTTTTGGAGCTTTATTTTTCTCTTTGTCGATTCCATGGATTCCTGCATGGCAAAATATAGGAAAAGTATTAGATTTTCCCCAAATATCAACATCCTCACATTTAGAGTCTTAGTACTCTAAATGTTTAGTTGATTTTTTGGGTACTTATTATTCGAGAGTGCGAATGTATTAGATATATATATATATATAAATTGAATATATGTATATATTAAATTTAAGCCGGCTCTGAGATCATTTGAACTTCTTTTTCGGGATCGAACTGTCCGAGGTACTCCTTCAATCTTTGTCCGTTTACCACCAGCTCTCCTTTATCAGTCCGAATTCTGACAACTCCACTTTCAAACACGTGCACCACTTCGTATGGCCCTTCCCATCTGGATCTAAGCTTTCTGGGGAATAGCTTCAACCTAGAATTAAATAGCAAGATATTTTGGCCAACAAAGAAGTGTTTAGACTTAATACGACAATCATGCAACTTCTGGGTCCGCTCTTTGTAAATCCTCGAGCTTTCATAAGCTTGCGCACGTATTTCCTCAATTTCATTGAGGTCCAACTTGCGTTTGCCCTGAGCAACTCTTGGGTCAAAATTAAGCATTTTTACGGCCCAGTAAGCCTTGTGCTCTAGTTCTACAGGCAAATGACAGGCTTTTCCGAAGACTAGCCTGTATGGGGACATCCCGATGGGAGTCTTGTATGCAGTGCGGTATGCCTATAGAGCATCATTGAGCTTACGCGACCAATCTTTTCGGGTTATCCCTACCGTGGCTTCGAGTATATGTTTGATTTCGCGGTTTGATACCTCGAATTGACTACTGGTTTGGGCATGATAAGGCGTGCCTATCTTGTGGAGGATCCCAGTTTTGCTCATAAGATTTGCAAATGCTTTGTTAACAAAATGAGTTCCTCCATCAGATATGATTACCCTAGGTATACCAAATCTATTGAAGATGTTACTCTTCAAAAATTTGATGACTTGGTTACCATCATTGGTTGGCAGTGCAATTGCCTCAACCCATTTGGACACGTAATCGACAGCTACCAAGATGTAATGATTTCCATCAGATGTCGGGAATGGTCCCATGAAGTCAATACCCCATACATCGAAAATCTCAAGAGTGAGAATTCCTTGTTGAGGCATCTCATCTCTCTTGGAGATATTCCCTAATCGTTGGCATCTGTCGCAAGCCTTAACAAACGCCTTGTAATCCTCGTAGATGGTAGGCTAATAGAAACCACACTCGAGCACCTTATGAGCTGTTCGAGTGGGGCCATGGTGACCTCCATATTCCGATTCATGGCATTTTTTAGCGATTTGATAAGCCTCGTGCTCATTTACACATCGTCTAATAATCGAATCTGCATAATGTTTGAAGAGATAGGGATCTTCCCAGAAGTAGTTAACTACATCTCGGTTGAACCTTGCCTTATTGCTCTTGTGCTGGAATGGTGGGGTTATTCCACATGCTAAAAAGTTAGCTATGTCGGAAAACCATGGACAAGCTTGATCATGAATGTGCAACGCAAACAGTTGCTCGTCCGGAAAATTTTCATTGACGGCTAGTTCATTTTTTCATTTTCTATTCGAGACAAATGGTCAGCAGCACCATTGTCTCTGCCTTTTCTATCTTTTATTATGATATCAAATTCCTGCAACAGAAGTACCCACCTGATTAATTGAGGTTTGGCATCTTGTTTGCTAAACAAGTATCTCAATGCAGAGTGATCTGTGTACACTATGGTTTTCGCACCAATTAGGTACTGTCTGAATTTATCAAACGCGAAAACCACAGCATACATCTTTTTTTTTCCGTTGTGGTGTAATTGACTTGGGCCTCATTCAGGGCATGACTTGCGTAATGAATTACACAATGTCTCCCTTCCTTATGCTGCCCGAGAACTGCACCCACGGCGAGATTGTTTGCATCGCACATTACCTCGAAAGGTATTGACCAATCGTGTGGTTGTAATATCAGGGCAGAAACCAACATCTTTTTGAGCATGTCAAAAGCTTGGACACACGCTTCATTTATTACAAAAGAATTTTCTTTACAAAGGAGGTTAGTGAGCGGCTTGGCAATTTTAGAGAAATCTTTAATGAATCTCCGGTAAAAACCGGCATGCCCTAAGAAACTCCTAACCAATTTCATTGAGTTGGGTAATGGAAGGTTGGAGATGACTGAGACCTTGGCTCTGTCGACTTCGATGCCTGCGCGCGAGATGCGGTGACCTAACACTATGCCTTCAGTGACCATAAAATGGCACTTTTCCCAGTTTAAAACTAAGTTAGTGTCCTCACATCTTTTTAATATCTTTGCAAGATTGGTCAAACATTCATCAAAAGTATCTCCATACACAGAGAAGTCATCCACGAAAACTTCAATGCATTTTTCGATAAATTTTGAGAAGATAGACATCATGCTTCGCTGAAAAGTGGCAGGCGCATTGCAAAGTCCAAAAGGCATGCACATGTATGCAAAAGTTCCATATGGGCATGTGAAAGTAGTTTTATCATGATCTTCACTAGTTATTACAATCTGATTGTAACCCGAATACCCATCCAAAAAGCAGTAGTACTCCCTCCCAGCTAACCTTTCGAGCATTTGATCAATGAATGGCAAGGGGAAGTGATCCTTCTGCGTAGCGGTATTGAGCTTCCGGTAGTCGATGCAAACTAGCCAACCGGTCACTGGCCGTGTCGCCACTTCTTCTCCTTGCTCATTTGTCGTTATGCACATCCCCCCACGCTTAGGTACAACCTGCACTGGGCTAACCCATTTGCTGTCAGATATAGGATAGATGATACCAACATCTAAAAGCTTGATAACTTCTTTCCTTACCACTTCTTGCATATGGGGGTTCAAACGCCTTTGGGGTTGCCTTGAGGGCTTGTACTCCTCTTCCATTAAAATTTTGTGTATGCAAACAGAGGGGCTTATTCCTTTTATATCAGAAATGATCCATCCAATTGCATGTACATATTTATTGAGAATGACTACCAGAGCTTTTTCTTGTTCTTGTGTCAGCTTAGCTGACACAATTACCGGTAACTTTTTATGTTCAGTGAGAAAAACGTACTTAAGATGATCCGGAAGTATTTTAAGTTCAAGCTCTGGTGGACATTCAACGGAAGGCAGTAATTTGCGAGAAATGGCTGATGGTGAAAGATCAGATTTACTTTCAGGACCATGTGTCAGTACAGGGTCCACTTCCTCATCCTTGGTGTTCTCCTCCTCCTCCAGAGTGAATTCAATACCATCAAACTCTTGAAGGTCCCCGGTTAAAGGGTCCTCGAAGTGCACGGCATTGCAGCTTTATCCATGCTCAGCACCAGCAGGCTTCAGTACCTGCTTTGAAACTTTGTCCATCAAATTCACAGAGTCTTGGCTCTCATCCTCACTTCTACCTTCTATTACATCAATATTGGAACAAGCTCTCTCAGACGGAAACTTCTACAGTCTGCTCATGTTGAAGTTCAGCTCTTCTTCTCCGACTCGGAGCTTGATTTGATTTGACTGCGCATCAATCAGTGCACCACCTGTTGAAAGGAAGGGGCGGCCCAAGATTAGTGGCATCTCATAGTCCTCCTCTATGTCGGGAATGATGAAGTCGACAGGAAAGAGTGTTCCTCCCGTCTTGACGATTACGTCCTTCAGGACCCCAACTGGATGAGTGATCGACCGGGTCTGCCAGTTGTAGTTTCATTGTAACCGGCTCAATTACCCCTAAGTGAAGACGTTTTGCCATGGCGAGTGGCATAACGTTGATGCTTGACCCCAAGTCACATAGTCCTTTCCCAACGTTTGTCTTTCCAATGTGGACTGGCAGTGTGATACAGCCCGGGTCTTCCTTCTTTTCAGGTAGCACTCTTTGGATTATGGCACTGCAGCTGCTGTTTAAAACCACCACTTCTTCCTGATCGAATTTCCTTTTTCCTGAAATCATTTCTGTGAGAAATTTAGCATAAACGGGCATTTTTGAAATCATTTCGACCAAGGGAATAGTGATCTCAACAGCTTTCGATCTTTCTAAAAACTTTTTAAATTTTTCATCTTGTTCCTTATTTTTAAGACGTGTCGGGTATGGTACCCTAGGCATGTACTTATTATTATAAATTTTTTGTGGCAAAGGGAAGGAAGTTGTACCTTCACCTGTACCCTTACTAGCTTCCATTGCAGCTTCAGTCTGCGAATTTGTTGTATCTGTTTTGCTCTGTTCCAGATCAATACCTTCTTTTCCTCGAGTTATTTCATTTTCAGTCACAACCTCCTCTGATTCCTTGCCATTCACAATCTTTCTTCCCTGTTCCAACTGCTCCTTTTAGAACCTTACCTCCCCGCAATGTGATCGCTTTACATTG
This sequence comes from Hygrophila difformis, assembly GCA_030278955.1. NCBI lineage: Eukaryota > Viridiplantae > Streptophyta > Magnoliopsida > Lamiales > Acanthaceae > Hygrophila > Hygrophila difformis. The sequence goes on along the minus strand of JAOANR010000003.1, from coordinate 36,197,780 downwards.
CGGGTACCTCCGTGCTACTAGGCAGAGTTCCTTTCCCCCTGTTCTGCAGTTCTTTCGCCAGCTGAGTGACTTGTGTTTCCACATTTCTGATTGATGACTGCAGTTGTTGGTTTATCTCCCTTTGATTGGAGATAAACTCAGTCATCATGTTTTCCAGGAGGGATGGTGGCTTTTGATTGAACTGCTGGTTTTGATCAGGCTGGATCTGGAAATTCTGGAAGTTTTGACATTGGTTCTGATTGGGTCTTTGTTGGATGTGGGGCTGGAAATTTTGATTCTGGTTCTGGAAGTTTTGGACTCTCTGTTGAACAAATCCCTGATTTTGTGGCCTGAAGTTTTGCTGAGGGTTTGGGTTGGCAAACTGGTTGGGCTGGTTTGGCTGAGATAACAAATGCGCATTAAGTGCATTGTTATTTGAATAGGATAGGTTTGGATGACGGTTCTGAAAATTCTCGGCATAGTTACAACTTTCGGAAGCTATCTGTTGGCATGTGTCAGTCGGATGTGGTCCTTGACACAGCCCACATACAGCTCCCAATTGCTGTGTCGGTGCTTGACTTGAAGAAGCTCCTGCCTGTATAGTACCCTTTCCCTTCTCCTGATTCAGCTGAATTGCAGCCACCCGTTCCTGCAATTTTTCAAAGTCTGTCTTTCCTTCACTTACAACAAAAACTTTCCTAGGAGGGTCAACATTTTTCTCCTCATTGTTCAGAACTGATCTATTAATAGACATGGTCTCAATCTTTGCCCATGCTTGATCCATGGGCAAATGGAGTAAATGTTTCCCTCCAGCTGCATCTAGCATCATTCGCCATGAGTGGGTGAGCTCCATAGAATTTTCTCAGTTGCTCCTATTCTTGGTAGCCATGCTGCGGGCATCTTCTCAAGAGGTTGAAGAACCTCTCCTTAGCATCATAGAGTGACTCATCCGCTTTCATTTTGAACTCTCCAATTTTCGCTCGTCCTTCTTCGACTTTTGATTCGGGGAAGTATTTCAACAGAAAACTCCTCACTAGATCCGCCCATGTGCTTCGTTGATTGATAGGCAACGATTTGTACCAATCCCTGGCTCCACTAAATAAAGAGAAAGGAAATAGCAGCAGTCTAATAGCATCAGGGGACACCCCCTGATTTTTAATTGTGTCACATACTCCAGAAAAGTTTGAAGATGATCATGAGGGTCCTCATGATTTGCACCGCAAAATTGATTGTTCTGCACCAAGTTAATGAGTGCAGGCTTTAGTTCGAAGTTGCGTGCGGCGATGGGTGCTCTCCCGGGCTTGTCCAAATGGGGCTCCACAATAGGCTGCATAAAGTCAGATGCTGCTTGCTGATTTCCTTGCTCTGCCTGATTTTGGTAGTGCTGATGATAATTGGGATTTGTTGGAACATGTTGGGATCATGTGGGTTGTTCTGAAACTGGTCTTGATTGAAGGGCCGATTCTGGTATTGCTGGTTTGGCATATTTTGGTTTTGGTTTTTATATTGGTTTAGAGGTGGTGGCGGTTGGTGGAATTGCTGGTAATGTTGATGACCAAGATTAGGTAGGTTCTCCTCCTCGTTAACACGATTCGGATCTTCTACCACATCTCTATCAGCTCCATTAGCCGGATTATTCAGAGGTTGGTTATGGATGGGTGGTTGGTTTATGGGTAAGATGGGGGGAATGCCCTGGTTCTCTGCCATATTTGATAGATCACTGCTTGTGGTTTCGGGTGAGGTATGAGTCTGTGCTTCCCGTTCTTTTCTTAATCTTGCATGTGCCCGCAGTCGTCTGGCAGTCTTTTCTATTTCTAGATTGAACGGTAGCTCAGGCGGTGTATCCCTTCTCCGTTGCATAAGCAGTTGTATCACGAATTGACAGTACCTGCGCAACCCCCAGGTTAGTAATGATTCAAAATTATATACAAAAACTATCTATGAGTAAATCAGTAGTGTAATTCTCTTAATAAAACGGCGCTGCATCCTCCCCGGCAACGGCGCCATGAAACTTTTGACAATTTCCCACTATACGAGTATTTTCTAAAAGAATAATCCCGGTCTTGATTTATTTAATGAAACCAATTTATGAAGATGGAATTGGAATTAGGGATATATTTATAGGTTGTCACGTTTTTATATACTCGTGTAAGAAACTGTGGCCCGAAAGCGCAAGGTGTCAAAAATTGCAGTAATTTATAGTAAGACCGGATCGTTCACTGGAGGATGTGCGATAGAAGCAGGTCCCACACCGTTTCATAAGATTTTCCACTCGGTTACTCGATTCAAGCTTTGCAATAGGTTCTAAGACTACTTAACAGTAATTTAAACTAAACTATGAAAGCAACGAAACTATTCTACAGAGCATGCTAAATCTATTCTAAGAAAGCAATAATATTACTCCAGAAAGCAATTAAATTTATTCTAAGAAAGCAATTAGAATTTAATCCACAAAAGCATGTAAAATTACACTACACTATCTAGAAAGCAGATTTAAAATGTGACAGAAGGGACAGGGAGAAAATAATAAAGATTGGACAAGATTCAGATGAAACACAATTAAACATCCATTTTAATTACACAGATCTTTGCTTGGGATATTTCGTCAGTTAGCTAACTCTCATGCTTTCTACACTCTGTTCCCTTTAACAGACAGGTACTTAAAGTGAGAATTTACATGCTCTTAAGACCTCAAAATCTAAGATACTAAGATACCACAAATTTATAACTGCCCCTGCCGAGGTATGTTATTTATCTGTTGTGGATAAGCAACACCTGTCATATCATTTATTGAAATGCCAAATACTCCTATCACTCCCCCGGTCAGGCCCAAAGTTTCAAATCAAATCTCAAACCATTCCATAACTCTTAAACCTTATATACGGCGGCCAACCTCTAAGTCTTCCGAGTGATCTCTATAAAAGCACTTAAGAGAAAGCGGTAAAGAAAGCAATAAAGAAAGCATTTAAACTCATATCATTCGGAGGCATCAAAAGTTATCTCATTCCGTTAGTATAAAAGAGCCCCTGGTCTTGGTGACCAGATGCAGATCAAGAACTCCCCAAATGTCAATAAGCCACATGGCTCACAACATCTGGATAGTTATGAGATACAAACTAAATGAAACGGATTCAAAACAAGAATCCGTTCCGGATGTACTCACTCGAGACTCGAGATTAAGCCTTGGCAGAGGAAGACATCAGTTGAAAGAATACTCAACCCTACCTTAGAAATTAACCAAGGCCTACATGTTGTTCCTCTAGTATTATTTATCACATCTCATCTATACCCAAGTGGACATTGATTTGATGCGATATTTTATATAAGATTTCCAACACATAGCGATTTTGAGAAACCAAAAGATATCTGAAAATCATTCCCTACACAGGTACTAAACTCTCAATTAAAACACAGATCCTTTCAGTCTAGGTGAGACCTAATCACTGACTCTGTTTCTAGGTTCTCAAAACTAACCCCCAGTAGAATATGAGTTGGTCATAACTGTCGAATTTATCCCTTACTCAGATCCGGATTTTATAAAGGAATTTTTTGTTGGAATTTTATTATGTAGCATCTGATGTAAATCAAGACTTCTATATCAAAGGGAAGGATCCCAAAATAATATGACCACGATATCTACATAATAATATCATGCATACATGTGTATGAGAAAACAAAATAAAATACCCCAAAATATATAGTGGGGTTAGATAGAATTTGATACACAAATGTTAATTAGCCATTAGATGAGAGGAATTTGGCTAAAAGAAGGTCAGAAATAACTGAGGTGATCTGGACTGCAAACATCTGCTCCCCAGTTCCCAATTACTTGAGATGGGATGATTTTAGACAGCAGAAAGCCTTTAATGACAGTGATCGCTATCATCAAGACTCCTACTATCTGTGAAATGAGAGAAAAACCCACATGTTTTCTTACTGTAGTATTACTATAACAGTGTTGATCAGCACCGTTCAATATTATCGCAGCTCGAAATTCAGGTTTAAAATTAAGATAAGGAAAATAAAACTGTATCTAATTAGGAATTGGTTGAGTGGCTAATCGTTATCCCTGTTAAGAGACCTTTTTGCCGGAGCTTCAATCTCTAATCAGACCATGCAGAATAGCGAGCAATAATTAACACACAGAAGACGAGCTAATCGTTATCCCTGTGAAGGGACCTTTTTGCCAACACTGATCTGTGATGTTCATTATTACTCATTTCACACACACAAAAAGAAGAAAAATAAAGAAGTAAAAATAAAATAAATAAAAGATTTTTGGTATTGTGTGAGTGTTAATCAAACAATAATTTTGACACTAGTGGGTTGAGATGTGTAATAGATAAAATCAGATGTGATGGGCCTAAGCCCAATACACCCATGCAACTTACACAACTCAAAGAAATAAAAATGGTTTTGGAATTTTAAAAATAAAGGAGGGAGCTCGAGGCAGTCTATGTGATGCGGTTTAATCCGCATCCATTAGATCGCATCGACAATGCATGAAGGATGAAGTATTTGCCTATACCATGATTGGTCATTGCAGGGATGCGAAATAAAATCATCTGAGGCGGTCTATCAATTCGATGCGGTATAAACCGCATCGGATAGACTGCATCAATGAGATTGCATCCTTGCTCAAATTTGGTTAAGGTATTTGCTTCAAAAAATGAAGGTGATGCAGTCTATCCATTCGATGCGGTTTAAACCGCATCGGATAGATCGCATGGGGTAGATAGAATTTAACAAGGCATGAAGGGGGGAAGACATATGATGCGGTTTCTGAGACGATGCGGTCCACATAGTCGATGCGGTGTAAACCGCATCGCCTAGACCACATGATGGAAACCGCATCGAAGTGGATGAACAACACAACCAACAATTTTTAATATGATGCGGTCTATTAACACTGATGCGGTATAAACCGCATCAGTTAGACCGCATCACTAGTAATTTTTCTAAGTCCATATTTTTGTTCACAAAGCACTCATGCGGTTTCTATCTGATGCGGTTTATGATAGATGCGATTAGACCGCATCACTCATTTCACATCAGTGTCATCTCGCCTTCATACTTGTGAATATTTTGTGGTTTATCAGATTACACATGCACAGCGGGTAATAGCAAGAATCAAACCCTAAAAACTATAAACATGGAATTTAAAGGCTAATTACTAAAAATAGTGTGAAAACTAAGAACTACATGCATAAAAGGAAGAACACCTACATTATTTAAGGAAGCATAAATGGTAGATCTAGAACAAGGGAAGTAAAATAAAGCATTAAAACCCTATTTCTAACAAACCCTAAAATTATTTAATCCTAAGAACACTATTTGAAGCTCTAAGGCATGAAACATGCTACAAAGCCACAAAACATGCATTTATTGAAGTTGTAAGACAACTAGTACATAATAAATGAAACCTAGTTACAAACAAACATTCTACACATTTATTACTAGGAAAGCATTAAATAGTGCCAAACACATGAGACAAAAACCATTTCTGGAATTTTCCTTGTATTAAAACACTTGAAAGCAAGGTAAATAACCCAATACCACTCATTAGTTGAAGGTAGGGTTTATTTTAACTAAAAAGCTCTTAAAAATATAGAAATGGCTACTCTAAAAGGTTGAAAGGGGCTGTTTACAAACTAATCTATGATTAAAGCATGAAAACTAAACTAAAATACAAGAAAAATAAATCTAAACTAAACTACCTACCTAACCCTTAAGGGGTGAACAGAAGCTTCCTGTTGATTCTTTTTGTCTCCTGTGTTGTCTGAATGGAAAGTTGTCCTCAAGTGCTGGAGAAGAGAAGCTTTTATACTCCTTTCACGAAATCCTAAGCCCATTAAGTCAAACAGGGCCCATTAACAGTAACATGCATTTATCACGTGTTCTTCAGAATTTGAAATCGATGCGGTTTAGATCGCATCAGGTGTTCCGCATCGATGTGTCTTCCTCGATTCTTGTTTGGGATGCGGTCTTACTTGAGTGATGCGGTCTAGACCGCCTCGAGTAATCCGCCTCATATGCAAATTCTCCTGCTTGGTCTCTTGTTCCTTGAGGCGATGCGGTCTATAAGATCGATGCGGTTTACACCGCATCGAGTAGACCGCCTCATGTAGAGCGCCTCGAGTGTTCTCTTCCAACACTTGGTCAATTTTTTTGCTTCTTCTCCAGTGATGCGGTTTTGGATATGCGATGCGGTCGATGCGGTTTGCACCGCATCGGATATACCGCATCACATAGACCGCCTCGATCTTCAACACTTAGCCAAAAATTCAGTTTTGTGGAATTTTTATTGTTTTACCATCTTTTCTCCTTTTTTTTCATTTTCCTTTTTTCATGTTTTTGGATTTTTCTAACACAAATACAATTGAAATTGCATATTTTTGTGTTTTTCACTACCAGCTCATTATTCTTACAAACTTACATTAATCTATCAAATTCAACTGCTTTCTTATTAAAATAAGATGGAATTCGATCAAAATGTCCGTCTTAGACACGGAAATGGATTGGAAATAATGGACATTTTGGCCATTATCAGCAGGCTTCCCCTCTGTCTTCTTCACTTCGTGTCTATAACGGACGATGGTGACCCCGCGCGAAATAATGATGCCAAAACGGCAGTTATGCACATGGCCTGCCAAATCGGCAGTAGGACATACACAGCTTGCCAAAGTGGCAGTGAAACCGCATGAAAGGCCTGCCAAAACGGCAGTCGATACACACGGCCTGTCAAAATGGCAGTCGATCCACAGAGCTTACCAAATGGCAATCGATACACTAAGCTCGCCAAATGGCAGTGAAATACACGAACTCGTGATATGAGATATATGAGAAATAAAGAAAATATTGAGATTGAGTGGCAATCGAAAACTAGTTGGACCTCGATCGGTAGTAACGGGAATAAAAATTAAAAGACTTGTGTATGATGTTATTTATTTAGTTGTTTATTACCATGCTTTAAATTCATATATTTTAAATTATGCAATGAAGTTCCGCATTTAATTTCTTGGTTAATTTACTTTTTTTTAGCATGACGAAAATACGTTTTAATTAATTAAAGGCTTTTAAACCCAATATTGCAATGATAAGGATTACCTTACTCAGTATGTATATACTGACAATCGTTAGATTTTTCTTTCCTTTCAGAGTATGGAGAGTGTGCATGATCACGAGCATGCATTGGGGTTTCTGGGGGACAATTAACTATCGTTTTTGGAAACATTTAATTTATCATTTTTATATGACTGCACTACGGGCCTATTAACCTGTTGTTTTGGCCATATTGGTCCTATTTACATTCCGCTGCAATTTAAATACTGTTATGACAATTTTCGCTGACTACTTATATATATATATATATATATTTGGGTTGTTTGAATGTACTTTTCTGAAATGTCTTAGCCTTGCATATCTTTAGCAAGCTCGAAGGAGTCGTGTCTTGCTAGGGACGTGTGGCGGTAGCACCCGGCCTGGTTTATCAAAACCGGTGTGTTACACGAAGAGAAAAAGAGGAAGAAGTAATAGAGAAAGAAGACGGTGCGTCTTCAAGCCTCCGGTGAAACCTTTCGACATATTTCTCTTGTTATCCTTGAATTGTATTCTGGAAGTACTTAGATATTTTGAGAATCCATTGCCTACGAACATTATTATTAATTAACCAAGATTAGAGAAAATCTTGATGATTGTTGGTGAACCTCTAGGCGAATGCTAGAGAGAAAAACATTGGTGTACCCATTTATTTGATATATAGTGGAGATTTGATATAGTGGCGACTGGCCTGCGGTTTTTACCTTCTTTCTGAAGGGTTTTCCACGTATAAATCTTGGTATCGATTTATTGCTTTATAGTTGCATTGGTTGATTTGGTGTTGAATCGGTTCGTTTGGTTTTGGAGAATGTCTTGGTTTATTTAATTATCAGGGACTCCCTAGCACACGAATTTTCTATACTGTAAATGAGAATAGAAAATGTAAAGCTTGTTATTCAACAGTATAACATGACTTATATGCTTGTGTCAACCAAAACATATAATTTTGCAGTGGGTTACGCGGGATTCGAACGCGGAGCTAGTCGGATGGAGTAGATAACCTATTTTTTATGGTAGTTAAAAAAAGAAACCCCCCCCCCCCAAGCCGTACTTGCATTTTTCATTGCACACGGCTTTCTCTTATATATCTTTTTTGGAAAAAAGAGTTTGAAATAGTTAAATACTTGGTTTATTTAAGCCCTATTACATACTACATCAACATTTCATTTCAGAAGAGCGGAAATCCCATTTTGGGGGGATTGGCCAGATCATTGATAGAAAAAATATCTAAATACCAAATCCGACTACGATATACTCCCTGCAAGGTTGAAGAAGATCTGGGGAAGGTCAAAAAAAGAATGTCTTCATCCAATCTGTTGAAATTTACTTGGCACACATGGGATATATTGTTTTATTGTTTGGTATTGTTTAGCCTATTTCCGAACACTACAGACCAGCTGCCCCCACACCCACAAGTCTTGTGCGGCAGCGTGAATTGGGGGAGGAGGCGATTTATAAATATCCGGAAGGAGACATTCACGCTGCCCAGCCTAAAGGAGAACCCATCTTTAAGAAATGGAATAGTCTTATCAACCAACTTAAGAAGGTTAGAGCGTTTGGGCACGATGTGGGAGGAGAGAAAGTCAGCATTTGGGTGGACAACCTGTAACGTTTGCACCCAAGGCTTGGTAGGGGAATGTAGCGTTCACCATATCAATTTTCCTAGCATGAAAATGTTCATCAACCTTACGCTTCGGAGACGAGCTAGATGAATCCCTTTTTCCTCCCTATCTTTCCAAAGAAATCTATTAATGCGGTTGTTAATAGTTGTACACATTGTTTTATACTTTCAGGCAACCAATAAAACTACATAAAATAAGTAGGGATGGCAGACAACTGGGCATCCAATTTTTCGAGGATGAAAGAATAATCACGAACCCCCCTCTGTTGCTCAAAAGTAAGAGGAAGCCCAAGTAAGTGCCCAAGTTATCCACAATCGGGATAGAATTGAAGTACTAGCAAATATGCTATTGATCCTGCTTTTAAGTGAGATCTCTCATTATTTGAACGGGACAACAAGAACGAAGTTTCGCGATTGAGGGATCAACCTTCTTAAGGGGGAGGGGGTGGTGGTCACCAATGGCATAGTAACCAAGTCAATCACTTTAACCGTTTCGGAGGGCCCATGCTCCCAAAAACGCACGAAGAAGTTCTAGAGTGACATCTTCCAGCCAGCTGAGTATAAAGAATCAAAGACGATGAAAAGTAAAGTGGGATACATGGGAGGAGTGGTTGTGCTAACTTCGGATGAACTTAGCAATTTTTATTGGGAAAATCCATGTGCCAAAAGGAGTGGGCATGTGGCAAATTAATAATCTTTCCGCACGACCGGGCAACAACATTTAGCACACGGTGCCCTTCCTTCGTGTGACTGAAAACTTCTCCATGGCTGTATGCCAATCTTGCCTCACGCCTCTCCAAGAAACTCCATCTTCCGTCAAAGAGCATATCCATTTTATTTTCCGTTTAAATCGACGTTGGGAATCAAAATCCATGGCAACCCATGTAATGGGCAATTTAGTCGAACTCCATCTGCCGTCAAAGAGCATATGGTGTTTCTTCTGCTTTTGATGAATAGGTAATTTGCTTGTGCACCAAGTCTAAAGCATTAGTGCAAGACTACCTCCTGATTGTTGATTCCATGGCTGGAGATTCCGTGCCCTTGGCCGAGTTCTTCCTAAGCCTTTTGCATAAGGGAGTCATGGAGCAAGAAAAGATGTGGACCCAAGAACAAGGCTGACGAGCGTTTTTGTTCGGGCCTTCTCTGATAACATGTGGGGAGCTGGGATGTTGGATACTCTTATCATCCTTCATTCCGACCTCCCTTCCCGCCGGTCTCTCAATATGCTTTCAAGTAGCCCGTTTCGGGGAAAAAGACCCATATGGTCCCATAAATACTCTAACCATAGCTGAATCCGTCCATGAACCGGTTTTTTCGATAATTATTGCCGAACCCGTCCATTAAACTACCCTAATGGAGGGACCGGTTCGGCGATGAGTAGGTATTTAATGGACCGGTTCGACAATGATTAGCGGAAAAATAGGGTTCATGGATGGGTTCGGCGATGATTAGGGTATTTATGGGACGGGTTCATCTAATTCGATATTTTTTGGACTGTTTTGAAAATTTTGCTAAATTATGGGACCGTATCGGTCTTTTTCCCCGTTTCGGCATCCAGAACTTATCCCTGGCACAAATGATCAATGGCGATTCCAGAAATTAAAATTAGGGTGTGCAAACTTAAAAGAAATTCTTAGAGAACAATAAACATGTCAAATTGTCAATTACCACACTCTTGACACACTGATATTTTTTTTAAAAAATAATTACTTCGTCTACATCTACTTCATCTAATATTTCTTTTTTAACATAAAATAATAGTGATTAATTTAATATATATAATCACCGATATGATTCTGCAATTTAAATTTCACAATCCTCATTGCATAGAAGACTCTCCAATTCGGATTGGACAATATTAATTATCTTGTTGATACTCGAAAGATCAACAAATAATAGAATTTAAAACACTTTACATTTCTTAGAAATCCTCTAGTTAATATTGAAAATCAAATAGAAATGAAATGTCGAAGTTTTTAGTTAATAGTAAGCAAAAACTAACAATAAAACAATGAAACGGGGAAATCAAATTTCATATTTAATGGAATATTCAGAGTTGAATATTAAAGAAATGATTGAAACGAGTTGCAGATTCAAGAGTTTGGGCTTCTAATTAAAGAAATGTAATTGGAAAAATAATCTAGCGAAGGAGAATGGATAGATTTAGAAGATGTTTTTAAGCTAGCGTATCAAATTAAATAAGTAAAATTAAGTTAATTTAAAAAATAGAGATATGTAATAAAATAAAATAATATACATATAATTATATATATGAATATATATAAACATATATTATATATAATTAAATATAAGTATAAATATATAATACTATATACATATAAAAACATAAAAAATATATAAAAAATAATTTTTCTTTTTTTAAAGTTGAGGGTAGGCAGCTGACCCCCTCAACCCCTCTACATTCGCCACTGCAAATGATCTACTTTTTTTACACACTTCCTGTCCAGACCCTTTGGCGAAATTCTTTCCAATACTCCCCTTAATTGTTTCAACAGCCATGGTTCGAAGACCTATTCTCCTATGCTCCCGGAGTCCCCCTTCCTGCCTCGTAGGTTGTCACGTGATGACACTGGCAGGGGAGGAGAGGAAGGGACACGACTTGTGTGATGACACTGAAGCGGTGGTGGACATTTTCTTCTTTACAACACTTCTGCCATTTTTTAAATATGATGTTAATGGTGACTTTGGAATTTATGGAACGCCTAAGATATAATATCACAACAATTTCAAATGGATGTATCGAAGAAATAGGTGGAGTAATATATGGCATCTTCAGTCAACATTTTCGGTAACATCATATAATGCATAATATTCATCACCATATGCATATCTCAAACATAGGAATTCAGCACCTAACTTAACTGCATAATCTCGCCGAAATAAAGGACACAGTAGCAATAATTAATCACATATCATAAACACAAGACAAGAACCTGTTCATTTTCTCCCTTTCCAATCCCAACCAAACATTGATGCCCAAATTCCCATCATCCAAAAGCAATACAAATTCATCGTTCCCACTCACAATAGGCCCTGCATGTTTAGGCCACCCAAACCCTAAATCCACTTCCCCAAATGCCAATTTCCACCAAGCTGACACATAAAATGCACCGTCACAAGTTGCTGGAATTCCTTTATAAACTTCCAACCAATCTAGCACTGATCTTATGTACTCATCGGTCACCCTCTCCTGCCCTTCCTTCACCAACTTCACTCCAAATGACGGGGGCCTTCTGATCAAGTCACGAGCCTTGGCACGTGCAAATGCTGTGATCACTGCATTTCCAGTGAATGATTGTGGCAGTGGGGGTGAGAGCTTGTCTCGTATGTCAACAGCGAATAGGACTGTCGACTCTTTGTTGAGATCTTCGAAGTATGCCTTGGTTCTCACCCTCCATATGTGGGCTAATATTGCATCAAATGTCGAACACTTGATTAAGGCCTTCTCTTTTAGTTTCTCGAGCATTTTTGGGGTGAAATTGAAGAGCTTATGGACGTATTTGGTTGAGAAGACTAGGGGAGAAGGCAAAATCCGTTTTTGAGAGGTGAAGGATGAGGCTTGGTATGGGGTTTTGGCGAGTTCTAAGTATTCATCATGTGGGAAGTGGATTTGGGGTGGGATTCGGGCTTTGAGAGGGGTTCGATCATTGTTGACAAAGTTGGTTTTTGGACCTTCCCCTCGACATATTGAGGCGAGACTGTGGAACATTTCGCTCGCTGATTTTCCATCTAGGATAGCATGGTTTGTTAGAAACCCTAGAGCAAACCCACCACATTCAAATCTTGTCACCTGAAAGAATGCATAAGAACTTTGTTATCCTTATCGTTTTGACTTATCTTTGTACATATGATGGATAACAATAAAAGAAAAAAAACATAAGAATTCATACATTTTAATTTCTCATTTGAAATCATGTTGAATGATAAGATAAGAGAGACAAACGTTTTTTGGGGATAAGCTCAGAGAGACAAACGTGATGCTCATTGTAAGTGAAAGAATATAAATATATATCGCAAATAGGCGTACTGAATAGTTATTGCTTAATACCATTATATTGTGTGACAAATAATTTCAATAAGTATATTAAGAAATTAAACAATGTATAATAATTTTGTAAAATAATGAGTATATGTAGCACCTCAGCTTTACCAAATAAATTAAATACACAAATATCAGTGAACTAAAAAGCACAAATTTCCCTTACACTTACCATTATATCCACACAAAACACATGGAAGCCCTACTTATTTTACTCTCTAAAACACAATATATGTTACATGCATACCAACAAACCCTAAATTTCAGCTCCACATACAATACATGGAACAAATGCATGTAAAATTCATATTTAAATTTTAACAAAAAAACAAAAATACAATAAAATAACCCTCACCTGAATAGTGCAAATGGGAGTCTCTGAAAAGCTTTCATACAACTTAGGGCGATGAATGAACATAGAAAAATCTGGGTTCGGATCAGAAAGATCGCCGAGTTCCTTGAGTGAAACCCTAGCTTCGCCGCTCACAAACACCACCCCAGCATTGTTGCAGACGAGTTCGAGCCTTTGAATCTCATCATTTATTTGAAGTCTGCCGGCCATGAAGTAGTAGGGTACGAGGAGAACTTGCTCGACTGCTTCTCGAACCATGGTTACCACATCAACAAAGGTCGTGCTGAGCGAACCCTCGTAGAAGAAGAGGGTTTCGACTGGGAAAGTCACAGCCTGGTCGATGTTGGAGAGGAAGACTGTCTCGGTTGGGAAGGGATTATTTGGGGAGAATAGGGAAATGGGGGTTTGCTTGATGATCATGTATGGATCTCGGTCTGTGGGGAAAATGTGACTGTTGTTTTTCATCATTATTTTGTGTTGGGATAGTACCAGATTATGATGGCGTAAGAAAGGATTTGATTGTTTCGGTTTTGCAAGATTGGGATTGAGAGGGTGTGCTTTATATATGTGTGCAATGCTGATAACTAGGCTTGTTGGTAGCAAATACCACAAAATAACATTCACCTTATATTGTCATTTTCATTTTAAAATAGTAAAAAATATCGAAAGCGGTAAACTGAATCAATTGAACATACAGTATAATAAAAATATAATGGCTATGCCAATATGATGAGGCTTAAAGGGGAGATAACCAATAGAGGGCGGAAGAAGGTAAGTTTCATTCCCCAATTCCAAAAAAAAAACAAATAAACATGGTAAGTGTTAAATATATTTCCAAAAAAATTCTATTTTGTCATACTGTTTATTTAAATTTGTTTTTAAAAATAAATATTGATAGATATTGGGTGTTTTGTATAAATTCTATTGGGTGTTTATATATTAACTATGTAATACGCAGAATTGATCTATACTAAATTATTTTAAAATATAATACTACGACCTATGAAACTTATATATATAGTAAATAATGTCGGAAATTAAAGAGGACAGTTGAATTGCATTTGATGGTTCCTGAAGTGCAGGAATGCATGGGATTGGCATTTCTTTAAATTCAAATCTTGGATTCTCTAAAATTTTGTATGTGCATTGGTGCATGAATGCAAATAGTTATGCCTCCATCTTGGTGCCTCAAAACGGATCGGAGGCCCATTTTCAATATGAATCTTTGAGTCACCCTATTTCCGTAATACCAATTTATCCCTTTAGGATATGATATTGAACTCTGTATCATTATAATAATTACATGTAGATATATCATATATTTCTGTAAAAAGACATAACATATGAAATCGCCAGAAGCCATATTAAAAAGCAAATGGTTCTTAACACAAATTAATTTATTTATTTCATAAAACCAAAGCATTTTGATTAAAATCATCTTGCATTGCTAATGAAATTATCATTATAACCACAAGAAATTTGGAGTTCAGCGACTGGCAAAATAGGTCGATAAGGTCAATTTTTCGGTCACTTTAGCCTCTAGCGACTGGCTTCGCGACCGGAAAAATGAGGTGGCTAGAATCTCAATAAGCATTCATAGCGCGACCGGAGACTCTGGAGTAGGAGAAGTTTGCGACCAGCCTTGCAACTTGAGTCAAGGTCGCAAACTGTGGCGACGGGATCAATGATCGGAAAAGAGGTCGCTAAGCGGTGTCTAGGCCCACGTTCCAGGTCGCTATGGAGGTCGCAAGAGTTTGCCACTGAGTTCACGACCACTGTTCCAGTCGCTAATGTAAAACCAGTTTTCCCAGAGTTGTTCGTTTCATAAACTGCCTGTTTGCATCAAAACTCCAATTTTCATTCAAACATACATACAACAGCTCCAACAAATCTCCTACAAACATTATACAATATCTTAACCAAAATTCTCATTTAAACATCAAACTACAACTCCAAGAAATATCCAACCTACTCCAATATGCATGAATTATCAATTTTGTGTAAGAAAATGTCAAGCAACGTACTTAAATACTTAACTAGCAAGTCAAAAGGCAATAACGTCATCTTGAAACACATCCGACAATCCCATCACCAATTGAAGTATTACAATCAAGAAACTAAAAGTCTAAAATATGCACGAAAAATATGAAAGTCATGTCAACGAAAAGTGGCCGACAAACCACAGCACAAACCATGCCCAGCTCCAGAGTCATCATCATCGGTGGGTGGAGACCGACGGTGGTGAGGTCCCTGAATCTTCTCTAGCTGCTGCTCAATCGTGTCTTGTCTCTGTGCAACATTATGAATCTCAGTCCTGAGCTCGGTCCTCGGATCTACAATCTCCTCTCTCATACGTGCAATATCAGTGTTGCTTGTTTGTTGTGTAGAGGTTGGATTTTCTTTTCTCAGTGCAGGGATGGTCCTTGCCAGTGACCCCAAGCCATAGACCTCATTCCTTTTGTGAGGTCGCTAACCACCTCAAGAAAGATTTCATCAGGATCAATTGCATCTGCACCAACAATATGTGTAAGCCCTTCAGCGGCTAGCTGAAACTCCTCCTATATTTCATATTAAAAAAAACATGCAATGCAAAACTATGATAATGATAATCCAGATGTCAATTCTATATCTAAGATGCCTAAAAAAACTTGACTACAACAATGAAAATCCCTAAGTATGTTGTTTAATCATTAAATACCTTTATCCATTGAGATTCCAGCAGATCAACTTGTCCTTTTCATGTTTCTTGGTGTGACAATGCTCAAATACTTCACTAAAGTGGATTGGTCGGTCCCTTTCATTGGACTGTGCAATTTAAAATATTTTCATTTTATTGGAGAAATATACATTCGATGTATGTAATAAAAAAATATGATTAGTTCATACCAATTTCATGTGTGTAGCACGGTGAGTCCTCGAACTAAATGTATGTGTGGGTAAGGCCAGGGCATCCTCCTGGCCACCACGCCAAATCAACTTCCCCATAGTTTGTTGTTTCGCTCTGAAGGTGTCCGAGTCCCAATACTCCTACCACTTATCAGAAGCTACTTGATTAGTTGGGCATGGTTTCTTCCCCTCGCGAATGTGCCTTGTGTAATCTTTATACTAATTATTTTAAAACAATTATTTATGACAAATCATAAGCATCACAATTTCAGTATAAATAAATCTACAACCTACTATACAAATTGTAACTTTGGATATTCTTTTTTTCTCATTCCTTCTTCACTGTATTCTCGTGCTTTAGATCCCACTGTCATGGTTGTTATGGCGTCGCCACGGCGACGATATGGCGGTATGGCGGTGGCAGAAGACCGCCAAATGAGGCCGCCTCGCCATACGGTTCCAGCCCTTAAACCTAGAAATTACCCTATCCCTAAGCTCAATTTCGAAACCCTAGCAACAAACTTACCAAAAACTTCAATTGTCCGTCTCCTCTTGGCCTTCTGTCGTCAACCGCCGCCACCTCTCTGTTCACGACCTCCCTCCCATGACGCCTCTGCCAGCCTTCCTTCTAGCTCAGTCTCTCATGTTGCTTCCCAAATCCCGTATTATATTTTTGTTCTAGTTTTTTAAATAAATGCTATGAACTTTACTCTTCTCACTCTTTTCCAGAATTGCATTTATTGTAGCATGACCTTTTCTCTTCCTTCATTTCCTCTTCTTTTCTCTTTAAGAGTGCATTATTATTAATTCTCAGTTTTCATTACTAATAATAATAATAATAATAATAATTAAATAAATAACTAAAAGTTATTTTCTCATATATATAATATACTTTTTATTTTATAATATTATGCTATAATACCACTATATTTCATTTTATATATAGCAGAAATATATACAGTATATTGCACTATATGCCTCGCCATATTGTCGCCATGGCTGGCGCCATATCGCCATGGCAGTATGGCAGTCCATTGGCGCCGCGCCGCAACAGGGCGCCGTAACAACCTTGCTCACCGTGCAACCTTCTATATTTGGATGAGATATTAGCAAGGGTTACTAATTCAGAGGATAACCACCACAGACAAATGTAAAACAAATGTAAATTTAGTTAGGTTAATAATCTTCAAAATTGAACATGAAATTCACCCCAGTAGAATTCTCGAGTAGCATGGGTGACTTTCATCCATGTGAACCCCGCTGTATCAGCACGCATCGGAGAACTCAATTTCTAATAATAAAATATTATTATCAAATTGGTCAAGAAGATCTGGGATTGTTATCCGATGCGTGCTAATCCAGCGGGCTTCACATGGATGAAAGTCACCCCTGCTACTCTAGTAACCTAACTAAATTTACATTTGTTTTACATTTGTCTGTGGTTATCCTCTGAATTAATAACCCTTGCTAATATTTCAACCAAGTGTAGAAGGTTGCACGGTGGGATCCAGAGCACGAGAGAAGAAGGAATGTGAAGAAAAGAATATCCAAAGGTACAATTTGTATAGTAGGCTTCAGATTTATTTATAGTGAACTCGTGATGCTTACTATTTGTCATAAATATTTGTTTTGGAATAATTAGGTATAAAGATTACACAAGGCACATTCGTGAGGGGAATAAACCATGGCCAACTAATCAAGTCGTTGCTGATAGGTGGAAGGAGTATTGAGACTCAGACGCCTTCAAAGCGAAACAAACTAAGGGTAAGTTGATTCAGCGTGGCGGCCAGGAGGATGCCCCGGCCTTACCCACACATACATCTGGTTCGAGGACTCACCGTGCTACATACATGAAATTGGTATGAACTAATCATATTTTTTTTTACATACATCGAATGTATATTCCTCCTATAAAATGAAAATATTTTTAATTGCACAATCCAGTGAAAGGGACCGACCACTCCACTTTAGTGAAGTATTTGAGCATTGTCACACTAAGAAACATGTAAAAGACAAGTGGATCGGCCCAAAATCGCAACGGATACATGTATTTATTGATTTAACAAAATGCTTAGGGATTTTCATTGTTGTAGTCAAATTATTTTGAGGCATCTTATGTTGGGAGTGCGACCGCCACCCTAACTCTGACATTAGTATGATATTGTTCGCTTTGGGCCGAGCCCTCACAGTTTTGTTTCTGGGCACCTCCCAAAAGACATCATACTAATGGAGTTAGGTGCACACATATGCAAGTCTTTCTTTCCTTATTTCACCGATGTGGGAGTTGGATTTGTATCCCAACAATCCTCCCCTCAAACCAAGGATCACAAACCATTCGGTCTCCTCTCGAGCGATAATCAACTTGATCCGCCAAACCATCTTGCACCTCCGCTCCAACGGGACACGCCGCCTAACCACCACAATATCAGGAAGACTTTCGACACAAAGGCACTGAACACGGATCTCAATCGCGAAGGCACAAACTGAGGGCCTCCCACATATGCAGTCTCCCGCTGAGTCTGCTGCTGACTCCATTCGCGTACCTGGGCTCTGATACCACTTGTTGGGACTGCGACCTCCACCCTAACTCCGACATTAGTATGATATTGTCCGCTTTGGGCCGAGCCCATTTTGTTTTTGGGCACTTCCATAAAGGCCTCATACTAATGGAGTAAGGTGGACACATATATGCAAGTCTTTCTTTCCTTGTTTCACCGATGTGGGACTTGGATTTGTATCCCAACATCTTAGATATAGAATTGACACATGGATTATCATTATCATAGTTTTGTATTGTTTAATTTTTAATTTGAAATGTAGGAGGCATTTAAGCTAGCCACTAAAGGGCTTACACAGATTGTTGGTCCGAATGCAATTGGCCTTGATGAAATCTTTCTTGAGGTGGTTGGCGGCCCTGACAAAAGGAATGTGGTCTATGGCTTGGGGTCACTGGCAAGGACCATCTTTGCACTGAGAAAAGAAAATCCAACCTCTACACAACAAACAAGCAACACTGATATTGCACGTGTGAGAGAGGAGAGTCTAGATCTGAGGACCGAGCTCAGGACTGAGATACATAATGCTCCACAGAGAAAGGAAACGATTGAGCAGCAGCTGAGGGACCTCACCACCCGTCACCCCCCCCCCCCCCCCCCCCCCCCCCGATGATGATGACTCTGGAGCTGGGTATGGTTTGGGTTGTGGTTTGTTGGCCACTGTTCGTTGATATGACTTCTCATATTTTTCGTGCATATCGTAGACTTGTAGTTTCTTGACTGTAACACTTTAAGTGGTGACGGGATTGTAGGATAGTGTTCGAAGACGATGTTATTGGCTTTTGACTTACTAGTTAAGTATTGAAATATGTTACTTGACATTTTTGACACAATTGATAATTTATGCATACTGGAGTTGTTGGATATTTCTTGGAGTTGTAGTTTGATGTTTGAATGAGAATTTGGGTTAAAAGACCGTATAATGTTTATAGGAGATTTGTTGGAGCTGTTGTATGTATGTTTGAATGAGAATTGACGTTTTGATGGAGTCAGGCAGTGTTTGAATGCGACCGGAACTTTGGTCACGAACTCGGTGGAAAACTCTTGCGACCTCCATAGCGATCCCGGTCACTAACCTCATCCCAAACGTGGGCCCAGACACTGCTTAGCGACCTCTTTTCCAATCGCTGATCCCGTCGCTATGGTTTGCGACCTCAGCTCTGGTCGCAAACTTCTCCGATTCCAGAGTCTCCAGTCGCGCTATGAATGCTTACTGAGATTCTCTCCACCTCATTTTTCCGGTCGCAAAACCGGTCACTAGAGACTATAGCAACCAGAAATCGACCTTAGCGACCTATTTTGCCAGTCACTAAACTCAAAATTTGTTGTTGTGGTAATAAAAGTGCCACGCATGGTTTCGAACGAATTGGAGAAAATTTATAGGCAATTCCTATGGGGTTCTACAGCACACTAACGGAAGGTGCATTTACTGGCTTGGGAGCATGTAACCCTGTCTATATCACGAGGTGGATTGGGGATAAAAAATCTGACCAAGCTTTAATGATTCCCTAGGAGCTGTTGGGGATTGTTGACTCGGAAAGTGCCATGGGTTTATTTAATGATGAAGAAACATGGCTGGCATAGGAAGAGGTTTAAGAATCGACAACAAAATTTTCTTATTTCGCCAAAGCACTACATTATGTGTGGCGACATTTCTCCCCGCTTGTTGGACAAAGGTTGGGCAATGGTAAGTCTATTAACTTTTGGTTGGATAGATGGATTAACCAAGACCTCATTTTGCAGGATCACAGGTCGCCAGTCACCGCGGTAGGTAGGGATCGGATAATTGTTTCTTATGTGGATGCTGACTGGGACATTGAGGAGGTTATGCGCTTGCTTATGTAGGAGCTGAATATTTAGAAGTTACTTTTGCAGCAACTGATTCAGCAAATTGTATAGATACCACCTCCACAAGTGACAACCGCAGGAGGCTGACGGAAGAGTGACAACCGCAGAAGGCTGGCAGACGAAGACTCTGCTATAAATGTGGGGAGGTTGAGGGCTGCGTCCACTGGGAGTCCCTACACTTCAAAATTTAAAAGCTAGGCAATGAATTCTAGTCGCACTGAGATGAAGAAATGTGGCGTTCAATCTAAGAACAACATGAGGTGCCATTGGAAGATACCATGAGATGGATAGCTGAAGGCTAACTGCGACGGGAGCGTGTCGAGAGGGACAAGCAAAGCAGGTGAATGCTTCCGGGATTCGAGGGGACAGTGGATGGGAGGCGCCTGGGCAAAAGGAGGTGTAACATGGAAGGGACCCATGCGGAGGAATGGAGATCCTTTTATGCTTAATTACAACTTGCATGGGAGCTGGGACTCTTGAAATTGCAAATCATTCAAATAATTGACAAGGCGATGGACGACAGGGATTCCCCAACTCTTACTTGGCCAAAATCAGATGTATAAAAGACTTGGAATTGGGAGATTCGATTCTCATCGGTACCTCCCTAAAAAAAAGGATCAGTAGAACCCTAAACCCCCTTTCAACCAACTCTTGAAGGCTTTAAGGCATCTTCTCTCAGGCTTCTGCCATGCACCACCACTGGGCCGTTCGCCATCGGCCACCGCCAACCCACCATGATTCTCCCTGAGTCCGTCTCTGTTCGCACGTGTGCCTAACGTATATCTCGACCTATTCTCAGTATGTTTCTAAGTCAAGTTGATTGCATAATGTACATCTAGGCCTATGCTAATTATGTTTTTGAGTCAAATTGATTCCACTAATCTTGCTTTGTACTATAATAGTAGCATAACATTATTTTCTTTAGTTATTTTATTTCTTCTTCCTGTATCTCCAATATCATGCAACAGAGAATATTCCCACTGTCCCCTCTCTCTCTCATGCTTTCAACTTATAGTTTTTCATCTATTTTTTTCTTTTTTAATAACATAATCGTGAACAATAATATTTAAGAGCCAATGGTATTATTGACTCTTGGCAATCCGCAGCTGAACTGAGTTCTGAATTGTCACTCAAAAGCAGCTGAACTGAGTTCTGAATTGTCACTCAAAAGTGATGAATCTATATTTCCAAAATCAATTAATTAATGTTTGAAAATTTTATTTAACACTTTTGAGTAACAATTCAGTACATTGCATATGCAGAATCAGCTTAATAATCTATTTGGGTTTTCGGCATTATGAGATAACAAAAGAACTGCAAAGAAGGCCAAATTCAATGATCTATGGTGGAAGTATGAATTTTGACCAGACTTGAGCAACAAAGATTTGGTATAATACACAATTTTCCCCCAAAAAAGTGCGTTCTAAAAAGTCTAACTCAAACTGTTCAATAAACATTAAATGCATTTTTTTAGGGCTTTAAATTTTAGCGGCTAATGCAAATGAAAGGTCAAGAGTTTCCGTAAGGAAAAGGGATGACATATCCTCTATGGCTTGTAACAGAGTTTAGTTTCCAAAGTCCATATATATATTTATGTTTATTATATATATACATCTATGTCTTGTTAATTTCGTATGTCAGAGAGAGAGAGAGAACTTTCAGTGGAATAGGGAAAAGCATTTGTAAGCTCCACTGTTTGCTTATTTGAATTTTCACAAATCACACTTGTTAGGCAATTCTGACTGAAGAGATCAAAGATGAGATGCATGAGTTTTCTTAGTAAAAGGTCGGCCAAAAAGCCCGCTAAATTTGATTTGATGATGATAGCATTGATTGTGAGGGACGACAACTTGAAGGAAAGCATGTATCATCATATGATTGTCATTTTTCCAAGTTCAGGAATTACAAGCAAGAGAAAGTAAGTCGCGAAAGAAAGCCACCATGAGTTGTGAAAGAAAGTAAGCCGGTTCTTGCTATGCTTTGAACAATCCTTGAAGAAGTAGTTGTTGAGGAAAGACACAGCAGATGTAGAACACAAAAGAACTTTGGAGTTTGGAAGCTTCTACTAGGACTAAAGTGGAGAAGGAATGTTTATTGCTGGGAAGGAATATGATTGCAAGCTTATGGTAGATAGGTAGATGGATCGAAGAGTTTGGCATTTGATTAATAACCCAGAAGATATAATTTTCTTAGATTCAATTTACCAATCAAGTTAGACACAGGTTGTAATGCCTCGGAAAATCCATTCTGAGGTCTCGAGGACGTGCTCGGGTTGGGCCAGGTAAAGTCCAAAAACCTTACACTTTTCCCTTGATTTTCATATTGGCCTGCACTGGCCCAAAGTTACGAGCTACAGTCCTGGCACGGTCTAGCCTAGAGCCGTGGGAGCTAAAAGTTGGCCATTATCCGTATTTAATCGAGCAGATCGATTCTAGACCCTCTCCTTACACATTCCGCATTTGAGATGCTAGCTTGTGTAACCGGATGCTCTCCACATTTTGAAGAAAAAAGGTGGTGATTTTTTGGACTTTGATTAAGAAGTTAACTTGTGACCTATTTTTGGGGAGGTTCTAGTTGAATTCAACTCAAACTTTTAAGAGGGAAGTTGTCGGACATCTTGAATACTTGAATTTGGGTAATGTATAACTCGGAATTATGAAATTTGTACAGATTGTTAATCCAAAATGGAGGACTACTCCTCGGAAATCTCGCCACCCGAAACCTCCTCGGTTTTCATCAAGAAAAGGGCTCTGGCCCATGGACTCTGTGCTTGCGAAGACCTGTCCTCAGAAGCTCATAGTTTCCGAGTACCAGACCTCGGAAAAGGTCAATTTTTTCCTTTTTTTCTTGTAGTGATTGGTAAAAACTTACAATTTAATTTTGGTTACATATTTGGAAGAATTTTTAACTTAATTAGTTAAAGAGTGCATTATTAGGTAATTAATTAATTAAAATGCTATATTATTCTTATTTAGACGGCTTTTATCTTTACTCTTGCCAAACCATTTTCTATAAATTCAGCTTTCTCATTTCCTTGGAGTTGAAGCTAACTACACTGCTAAAGTCTTGCATCAACTTAACATGGCTGATGTCAAGACTGTCTCAACACCTACAAATTTCTTGGGTCTTAGGCGTGAAAAAGGGAGTCAGATAAATATCCCCTGGGCAAGCTGAGATCCTGCAGTATTTATTTCACTCAAGATTAGGTCTCTTTACCAGGTGTTATTCCCATGGCTTCAGGGGGTATTCACGCATTTCAAACCATTCGAAATCTCTTCCGGTTCAAGCCTTGAATTTTAATGATATTAATTAGTCCAGTAAGAGAGTTTGAATAAACTTAGAGGACATTGATGTTATTGGTGATACGAACAAACAAAATCAATAGATAGTTATTTTATTGGAATTTTTAGAATTGAATTTAAATGATTCAATTGTCATAGTTAGGTACATGATTTCAGTTGTAGTTTAGGTAGAAAATATATTATGCATTTTTAATATAACTTTATTTTTTATGATTTAACTTTTTTGATTATTTAATGTCTCCCCATCCAAACCTTTCTTAATAGTGAAAATATTTAAAATGTACTTGAAATGGATGGAAAACCAACCCTTTCTTCTTAAAATTGCTAATATTTGTCTTAAGAAATGTTATCAGTAAGCTATATTTGGTTGAATTATCACCCCAGAAACATGTATTACTCCCAAAAGCAAAACTAAACAGGTAATGGAATATGGACATAGTAATTTGTAGTCGAACGAAAACAAAAATTATATCGAAGTCGAAATACCTTACGATGTAAAAAACTCAAATCAGTTCCATGGTTCATCAGACGATTATCAGCGACCTCCGTTTTGGCTGCAAATAGGTGTGATAAATTCAAATGAGAAAATTAGGAAAAATTAAGATTCAGTAACGAAGTAGTTGCAGCTTCTTTAGTGGGAAGTGGCAGTCTGTGCTAATGAAACAAGCAGGAGAAAACAGCAAAGCACATTGTAGTGTATGCACTGAATCAGAAAGGCAGGAAAAACAAAAGCTGAAAAGCACTACACTATCAGCATCAGTTTAAAACTTGAATTTAAATTTCTAAGTACCATTTTAACATATTTGTTGTTGATGATGATGACGATGGTTAATTTCCTGAAGTAACCTATTAGTGAATTAGAACTCTCGCATGGAACATCAAAGATAGTGAAAATTCTAGTTGCAATAAGTCAATAATCAAAATCACAAGTCTAATCAATAGAAACTGGAAAGGTATCACCTCTATTAGAGGAAGCCTGAAAATAATTGCAGGCATCATAGTAAATTAATGATAGCTCCAGAATTATGCTAATATGCTCCACTAGTGTAAGGGGCAAACAAGATGTGCTATTTATGCTTTACAGAGTCCCACACTGCCGAAGCAAAGACTACATTTAAAACTCCCAGATTTCATAACTGTCTATCATCTCATGATGTAAGGGCATTGCAACGACTAGGACCAAAATAACCATGTTCATATGAAGATATTTTCAATAACAACATTATTTTCTATATATCAGTTATACTAATTGTGTCAATCTTAGTTATGTAATGCATGCACAGAAGAAAAAAATCTTGGATAAAGAGAGAATACAAAACTCACAAATTTCCTGTCAACTTCTTCAAGAAACCTTTCAGGATAATCGAAATATTGAGCACATTCCCTCTTTATCGCTTCAGCAAGAGTTTCCTCACCAGCTTTTTCTAGATTCCTTATTACGATCATCAATGTTAACTTATCTGGGACACTACCTGAGGCCTTCATCAACTCATACGTTTCCATTGCTTTACTCACCATGTCAACTTGGAAATATGCTCCAATTAATTCAGAATAAGTCCGGACATCGGGCTCTAATCCTTCATTCTTAAGATCTATGAAGAGTTGCTCAACCATATCAATCATCTTGTTCTTGCCTGACATCAACATCATGTCATTGAACAGAGATAGATCGGGCACATACCATTGCTCTTTCCTGACAAAGTTAAACACCTGAAAACATGATTTAACTCAGATAAATGCACGTTCAGATAAAAACAATATTATTTTAAAATTGAGGTTTTTTGTTTTTTATAATTTTAAGCAAAATAAAAAAACAACAAAAGAAAAACCCATCCGGGTGGGAAGTATAGGAGTAGATGCTACCATTATAATTATATGATCTGCAAAACTATCAATTTGTTTATATATATACCCAATACAAATTGCATTAACTTCGTTGAACTTAGCCCTAAACCCTTAATGTTAAACCACATTTGAATGGAATAAATTTTTAAAATCTCAAGTAGCTCTACATAAATTAAAAAAATGGAATTCAAATCATCATAATTGATCATAACAGTTGGTCAAAGCTAGAGGAATAGATTCTAAACCTTTTTGTGAAATGCTTCAATCTGAACAAGTAAATCAAGCCCCCTTAATCATCATTCAAATGTACCTTGAGATACCTATATGACTCCATAGATAAAGGTTCCTAATCCTGTGTCAAATGCATTATGAAACTAAGCTAATGAATTTTAAATTAAACCCTTGAAATCCATCCACCTGCACCATCCACAGGGTACTAATAGAATAAAAGTATGTATATATAATAAGAGATGTTTAAAAGAATCCTTCCTGTGAAGGATCACTCTTTCTTATGCATGCTATTTTACATGGAGGACAGATATTAACAGAATTCAACATTGTACACCCACCAATGCAAAAGAAATTCAACTTGTTAAACTCCAAACACTAAAATAGAATACCTTGACAGATAAATCCAATTCATTTTGCCTCTGCAGCTCAGACAATGTATCCTCCAAGTCAGCCTTCAAAAGCCTGCTGAGCTTATTGCAAAAGATTTGCTCTAATTTAATCGGGGAAGTTTTGGCCAGTTTCAAGGACTGAACTGCTTGAATAGCCTCAGTGGTGGAGAGTACTCGGCCTCTCCACATCGGTTTTCTAGGCCCTTTTCTTAGACCACAGGAGATTCTAGCTCTCTGCTGTGGATAAGTCATGGAAAATTTTCGACGTATTCCGTGAAAACCCAATGAAGAAAGCTCGATGGTAAAGCTGCCCATTAAGTTTCAGCAGTGAAATCACCCTGTTTAGAACTTGGAGCCAACTCAATTTTCTCCGCTCGGGGTTGGGGATACTCAGGTAGCCTTCTACTTTCACAAACAGGAAGCAGCTGCTCGTCTTAATACAATCAACGGATTACTGCAAAATAATGAAGACAAGAAGTATGTATCGATGATTACATATTCCAGATCAAACGTGTTCAAGAATTGATGCAAAATTCGCATTGAACCAAAAAACTCTTAATTTTTGTTTTTGTGAAAGGGCGCCAAATTACAATGAATCACATGCAGAAATCTTTAAATATACAATACAATAAGAAACTGTAACAACATAAGATGGGGCAATTCATAAACTCCATTAGCTTGAAAAATCACCACGTCAAGAAATAATTAAGCAATGAAAGCTCAAACCATTATAGACACTGTAAAATGGGTAATTATAACAATAAACAACCCCAACCAACCCCTAAATAAACAAAAACTAGAATGATATTTTGACAAACATCTTGCAGGCACAAATTAAGTTGCGGCTAATCAACCTAAATGAACACTCCAAAATTGTTAATAATCTGAGTGAATCCAAGAAACATGCAATACAGGAAATCAGAGCCAACCAAGAACAACAAATACCAAAACTCCCCCTCGCTTCATCGCACAACACCCATGGGAACAAGAAAAGAGAAGTATCAAACACAAAAATAAAAACATTTTTTTTTGGGTACAATGACGCCAAAAGCGTCGGCTAAAGGAACACCCTAAAAACAAATTGGCAGCATGCATACATGAAAAGCAAGCCCAATTGTAATTAGAAAAAAAAAATGGTTGAAGAAACTAAAAAGGAGTGAAATATTGTACCTATTGACTTGAAACGACAAGGACTCAAGAAGAAATAGAAACTTGTGGGAGGGGGAGAGAGATTACAGGCACTAAATTGTAGATGTGGTGCTGTAATGGAGGGCACCAGGATTAAATAAAATTAAAATATTATGCAACAATAATGGAGAAAATAAAAAATAAAAAAATTTTAATGGTCCCATAATTTTATTCTTTTTTCCAAACATCCAATAAAAAAGTGAAAAATCCACTTTTGGTTCCGTAGGAATTTCTCTCGCCCATTTTTGATCCCACGTTATGAAATTTTCCACTTTTGGTCCTGTTAGATTCATTTTTTCCACTTTTGATCCCACCGTTAGTTTTTGACCAAAATTTAACAGTTTGACTGTTAGTGAGGTAAAAGTATAATTTATAAAAAGTTAAACCTTTTTAATAATTGCTAAATCACCCTAAACCCATTTTTAAATATAACCCACCCATAACTCATTACCCGCACCATTGGTCCCAAATAAAACAATCTAAAATCTGCCTACCAAATACTAAAACATATCCAGAAATCTTTAAAAATCATAACCCTAAAACAGAAACTAATCGATAAGAACCCACGGTCGTGACAATCTTCCGCACCTTCAACATTTTCTGCGATACTACGAGCAGTCTCACTATGATTTTACGAGAACAAAAGCTTGTTCACATGCCAAATCCTACTTACGGTGAGTATAAAAATAGTTAATTTAACCATCTTTTAGGTGACAGGTATTGGGATGGGAATGTATAGATGTCAATAAATATTGTGGCTCACACAACTATATGAATGTAGACACATATTTCAAACACTGTGGGTTAGATTCCCTTTTGTTGTGGGGGACCATAGAATAGAACCGTGTGAATAGTAGTAAAAAAAAAATTAAAACTATTGCCCGCTTGTTGAATATTGTGCTTTAATGTCTTTATAAAGTTTGAAAATGCACTTGTGTCGTGTAATTGAAATATTTTTATATCAGTAGTTTGATGAATTGTTTTTTCCCTGTTGCATGTGAATGATTATTGACCTAATGTTATTTTTATTTTCTAACAACAGATATTGAGGATCGGATGTTAACGGTGAGGGTGCATCACGGTGGTATAGTGGTGACCAAACCTATAGCCAAATACAAAGGGGGGAAGGTGACTGTTTTTGACCACTTTGAAATTGATCTCGTTGACCTATGGAATCTAAACACATTGGTGGTAGAGGAATTGGGTTCTAGGTATATTCAAGGTTCTATTGCATGGTATAAGTTAAATGAACGTGAAAATAGATGGACAAGGGTGAGAACAGATGGTGCTGTGAAAAAATTGGCTGCTAAATACCTCTACAACAAAAATGAAATAGTTCTGTATTTGGTGATTGGGGATGTAGCCCAAAAGAAAATTGGGTACATCAGTGATGAGAGTGATGGTGTTGATGACTTTGTAGAAAATGAGAGTGTTGGAAGAGGTTTCAATTACGTCACTGGAGGGGTAAGAACGGGAGGGTTTGATATTGAGCAGGCTGGTCTAGGTTCATGTGGGGATGTTGGAAGAGACGACATAACATTTGATGGTGGAGATTCTTGGCTGTATAAAGGGTTAGAAGATGCTGATATATATGGTGGCGAGGATATAGAAGAAGAAGGAGTGAACCAAAAATCATTGGTAAAGTGTGATAGGGTTGTTGTAAGAATGCAAGATGATGAGAGTGAAAATGATATTGACACTAGTAGTGGGGGTGAATCTGTAATTGATAGTGAAGAAACAACGGTATGTTGTGGGGACGAATTGGAGAGTGTGGACGAATCAGGGGACGAAGAGCACAATAAAAGGGCTATCTTCCAAAGGAAAAACACATTTGATCCTGCATTTGAGTTGGGAATGGTGTTTGCTTCAAAGAAGGATTTTAGAGAGGCCATCCATTCTCATGCTGTGCGAACAAGAAGGAACATTATCATGCCGAAAAATGATAAAAGGAGGATATATGCCAAATGTGCCAAAGCAGAAAAGTGATGTGAATGGAGGATTCATTTGTTGAAGTTGCCTAATGAGAACAGTTGGGAAATACGGGAGTATCATCCTAAACACAAATGCAAGCCGTCATTTAAAGTGAGAAATTGCAATTCAAGGTGGATGGCGCACGTATATGAAAGCAAGTTTAGAAGTGATGCTAAGAGAAATGTTGAGGGATTTAAATTAGATGTGGCTAATGAGTGCAAAGTATCTATTTCAAACAAGCAAGCATATAGGGCGAAAAGAAAGGCATTAGATGCAATAATGGGGAATGCAGAAGCACAATACGGGATGTTATGGGATTATGCAGAGGAGTTAAGAAGATCAAATCCAGGATCGACGGTGAAGCTTGCTATGGCAGATCCTGTTGATCAGGATGGACCAAGGAAGTTTGATAAATTCTATGTTTGTTTCGATGCGCTGAAGAGAGGATTCTTGTCTGGATGCCGACCATTCATTGGAGTCGATGGTACATTCTTGAAGGTAGTTTAAATGTGTTCAATTTGGATCTATCATGTTGATTTTTCGTGGTTTTGAAATGTGAAATCGATTATTAAATTCAGACATATTAGATTCGGGCATTGATGGTTTGAGGCAGGCAGGGTGTAATTCTATTTTTCAAAATGAGTTAACAGTAACCTGTTTCAGTATATAAATTAGCTATTATTGGAATCTGTGGTTGGTACTGAAAAAAAATGATTCTATAATTTTTATTAAATTTTTTATTTCTCTATTTCAATATATGAATGGCCTGGCATATGCTTCTTAAATAATGGTTTGTTATACATTTTTTTTTCTTGTTAACTAAAATTCAATATTATTTCATATTTATAGGGACCGCATGGTGGCGTATTATTAACTATGGTTGCTCCAGATCCTAACAATTGCATATATCCCATAGCATATGCAATTGTTGGAAGTGAAACAAGAGATTCACGGGAATGGTTTCTTCAACTTTTGAGACAGGATTTACATGGGGTAAGAGATGAGTGGTTGACTTTTATGTCAGATAAGCAAAAGGCTTGCAGGCTGCCTTCCAATCAGTATTTCCAAGTGCGAAGAATAGATATTATGTGAGACATCTACATGCTAATACGAAGACAGCTGGATTTGTGGGTGAGGCTATTAGAAATTGTTTATGGGATGCTGCTAGGGCTACGACAGTTGTTGAATGGGAACAAACTATGCAAATGTTGAAAAAAAATAAATAATGATGCATATGAGTGGTTGAAGGGCAAACCAGCAGAGCAGTGGAGTTTGAGTCATTTCGATTGTTTCTCAAAGTGCGATCTTTTACACAATAACCTGTGTGAGAGTTGGAATGGGGCACTACTTGTGGCAAGAGAGTACCCTATATTAAGTTGCTTAGAGGAGATTAGAATCAATCTCATGACAAGGCTGCAAGATAATAGGGACACAGCAGCAAAAAACAAGCATTGGAGAGGGAAGTATTGTAAAAAGATCAAAAAGATTATTAATAAATTGCAAGATGAAGGTTCTCAAGATTGTGTCCTGATCAAGTCCACTGACGTTCATTATGAGGTGAAGTGTTATCGCGATAAAACACAACATGCTGTTGATTTAAAGTCTAAAACATGTGCTTGTAGACAGTGGGATCTAACTGGAATACCGTGCAAACATGCCATGGCAGCCATATCAAATCAAGGACTACGCGTAGTTGATTTTATCAATTCGTGTTATTCGGTGTGAGACCTACATAAAGGTATATGAGCATGCAATTCTACCGGTAAATGGGCAACATTTGTGGGGAGATACTGGGTATGTGCATCCTATTGCTCCAACTGATGGACGTAAAAAGGGCAAGCCAGTGAGGGCTAGGAAAAAAGCCCCTGATGAACCAATTAGAAAAGGGAAGAGGGGAGAAAAAGGAAAAAAACAAAAATCAACCAAACAAGTGAGGTTGAAGAAACAAACATACAAAGTTACTTGTAGTTTCTGCAAGGGAGTTCGTCACAACAAGAAGGGTTGTAAAGTAAGAAAAAATGCTAATGATGTTGTGGATGAGGTGAATGCAACTGACGGTGTAACACAATCTGAAGTGGCTACTGTTAATGCTACACAACCGATGGAAGTAAGTTTGAGTATGATTATATTTTTATATGTAACGGAATTTGTGGAATGTGCCACTACAATAACTGTTTTATATTTTATATGAATCATAGATTGAAACATGTGATGAAGCTATTGTTTGTGGAGAGGTTCAAGGACTAGCCACTCAACAATCTCAGGTTACTAGTGTAAAAGGACAATCATTGGAGGGAGTATATGATCCAAATAAGGTATTAATACCCTGCCTTCATCCATTTTTTTTTTTAGATAAATGTATTAATATAAGGTTATTAATATAAGATCATCTTCAGACCGTGGACTGTCTATTTGGGTTTTCACAACCGATGGCATTTGTGTTTGGGCAAACAAATATAAGTCCAAGTGACTCTATAGTTGAGGTGAGACCAACGCCATCATTTGCCCCCCAAACGATTAGTTCTATGCCAACACTTAACATTGGAGGGAAAAAGTATGTAACAATGAAGAACTTGAGTGCAGCAATGGCATCATGCACCGATGGAAGCAAAAAGGGGAATTCGGTGCTCAAGTAATTTGGTAATGCAGTGTATGGCTTTACTTTTGGAAAGTATATGCAAAGCACTAATTGTTCCCTTCACTTTTGGATACACTATGTGAAGTACTAACTATTAGCTTCACTTTGGGATACTCAATTTCAATCCCGTATGGCTAAACTACCTTGTTTGTCTGTCATGTTGGCTTATTTTGAATATATATAAAACACTAACTCATATTGACTGATGTACTTTATATTCTATTGTCTGTCACTATAGGTTTGCAAATGTTATCTGCTGCCTGATTTTTTAAATTATGACTGAGTGTATGTTGCAAATTTAGATTTTATTTGTAGGTTCGTGGCTTTGTGTAAATTATGCTCCTGTTGCCTTATCTTTTAATGTAAGATTGAGTTAATGTAGTTAATTTAGATTTTATCTGTAGGTCTATGGTTTATGGTTGTTTTATCTTTTAAAGCATATGGAACCTTTTGGGGCATGGGAGTAGGCATTAGTTGTGGTGAACTAGACTTGTTGCATTGGTTGGTTTATTCTTCTTTGGGCATTGAAGTGCGACTGCAGTAGACTGTTGCATTGGGTGTAGGATTGGGCTTTGGTTGTTTTATTTCTTAGTTGACTACAATAGACTTGTTGCATTCTTCTTGAATGTTTTGTGCTAGCTTTTATGTCCGGTGACAAAGCAGATGTTGCTGAAGCAAAAAAATATGCATGAAAATAGAAGCAGTGACAGAGAGGACTGGGATTATGTTAAATCCCAAAATTTTGAGCTACAAGAAAATCAATTTGCATCATTTGTAGGATTCAAAAACATTGAAAGTTTGACAGGGAAAATAAAAACTAGCCTGCCATGAATAAAAAATGTTGTCTTCCCATTCATCTTTTCTATTTTCAACAGTGGAATCTTTTTTATTCATGTGTCATCTTTAGTTTGTATGAAACTTGCAGAATGAACAAGTTGATGGTCGAATTAAAGCTTTTAATTTGATAGCTCATGTGCTCAAAACTTGTAGAAAAAAAAATAAGCTAGGGTAGGGGGATTCTAATAAGGTATCCTGGAAGATGGACAAGAAATTGAGGTAAAATGTCATTCAAAT
Source organism: Hygrophila difformis (assembly GCA_030278955.1). Taxonomy (NCBI): domain Eukaryota; kingdom Viridiplantae; phylum Streptophyta; class Magnoliopsida; order Lamiales; family Acanthaceae; genus Hygrophila; species Hygrophila difformis. Next base: position 36,164,743 of record JAOANR010000003.1, on the reverse strand, counting down.
ATGTATATATTCCCATGTACTTCAGGACACAATTTCAGAATACACAAGCGACAAACATAAGTTGAACAAGAAGGTTGGAACATTGCATTTAACTTTAATTTCATCAATGACAAAACCATCAATACAAGTGAATGCATTGTTCACTAGAATAAAATCTACACCATCCCAATACCTATACCTCTACTCGCTAATCACTACTACATTCATATTCATTTAAATCTAGAATCAACCCATACCAAACACTCATTACCTACCAACCATATCTCCCAACTCTCATATTACTTCATGACTGCAATCCAGCCACACACAACATACACAACCATCATTGCATACCAGACTTCAGCTTCAATTTCTATTCTTCATCCCTCAACTTCTCGTCTTCCATTGTGTTCACATAGGTCTAGTTCATTCTTGCGACGCAATAAACCTGGTATAATACTCTTTCACCTTCAGCAGTTCTCTCCATCTTTCCGAGCAAAAAAACTACAATGACACTCTTGACTTCCATAAAAACGTCGACCAGGATTAGCATCTACAACACCATAAGTCATGCCCTCATTCAAACTACATTCAAAAAATCGATCAAAAAGACAACTTAGTTATACAACAAAATGAAGCTAATAGCACAACAGCTAATAACAATGAGATCATTTGTGTCTATCCAAGGTAGCACAGTGCAGCCCATAAGTCCACACAGCAATAAAATAATTTGGGAAACTCAGCAGCCTGTCAGTCAAATTCACATTCTAATTCCTTCCAAATTGATTGGAATCGCCTTGGAGTCATAATACAAAATCCCTACAGGCTACATAGTATACATTCATTTCGAGAAAAGTATAGCTTTTCAGCTCATAATTAAAATTTTGCAAAATTGAATAGAATTACTTTTCACCAGCTAAAATAACATACGGATACTAACAAATCAACAGGACAACAACAGCGTTTTCAATGCATAAACCAAAAACATACCTTGAAATTTCTTCAGGACCGTCGTCTTCTGGGGTTCGCGTTTATGTGAGTAAGCGATTTAAATTCTTCTGGGAGTGAAGATGCGATTTGGGGTTCTTCTGATTTGGGGCTTCTCCTCCTCCGATGATATGGCGATTTGGGGGTATGTAAATCACAGAGTTTGGTTCTTCGTTATCTGTTCTTATCGCGATTTGGGGCTTCTTATCGCGATTTGGGGTATGAACCAATGCTTGGCACTTTCAGCGTATTTGCAACGATTCTTTTTATTTTGCCTCAAGGTTTCTAGATACGTTTTAGTATTTGTATTTGGTAGGCAGATTTTAGATTGTTTTATTTGGGACCAACGGGGCGGGTAATGAGTTATGGGTGGGTTATATTTAAAAATGGGTTTTGGGTGATTTAGCAATTATTAAAAAGGTTTAATTTTTTATAAATTATACTTTTACCCCACTAACGGTCAAACTGTTAAATTTTGGTCAAAAACTAACGGTGGGACCGAAAGTGGAAAAAAAATGAATCTAACGGGACCAAAAGTGGGTAAGAGAAATTCCTACGGGACCAAAAGTGGATTTTTCCCTATAAAAAATGAATTAATCCAATCCATTCGATAACTATGCTAATTTTAGCTCAATCCACCCCACGCACCACTATGATGATTAATACTGATGTGGCATTGACTTAGTGCGCTTAATGACAATTAATGCTGACTTGGCAGCGGATTAGTGCCATAACTGGTTGATGTGGCAGCACCATCCGATGCCACGTCACCATTAATCGTCATTAGTGGTGGGGGAGATGGATTGGACGAAAATTAACATAGTTACTGGATGGATTGAGTTAATTCATTTTTATGGGATGGTTTGAGAAAATGAACAAAATTATGGGACCGTTAGAGTTTTTTCCAACGATAATCAAACTACAATTTTTTTATCATTTAAAATTTAGGATATTGTTCAGTATAAAATAAGAATATAAACCAATAGCTAAAAAATCCCACAAAAAACAGTTGAGTTAGCTTGAGTAGATTGGAATTCGAGTCTTTAAGCAATGTTTCGAATTCGAGCAATGCGTATGTAAAAAAATTTCTTTGGGATCAGGTAAAAAAATCCCAAGATTGAAGTTTTTTTCCCAAAAAAAAAAAAGAAAGAAAAACGGGAAAGTGAGGGACGTCAGGTGACCATCCTGCACGTCATAGTAATTCCGCCGCTGCCGGCAATGGTTGTGCAAAAACATTGTGCCTCTTAGACCACCTTTTATCCATAATCCAAAGAGATCGAACCCCCATGTTATTATTGAAAAAAAAAAGAGATAAAATCGGAAATATGAGGTCGACCAAAATGAGAAAGCAACCTCATAGTCTCTTTTTACTTGGTCAATGGGATGGAGATATTTGTCTCATTCCCATTGGTCAGCTAAAATTTTAAATAATACTCCCTCCGTCCCACTTGTAGTATCCCAAAACTTTTGAGCACGGTATTTTATGTGGGGATAGTTAGTATTTGATGTAGGGGTAGATTAGTGTTTAAAGTGGGGGTAATTAGGAATTTATGTGATGTGATGGTAATGATTTTGAATTTTTAATTAATTTATATATCTGTGATGTGATAGTTGTGAGTTGAATTTATTAATGATACTCCCTCCGTCCCACTTAACTTATCTTGTTTCATTTCTGCACACAATCCAATGCACATTTTTAATCGTTTATATCCCAAAATATATACAACAAAAAATTATATAAAGTATATATTCTAAAACTATATGATTTTATGATTCTAGCAAGACTCAACTCGACTATTTTTTATCAAATATATACTTGTAATAACATTAAGTCAAAGTTAAACAATGAACAGTGCCAAAAAGTTAAACAGAACAAGTATACCGGGACGGATGGAGTATTTATTTATTTATGTGATGTGATGGGCGTCAGTTTAGTGATTAATATTTAATTATTTCCTAAATGGGAATGTGACAATATTGTTCGGACAACCAAAAAAGGAATGTGAGACATAAATAATGGGACGGAGGGAGTAATATTAAAAATATTATATTTTTTATATTTTAAAATAAAAATAAATAAAAGATATATCAAATTATATAATTTTTCATTATCTACAGATAGACCACTCTTGCTATATTTTTATTAAATACATAATATATCTATTTTAATATATTTAACCAATTTTAAAATTTATATAAAAAATAAAAAAATTATTAAAATTTTAAATTTTTCATTATTTAGAAATAAGGTAAAATATTTTATATTTTTGATACATTAATTTTTTATATTTCAACGTAATTTAAAATTTTATAAATTAAAATTATTATATATAATAATGTGGTTGGAAGCTACACAGTTTGTCTTAAAGTTATCATATTAATGATGGCCGGAGGAAGGGCAGGTGCTACCGGAGATGGAAGGATACAGTATAGTAAACTGTATAGGGGAGGACGACCAGGCGGTGGGAGAATAGTTCGAAAAAAGATTTTTGAAGTTTCGTTGGTAACATACCATCTGAGGCAGGCATCATGAGCTTACATGAGATGATAGAAAAGGAGGCAAAAGTCGGAGAGTGGTTTATTCCTGCCAGAAAATGGCCGAATAAAGGTTACAAGTTTGGTTTTTTCCGCTTCATGCTCAAAGAGGAAGCAGAAAGGGTCATTAGGAAGATCAATGGTAGGGTTTGGATGGGAAAGTCCCTGCGGGTGAATCGGGTCATTCCAAGCATGAGGTTTAACGATGTAGACAAAATGTTCAAGAGCGGTAACATATTCATAGAGGGAAAGACAGCATAATGGTCGTGGGGGTTACAAGGGGAAACTGCAGGTGATAAGAAAAGATGCATGGCGCGACGAAAGATCCTATGCCAAAGTGATTAAAGGGAAAAGGGTGTGGGAAAATATTGGTGTGAGAGGTAAGGGTTTTGAGCCGATAAAGATGGTCGTGGAGAAAAGTGAGCAAGATTGGCTTCAAAGAGCGGCGGTGGTAGAATTGCGAAACCTAGGAACCTTAATTGAATTTCAGGAATGGATATTGGGGGAGTATAAGGATTGCGGAGAAGTTGTCTGGGGGGGGGGGGGGGTCGTGTAGTATTGACGGTGTTCAGCAATATCACCATGAAGGATAAATTTCTCTCCGACCGAAGGGATTATAAGTTAATCTCTTGGAAAAGAAGATGGGACTTCTATTGTGACAAAACAGCTTGTCTGGATATACGAATTTCAGCATTCCTTACCATGCTTGGGGTGAAGAAAAATTTCACCGAGTGATCCATGGGTGGGGAAAGGTGATTAGCATTGATAGTGAAACAAAGCATCATAAGAGGTTGGATGGTGCTAGACTCTTGGTGGCATTGTTTGAGGTCGGCAGTGTCCCAACAAAAGTGGAGATTCAGACCGGTGATTGTGTGTCGACGATCTGGATAATTGCTAATTTCTGTGAGCCAATAGTGGAGTCGATGGATGCAGGGGAAGGCAGGATGATGGATGGAGGAGGTGGACGGAAACACGCCGGTACCGGAAACAAGATCGTCGGAACAACTGGAGTTTAAGGGATCCAGGACTAATGATTCTAGAGAAGGTGAACAACCAAAAGAGGATGTTTGTGGGGAACCGCAAAGTGCTCCAATGGCTATAACGGCTGCAGCAGTCATAAATGAGCCGGTCGGTCGTGACTCCCAACTTATTGGGAGTGGTGAGGTAGGCGGTTTGAGGGGCCAACTGAAGGAGCTGGGTAATTATTTTGAGACTTCTAGTGACGGATGGGCTGGGGGAATTGGGAATCCATAGACAAAACTAATTATGGGCGGATAGGGTTTAGTGAATGGGGAATAATGGGCTGGTAGATGAGTCTTTTAATACAAGGACAAGTGAAGAGGTAATGACAGAAGTTGTGAGTGTTTCGCAGGACTATGTTAGCCTAATTGCAGGAAAAGGGATTACGATGGATACGGAACGTGATGAGGGTGCGGCGCAGTCAGAGAATAGGGGGACGATTATATTGTAACACCCCGGTTTTTGGTCACCCAGGTCGGGATGTCACCGCCACATCTCCCTAGTAAGACACGGTTTCTCCGAGCTTACTAAAGAGATGCAAGGCTAGGTATTGCAGTATTTAAAACATTTAAAGCATTCGAAATAGCCCATACAATATAATTCGAAAATAATAATAGCATAGTGCAGCGGAAATATTTAGTTTAGTACAGTATCGCAGCGGAAATTATAAAAAGGGCCGACATGGCCAAAACACGGGTTAAACAGGCCCGTTCATAATATAGTCTAAGTACGAAATTTAAAAACAAAATAACAATCCCCAAAATCCCATGCATGATTCGTGCTCATACAGGCTCATTCCACATATTCTGTAAAGAAAGGAATAAAAATGGTTTTGGTCAGCAAAATTGCTGAGTAAGTTAACACATGCATGATTGTAGGGTTTAAAAGCCATAAGTTTAATAATTTAACAAAAGCATGATAATAACATAATATTTAGTTTCATCTAATCCATATCCAATAGCATAATTTATCTCAGGCTCTATTTAATAACACATACCACATGGTTCAAGATAATAGCCATAATTTAAATAAAGCATTTAAATAATTTAATTTGACAACAATATCATTTAATCTAGTTTAATTTAATTTAGAATCCCCATTACATTCCCGATTTGGTATTTCAAAGTTTCACGATAAAAATCGCGATGTCAACAAGTTTAGCCGGTAGCCCGGCGGCCGCAGCCGTATCAGCCATACCCAGTACCACTCCGGAGCCTCAGGAAACCCATACGGATATTCACGAGAGTGTAGGCTCTATATTTCGCCGTTTTGGCAATATCACATTTCAAGTATAGCGCGCGGGGTCACCATCGTCCATTACGGCACGAAGTGAATCGTTAGGGGGCACCCTGCAGAGCACTCACCCCTAATTTTAATTTATCAAGTTTGTAAGGGGATTTAGTTTTTAAAATCTGCCTTCCATTGTATTAATTTAGAAACAATATCTCAATTCGTTTCAACCCTAAGGGTTAATTCCATGTTTCAACAAGATTTCAAAATTTCGTTTCGGTAAATCACAGTTTACTCCAAAATTCGTCTAAAATCAGATTTAATTCCAAAAATTCCAAAATTTCATATCTGACTCGGAAACATCAAGATCTACAACTTTCGTGTTTTAACTTTTTCAATCCGAGATACCTAAGTAGGTCAATATCGCCAATTTTCGCATAAGAAGAAATCTGTCCGAGTTTAACATGCCACAGTTTAAAGATTTCAAATTCTAACATATCAATTCAACTCCAAACTTAATGAAATTTTACAGGGATCATCTTAAGACATTTATCTACACCTTTCATGTTTGGCCAAAGATCTAAAACAGCCTAGACCCTATGTCAAAAACGAGATCAAGATCATTCCTAAGTTCTGTCCAAGATTTCAAGATCTAGAATCAAACAGTTCGGTTTCAATGGGTTTTCACATATCAAATCAACTCCGAAAATTCTCAAATTTTTACAGTAGCTAGGTCTAAGTCTTAGGAACGTTTTTCATGTTTTAAGTTTTTCCGTTTGAGTTCGTTTTAAGGGTCGGAAAAATTCACCAAATCTGTTGCGTCGGTAGAAAACAAAAGTGGACAGATTTATGGTTCTTGTTGAATCTTTTAGGTTTCGAATGTTTTAAAATCTCCCAAAACTATGTAAGGTTAACTTACAGTGTCTATGAACGTCGGGAATGTCTAGTTCGGAGGCGTGGCTTCCAGATCACCGTTTCTCCTATCCGTTCGTCGGGTTCTACGATCTAGATTCGATACGGGGTGTAGAAAGAAAAGAATCGAAGTTAGAATCCGTTTTCGGATTGAAACGTGAAAAGATTTATTGGACTAGAGCTTACCACAACGTTTGGAGACCTTGGATTTTCGTCCAAGCTGCTGCCTCCGTTTGGTGCTTTCCGTCGACTCCGAATTTAGGGTTTCGAACGTATAGAAGATTGTAGGGTTTTGTAAACTTGTTTGGGGCTCCCAAGGGGCTTATTTATAGAATTCTAAGTCCCTAGGGCGTCCACAACCGACCTAAAAGTCTGGAGTCGAGAGATGTTCAACCGAAAGTCGAAAAATCCGCGTTCGGGCGAGAGATTCACGCAACGACCGAATCTGTGGGGTGGCGCGGTCGTGGCGCGCTAAAGCCACTTTACCGCGCGGCCACCGCGCCGACTTCGCCTGGACTTCGGTCCGGGCGGGTCGTGCGATCCGTCGTGCTTTTCCGCCTCTCTTTCGGGTTTCTATCCCTCTATGCTCCCGAATTCCGATTTCCGGGGTATATTCGGGTCCATACTTTCTCTCTAATTTTATTCTCAGTCTAATTGGATGTTTTGGACTCGAATACTCAAGTTCATTAGTGTCGGGTTTTGGTGTTCCATTTATCCATCCTTTTGTTTAATTAAATTCCTTTAATTCCTTTTTAAGTAAAAATCTCATTTCTCATTTTCTTATCTTTATTTATTTCTTTTATTTGTTGGTTTTGTTTATTTATTTATAGTATTTATTTTATTTATTATTTATTTATTTAATTACTGTTTTATTTTATGTTGGAAAATTCTCGGGTATTACATATATGTTCAGGAAAGGTGAGCGATAGGGGAAATTAGGCTATGGCGGAGGAGGGGCGGATGGTTTCAGACAGGGAGAAGGTTATTGGGCAAAGAATTGAAGTAGGCCACGAGGGGGACTTGGAGGTTAAGGGTCGATCTCAAAAGGATGTAGGGATAAGCCTGGAGGGGTTGGGGGAAATCAAGAGGGCAAATGAGATTTTGGGCTGGTGACGGAAGTGGAGAGAGTCCATAATTACATTTGGGTTAAAGGCAGCTTGAGGGGTTTGAGTGAGAGTGTTAATATTTTTTGCATACACGCTTCGAATGATAGGCATGATAGGGTTGAGTTTTGGGAGACTTTGATTCAGAAATGCAATATCGACAATGGGGATCTATGGTGTTTATCAGGGGATTTTAATGTTGTTGGATGCATGAGTGAGCGTTTTGGGGACAGTGAGGACTTGGGGTCTATTAGGGAGTGTAGGGAGTTTATCGATCATATGGGACTGGTAGGTTTACTGTTGGAGGGAGGTCAATTCACTTGGTTTGGTAGGGGTGGGAGAGTGGGTAGTAGATTGGATAGGTTCCTATTATCTCCGAGTTGGCTAATGTCCAGGGGTGGGCTTGTACAAAGGAGATGTGATTCAGTTTTCTTAGATCACTATCCAATATGTTTGGAGTTTGGCAAAAAATCTTGGGGACCGAAACCTTTTACATTTTACAATTATTGGATGGGTGAGAAAGGTTTTAATGATCTAGTCCGAGAGGTTTTTTTTTTTTTTTGGGGGGGGGGGGGGGAAGAGGTCAGGGGGAGTCATAACTTATTGGGAAAGTTAAGGGCTTTAAAGAGGAAAATTCGGGGTTGGAAGGGTTATGGGGCGGATGGGTTGGATAATCGAATTAACGGATTGTTGTCGAGCATTGAAAGCATTGAGAAGAATTTGTAGAATGATGGAGATAGAAATGGTGCAAGGGCTGCCTGGATTGAAAAAAAACAAGAACTGAAGAAAACATTGATGGCGGACGAAAGAAGGTTGCTTCAAAAGTCGAGAATCAAGTGGATCAAAGAGGGAGACCTAAATACGATATTTTTCATGCGGTGGCATCTTTCAATCTGAGAAGGAATCATATCGGGGTTGTTCAAGTGGAGGGTGGCTTGGTAGAAGATCCGAATGGTATTAAGGAACTAGCTGTAGATCATTTTAGAGAATTTTTTACAAAACAGAAGACGAAATTTTTAACCTGGAAAATATAGGTATGGCGGAAATTGACGAGAGGGAGGTTGGCTGGCTGTCAAGGGATTTTATGGAGGAGGAAGTGAGAGCGGTTGTTTGGGACTGTGATGGGAATAAGGCGCTTGGCCCGAACGGGTTTAATATGGGGTTTTTTAGGAGGTATTAGGAGGTGGTGAAATCTGATATCATGTCAATTTTTAAAGGGTTGGAGGGGGAAGGAAGGATACCTAGGGAGATTGAGGGGTCATTTATTTCATTAATTCCGAAGGTTGAGAGTCCTATGAATTTTGGTGATTATCGCCCCATATCTTTAGTTGGAAGCGTGTACAAGATGGTGACCAAGGTACTGGCGAGGAGGCTAAAAGAAATGATGGACAGATTGGTGGGGAAATCTCAAATGGCATTCGTCAAAGGGCGGCAAATTCTTGATGGAGTGCTAATTACAGCGGAAATTATTCACTCTACCCGTGGTTCAGGAAGGAAGGGTTTTATTGTGAAGTTGGACTTTGCCAAGGCGTAGATAACGTGTTATGTGATGCTCTATTTAGGGTCCTTGAGGCGATGAAGTTTGGGGCTAAATGGACTAATTGGATTAAGGAGTGTGTAACCTCAGCCTCGGCCGCGGTGTTGGTGAATGGTTCCCCAACAAATTTCTTTAAGATGCAGAAAGGATTATGACAAGGGGATCCACTGTCACCATACATGTTTGTTTTAGTGGCTGAAGTGTTGAATATTTTTGTGACAAAGGCGGCTGCATTGGGAACTTTTAAAGGTCTGGAATCTGGAGGAAATGGACCGACCATAACTCACCTCCAACACACGGATGATACTATTCATTTTTGTGAGGGAGAACTTCAGCAGGTGAGAATGATAAAGAGGATTTTAATGTGTTTGACGTTAGCCACATGGCTGAGAATTAATTATGGGAAGAGCAAGTTGTATGGCTTCAACTGTTCACATGAGGAGGAATGGGAGGCGGCAGGCTTATTGGGATGTGAGGTGGTTTGTTGGCCGTTGAACTATTTAGGAATTACGATAGGTGGGAGAGTAAATGAGGTGTCGCTGTGGCAACCTGTTTTGGAAAGGGTCGAGAAAAGGCTCGCCGGATGGAAGGGACAGATGCTATCTCAGGCCGGTAGGTTATGTTTAATTAAATTTGTGTTAAACAGCTTACCGGTGTATTTTCTAACTATTTTCAAAGTCCCTAGAGCTGTGGCGGATAGGTTGGAAAGATTAAAACGCCAATTCTTTTGGAATAAATGAGGTGAGCATAGAAATTGCATATGACGAATTGGGAATCAATCTATCAACACAAGGAAGACGGGGGGCTGCATGTTTGGGATCTTAGAAGATTTAATTTAGCATTACTGTCTAAATGGAGGTGGAGATTTGGCAAAGAAAACACCCTATGGAAGGAAATAATTGACTCTAAGTACTATAACAGTGCTTCTCCTTTGGTACCGGGCCCAAGCTTTTGTAGATCTATATGGGGCAGAATTAGTAGCGCGTGGGATGAGTTGAATCTGGATAATCATGGTGGCAGGTTCTATATTCAAGTTGGAAACTTAAAGACACGGTTTTGGCAAGATCCATGGGTGAAAGAAGGTCGACCTTTGAGGAAATGTTTCCCCGAATATTTGCACTAGCTTCAAATAAGGCAGTGATGGTAAAGGAGTTTGGGGAGTGGGATGGCTTTGTTTGGGAATGGCAAATTCATTTGAGAAGGAGGCTCTTTGATTGGGAGTTGGAAATCTGGAAAGCGCTGCTTGACATACTCGACAGACAGGTATTGAGCAGGGCTATGGAATATTAGATTTGTTGGATGAAGGAAGGAAATGTATGCTTCTTCACTAGAGATTGCTGGAGACAGCTAGAGTCTGAAGAAACAATGGAGAGACGAGGGTTCTGGAGTGATCTTTGGAAAATAAATGCCCCATGAAAATGCGGCTACTGATATGGAAAATTCTGCATGATGCTTTGCCGGTCCGAGATGTGCTTGTTAAAAGAAATTGTCTGCAGGCTACGGATGCATTGTGCC